>CM045769.1:172701476-173301476 GCA_025200525.1 Camellia lanceoleosa
ATAAAGAGCTTGAAAACTTGAAAAAGATAGGTTACGATTGTTGGATATGTCAGAGTTGAGATGGAGTTTTAGGATTCTGTGGCAATGCAAGGCAAAAAGCACGAGCATTAGAGAATAAAGCTTCGAAAGGGGATGAGAATGAAAACTTGTGTATACTCAATGGTGATAAATTGGCCATTGCAAAGGTCATGAAGAACGCTAGAAAGAGAGAAAATATTATAGCAGATTTTGCTTGTCATTGTCCGAACAATATCTTGCTATCATTGCGTCAGTGTCTAAACATGAAACCTTCATGAGTTAAAAAAAAAAAAAACCAACATGAAACCTTCGGGTCTGTTTGGTAACGTTTACGTTTTCAGTTTATATTTACAAAAATTTTATAAATTGATTTTTGTTTATTTTTAAAAAAACATAAACTACAAACGCGTTTGGTAATTGACAAAATGTTTTAAAAAATTTATAAATATAAAAAAGAGTGAGAAATGGCAAGTGGTGGCAAGTGGTGGTGGTGTGGTGGTGGTGGCGGGTGGGTGGTGGGTGATGGTGGCGGGTGGTGGGTGGGTAGTGGGTGGTGGTGGTGGGAGGTGGTGGGTGTGGGTGGTGATGGTGAGAGGGTGGGTGACAGTGGCGGATGGTGGGTGGTAGCGAGTGGGTGGTGGGTGGTAGTAGCAGGTGGGTGGCGGATGGCAGGTGGTGGTGGTGATGGGTGGTAGTAGCAGGTGGGTGGCGGATGACAGGTGGTGGTGGTGGGTGGGTGAGTGGGTGGTGGTGAGGCATGGGTAGTGACGGTGGTGGTGGTAGAAAGGTGGATGGTAGTAGCGGGTAGTGGCGGGTGGATGGCAAGTGGGTGGTGGTGGTGGTGGCGATGAGTGGGTGGTGGTGGCGAATGGGTGACAGGTGGTGGTGACAAGTGGGTAGTGAGTGGTGGTGGCAGGTGGTGGTGGTGGAAGACGGTAGTGGAAAATGGTGGCAAGTAGTAGCTAGTGTTAGGTGGTAAAAAAATAAAAAATAAAAAACTCAAAACTCAAAACGGAAATACATTTTTTTAGTTTACATTTTTTGGCCAAATTTATAAACTAAGACTACTGATTTATAAATCAAAAATTTACCAAACAAATTTTTATTTGAGTTTTTAAAATTTTTGTAAATATAAACAGAAAACTGAAAACGTAAATGTTACCAAACGGCACCTTCATAATCTAAAAGCAAGACATTGTATCAAAGAGGCCATTGCTTTGACTAGGACCTTGTTTTGGCTGAAATAATTACAAAAAAAAATAACATAGACTTTTTAATCCAATACATTCAACCTATAATTATTTTATTTTTTTCTCACAAAAATTAAAAAAATTAAAAAATTTATCCCAAACAAGACTTTTTAACTTCAAATAATCAAAAGGCCAACTCAGATCTCAAATGAACCTTAGATAAGTTGATGGGTTGGTGCCATATTTAATATTTTTTTAATTATATTAAATTTGTGAATCCTCAAATAATGAGATACATTTGATTAAATCCCTTCTTTGTGTTTTTTTTCCAACATGTCTATATTTTGTTTAAAATTATGCTATGGGATAATTTGAAAAGCTAGTAAAAGGTAAGTTTTTAATTTATAATTCATTTTTAGTCACATTACTTTTTCATTTTTTACCTACAAAAAAGATAAAAAATTTAAAAAATAAAAACTAAAAAATAAGCATTTAACCAACTTTCCAAATACAAACCGTACCAATGGACAAAATCATACTTTGTGCCGTTTTGGGAAGCAAATCAAAACGCCACGTTTTTGCTCCATGTTCCAAAAAAGCTAGCTGCCAAAAACGCTAGTTTATGCATTTGGCAACTTTTGAAAACGCAACATTGAAATTACTGTTTGGACCTATGAGAAAAAATTGAAAAAGTAAAAAATAAATGTTAAGTAGGGATATTTTGGTAATTTTGGAGTGATGTGACATTTTTAAAAAATATTAAATCAAAAATAAAAAAAGCTAGCTTTTTACTAATGAGAGGGAGATTTATGATCTGGAATTGGGCCGAGATAACGGCCGAGAAAATTAATAGCCAAGTGGATCATTGGACCGAGGTGATCCACGGTCCACTCAGAATTGGGCTTCTAGGACCTGGGTTGGACAGGTGTTGGGCCAAGTATGCGCCGCCCAGCCCGGGTGTACGTTGCTCGGTTAAGGCAACTCTTAGTTAGACCGAGCTATGTGTATGACATAAGCAAATCCGGTCAGGACAGCTGAACGGCGCCCGAAAAGGCGTCATCGACCGAGATGCTTGCTTGCTCGGCAAGAAGGCCAACCACAATCGAGTTGGATGACCGGCGCCCGGAAAGGCGAAGCCGGCCGAGACACCTGCTTGCTCAGCAGGAAGGCCGGCCGCAGGTGCTCACAGGATGTCTCAGGCTCGGCCATGCCGAGCTGGTGCCTAGCCCGGTTCTCTTGAGCTTGTTAACAGGAGCAAGCGCGACGGCACAAATACCGCCGTCGGGCAAATGCACGCCGAGCTCCAAATGAGAAGGCCGGGCTTGAGATTAAGTGATATTCAGCAAGGTTTTCGCTGACAGATGGGATAGCAGAGCCACGTGTTGAAAGACAACTGAGAGTGGATATGGAGCTCAGAGGACATATAAGCGTGTCTGCGCCCCCCATGCGCGGAGGATCAACACTTCTGTAAGGAACTCTTACACCCCAAACACTCTCCTCTCTCTCTCTCCCTATCCCAAGGTGTGCTAACTTGATCGTCGGAGGGGTTTTCCGGCCACACACCGCCGGGTAGCTCACCGCTGTTGTGTTTTCAGGTGATCAGACAGAAACGGAGCACGGAAGAAAGGAGTATGGGCTCGCCGGAATATTTGCTCCCCGTACAATTGGCGCCGTCTGTGGGAAAATTTGCAGACAAAACCTTGTCTTCCACGCTCGTCTGAGCGCCGACTATGGCGAACAACGAAGAGTGTCCGTTGTCCGCCATCGATGGAGTCACGCCGGAATCCGGCAGGCGGAGAGAGGGGCACCCCGACATCATTCCGATGTCGAACCTGGAGACATTTCGCGGCAATCGTGACGCGCGATAAGCGCGGCAGAGTCATGGCTATTCACGAGTCAGACGGACATCGGCGGCGGAGAGACTCGCACGCCAGGCGCCTGGAAAACAAGCTGAAGGACCAGGACGCCGTCATTCGGCGCATGGCGGCAGAGATGGAGGAACTGAAGCGGCATGTCAAGGGGAAGGGTGTAGCTGGAGTGGGAGACCATAGTGAGCGCACCCAACCCCGCCGTTCAGCTAGTTAGAGTCAGCGACACACCCCGTCCATCTCCATTACCAGAAGTTACAAGGTTGGTGATTCCGATGTGCGCGCAGAAAAATCCAGCGCACAAGACAGCACTTACCAGCCCTCATGTCCGGCGACGACGTCAAGGTACTCCTATTCCGCTTGCACAGAAGACTTGCGTGCAGTTTTAAAGGAGCGGGCTCGCCGACGGGAGGCTCAAAGGATACCGGCATTCCAGCAGTTATCCTATGGGGTTCACGCCAGCGAGGAGGTCGGAATGCCTCCACCCCGCCAAGCAGCACCGCTCCTGGTGGATTCCGACTTGGCAAGGTTGAGCGCCACCCCTTTTTCCCTGGAAATAGAGACAACACCTCTTCCGTCGGGCTTCCACCAGCCAAAGTTCACATTGTACGACGGGAAGACGGATCCTTACATGCACGTAAGCCATTTCCGACAGGTCATGGCCGGACATAGGCGAAATGACGCTCTTATGTGCCTCATCTTTCCGTCCAGTTTGGGCGAACTGGGTTTGAAGTGGTTCGAAAGGTTGCCGAAGGGGAGTATTGAGAGGTGGCATCAGTTGGCCGAAGCCTTTGTGACTCGCTTCAAAACCAACACCAAGACACCTAAGGAAGTGGACCACCTGCTGAGTGTCAAGATGGATCCAAGCGACACATTGAAGGCATACAACTCCAGATATTGGGAAACCTTCAATGAGATTTTGGATTGCCCGGTCAACCTAGCAATCACGTAGTACAAGCGTGGACTCCCGGTCGGACATAGACTGCGAGACTCGCTTACCATGCATCAGTCGACGTCCATGGGCCAGCTCATGCAGCGCATCAATGAGCACATCCGGGTCGAGGATGATGCTTCGGCGTCTACTGCAAAGACAACTCCGGTAGCAACAGATAAGAAGACAGCAGGCAAGGTGCACGCAGTAGGACAGGAGTCCGGCCGCTCAAGAGACAGAGCAGAGGATTCAGACCGCGGTTCGAATCGTAAGAACCGGGGTAAAGGACGACGTAACGACCGGGATGATTACAACCGTGATGATGTAGTGGATGCCAACAGAAGATTGAAGGCAAGGACTGGCATCACCACGGTCTTCAAGATTCCAATCTATCGCATACTTAGTGAGATCCGAGACGAGGAGTATGTCCGGTTTCTTGCTAAGCTAGGCGATGGACAGAAGGGCTACAATCCACGATATCGTTGCACATTCCACCGAGAGAGAGGTCACCGGACTGAGGATTGTTTGCCTTTAAGGCAAGACTTAGAAGAGCTGGTAGCGGCCGGGCACCTAGATCTTTACATTGATGGCGGCGTAAAGCCAAACCCTGCTCCGGTTGATCCCAGGGGACAGGATGACCGGGATGCACCGCCACAAGGAGTTATAAATGTCATCCACGGCATAGTGGAACCGGCGCGTGTTTGCGAACTCCGGGGTATGATCAAGAAAGCAGAGCACATGAGGGAAGTTTTGTCGGTACAGCCTGTTACCAAGAGGGGAAAAACCGAAGAGAAGGATGTGGTTAGTTTCACTTCAAGGGATCTAGAGCGTATCCAGACGCCGCACAACGATGCCCTAGTAGTGACACTGTGCGTCAAGGAATTTGATGTCAAAAGAATCTTGATCGATCAGGGAAGCTCGGTCGAGATCATGTATTACGACGCGTTCAAGCAACTTAAGCTCCGAGAGACAGACTTGGCTCCGGCGACTTCGCCACTAGTTGGTTTCAACTCACAGCCAGAGTGGCCCTTGGGCAAGATTATCCTGCCGGTCAAAGCGGGATCCGTCGTCAAGCAGGTGGAGTTTTGGGTGTTACACGTGCCTTCAACTTACAATCTCATCCTTGGAAGGGGATGGCTCCACGCCATGCAAGCTGTAGCATCGACCTACCACCAGGTGATGAGATTCCCCTCGACTATGGGGGCAATCGAGGAGATTTAGGGGGATCAGGTCATGTCCAAACAGTGCTTCGTGGCTGTGAATAGCAGCCGGGCTGCCAAAGGCTTCGTGCAAATGATAGAAGGACCGGAAGACCAAGGTGTGTTGGATGATGTCGGCACCAAGGCTGAGGACAAAGCTGTGGAAGACCTGGTCGAGGTGCGAATCGATGTAGAGCGGCCGAACAAGTTCTTCTTGCTCGGATCCAGCCTCACCGCTAAGGAAAGGACCGAAATGGTTGAATTCTTGATGGCTAACATCGAAGTCTTCGCGTGGTCGCCTTATGACATGCCCGGCCTTGATCCAAACTTTATCTGCCATCACCTCAACGTCTTCCCTGGAGCAAAGCCAGTAATCCAGCGAGCAAGGAGGTCAGCGTTGCATCACGCCGAGGTAGTTGCAGAGGAAGTCAAAAATTTGCTTGAGGCACGAGCAATTCAGGAAGTGCATTACCCTAGGTGGATCTCCAACACAGTGGTGGTGCCCAAGAAGAATGGCAAGTGGCGAGTTTGTGTCGACTACAAGACGGTCAACCGAGCTTGTCCCAAAGATAGCTTCCCCCTGCCGCGAATTGACCAGCTTGTGGATTTGACAGCAGGACATAATAGGCTAAGTTTCTTGGATGCCTACCGCGGCTACCATCAGATCGCCATGCATGGGCCAGACCGAGAAATCACCTCTTTCACGACTCCGAGAGGACTCTTTTGCTACCGGGTCATGCCTTTTGGTTTAAAGAACGCCGGGGCAACTTTTCAGAGGATGGTGACCAAAATGTTCGCTTCTTTGCTTGGTCGGACAATGGAGGCTTACATCGATGATATGGTGGTAAAAAGCCGACTTGAAGCAAACCATTTGTCCAACCTAGCCGAGATGTTTTCCATTCTTAAGAAGCACAAGCTGCGCCTAAACGCGTCCAAGTGTGCCTTTGGCGTGGGATCTGGAAAATTTTTGGGATTCCTAGTCACAAACCGAGGCATCGAGCGGACTCGTCAGGCGAGAATTGAAGAAGCCCAGCTCGGCAAAGAACGTTCAAAGATCTAGCGGAATGGCGCTTAATCGATTATAAGTTTGTCATCGATCCGCCGTCCATTCTTTCAGGAATTGAAATCAAAGTTCACGTGGGATGAAGAGTGTGACCGAGCTTTGGCTGAGCTCAAGGAATATCTTTCCTCTCCCCCATTGTTGGTTACGCCTCAGCTGGGTGAGGAACTTTACCTTTACCTTGCTGTCTCACAGCACGCAGTTAGTGCGGTGCTTGTCCGAGCTGAAGGCATCAAGCACCTCCCAATCTTCTACGCCAAGAAACCTTGTCACGCCGCAGAGACGAGATACCGCCACCGAAAAGCTTATGCTGGCATTAATGATGGCTTCAAGGAAGTTGGCACATTATTTTCACGCCCATACCATCATCGTCGACCGAAGTTTCCTTAAGGCCTTGTTTGAGCGGACTTCTCCGCCGAATTCTAAAGTGGGCGGTCGAATTGGGGCAATTTGATGTGAAGTTCCAACAAGACACCATAAAGGCCCAAACTTTGGCCGATTTCACAGAAGTTCTCACCAGGGGCCCATCCAGTGTGCCCGGTCGATATTCCCGCGGCAGAAGACGAAGAGAATACAAGCCTGTCTGAGATACAACTCGGTGGAGTTGGCGTCATGAATTTGGCGCGCTTCTACCAAGTGCCCTCAACTTGTATAAGTCCACTAACAGGTGACGCAATGACGGAGTCGAGTATGCTTGTCCCATCCACTCTGTCCGGTACCGCATCACCCAGGGGGGAGGTAATGGACCTACTCAAGATAGAACTCATACCGCATAATACCGCAACTGGTGATTCGCCACGGACTTAGGCATTGAAGGTCGACTTTGTCCGAGTCCGTCAATCACCAAGGGGTGCAGGAGTGGAACCAGTCAACGCAGAACTCGGGACCGAACAACCGGGCAACCGTTATCCCATCACCCTTCGCAACTCTCAGGACCCATCAGATTGTTGGAAGCTTTTCATGGGGGAGATGTGGAAGCTTTTTGTTGATGGAGCGTCCAACCGTCACGGCGCCGGGCTAGGTGTCGTTCTTATCTCTCCTAACGGCCTAACCATTGAACATTCCATCACTCGGTTCCCAAAGATTCAACAACGAGGCTGAGTACGAGGCCCTTTTGGCCGGGCTCAAGAGCGCTATCCAGATGGAGGCTACCGAGTTGATTGTATACAGTGACTCCCAACTTGTGGTTAACCAAGTTTCTGGGATTTACGAAGCAAAGGATGAAAGAATGGCGAAGTACCAAGCTCTGGTCAGGGAACACATCAAACAGTTTCTGGCAATCAGAGTCCAGCAGATTGGCCGTGAAGAGAACAACCGAGCTGATGAACTGGCCGGCCTCGCTTCGATGGTCGATAGTACGTCTCCAAACCCCCTTGTTAGTTGACTTTCTTCTACGGCCAAGCATTGAAGATGCCGGAGAGACGGATGTACTCTGTGCTGCGCTAGGCCCTTCCTGGATGGACCCAATAATTTTATTCTTCAGTGACCGGACTCTTCCAACCGACAAGAAGGCAGCGCACAAAGTCCGGGTGAAATCAGAGCGGTTTTGGCTCTCTCCATGTGGTGCGTTGTATAAAAAGTCCTTCACTGGTCCTTATCTGAAGTGCATACACTCAAGTAGTGTGGAGGCATTCTTGTACGAAATTCATGAAGGTATCTGCGGCAGTCATGTAGGAGGCCGGTCATTGGCCTACCGAGCTATTTCGCAGGGATACTGGTGGCCGTGCATGCAGGCCGACGCACAGAAGTATGTTCGCAAGTGCGAAAAATGCCAGAAATTCGCCCATCAGATCCATCAGCCTGCTAGGGAACTTCTTCCCCTTACTAGTCCTTGGCCCTTCGCCATGTGGAGGCTAGATATAGTGGGGCCATTGCCAACAGCACCGGGCAACCGGAAATTCTTCATCGCAGCCACGGATTACTTCACAAAATGGGTTGAAGCTGAGCCATTGGCAACGATCAAAGAGAAAGACGTGAAGCGGTTTGTCTGGCAGAACGTGGTCACGGGTTTGGCGTCCCAAAAATTTTGATCTCGACAATGGCACCCTTGATTTGCCGCCTATTCAGAGGATTTTGTGAAGACCAAGATTGAATTTACAACTCCACTCCACTCCCATACCCAATGGTTAGGCCGAGGCATCAAATAAGACTATTCTTGATGGGTTGAAGAAACGGCTGGAGAAGGCAAAGGGAAAATGGGCCGAGGAATTACCCAGCGTCCTTTGGGCGTACCGAACAACCCCTCGGCGATCTACCGGGGAAACTCCATTTGCTTTGGCTTATGGCATGGAGGCGGTTATACCTCTGGAAGGTGGCATGCCCACCCTACGAAGCGAGAGTTTTGAACCGGAACTGAACGCCGAGGCAATTGCCTTGGAGCTGGACCTAGTGGAAGAGCGACGGGAGAAGGCTCTCATCCACGTGGCCGCCTACCAACAAAAGCTCTCGAAGAAGTACAACAAGACGGTGCACCCCAAACCGTTCAAAGTTGGTGATTGGGTTTTGAGGAAAGTGATGGGCAACACCCTGGTGCCAGGTGAAGGCAAACTAGGGGCAAATTGGGAAGAACCATACAAGATCACCAGTCTGGCGGGCAAGGGGGCTTACCACTTGGAGGATCTAGAGGGTAGAGCAATACCACGACCATGGAATGCGGCCAACCTCAAACTGTATTATTTCTAAGTTTTTGCCTTTTTTTCTTGTGCAAAGGAATTTTTGGGGCTTGCACTTCAGAATGTAATTCTTTTTGTCAATATACAGAAGTGGTGTTTTAGCACTTGCACTATTATTTTAATGAAAAAACCGTGATGATTTGCTCCGATTAGTGCAGTTGATGTTTTGTTCAACTTAGATATTTCTTGCCGAGATGTTTTGCTCCGACTAGAAGAGTTGATGTTTTGTTCAACTTAGATATTTCTTACCGAGATGCTTTGCTCCGGTCAGAAGAGTTGGTGTTTTGTCCAACTTAGGATTCCCAACCGAGATGTGTTGCTCCGGTTGGAAGGGTTGGTGTTTTGTCCAACTTAGGATTTCCAACCGAGATGTGTTGCTCCGGTTGGAAGGGTTGATGTTTTGTTCAATTTAGATATTTCTTACCGAGATGTTTTGCTCCGGCTGGAAGGGTTGGTGTGTTGTCCAACTTAAGTCAACCAACCGTGATGATTTGCTCCGGTTAGTGCAGTTGATGTTTTGTTCAACTTAGATATTTCTTGCCGAGATGTTTTGCTCCGGCTAGAAGAGTTGATGTTTTGTTCAACTTAGATATTTCTTACCGAGATGCTTTGCTCCGGTCAGAAGAGTTGGTCTATTCTCTGACTTAAGTCACCCCAACCGAGATGTTTTGCTCCGGTTGGAGGAGTTGATGTTTTGTTCAACTTAGATATTTCTTACCGAGATACTTTGCTCCGGTCAGAAGAGTTGGTCTATTCTCTGACTTAAGTCACCCCAACCGAGATGTTTTGCTCCGGTTGGAGAAGTTGATCTTTTGTTCAACTAGAGATTCCCAACCGAGATGATTATTCCGGTTGGAAGAGTTGGTTGTTTGATAAACTTGTTGTCACCAACCGCGAAGGTTATTCCGGTTTCAGAAGTTGCTGTTTTGTTATGCTCAAGAACATCAACCGAGTTATGTATTCTGGTTGACGAAGTGCCAATTTGTGTTATACCGAGATGTTTTGCTGAAGGTGAAATTGATGATAACCGTGCAAACACTTGGCAAAAATATGAAGTTTTTTTTTCATTGATAGAAAGTCATTACATGCGGTGGGGGGGCAGAGCCCGGTTACATAAGAAATAGAAGGCAAACATACAATAGAAAAAGAATCCTAAGCTAGGGGGGAGAGATCGGGGGACTCCTCATCCGGCCTGTGTTAACCGTGGCGCTTTGTTCTCGGACGCCGGTCCCGCCTAACCGGCAGCCTCGGCGGTTTGATCCTCCTTCAAAGATCTTCCCCACCTTCTTCTTCAAGTGCTTCCTCGCCGCTTGCAGCAATCGAAAACGCTATTGGCGCATTTTAATGAGGTATGTTGGTAAGAAGACAGCCGGTGGAGAGGCAAACACATCAGTATCAGGGCCCTGGCCGAGCTGTTGACATGCAGCCTCCCATCCTGCCTTGAAGTAAATATCTTGAGTGGCGAAGACTTGTTTCTTGTAATTTTCCTCGGCTTCGTTGAAGCCAGCGTTGTTGGCATCTTCGCACTCTTTCTTTCTGGACGTCTTCAAGGCATCAAGCTCGGCTTGGAGCTCATTCTTTCTTTTCTCGGCCGCTTCTAGTTGGCCGAGCAGCCTGTTGTTGTCAGTGTTGGCAACTTCGAGCGAGGACTTTGCTCGGCCAAGCTTTGCTTTGAGGCTTTTCGACCGTCGGCAAGCGTTGTCGCCGCCTTTGCCGAAGTCTATGGATACGCTCCATGACCAAGTGCTGCTTTTGGATAGCCTACAAGAAGAAAGGTTAATTAGTGAAGTAACCGGGCAAACACTTAACGAAAGTTTCAGAGGCGAAGTGGGACTTACCCTGGCCATGGACTTGACTGATGATTTCACCAAGCGGGTGTCAGGAACATGGTCACTGCCCACCACGTCGCTCGGTAGAAGGAATGCCTTGGAGAGATCATAGGCGAGCAGGTGCTCTTTATCGCCCTTGATTGAAGCGGTGGCCGGGATGTCTTTTCCCCGGTGCTTCAGTTGTGGTCTCCAGATCGGTATTGGGTCGACCGTGACAGCGGTTTGTTCGGTGTTGAGCTCGGCAACCAGCTCGGCAGACGGATCTGCGCGAGCTCTTTTACTAGCCCGGCGTGGAGTGGGTTCTTTGCTAGATCGCCTGCCGCCAGAAGCTGCGACCACGGCGCCGCTTGACTGACCGGCGGCGGGAGAGCGGATGGCTACACTTGGTATCTCGGCTGAAGTGGCGGTGAGCAGGTTGTTGATCCGGCTTCGCTTCGCCATCTCTTCTTCTTCTATCAGCCAGATTAGGGGGACGTCTGGCAAAGATGGATCCGGAGGAGGTGATGGAGCGCGGAGGAAGTCTGTAACTTTACTCCGGCGGGGAGCAGAGTATCTATATGTGGGTGTGTAGCCGAGCAACTGGTTGCAATCACGGTTGCGATACCGGAGTGCGGTTCTGATTGCCTCGTCGTTGGGTAAGTGATAGTTGGCTTGTAAGGCTTGGATTGCTGCAAAAAAGACAAGAGAAAATTATTAAGTATAGAAACAAGGAAAGAACAAGATAACCGAACTAAGTTGCGCGGCTTACATGTGTTACCAAAGTTCTTGCTTATCATCCAGCCCGGTACCGCGGTTGTTTCGTAGTTGCCTGACACCCAGAAGAAATCATCGTCATGAAGATCCTTGTCTAGAGTGCCGGTTACGATTTTCTCCCTCCCCGGTCTAATTTTAAGGTAATAGGCGAGACCGTCTCCGGTGTGGCCTAATGTGTATTGGCGTAGGATCTCAGCTAGACCTAGGCTTATGCCTAGCCGGTTGTTCAGTTCCTGCACACCGTTTATTATCCAGTATGTGTTGGTGGATACTTGGGTTGGCGCCAGCCCGGTTCGGCGCAGGAACTTGGTCATGAGGGGATTGACCGGGAAGTGGAGGCCACCCTCTACTATTGACAGCACGGTGAAGGGGCATTGGTCGAGTTCCGCCTTGTGGTGTTGTCTTCTGCCATGAGCTCTAGATGGACGCCGTCGGGATGCCGCATCTCTTTAAAGGCTTCTAGCGCGGCTGGAGAGTCCACTAGGTAGCGGAATTTCCCCATGTGGCCGAGCTAGTGAGTCACGGCCGAGGGGTTTGGTACAATGCTAGTTGGATTTTGCTCGGTCTTGAGAGCCTCGGTAGTGGTCAAAGGTCCCCTTGGACTCTGCAGGAAAAGGATGGCAAGTATGAGTGTGAGCGCGGTCGCGCAAAAGGAGCTTGATTTTAGCTCGGTCATGAGAAGTGCCAAACCACTTCGGCGTTCTAAGCCAACCAAGGAACCCGGTCGCCCAAGTGGGCCAGATATTAGCCCGATTGGACGACCTGGTCCAATTTGCTATCTCGGTTTTATCTGGGTTTATGACAAACACATTATTTGCCCGGTTCTTATAGTTTTTTTGGATCAAAAGAATACCAGGGGCCCGGTCCGCCCCAGTTCTTCAATGTTCTTCAAGAAAAATGAAGAACGCTATGAATATCCGAAGGTTTAGGGTCGTTTTTGGAGCCCAAATCCTAAAAAGCTACGTTTTTCTACCCTAATGTGGGAAATACCAGAAAGAATGACAACAAGAGAGAGGTTAAAGGGCATACCTGTGGAGGGCAGTGGCACTTCCTTCTTCAAACGTGAGTTCAACGATGGCGAGGGAGAAGGGGGCACAAGAACTTTGAGTAGCTTGGACGCAGAAAGGGCAGTAGGAAATGAATGAAAGAGAAGGGGTCATATATATAGGCGTTGCGAGGCCGCCAAAATTTGAATTTCATTCGACGGCGGTTGGCCGCTCGAGGACGAATGGGAGCGTGCCACCTGTCACCATTAATGACAGCATCAGAGTTGAAGAGACTGGGGACAGGTGAGACGTCAGCCGGGCAAAACGAAGAGACAGGCTGGAATGTCGAGGAGTCGACTGGGCTGCGTTCGAAGCAGGGATCATCAGCCGCGAAGTATAACCGGACAAGTCTGCAAAGAGGAATGATCCCGGTCGAAGTGAGTAATCCCAGTCACGCTTTTGCGGACAGGATTAAGGGGCAATTCAGAGGGAGATTTATGATCTGGAATTGGGCCGAGATAACGGCCGAGAAAATTAATAGCCAAGTGGATCATTGGACCGAGGTGATCCACGGTCCACTCAGAATTGGGCTTCTAGGACCTGAGCTGGACAGGTGTTGGGCCAAGTATGCGCCGCCCAGCCCGGGTGTACGTTGCTCGGTTAAGGCAACTCTTAGTTAGACCGAGCTATGTGTATGACATAAGCGAATCCGGTCAGACAAATTAACGGGCGCCGAAGCGTCATCGACCGAGATGCTTGTTTCAAGAAGAAGGCCAACCACAAGTTGGGTGACCGGCGCCCGAAAGGCGGTTACCGAGACACCTGCTTGCTCGGCAGGAAGGCCGGCCGAGGTGCTCACAGATGTCTCTGCCTCGGCCATGAAATGGGTGCCCAGCCTTCTCTTGAGCTTGTAAACAGAGCAAGACGCGGCACGTGCCTTCGGCTCTGGCAAATGCCGAGCCCAAATGAGAAGGCCGGGCAGTTGAGATTATGTGATATTCAGGAAGGTTTCCGCTGACAGATGGGATAGCAGAGCCACGTGTTGAAAGACGACTGAGAGTGGATATGGAGCTCAGAGGACATATAAGCGTGTCTGCGCCCCCAATGCGCAGAGGATCAACACTTCTGTAAGGAACTCTTACACCCCAAACACTCTCCTCTCTCTCTCTCCCTATCCCAAGGTGTGCTAACTTGATCGTCGGAGGGGTTTTCCGGCCACACACCGCCGGGTAGCTCACCGCTGTTGTGTTTTCAGGTGATCGGACAGAAACGGAGCACGGAAGAAAGGAGTACGGGCTCGCTGGAATATTTGCTTCCCGTACAACTAACTTTCCAAATCACTTTCAAAAAAGTCAAAAAGCTTGATAAAAAGCAAAAAGTCAACTTTTTACCAACTTCCCAAAACACCGCTTTAATCGGTGTGAGATTCGAAACCTTGGTATTAATACTTAATCCTAAGGGCTCGTTTGTTTTGGGTTAAATAGATGAGAGGAGATTAGGATAGAGGTGGGATTATTTAGTGTTGTGTTTATTTATAGAGTTGGGGAGGGGATTAGGATGGTGGAGGTGATATAGATGGAGGTTGGAAGGGGAATTGAGATGGAAGAGGTGGAGATAGTATTAGAAAAATAGTGAGAGGATTAAAAATTTTGTTATTTTTTTATTTTTTATATATTGGGAAATTTTTTTTAAATATTAATGTTTAATTTTTTATATTTTTTTTATTTGTTTTATTATTTTATATAAAAATAATTTAACAATTCTTATACTAACAACTATCATCAAAACAAACACAATTTTACTTAATTCCCTCACTAACAATCCTCTCATTGTGAATCTCCTCTATTCTGCCTCTGAAAACAAACGGGGCCTAAAGGGTTTCTATGTTTTATAATATGTTACAAAATTGATGAATATAAAATATAAAATAAAGAATTTAGGCTAGATTTGACATCTCTTAAAAAAGTTAAAAAGGTAAAAAGTCACTATCTTATTTAAGTCACATTACTTTTCTACCACATCACTTCAAACCCAACTCATATTTCATAAAAAGTAATAAAGTGGACTTATTTAGAATATCTCAAACAACCTCTTAGTATCAATTTATTACTCTAATCCCAAAAATTGGATTAGAACCGACTATGAAAACCAATTTAATTCGGTTCGATTTACAATTCCAAGATTTTTATATAATAATAAATATAATATGTATTTTATGTTAGTATACAAATTAATAATAATTAGTTTGGTTAAAATTGGTTAGAGTTTATCAATTTCACATTGATGATAGCTAGTGTTTAAATCTTGTTAGAAACATTTTATATTTTAATTTTTTTTATATAAAAATAAAAAATAAATATGTCATGGTCTGATTCGGTTCGGAACTATAACTAAAGCCTTAGAATTGGGAACCGGACTGATTTAAACCGTTCGACCATTTTCAGAACCAGAACCGTAACTAAAAAAATCAGATTAATATGATGTTTTAGACTAGATAAAATCAGACCAATACGACGTTTTAGACTAGATTGGATCAGTTATCGTTTCCACCGATTTTTTTGAACACCCTTACTTAGAGACATTTAAGTTCATCACATGATAGGGATGTACACAAATCGAATTGGCTTGGTTTTATAGTTGTTGGCTACATATTTTGTAAAAGCTAATTACAGTTCGACACGTGGCAAAGCAAGGGTAGTGTGGGGAGACTACTCAAGTCTTCGATCCTGATCGTACACGTGGCAGTGAAAATTGGTTCTCACGTGATTTGAGTAGCACTGGATCAGTAAAGAGATACAAGATGACGTGGCTTCAACGGTTACCCATATTCAAATTCAAATACAGGAGGGAAGCCCAACTGCAAGTGATGGCGTAGTGGAACTACTTCTAAGGTAGCATGATCAGCGATTATGGAGGGGCAATTCGACGGTTTGAAGTGCAGTTCGATGGTCATCCTTAAGGAGTATAAATAGCAAGGAGGTCCCTAGAAAAAAGCCCAAACTCAGATCATACAAACCAGTCTTACTTTAAATATTTTCTTTTCCAGTTTTTACATTTCTAGTCTTTACCTTTCTTGCACTTTAAATACCTGTTCTGCACTTCGATTCATAGGAGTAGTTTCAAGTAGATCGTCACTGTAAACCTCTTCGAGACTGAGTCTGGATCATTGTAAGTGTTCATTTTAATGAAATACTTCTATTGTTCTTCATATTAACTGTTATTTCTCTTAATTTCTCCTAAGTCAAGCCACCAGTAAAGGTCCTCTTCATTGAGGCTGAAAGAACTAAAACACAATCGTCTGATAATTGGTTGGCAATTATAATTTATGTAAGGACTGATTGATCCTTGCTGGCACGCTCATATTTACAAAAATACCCTTCGAAAAGCCAAAAAGCCAACATATATTTTTGGCACGCCCAGTGGGACTTGTTAAAATGGCTAGACGAAGACAACAGGGAGAAAATGAACGCTTGGAAGAAGGCGTAGAAGAAGAGGTAGAAATACCTAATCCAGAGGATAATGTGGTAACACATCCTGTGGAAACTCCCATGTTATCCGAACCTATGGTCGAACAGACCAGTACTTCGGGACAAGAATCATATGTTCATAATATTGGACGAAACCAAGGGATTGGACCATCCACTGTTCCATCTATTCAGCCAACCAATCCATGAGATGGCTTAGTAGATGCTATGGGACAACAATTAATGAACACAATGGAAAGGTAGGCAACATCCTTTTTGGATCGAATGAATAACTACCAACCAACAAACACAAGACACACAGAGGAAGTTTTAAATGTCCCTCAGCAAAGATTGGTTAGAGACAAACAACCTATGCAAGTTAATGGACATTCTAATGGTCAAACTAGTAACCAGAACTATGAAAGACCATCACCTCAGTCTTGGTACGAACCCATTTCGAGGCCTATAGCAAGCCAAATGCCTCAGTACTTAACAATGAAACCACACAAGTTGGTGGATTTGGCCAAGTACAAGAAACTGGCGTAAGAATGGCTACAAATCCCATGTTCGAAGCCATACCTGGCACTAGGGGGTATAATAATCCCTTATTCGAATTTATACCCGGAGGGTTGGAAGGTTGGCCTGCAAATGGAAGGGACACAACACCTGTTCCAGCACCTTTCGCAAGACAGGCTTAAAGTGGTTACCCACACCCCCAACAATAACCTGCACCACAGGGGCAACCAGTCCCAAATGTACAACCTTATAGACCAAGAGGACCGCAAGCACAAGTTTGTCCACCAAATCCTGTGTTTATCCCTCTAATAGTGGTTCAACAGGCACAAAATATGGTCCCTAGGGACCAAATTGCTGATATTGTTAGGGAGATGTGTGGACCGATGACTCGGGGGGTCCAGACTCCTGTATACAAAAAATCATACCCAGAATGGGTGGATAGGGTACATGAATACCCAAGGGGGTTCAGGATACCAGATTTTACCCTTTTCTATGGGACTGGAAATCAGTCAACAATAGAGCATATTGCTAGGTTTGCTGCTCAATGCGGTGAATTTACTAATCATGACTTTATGAAACTAAGATTATTCCCAAATTCTCTAACTGGAGGAGCGTTTGTATGGTACATCAACCTTACACTTGGCTCCATTCAACATTGGCAACAAATAGAAGAGACATTTCATGCCCAATTCTTTCAATCGGAGCCAGAGGTTTCTATGGCAGACTTGGCTAGATTGAGTCAAAGGCCTGAAGAAAAGGCTACTCAGTTTGTTACCAGATTTAAAAGGGCTCGAAATAAATGTAGAGTCATGCTGCTAGAATCAGAATTTGTAAGATTGGCTTAAAACGGCCTAGAGTTCAGGCTTCGAAAGAAGTTTGACTCAACTGAATTCAAAGATTTGGTGGAACTGACCTATAAGGTGTCTAGATACGAAGCATTACTAGAGGAGGAACAAGATCGAAATAATGCGTCGTACAAGACATATTATAGAGATCCTAATTATGAGATTGATGCAGCGGAGATTATGGGCAAAGAGCCTGTAATCTGTGAAGCATTAATTCATAAGGATACAACAATTGACCAACAGTTTAAAAAGAAAGATTTTCACAGAAAATACTCTTTCGATTTAACAAAAGCAGATGACATCTTTGATCATTTGCTTGCGGCTAACTTCTTTAAGTTATCTAAAGGAGTAAAACTGTCATCTCTAGATGAACTTAAGGAAAAAGTATATTGTAAATGGCATAACTCTTGATCTCACTCGACTAAAAACTGCATTGTTTTTCGAGACAGGATCCAAGACAAATTCGGAAAGGGAGTTTGAAATTTCTAGCCAAAACAGAAAAGGTCATGGGGATTAACAGCAACCCGTTTCCAGAAGTTGGAGAGAGCACAGCTAATGTGGTTGTACCAAACTTCCAGAATCTATCTCTGCAAGAGTTGGAAGAGGTCAATGTGCAGATGCATATTGCCAACCAGACAACTACCAAGAAGGACACTGGAAACCCACCAGCCATTGGATAAGGTTTCTCACGCCAGAAGGAACACTCTGATGAAGAAGCACTAGATAATGATTCCTTGGAAGTAGTTGTAATGCAGAGGATGTGTCCCAGGTGCAGACCGAGTTATAAATGGTTCAAGGGGCTTCCAATTGATGGGAAGCAATATTACAGGGATGTTCAGAGACGTCCTAAATCAACCAACGCTTACAACAAAGGCCGTATCCGGCTAGTGATAGGCAGCGACCACCAGTGGTTAAGCCTGCAATGGACAGAATGCATGCTAAAGGCAAAAGACCCTTACATGAATCCAGGCCACCTAACTATTACAGAATGGAGAGCAGTCATTCTGAAAGAAGACTAGAGAGAGGCTCATTTCATGGGATCAAAGCTAGGGATTAGCCCCCTAGACCAACCTCACGTAAGACAGAAAGTGGCTATCTGCATCGAAGGTTTGAATCAAGCTCAAAACATGAGGTCAGAACCAAACACTTACCTTCAAAGCCAGCTTCGAAGATGGCTTCGAAGGTTGAAAAAAGCAGTTCAACATCTGAGTCAATAAGTTCATGGGTACCTGGGGTCCCAGATTGGTTTGTAATGCAGAACAAGCCTAGGGAAGTGCCTGCCCAAAGAGATGTTGGAAACCAAGGCAGGATGGTCAAGTCTCCATTGGTGGCTCCGAACAATTGGGTATTGCTTAAACACCCAAAGACAAAGGAACCAGATATGGTCCCAGTTATTTCAAAGGTCACAGAGGAGGAAAATTCAGCGTAGGTACACCCAGTACCAGCAAGATCTAAAAGAAAGTGGAGAGAGTTCTTCACTAGTAAAGACAGAAGAAAAGAAGAATCCAAAGCCAGGCCATGCCCCAAAGCCAAATCCACAGAACAAACTGGTTGGCAGCAGAGAACAGTTGGCCAAGGTTCATTCTGAACTAAAGGCCAGGGAGAAGGCTAGCTTAGCAGGGTTGGAGAAGGCTCTGATGGAAAGTGATAGCGAGACGAAAGAAGAGATTGGCATAAGCCAAAAGAAGGAAATGCCAGAGGAAAAAATGTTCGAAGCCTTCATGGCTGAGCAAACATTTCTAGCTGAAGGACCAGTTGAGAAAGATCCTTCGAAAGAATCAGTTAGCAACGAAGTGCCAGAGTGCAGCATGGAGGATGCTGCTGAAGTCACTGATCAAGGTAGCCAAGAAAGGAGACAGGCATAGCCAGCCATCCAGTTTGGCTCATTTCTTCCGGTATCAATCAATATGGTACACATACTGCCTCACGAGTTCCAGGCTGAAGATGAGGACCAAGATGACCAAGACATGGATCCTATTCCAGTCTCTAGTGAGGAGTCGCAAGTGAGTATGGTACAGGATGAGTCTGAAATGGCTACTCCGATGGAAACTGAATGCGAGGGCGAGGAAGAGGTGAGCATCAACCTCTCATGTCCTTTTGAATATCCCTCGAATTCTATGACACAACATGTCAAACCTTTGTATCTCAAGGCTTTCTTTGATGGGATACAATTGAATCGGGTCCTGATAGATAATGGGGCAGCAGTGAACTTACTACTGAAATCTTCTTTGAAGAAACTAGGGAAAAAGAATCCCAGGTTGATCCCAACCAAAACCATCGGGGCTTTCTTTGGAGACAAACAGATGGCTCAGGGGATTTTACCCATTAACTTGAGTGTGGGAACCAGGGACTGTATGACAGCATTCTTTGTAATCGACAGTAATGCTAAATACAATGCTTTACTTGGGAGAGACTGGATCCACACTAACAAATATGTGCCTCCCTCTTTGCATCAAAAAATCATGATGGCTTTGGGCAATGGAGAGACAGAGGAGATCGATGCAGATCCTCAACCCTTCATAGCCTGTGCAGATTTTGCAGAGGCCAAGTTGTATATTGAGGGATTAACACCACTCAGTATATTGAGGAAAGCTGATGGCTCAGCCAAAGTGACGGCTGATGAGGAAGTGACACACCTGAAGCACTTAGTCCAAGAGAGTGCTGATGAAGAGATTGTCGTTAAGGATGACAACGATGCCTGGTTATAGGCAAAAGGATGAATAACAAGAAGTCAAGTCTTTGGCTCTGATTAAATTCTCAACATTAGATGTAAAAACTATAGTCCAGAAAGTACAGGAGCAAGAAAGAGAAGACATGATAATTGACTGTAAACAGGAGCAGCAGCAGGTTAGAATTTTGATCATTGGGAAATACTGTGCATTGGACATTGAGACAAAAGTTTAGGAGATACAGGAGGAGGATGTCTTATGGACAGATTTTGTCTATGAGGAGGAGGGCAAAGATGTTGAACTAAAGAACCTGGGAGCAGAACAAAGCAAGAAGGTTGCTTCGAAGGTCAAAGAAACCAAGGAAGAAGCTTTAATAAGTTCTCAGACACAAGACCTCTTAGAAGAAGTAAATTTAGGGGAAGGTTCTATACAACAGCCCATCTATATAAGTGCTTGCTTGAATATTCTGGATAGAGACCAGTTGTTGGTTGTTCTGAAGAAATACAAAGATTGCTTTACATGGTCCTATAATGAACTACCAGGATTGGATAGGTCATTAGTGGAACATAAGCTCCCTATGAAACCTAATTTCAAGCCATACAAGCAGAAACCAAGAAGAATGAGTCCAAAAGTAATTCAGAAGGTCAAAGAAGAAATTCTTAGACTACTCAAGGCAGGTTTTATTAGGACAGCCAGGTATGTTGAATGGCTATCTAATATTGTGCCTGTAGTTAAGAAGAATGGCAAAATTAGGGTATGCATCGATTTCAGAAACTTAAATCTAGCAACTCCCAAAGATGAGTACCCTATGCCTATAGTGGATCTGCTGGTAGACAGTTCAGCAGGGCATCAGATTTTATCAATGATGGATGGGCACTTTAGTTACAACCAAATCTGCATTGCAGAGGAGGATATCCACAAGACAGCATTCAGATGTCTTGAGAATATTGGCACCTTCGAATGGGTTAAAATGCCATTTGGTCTGAAGAATTCTGGGGCTACATATCAGAGGGCTATGAACACTATCTCTCATGATCTCATTGGAGGGTATCTAGAGTGTTATATTGATGACATTGTAGTGAAATCCCAGTCCATGGAGGAGCATCTGTTTCACTTAGAAGCAGCTTTTGAAAGAATGAGGAAGTTCAAGTTGAAACTTAATCCTCTTAAGTGTGCTTTTGGTGTATCATCTGGAAACTTCTTGGGTTATGTAGTGCACAAGAAAGGAATACAGATTGATCAGAATAAAGCTAAAGCCATCATTGAAGCCAGGCCTCCATCAAGTAAGAAAGAATTACAAAGGTTCCTTGGGCAGGTTAACTTTCTTTGAAGGTTCATTTCTTACACTGTAAGGAAAACTAAAGTATTTTCTTCCTTGTTAAGGCTGAAAGATGAAGAGGAATTTGTGTGGACAGCAGAACATCAAATTGCTTTCGAAGGTATCAAAGCCTACTTGGACAACCCTCCAGTGCTGATGCCACCAAAGGGGAACAAGCCCTTAAAGTTGTACATAGCTGCAGCAGAAGATTCATTAGGAGCTTTTTTGACCCAAGACAATAAAGAAGGCAAAGAGCAAGCTATTTATTACCTTAGTAGGATTTTAAATTCTTGTGAATGTAAATATTCAGCTGTTGAAAAGCTGTGTCTTGCTTTGTATTTTGCTACAATGAAATTAAGATATTATCTTTTACCTACAACTGTCTTGGTAATTGCAAATACAGATTTGGTTAAATACATGTTATCTAGACCTATGTTGAGGGGGAGAATTGACAAGTGAATACTAGCCTTATCAGAATTTCATCTAGAGTATGTCCCCCAAAGGGCAGTAAAAGGACAGGTTTTAGCCAATTTTCTGGCAGACCATCCATCTCAAACAGAGAGCCAAGAGATAATAAAACTTGGTATGGCTAGTGTTGAGCTATGACAGATGTGGTTCGATGGGTCGAAAGCCAATGGCTTAATTGGAATTGGTGTTGTGATTAAATCTCCACAAGGGGTAGAAACTACACATGATTTCAGAGTGGATGAAGCCACTTGTTCCAATAACCAGGCTGAGTATGAAGCCTTAATAGTGGGACTAGAAATTTTTATTGGATTACAACTACATGCAGTTGACATATTTGGAGACTCTCAATTGGTGGTTAACCAAGTAAAAGGGATTTTCAAGTGTCAAAGTATAAGTATTTTGCCATACTATGTTATTGTATTACATTTGCTTTCTCAGTTTCAAATAGCAAATGTAACTCATATTCCAAGATTCTTGAACAATAGAACTAATGATGTAGCTCAGAAAGCTTCGAACTTCAAGAGAAGAGATAATACCCAAAGGGACATAAGCCAAACAACATATCAAAGATTAATACAACCTTTGAATAAAAGGAATGTGGTCTTGGAAGTCAATCATAATGACTTACAAGAACAAGATTGGAGGCATCCAATAATGCAATACTTAGCTGGTCTATCTTCAAAGGCTAGCAGGAAAATCAAATTACAGTCTATGCAATACATGATATATGACAATGCTCTCTACAAAAAGGGGGGGGCGAGATAGCTTATTGCTGGAATGTTTAGGCCTAAAAGAAGCATTAACGGCTATGACTGAGGTTCATGAAGGCATCTGTGGTGCTCATCAGCCTGGTGTAAAGATGAGATGGTTGCTTCGAAGGCATTCCTACTATTGGCCAACTATCTTTAAAGACTGCATAGAATATGCCAAGGGTTGCCAGGCATGCCAAAAGCATGGTACAATAAGGCATGTGCCCATAACTGACCTACATGCAGTAGTGAAGCTTGGCCATTTAGAGGATGGGCCATGGATATGATGGAAAAAATACACCCACCTTCTTTAAAGCATCATTGTTTTATTCTAGTGGCTACTGATTACTTCACTAAGTGGGTCGAAGCCAAGCCATACAAGGCTGTAGACCAAACAGAGGTCATTGGGTTCGTTAAAGATTTGATCCATAGATTTGGCATCCCACAAACCATAACTGTGGATAATGGGACTGTGTTCGATGGAAAAATGGTGAGGTCTTTTGTGGTAGAGTTTGGAATTAGCCTTGTTAATTCCACACCTTATTATGCACAAGCCAATGGTCAAGCTGAATCATCCAACAAATCCTTGAAAAAAGGAATACAAAAGGTTGTGGAAGTTTTGTTGGATGTTTTATGGGCTTACAGAACTTCCCCAAGATCAAGCACAGGAGTAACTCCTTATGCCTTAGTATATGGGCATGATGCAGTTTTACCTGTGAAAATTAATGTTAAATCTTTGAGGGTAAGATGCCAAGATCAGTTAGATCCTGAGCAATACCATCAAAGTATGTGCTTAGAGTTAGAAGGCATAGACGAAGCCAGAATTTTGGCATTAAATAGCATTCTTTTCCAAAAGAAGAAAGCAGCCAAGAATTATAATAAGAAAGTCAAACACATTGGCTTTGATAAAGGTGATTTGGTATGAAAAACAATACTCCCAATAGGAATTAAAAGCCATAAGTTTGGCAAATGGTCACCTAACTGGGAAGGACCATATCAAATTCATAGAGTTCTGCCTTTTGGAGCATATCATTTGAGAAATTTGAATGGGTATGTACATCCCAAAAAGATTAATGGCAGATATTTGAAGCCTTATTTTCCAACAATTTGGGAAACACAAGGAATAAAATAAATATTAAATACAAAAATATAAGACTGCTCAAATGATAGACAAAATTTGTTCTTTTATAAAGAATTAAGTACATTGTGCCACAAATTGGTCTAGAAATCATTACAATGTCTTAATTGTTTTTGTACAGTAGATTCCCTATTGTTAAGTGATGGAAATAATTGAATAGCTGCAGCCATCTCTTCCTTTCGATCAGCCAGTTCTTGGTTAGTGATTTGCAATTTAGTGTCAGTTCGAACCAAGGTCTGGTTTACTGCAACTAGCTCCTCTTCCAGTTGAGCTTTCCTCTCCAACAGCTGGACTCGAAAGTGGGAGGCCGAGGAGTGTTGTTCCTTAAGCTTTGATACTTCAGCATGTACTTGGGAAACAAAACTCTGGTCGCCAGTCAATTTCTCAGCCTCAGCTTTGGCAGCTCGACAAATGCTGATGTAAAAATCGACAGTAGCTGCTACCTAAGACAAATGACTTGAAACATCCATGCACGATCGTTCGACAAATTCTGACCTTGGAGGAACCCATTTCTGATTATAGGCTTCTGTAGAGCCTCAAAGGGAATCCTCGAAAAGGAAATCAGTAGTTCCAGGCATGTGTCCAGGTCTATTGAAGGCACAGAAGGTTTGCAGCTGGAAGAAGAAGAGCTCTCAAGAATTTCTAACAAGGAGTTAGCCAAAACTAATGGCTCAGCTTCAACACTGGATGTTGGAGAGGTAGAAGGTATGTAAAAAATACTAGCTAATCTGGCCTCAAAAACATCAACCTCATCCATAGACATGAGGGGTGCAGAGAGTGTTGTGGTGAAAGGCACAGAAGACTGCATGGGGATAGGAGAAATGAAGGGAGCATCTTTGGCAGCTTCTATGGTCTTAGTCACTAATGAATCAAGAGAAGAGGGGCTGGAAGTAGGCAAAGGTGATGAACTATGGGTTGGAAGACTACCAGCACCCTCTGTAAGGGGATCAACTGTCATCAGAGATGGAATAACAGTTAGAGTTTCTGTGAAGGGCGGAAGAAGGGCAAGGCTTGAAGAAGAAGTGGACTGAGGTAGATCGAAAGTCAGGAAAGGGAGGTATGGCTCTAAGCCAAGAAGGAGAGATGCAGGAATGCTTGGCCTCAGGGAAAGTGCAGGAAGTATAGACCTTGGAAGTGGGAAGATAATTTGAGTAGTCTTCACATCCTGCATCTGGTCAACTTCAACTGAAACCAAGGGGGGCCTTACTGGAAAGAGAAACGCAGTAGGTGTTGCTGCAAAAGAAAAAAATACGAAGGATTGTCAAAATTCAGTATCAAAATTCGACAAAGGAAAAAATAGCGGAAGTGTGAAAGAAAGTACTTATTCCAGAGGTATTAGCACTAATGGAAGAGCTGCGAATGGAGTAATGTTCGGTAGTTTGTTGCCTTCTTGCAGCTTCCCTTCGAAGTGCATCAGCAGCAGCAGCTTCATCTCTAAAAAATTGTTGCTGCCGTCTCTTATCGGCTCTCTCAAAGAGAATCATTGCCTTGGAATGTTTCTGCTCTACTGCCTTGACAGCTGCTTCATGAATGGGGTCTTCAACCAAGTCAGTAGCAGGAACAGTTACCTTCTTTCTCTTCCTTTTTGGCATTGATGCTACTGGTTCCTTTTCGATCTCCCTCTTTTCAATTTGGGGTTTAGACTCTTCAGAGGTCAGTTCTTTCCCCATTATTGTAGTGGTTGTCTCGAGGGAAAGATGTTCGATTGTATCAGAAGGGGAGACAGCCACCTTTTGTCTCTTTGTTCTCTGCAAGGGCACTTATTGTTCTTGCTCAACCTCTTCTTCTTCCAGAGATTCAGGTTCCTCAGGAGGGAGGACTAGCTTCCTTTTCTGTTTTTGTTGTTGTTTCTTTTTGAGAAAAGCTATAGTTTCAGCTCTCTTGGGGGATTCTTCTTGCGGAGACCCTGCACCAAAGAACATAAGTGTAAGGGAAACGAACAAAAGATTCAAAAGAAAGAAAAAGGGAAATCTGAAAATATTTACCCTTCTTCGAAGCAGCTTTAGTAACTCTAGCTGGAGGGGATGAAGCTGCAGGAGTAGTTGTGACAGCTTCAGGAAGAGAGGGAATGTTCTCAACTGTTGCTGACTTAGCCTTTGTAGGCACTCCCAACCCTATTAGCAAGTCATGAGGGTGCATAGATAGGCGCACTTCCATATTGGCTGTCCACCAGTTCTGGAATCTTTTCAAAACTAAGCCAGATGGAAGAAAGAGAACAAATTGGAACTCATTCAATTCCTTCAGCAGTTTAAGTATTGTTGTCTCTAGCTTGGATTTGGATATTCTCAAATCTCTAACAATAAGGTGGACATTCGAGAGATTGCAAAGTGGAACAGGAATCCCTTGAGTGAGCCCAAATTGTCTGGAGAACTAGGAAGGGCAATACACCTCAGATATACATTTATAGGCTCGAGGGTTCAAAGTGCCAATGAACAATTCCCTTGGTAGCAGTATGGAGGCCCATATATCTTTATGAGGTGAGGTGGAGCACTCTTTATCAGCCATAAAAGTTTGCAGCCAGGTTGGTCCTCTATTGGCTTCGAAGGGACAAAAGAAGGAGGCAGATGGAGAAATAGGGAGTTGGTAAAAGAAAGTAAAGTAATAAACAAAGGAAGCAGAATAAAGGGCAATCCTAGCATACTTCTCCCCATAAGTGCTAGGATCCTAGACAAGAACTTTTAGGCATTTGGAATGAAGATCAGTAAAATAGGCGAAGAGCCAGAGCTGGAGCTCCCAGAGGGGACCTCCTTGGTTAACATCAAGTGGTCTTTCACAAAATTGAGAGCAAGCTCTGTATATATGGCCTAACAGGTAAGGAGCAAGAGCTATATGTTTTTTCAAGACAAGTGCCTTCGCGAGGGGAGCAAACTCAGACATAATCCTCTGAGATGAGGTACAAAAAAAAAAATTTGCATAACCAGTATAAAATAAAGGAAAAGAGTTCTCTGTCCTTCACAGGGCCTTCATTTTTATTTTTAGCCTTTACGAAGTCACTATAAGAAGAGTTTAAGGTTGGAAGGGAAAATTTGACAGGAAGGTCCTGGTAGTTGGGAGTAAAAGGAGAGCCATGGGGGGAAAGCCCTAAAAGATGGCAAATATCGAGAACGGTGGGAGCCATCATGCCACACCGAAATTGGAAAAAATTAAAAGCCATATTCCAAAAACATAAAGCAGCTGGAATAAAAAAGGGGTCCTTAGGAATGATGAACCTGGAAAGGCGAAGAGCGTTGAGGATGTAGAGCTCTTGTAGGTCATCTTCCCTCGCAGGTACAACCCTGTCATACCATTCCTTCCATTCGGTTCTTAATGTCGGCAGCCGATGGTAGGGTCATTCTCCGATTGCTGATCAAGCCCTCCTTCTATAGAAGAAGGTGATCCTCCAAACGTGGGTATAAAGCTGGAAGTTGGGCAGGAGCTTCTCGAAAGATGGGTCCTAGGACATACTCTTGTTAGCGGCTGTGGTGAGGAACGGAGAGACGCCCATCTATGTCGCTTGGCCCACCAGTCGTGAGCTTGGCGATTTCTTCATCAATACATTTCTTCAAAGCCATGGTAGGGCTGAGATGATCGCCAGCGGGCACTTTCAGTGAGGAAGGATCCATTAGTAGCAAGTAGTAAGGAAGAGAGGGTTAACAGAAAATCGGTAGGGTTTTTGTGTTGAAAGAGCAAGTGATTTCAGAACATGAAACAAAGGGGTTTTTAAAAGCTTTGTGCCTGAAAAATATATTGCGTAAGTCGTTAAGTACTAAAAGTACGAATACGAAGAGTTTCCTTTAATATTGATACTTTTGGAGGGAAAGAAAACACAGGCCAAATACTGAAGTCAACTTCGAAGTAAAATATTTGGCTTCAAAGCCAAATTTTGGCGCCAAAAACCAAAGGACAACGACTTCGAAACAGAGAAACCGGCTTCGAAGCATGCTACATGCTTAAAAATGCTAGAATGCTCGAGTATTGGTCTACTTCAAAAGGTTTAGAGACCTGTTTGAGGGTTATTAATGAAAGTAACGACATTTGGAGCAAAACTTAGGATTCTTTAAGGATGAGAATTACTATTCGAAACATCAAAACCAATTGTTGGTTTTTATAAAAGGAGATTGTCTATTGAATTAAAACAGCATATACTGCTCTTCGAAGCAAAAGTGGCCAATTTAAAATTGATTGGCTATATTAACCATGACCATATATTGGTTATAGTTAGTCTTCAAGGGTAAGGTTATTAAATTCGAAGCACTAATTCTAAATGATATTAGCTAAAATTGTCAATTTTACTCCATAAATTGGAGAAAGACATGTTGGTTCCTTTTAGTGTTTTCATTAAAGATGATTGAGTCCAGATTCGAAGGATGAGATTGTTCAATTCGAGGCTCTGAATTGGCTTTTAAAGGCAAAAGGAAACAGAGTCAAATAATATCGAATACAGAAGAACTTTGTTTGTATTCAAGCCAAGGCAATTACATCAAGTAACCCTATCTGGGTACAAACTCAAGCTCATAAAAATAAGGAATAGAATAAATAACAAGATCATGAAATTTGGTCCAACAGTGATCAATGAATTTTTGTTCTTTCTTTATTATATTTTCTATTTCTTCTAATGTTGGCTGCATAAGTTGGTGTGCTCTCACTTCATAGTAGAGCTCTTCAGCCTTTATTTCGAAAGCCCCCTCCCTCAATGTTTGTTCCAATTCATCTATGACCAAATCATCCCAATACGCAGAATCTTTATTCTTGAAATCATCGAATTTTTCGATGAAGTTCTCTGCTTCGTACTGGGCATGAATTCGGAGAGACGAAAGTTGATCCAAAGATTGTGTAGTGACCGTAGAATTTCGATGCTAGTAGAGGAGCACCGGAAGTTGGTTCAGGAACATATGAAGTTCTGTTTGGGCAAGGGGATTAAGGACATGGCCCCTAGTCAGAATATCACAAGCCCATCGAAGGTTCTTGAGAGGGACATCGTCCTCAAGAATATTGAAGGGCAAGTGAGAGAAAGCTGCAAGCAGAAGTTGAGCTTGTTTCCGCTCAGCTGGGGTAGGGGAAGATGGAGATTTGTAAGGTGGGAAGACCTTATCCATGGGAAGGGCAAGCCTCAGTTTTTCTGTCCAAGAAAGAGTTGGTGGAGGAGAAGGGGTAGATGGTTCTGCTTCAGAAGATGAAGAAGAAGGAGCAGATGGTTCTGCTTCAGAAGATGAAGAAGAAGGAGCAGATGTTTCTATTTCAGAGGGTGGAGAAGAAGGTGTGGATGCTTCAATTACGGGAGATGGCACGGGAGCGGAAAGAACAAAGGCATTAATGTAGTCAAGCCAGTCAGAAGAGCAAATCTTCGCCTTCTTGGCTAAGAAGGATGGGTGGTACCCTTGAGCTTCTTCTGAACGTTGGGCAACAAGCACTGTCTTGGTAGGCATGGAGGATGTATACCATGCCACAAGAAGGTTCTCCTCTAAACTACGTCGAAGGTCAATGGGTACGTAAGGGTAGACCACTGAACTTCGAGCATAGGGAGGAAACTCCAAAGGGTCAGTAAACTCAACAAAATGATGGTTGATTCGTTCCCTCAAATCATAAGTCTTAGGTGTTGACCAGCTTGTCCAGCCAGAACCCCCAGAAGACGAAGAAGTTATAGCTTCATCCCATGCAGAATTTTGTGAAGAAGAGTTTTCTAAGTCCATATTTGCAACTTGCCAAATCAAAGGTTTGAGAGCAGTTCGTTGGAGGTACAATGGGGAGTCAGAGGAAGAACTTCTTGTATCTGTGTCTGCAATTTGTTGAATCAAAGGATTAAGGACAATGTGTTCGTAGTCTAAAGGTTGGTAATTTGCAAAGGCTTCCATGACCTGAATATAGAAAGGCGGGTAAAGGTGGCTAATGAATGCGTGGAGGTTCTTTCGAGGGGAAACAGCATTACTCAATGGTTCTTCGTGTGCTTGATCAATAGAAAGGGAAATTGATTTAGCCATAGTCTGTTTGAATGCTAAGGTATTGGGACGTTCAACAAATTGAAAAAGAGTTAATGCAAATGATCACCAAAGAGATGACGGTTGTGTTTCCAGAAGATAGACTCTATGCACGTTCCAAAAGCGCGGGAAAGGCTGTGATCCACTAATATCACTAAGTATTGGGTATATTAGTGCGGGGGGTAATGTTGGCTACATATTTTGTAAAAGCTAATTACAGTTCGACACGTGGCAAAGCAAAGGTAGTATAGGGAGACTACTCAAGTCTTCGATCCTGATCGTACACGTGGCAGTAAAAATTGGTTCTCATGTGATTTGAGTAGCATTGGATCAGTAAAGAGATACAAGATGACGTGACTTCAACGGTTACTCATATTCAAATTCAAATACAGGAGGGAAGCCCAACTGCAAGTGATGGCGTAGTGGAACTACTTCTAAGGCAGCATGATCAGCGATCATGGAGGGGCAGTTCGACGGTTTGAAGTGCAGTTCGATGGTTATCCTTGAGGAGTATAAATAGCAAGGAGGTCCCTAGAAAAAAGCCCAAACTCAGATCATACAAACCAGTCTTACTTTAAATATTTTCTTTTCCAGTTTTTACATTTCCAGTCTTTACCTTTATTGCACTTTAAATACCTGTTCTGCACTTCGATTCATAGGAGTAGTTTCAAGTAGATCGTCACTGTAAATCTCTTCGAGGCTGAGTTTGGATCATTGTAAGTGTTCATTTTAATGAAATACTTCTATTGTTCTTCATATTAGCTGTTATTTATCTTAATTTCTCCTAAGTCAAGCCACCAGTAAAAGTCCTTTTCATTGAGGCTGAAAGAACTAAAATACAATCGTCTGATAATTGGTTGGCAATTATAATTTCTGTAAAGACTGATTGATCCTTGCTGGCACGCTCACATTTACAAAAATACCATTCGAAAAGTCAAAAAGCCAACAATAGTAAACCGAGAACCGAATCATAAGAATCGGTTCTAAAAAAATTAAAATCATAACTAAATCGTTAAATTGTGAAACCGAACCATAAAAGCTGATTTTGTTCGGTTCAATTTTATGGTTCTAAAAATTTTATATAACAATAAATATGATATATATATATTATATTTGTAAACAAATTAATGATAATTAATATGATTAAAGTTAGATAGAGTTTATTAATTTCACCATAGATGCTAGTATTCAACCCTTATAAGAGATTTTTTATATTTTAATTAATTTTTACATATAAAAATATAAAAAATAATACATAAATACATCACGGTCTGATTCATAATTATAATCATAACCAAAACCATAACCATAACCATAAACAAATCTAATAAAACCAAATCAAACCAAGAGTTTAGATCAGATTATATCAATTTATGGATTCCACTTATTATTATTATTATTATTTTTTTTGTACACATGGGACTGAGCTGTAATTTATCCAATATTAATAGAGCCGAGTCCGAGCCTACAGACTAGGCCCAGAATACCAATCTCAATCCTTTTAAAACCAGAATCATATCCCAATCTGCTATAAATAGCCCAAATTATTACATCCAGTTCTAGAACACAATTCCTGAGTCTCCTTCTCCACAGAGACGCCGCGGGAGTCTCTCTCTCTCTCTCTCTCTCTCTCTCTCTCTATACATACGTAGATATTGTGTATCTCTTTGTTTGTCTTTCCAACATTCAAGCATGGGGGCAACAAAAGATTCAGATCCATCGCTAGGGTACCTAACTCGGAAAGAAACAGAGGTGAAACTCCCTCGACCCACCAGAGTGAAGAACAAAACCCCAGCCCCTATCCAAATCACCGCCGAGCAAATCCTCCGCGAGGCTCGCGAGCGCCAAGAGGCCGAGATTCGACCTCCCAAGCAGAAAATCACCGACGTCACAGAACTCAACGACTATCGTCTCCGCAAGCGCAAAGAATTCGAAGACCTAATTCGCCGAGTTCGATGGAACACCAGTGTTTGGATCAAGTACGCTCAGTGGGAAGAGTCCCAAAAGGACTTCAATCGAGCCCGATCGGTCTGGGAACGAGCCCTAGAGGTCGATTATCGGAACCACACCTTGTGGTTGAAATACGCAGAGGTTGAGATGAAGAACAAGTTCATCAATCATGCTCGAAACGTTTGGGATCGGGCGGTTACTCTGTTGCCTAGGGTTGATCAGTTGTGGTACAAGTACATTCACATGGAGGAGATTTTGGGGAATGTTGCTGGAGCCAGGCAAATCTTCGAGAGGTGGATGACTTGGCAGCCTGATCAGCAGGGTTGGCTTTCCTACATCAAATTCGAACTTAGGTACAATGAAATTGAGCGAGCTAGAGCGATTTTCGAAAGGTTTGTGCTTTGTCACCCCAAAGTCACTGCTTGGATTCGATTTGCCAAGTTTGAGATGAAGAATGGAGAGATTGGTAGAGCAAGGAATTGTTATGAGAGGGCAGTTGATAAGTTGGCTGATGATGAAGAGGCGGAGCAGTTGTTTGTGGCGTTTGCGGAGTTTGAAGAGCGGTGTAAGGAACCCGAGAGGGCGAGGTGTATATATAAGTTTGCGCTTGATCATATTCCGAAAGGGAGGGCTGAGGATTTATATAGAAAGTTTGTAGCTTTTGAGAAACAGTATGGGGATAAGGAAGGGATAGAGGATGCCATTGTTGGGAAGAGGAGGTTTCAATATGAGGATGAGGTTAAGAAGAACCCACTTAATTACGACTCGTGGTTTGATTATATTCGGTTGGAAGAGAGTGTGGGGAATAAAAACCGGGTTCGGGAGGTTTATGAGAGGGCTATTGCCAATGTTCCTCCGGCTGAAGAGAAGCGGTATTGGCAGCGGTACATTTACCTGTGGTAAGTTTATTGTTGGCATAAGAATGTTGGTTGGTAATTTAGTCTCTCCATCTTGTTCAAATGAAGATTTAGCTGCTTGTTTAGCTGTTGCTGAATTATTTGCTTTGTATGTTCTTCAGGATTAATTATGCTTTATATGAAGAGCTTGATGCACAGGACATGGAGCGTACCAGAGAAGTGTATAGGTACCAACAAGTCTTTGACCTTGTTAGGAAACTAATTTGTGAAAAACTTGTATATTTTGGTTTTTTCCCCCTTCATATGTATTGTATTTGACACAACTCGTGTTCATTTAGTAATACTTGGGTTATTTGGTGACCAGGACTCTTGGAGATAATTTACAAGTACTACTAAGCAAGTTATTTGAGTAGGATTACGGCTTTATGATTTGATTTTACATTAGAGTGGAGTACTAATTTAAACATTCTACTTTATGGTTTTTATTTTATTAACCATTGTTCTCTTATAGAATTTGATCATATGAGTCATTGTCTGATTCATAAGTTGAACCATTCCAGCAACTTTTTCTGCCTTTCTGCATAAAAACCCTTTTCTTTCTTAAAAGTCATGCATTGGTTGAATCCACTCGTAACTCAAGTAAGAGACTTTTTGTAGTACACTGAACCTTTATATGTATTATTCTACCTTTACTTATTTCCTCTTTATAAATACTATTTGTTTTGTTCTCCCATGAACAGCCTCTGGTTATATCATGCCTATTTATGAACGTTGTGAATTAACTGAAGTAGCCCTTCTTATGATATCATATTTACAGCAAACGATTCCCTAGTAGCTAGGTTAGCAATCACATTTCCTAGTAACGAGAATATATGATTTCGTTTTCTTTTGTGCTAGCAATCTGAACCACTAGTGGACAACTGATCATTGTAATAACAAACTATTAAAGTGTATAACATAAAACCATAATTATATAAAAGTGTGTTTTAAGGAAAAGCTAGTACTCATAGATAAATTGTCATATTCTCTGAATAAAATGCAGCCCAAATGTGTCCAAGTGCAAATTTGTTCACATATTAAGTGTATGAACATTATACTTCACATTGATGTTAAAAGTGGCACCTCATTCAACAACCAATGGTAGAGTGAGTAACGTTCACATTGGGTGAACAAATTTGCACTCAAATGTGTTCCCATGTCACTTGTATTCATCAATAATTTTAGCCAGACATTCCATTTAGGCACAATAAGTAGAAGATTAGTGATGTGACGGAATGATGGTTTCTTAGTGTCTCAGAGATTGTATTTGTAGAAGTTCCTTGTCAGCGATTCATATTGAATAATTTGTATAAGCTACTGAGTAATGTTGTTGGAGGGCTGACTCTCTCTCTCTCTCTCTCTCTCTCTCTCTCATATATGGATAGGCTTTGCAAATGTTAATACTCTCTGATTGACTCTGAAATTGGCCAGGGAATGCCTTAAGTTGATTCCTCATGAGAAGTTCTCATTTGCAAAGATTTGGTTATTGGCTGCCCAGTTTGAAATACGACAGTTGAATCTGAAGGGGGCACGGCTCATCCTCGGCAATGCCATTGGGAAGGCTCCGAAAGATAAGGTGATATAGATTAATGCTTTTTTATGACATTTTGGCCAACACCAGTGCTGATGAATTTCATGACCTTATGCAAGTTTTGATGAATTTTGTAACATTACGTTGTTGACCCCTCATTTTAACAAATAGATATTCAAGAAGTACATTGAGATAGAGCTGCAACTTGGTAACATAGATCGTTGCCGAAAGCTTTATGAGAAATATTTGGAGTGGGCCCCAGAGAACTGCTATGCGTGGAGCAAGTATGCTGAGTTAGAGAGATCGCTTAGTGAAACTGAGAGGGCTAGATCCATTTTTGAGCTTGCCATTGCACAACCTGCACTGGATATGCCAGAGTTGTTATGGAAGGTACACATATATCTGTACTTTGATATTATTGAAGCTGAAATTTATTTTTCCTATAGTGGATTTGTAATGTTGAATACAGTCCTGGTGCTTGTGGTCAGTGTTGAAATCCCCCTACTTTCAAACATGATCTGAACACAATGTCATAAAAAAAAAAAAAAAAAAAAAAAAAAAAAAAAAAAAAAAATCTGAACACATTTTCCTGAATGAATAACTACTTACATACAAAAGCAAGTGGAAACGCATTAATTATCCAATTGGATATGATCAAAGTGTTTCTTGAAATACGAACATTACTTTGTGCAGATTAGTAAGTAGGTTATTGGAGTTGAAGTAGTAGTGTGATTGGGCTCCTTTATTCCTCTGAACCAAATTTTTTAAGTCAAATCACAAATAATGTTCCATGACTAGAATAATTTGTATAAATTTGTAGGGGGAATTGAAATTGAGTCAATTGACTAATAGGTCTGATTACTGTACCTTAGAGAACTTGTAAAGGTTATGTATGTCATAGGGGAAAATTGAAATTGGCTAAATTGTTCTAATTATTGTACCTTAGAGAACTTATAAAGACTGTACTTTCTATAATCCTTCATATGCTTGAGTGGATAGACTACAAATTTCTTTAGTTTTTTTAATATCCATGTGGGAAATTTTTACAAAAGAAAGTGTGACTTTGATTTTGGGTTGCGTATGTTATAACTTATAACTCAACTAACCTGTGCATGCAATTATATACTTTAACTTGGTACGTTGTTGCACAGCTAGTTCCTTCAAAAAAAAAAAAAAAAATCACAAGAAAACTTTGGACAGTTATAGTTTTTGAGAAAAACTCTTGGAGGCTGACTAATCTAGTGCATTCATGGACAAAATATCTTTCAGACACTTCACAACATTCATCATCTTTCACAGACACTACTTGATAACATTGATGCCTTCATCGATAACTAATCTAGTGCGTTTGTGGGAGAAATATAATTGAATATTGAATACACAAGGCACTCCATGTCATTAAAGTGCTTAATTAAGTTGTGTATCATGAAACCACCTTTTCTGTTTTTGTGCTCTCCTGGATTTTTGGGAGAGAGTTCCTATCTTCTCATTTATCACTCCCCAACTGCTGGTTGGAACTTTGAATAGACTTGATACACATGACTGAGCTTGGGTGGGGTCTCATAACAATGTATCGTCCGTGGGCTGGTAGGCAAACTATAGTTTGGCCTGATCCTAGTAAAGATGGGCTTTGATGGGGGTTGGCTTGCATCAATCTCGCTTTGTTTCCACTTTCCATGTCCAGTTGTGAATGTAACTTGCCTTCTCTTTTACATTACTCGTTAAAATTATTCTCTTAACAGCTATTTTTCGGGTGCTTTTTATGGATCCATACTGTCTGAATTTTTAATAAAGCCACTTTCTGACTCTTTCTCACCACTCCAGCATGGTCCTGCTTCAAATGAAATGACATATGGTTTTCTACTAGTTTGGTTTGGATGGGTTGTCATTGTCGCATGAAAGATCTTACACTTTTGGAGCACTGCCTTCATCTATTTCAATTGCCTGCACATGTCATTACAATTGAATTTTGTCTGCCATATGACAGGATTTGAATGACTTAACATTTACTTCTTAATATTTTTTTTCAGCTGGCAATCAAGTTTGAAAATTTATATCCTTGTGCAATTTTATTTTGCCTAGTACACATGCTAAAAGTTGTGTTCCGGTTTCGTGCAACGTATCTCCTAATTTTATGGGCTGTCTTGTATGTGATGTTTCTTTTTCTTATCTTGTGTCTTCTGCTTTTGCTTTGTCTTGCCTTTTGTCCTTTAAGTTTGCTTTTTTAAAAGTTTACATTGGAATTATGGTATCTATTATGTGTGCACCTTTGCACGCCGAGTGCTCCATCTTTGTCTGCTAAACTTAGGCATTGTGTGGACTACACAAGGCCTTGATTTTATTAATGGCTTTTAGTTGATGAAATATTCCGATGTGACCTGTGAGATTTTATTTATATGTTTTTTTCACCATCAATGGGCCGTTTTATGTTGGGAAGCTTATTCTAATTTTTATTTTTTATTTTTTTCTTTTCCCTGCTAGTGATTTCGCGTGGCATTTGTCAGTGTGCTTCTTATAGGTTGCAGCAATAGAAGATGAGCCTACTTGCTGACCTCTAAGAAATAATGGGGACATTATTTTTTAGTTTTCTGTTAAAATCTTGTTTGTTTATGAAATTGGTTTAAAGATTGCAAGGTCATACATCAAATTGCTGATAAAAAAAATACATCAAATTGCAATGGGTATTGACGGTCTAATTTATGACAGGCATATATCGATTTTGAGATGTCAGAAAATGAATTTCAAAGAACTAGAGAGCTTTATGAGAGGCTTTTAGACCGGACGAAGCACTTGAAGGTGTGGATTAGTTTTGCAAAGTTTGAGGCATCTGCAATGGAAGATGATGAAAGAGGCTCAGACTTGCCGGAAGATGATGTCCAGGAATCTCTTCTCGATCAGAAGAAGCTATGCCTTCAGCGAGCAAGAAGTAAGCAATCACAAAGTCTTTAATGTTGCTGCCATTGTTATTTTATTTTTGATTTTTTTGTTTTATATGGAAGACTAAAGCTAGTCTCATTTCATGTATTCAGGGGTGTTTGAGAGAGCAGTTAACTACTTTAGAACTTCTGCTCCCGAATTGAAAGAAGAAAGAGCAATGCTCTTGGATGAATGGTTGAACATGGAGAGTAGTTTTGATGAGTTAGGTGATGTTAGTTTAGTCCGCGTTAAGTTGCCAAAGAAACTCAAGAGGCGGCGGCAAATAGAAACCGAGGATGGCCCAGCCGGGTATATTCATCAACTTATGATATTATTCTCTATTTCTCGGGTGCTCGTTTTGTTGTCTTAGCTTGTAACAGATTGGAAATTTCCCATCTTGACTTCTCATTTCTATCTTCATTTAAGACTGTCAAGTTGACCGTTTCCAATATGTTACCCGCATTTTTAACTGTTCATTTTATGCGCTCTTAAATATCTAATGCGTGATGCTTTCTTTCCTTTTCCCTGTTGCTAATGCTGTTAACTTTACAATTGACAGGTATGAAGAATATATAGACTATCTATTCCCCGAGGAAACACAGACCACGAATCTCAAGATTTTGGAAGCTGCGTACAAGTGGAAGAAACAAAAAGTTGGTTCTGACGAGGATTAGCACACTCGTGTTTCTATTGTTGTGTGTTATAATTGTAGATACTGTGTGTGCCTTTTTGGTGTTCAAATATTTGTTCGGAATGACTAGCCTTTCTGAATGAATTTTCGTTTTGGGATGATATGCAAAATGTATGCCTGAGTCTTATGATTCATCTCTTTGCTAGAATTGCTGATTATAACATGCATTTTTTTTTTTTCCAAATTAAAATTTTGTTTGAAGTTAAAATCAAACAGGCTCTAAGTTTGCAATACATGAATGCGTGATAGATCAAAAGAGTGGGAGCATTAAGCAGATTTACAAGGGCATAAAGGTTTTTATTATTCTTCTCTGTGCAATTCATATTTTAAGCTTTAAGCACTGATCTGTGAAACCTGAGATCCCTGTTGGATTGTTGATCAAAAGAGGGGGAAATTGATGTTTGAGTGATTAAACAAAAAGTTTGGATAGTGAGCCGATTCCTGTTGAGTAAAATGTTGGTAGTTTGATTTAAAAATTTAATGAGTTTTAAGGTATATTTAATATTGACTCATTTTCCATTCAAGTGGATATCAAACAAGTATTGATTGAGTTGAGATCAATTTACAAATTTAGTTAATTTTAAAATGGGTTACTTATTTTACATGATGAATCAATATCTAACAAAAATTTAACTAGCCTCGATTAGGTAGCTTTGTTTATTTTAGGGAGAACTATATTTAGTGGGACATTTTTATTTTTTATTTTTTATGCAAACATGGAGAGGTGCAAGTTGCAAGTGATATTTGCATCTCACAACTTTTCGCTTGCTCCCCATTATAGAGGTCTATTTTGCCAAAAAAAAAATCACATATTTTTCAAATTATTTATTTATTTTTTTTATCTTTAGTGATTTTTTTTTAAAATTATGTCAAATTTTTTTATTTTTTCAATCTGTCTTGTTGAGAATCTAAATAGTATATTTTTTTTTGATTTTTTTAAAAAAAAAATTACTAAAGATAAAAATAAGTCAAAAAAAATTACTTATTTTTATCTTTTCTAAATTTTTTTTAAAAATATTATAATTTTTCAGTTCGTCTTATTAAGCTGCATATAAATTTTTTATTAAAGACAAAAATAAGCCAAATAAAAACGAAAAAAAAAAGCCCATTCCCAGAACACCCCAGAATAACTAGCACCTCGCGGTAATGTTCTTTTTTTTTCTTTCTCTATACCTAATTTCTCCTTTATTTTAGGATTCTACCCGCGTGGTGATTCAAACGTTTGGTGGCATAGACGTAATAATTAGACGATCAAAGGGCAAGACTTTACTAATACTTCATCAACGTGCACATCCATGTCACGTTAAGTTAGTTATATTCGGGCGCGCACACACACGTGCTAACCAATTTAAAATTAAAAATCACTAAAAATAAAATTACCAATAATAATAATATTATTATAATATCTCTTCTTCTCTCTCTCTCTGTCTTGTTGATTTGTCATTTTGTGTTCAGATCGGCCATAAATATGAACCTTCACTACTTCCAATTTACAGGTAATTTTTGATTCCTTGACATTCGGCATTGTTTACACAATCACTGTTTGTTTGCTGAGAAAAACATCAGGAAAAGAAAGTAAAATACGACATTTCGAATCTTATATAATTACTTTCACGTTGTATTGTTTTGTTTCTAAATGTAATATAATCCAATTAATCCGAATGGTTGTTTTCTTTTATTTTCTTCTAAAATCAGGTTTCTTGTTTCCTCGTGTTATGCAAGTAATGAAAATGAGAAAATCCTGACATGTATATCACTTCCTTTTTCCTTCATTTTCTCCGGAAACAAACAGAACATTGTTGGGTCGTGGTAGATTTGTTTGAATTCTTAATCAATGTTGCTGTAATATTTGGTTCGAGAGAGTTTCAAATGGATTAAATCATGAATTAGCTCTGATATGTTCGTATCTCGAATGCTTGATTCATTTTTCGGTGGTACTGATGAGATAATTGTTAGGTGTTTCAATAGAGATCCGAATTTTCACCTCTTTGTTGTTTGCTAATTGAAACATATTTGTGAACCAAATATCGAAGGAAACTGAATATTCATGCAGATCATCCATCCTAGTCAATTGAACTTTGAAATGTTTATGTCATATCCGTAATTGGGAATATTGTTATACAAATTCAAAAGGTTATTTGATCTGTTAGATAACTATTACTAGTGTTCCTCATTGCAAATCTGCAATGATGTAGTAGCTTTTATCTTTTTTAGCTGGCGAGCTAAAAATTTTAAGTCGCCAATTATCCCAAAGCTTAAGCTATTAGGAAATGGACATAACAATATCCATCAACACTCCCCCTCACAAACTCGTACATGTAGAGACAGACTAACTGAGAAACAAGGTGCACAAAGACAGACAACGTGTTTAAGTTTGACATAATATTTTTGCTGTAATTGCATAATTTGCATTCTTGTCTTATGCCTTCCCACATTTTTTGTCCATATATGCGATACTGATAAATCTTAGACAACCACCTACGACCCTGTCTCATACATGGAGAGAGACAACCGAGAAACAAGGTCAATGACAGAGATAATGGGGGCTACAAGATTTGAACTCAGGATTTGTGTTTTAGTTGACATAACATTTTTGCTGTAAATGCATTCTTTTATTTGTCTCCTCGCAGTTTCTGTCTATATATGGGATTCTGATAAATCTTAGACAACCATCTCTGTCCAAATATTCATGGAATAAAGCATTTTAGGCTAGTAGCTACAGTTTTGTTAATTTAACTGTTAATTTTCAACTAGTTAATTTCAAAATGTCAATCTAAATTCTTAAATTACAATTATTACATCTTGGTTTTTATTGTGTTTCAGATGGTGAGAGCATTGCCTTGATCCCCCCTTTTTGAGTGAAGTTTTCTACAGAGCCAGCATAAAGATGACGAGGAGTCACTGGAGGGAGTCAATAAAGTCCTTGGGAAGTCATATTGATCCTGAGAAAGAAGAACAACTGAGGAAGACTAAAATAGGTATATATTTCTCTCCGAAACAACCTCAGTCGTTACAATATTATTGGAGGCTGTGGAATAGCTCTGTAGAGTCCAAAAGAATGCAATATAAAGCTCTACTACCAGCCAAATCCAACCCAAAACGTGGATTTATGTGGTACGCACAACCAGAAAGGGTTGACAGTATGTTGCTCATCCAAGAACGTGGTACGGTGGGTGTAGCCCTATATGACTTTCAACCTGTTTTTTTTTTTTTTGGACATCACTTGAAAACCTTATCTAAAATTTCCTAATTTTTGGAGTTAGAAGATGATTGGCTAGTTGAAAATGTAGTTTGAAACCTTGTGTTCAGACTTGAGAATCACAGGTTCAACTCCATCAGAAAAGAAGCTACAATTTTCTATCCAATTCCAAAGCATGCTTGGCATAAATCAACTGCAAGGCCATGACTACAGTTTATAGATTGCCTATATAATTTTTGGAATATATATTTACTTTCATTCTCTGAAATAAAAAGTTTAATGCATTTTTGTTTTTGCTCTTAACATCCTTCAAAAACTAGACAAAACGTAGACACCCAATTTTCTTTTCCCAGGTGAATATCAATCTCATGATTTGGTAGAAGTTTGTAGCTCATATTTCATGTACTTTTCTATACATGTATTTACTTGCTTTCGGATATAATAATAAAGTTTTAGCAAATTCAGTACCAATTTCGGAAGTTTACTTGTTATTGCAGAAATTGACAATAAAGTAGCAAGGATTATGAAGCTTATAAAGAACAAGAATCAAGGCAAAAAAGACGGGAACCCTGCAAAAAACTCGGAACTTGTTGAGCTCATTGAGGATTTCCACAAACAGTACCAAGAACTATATGCACTTTATGGTAATCTCAGAGATGATGTAAGAGAAAAAGTTCAAAGCAAAGAGCACAAGGAGGGGTCTTCTTCTACCTCTAGCTCAGACACAGAATCATACCATTCCTTGGATGAAGCAAGCAGTAGAAGCAGTTCAAGAACTGATCTTTCTCAAAGGGCGAGAGATGACTTTAAGCTCAAACTCGAAACTTCAAGTTCAGAAATTACTGATCTGAGGAATAAATTGACTGCTATGATCAAAGAAAAGGAAGATTTACATTCAGAGCATATGGCAACTCTGAGCAAAATACAAGAATCAAAGAAAATCATTGAGGGTTTAAGGACTGAAGCTGACCGGACAGAGCGCACAAAACAGAAACTCCTAAACGAATGTACCCAATTAAAGGAGAAATTGGTTGAAAAAGAGAAGGAATTGTTTTCTCTCAGCAGACTTCATGAGAGCACAGTACCAACTCAAATAAAGGTATTAGAGCGCGAGGTTTCCAGCTTGAAACTTGAGCTCAAAAAGTTGGGAACCCAAAAAACAGTACTTGAACAGCAAATTGGAGGCCGAGAGACAAATTCCAAACACTTAATAGAGGAAAATTTAGGATTGCGAGCACGCATCTTACAACTTGAAAGGAAGTCCCTAGAGAGAGAAGATGAACTTTCTTCTCTTTCGAGGAAACTTGAAGAAAATGAGAGCAAGTCAATGTCTAAAACTGAGGAACTGATGGCAAATGCAAACAATTTGCAATTGGAGATAAATACTTTGCGGACTCAGAAATGTGATTTGGAAGAACAAGTGGTGTTCAAGAGTAATGAAGCAACCTCGCAAGTTAAAGGCGTAATGGATCAAGTGAATGTTTTGCAACAGGAGCTGCATTCTCTAAGCAGTCAGAAAAGTGAATCAGAAACGTGTCTCAAGAAAGTAACTAAAGAGATATCGGATTTTCTCACCCAGATAGAAAATTTGAAAGAGAAACTAGAAATCAATACCATAGATTTAGAAAAAATGATAGAAGAGAAAGAGGGTTTAGAAATGCAGGTGAAGGACCTGGAACTTGAAGTGGGTTCTCTTTGTCTCCAGAAAACTGATTTGGAAGAGCAAATGCAAAGTAAAAATCATGAGGCTGATCAGATGAGAGAAGAGAAAGAAGAGTTGAATGTTAAAATCTCTCAGTTGGAGAAATCATTGATGGGAAGGGATAATGAGCTCTCCACTCTCAAAACGAATTTTGAAGCTTTAGATAATGATTCATCTACTCAGATTAAGGCCTCAGGAGCAGAGGTAAACAATCTGCAGAATGAGCTGCGTTCATTGCACACTGAGAAAATCCAATTGGGATCACGGATTGAGAGAGAGAAGCTAGAGTCATTGGAGCGGTTGACTTGGATTGAAGAACAAAACATTGAATTGACAAGAAAGATTGCAGAATATCAGACAACTATAAAAGGCCAAGACGATGTTATCAAGAAGTTAAACGACGAGCATAAACAAGTTAAAGCTGAGTATTTGGAATCAAAGTTGAATTTCCAAATTGCAGAGAAAAAAATTGAAGAAACTGCGGAAGAGTTCAAAATGAAATTCGAAGATAGTCTACGTATCTTGAGCAGGAGGATCCGTGTTGCAGAACAATTACATGTTGAGAACAAAGATGTTTATGGAAAAACAAAAGAGAAGTACGAGCAAGAACACATGGACCTAAAAGAAAGGGTGGTATCTACTGAAATTGCAATGAAGAGGATGAAGGATATTTCACTGACAGCTAACGACATGTTGACTGGATTGGACACAGCAGCGCTGAAATTCGAGGAGTGTAGTGGGAACTTTTTGAATCGGATTTCAAAGTCCTCGTGTGAGGTATTGTTTGCAAAGGATTGGGTGAGGAGGAAAAACAACGCGATAAAGCACGTCCAAGAAGACTTGGATTGCCTGCTCGTGCAATTGGATACAAAGGAAGTGGAGATATTGGGATTCAGAGAAAAGGTTTGGAAATTGGAGAATAAAGTGAGAGAGCTCGAGAAGATGGTGAAAGAGAAAGAAGAAGGAATGTTGGGTTTGGGAGAAGAGAAAAGGGAGGCTATAAGGCAGTTATGTGTTTGGATTGATTATCACCGAAGTCGTGGCGATTATTTGAAGAAAACTCTATCTGAGATGACTGATTTTAGAAGCCAGAGGACACCTTAGAACAATTCTTTGTTCTTTTTCATTCCATTTTTGACAATTTTCATTAACAATTTTTTCCACAACCATTTTGTTTTGTTTGGTGAAGGTGTTGATCATGTCAATGTAAATCTGTTTTTATTGTACCCAAGTGACCTTTGCTATTGTGACTGTTTGATGGACAACTTTGGTTTCAACAAGTGGTCTCCACTTCAAAGTTTGTAGTTGACTTGTAGTCATTATAGTGTATGTATGGAAATGGAAACAGAGGACACTTTATTCAATATTCACACAAACTAACAAGGATTAACTGGAAAATGTTTGGTAGCTTGAATTTTTGTGGCTTGAATGTGTCAAAATGACGTCGTTTTGATTGTTTCGAGCCATTCGAGCTACATTTTTTCGAGTCATTGTTGAGTTTTATAGTACTTTCAGTTGTCTGGCCATTTCTTGTGCAATGTTTTTCTTTTTCATTTGTTCAACTGAGAAAAGAAAAGAAAACAGACAATTTGGTACGTTAAGTACATTTAAACCCCCAATACCCACGTGGTTTGGATGACAATATTTGGGTAGTTGTATTACTACCTCGGTGGTTGAGATCTTGAGTTTGAGTACCACAAGGGTAGATGAATTTGAGATTATTAAGCTTGTTGTATGCTTACGACTTTATAGTTGAATGTCTAATTTGATCCAGTTTTTATAATATTTGTAATTACATCTTGTTGATTGAAAAAGAAAAATACAATCTAAGATCTCGTTTGACAAGTGTCCTTTTTAGTTAAAAAGTCAAAAAGTTATTAAAAAAATTAAAAAATTAACAATTCATACAAAAAAGTCAAAGATTCCTTTTTCTTTCTACTTTTTGCATATCTTTTTGTAAAAAATCAAAAAGTCATTCCAAACATACTAATTTTTTTTACATCACATTTTAGTCAAAAAATTAAAAAATTACTAAAAAAACATGTTTCCAAACGAGACCTAAATACTTTCTCAACTTTGATAGAGACCCCACTCCTCCCCCACCCCCACACACACATGGGATTGGTGATTGAAGGAAAAAAATAAATAAAATAAAATAAAAATTTCTAGCCAATCAGCACCTAGTGAGAGTGCTGGGGTCTCCCCTAGTGAGGGTCCCAACCTTTTCTCATACTTTCTTGTTCTCTTTCATTTAATAATAGTTATAATCAAATGAAACACATAATACATACGAATGGATAAAACTTTACAAATTTATTGGAGAGACTCACTTTTGAAAAAAAAGTATCCATTCAAATACATTTTGTATTCGATTTTGTGGCTAGTTTTTATGTGTTTTTAAATTTTTCATGGGTTCAAACTAGTTGAGATTTAATAGCTAAAATTTTAATGTCTAGATTGGATTTAAATTTATATATATGAATGCATTAAACCAAGGTTGAATTTGGTCAAAACAGTTTGATTACATACTTGGAAATAGAATCAAAAGAACAGAGGCATCTTTTTGAAAAAAAAAAAAGACTTTTAGCATACCTACAAAAAAAACCTATTTGAGGCAGAAAAGAAATCCTCTTTTAGCACTTTGATCACTCAAATGTTGGATTAGAATAAGGTTGTACATAAAAGTTAAAAACAAAAATATAAAAATTAACTTTAAACTAAAAAGAGCGATAATAATTAAAAACACAAATGAGAAAAATAAAGGATTATTTTGAAAAGATAATTATAATTAATTTTTTGTGAGAGAGAAAAGTGAATTATAATCTGGAATGTATAAACCACTTTTCAAAACAAACTTTCGTTTTTGTTTTTTTTTTTTGGCACTAATGGCATAAAAAAACAAAGGAAAGAGACAAAAAAGAGCACAATGTGGCAGTGAACTCAAATTAAAGTGGAATCCAAAATAAATGGCCGTCCTCTTTGCAATGGCATCAAATATCTTAATAATTTATGTAATAAATTCAACAAAGTTTGCCTCAGTTTTATCCCACCCCACAATGACTACCATTTGTTGCAACTATCACCTATCGATGCCGTCATTCTATTTTCTGACGATCGCCATTCTAGTAAAATAAATCAGATTACTTGAATTCAAATTTATGCTCAATTTATTGTTAATATATTAAATAAATAAATCAAACTTACAAACATTTTAAATTCATGTTCAACCCAATAGATAGAATTCTTAAAATTTTATCTTCACCTGAGATCCTAAATACAAAAATGATTGGACCACCCCAATTCCCGTTCCCTAGCCCTCCCTGAGGATAGCAATAAATTATGTACTTGTCATATTTCATTTAAAAAAAACACTTACAATTTAGATTCAATCCTCCAAATACAAATTCAAGCACAAGAGAGTGAACACTACTCTTAACCTAACAACTTAAGAAAACTTCATGCTGGTATCATTGTTTGAGACATGTCAATACACATGTAGTTTAATTACATCTAATTAATTTATTTTTTATTTTCATAACACCTAATTAATTATTTTATTTTATTTTATTTTCATATTGAAAATTATGACCTTAGTCTAAGCCATATTGAGAATTGAACTAACAACGATATGAGCTGGAGCATCAAAGATCGTTCAATTTAACTAGTTTGTTCAGGTTTGAGTTAAATACTCATAATTGATATGAGCCGATTTAACTAATTTGTCCAAATTTTAGTTAAATACTTATAATTATTACTGCTTTAAATGTCGATCTATTAATTTTCTATGATTTATAATTTTAATTTTAAAATTTTCCTGACACACGTCAACAAATATTAATACTATGTGTTCGAATCTTAAATGTATGAAAAAATTATAAATAGAAGAACAATAATTAGCCGTCCAGTGGCAAATGACTTTAAAATCAAATAATTGCATAATAATAATAGGGCAAATTACAAACACCCCCTCGAAGTTTGGTGAAAATACAGATTCTCCCCTGAGGTTTGAGAAATTACATCCCGCTTCCTTTGTTTTATATTTTCATAACAAATTTTTTTCTTTTTTTTTTTTTTTTTTATTTTTTTTTTTTTTTTTTTTTTTTTTTGAAATTTTTGACCAGGAGGAATTTGTCAGGGGAAAATCTGTATTTTTACTAAACTTCGAGGGGGTGTTTGTAATTTACCCATAATAATAATAATTCCACAAAAGCTTGAGAAGAAATCCATGGAAATTACGGTCGGAAAATCGACCGATCCGTGGCATTTCCGTAATAATCTCGAAACCAAAGGGCTTTATATTTAAAAAAAACTCCAAAGATTCCATCCCCTCTTTCTCCCTTTTCTCTCTCATCATGACAGATTGGATTGGAAGCTACAAACGCGGTATGAGTCGCTGTGCAAAACAAAAAAAAACACTTTTCGTGTTTGTTTCATTATTCTCTCAAATCTCAAATCAAATTCATTCACAAATTCAAATATTTTATCCTTTTATTTTATTATTAATTATTAATATTTTAAAATTAAATTCAGGAGACGATCACTCTCAGTCTGTTAAAACTCTCTCTCTCAATCTCAATTTCAGAGACTCCTGTTTTCTCATGGTTCTTCGTCACGATGACGAAGCTTTGAAGCTCTGATTCTCAGGTACGTCGTTGATTTATACACCTACAATTGATTTTGATTATCTGGATTAGTTGATTCAACTTTTATGCATAGTTCGAATTCAGTTCTGATTTCATGATCTAATTTGGTCTAGTTGTGGTCGATGAAGTTAGGTTTGAAGTTCGGATTTAAGCTTCAATTCGTGCTTCTTTGAAGTTCGGATTTGGTTCGTAGATTGAATCTAGGAATTTCATCGGGTTTGAACGGATCAGATCAAACTCTTGTAGATGAAAATGGATTTGTTTTGTGGATTAGCGGAGATTCATTTCTTTACTGACTTCTGATGAAGTTGATTTCTCAGTCAGAGATTATTCTTTGATTTAAATCTTAAAATCACAGCAATTTTTTAGTTTAAATTTTCCAGATATAAGCTTTATTCGATCAGATTAATCATCTGGTATTCGGACTTTTGTTTGTTTGTTTGTTTTATGTGTAATTCAGATTTACCTTTGTTTCAAAATTGAGAAAAATAATTAATCTGTGAATTTTGTGCTGAATAATTTGCTTGAAAGTCTTGAATGTTAAATCTCCCAACAGTAAATATTAGCAAAATTGAAAACTTCTTTTGAATTTTGAAATGATGACTTACGTTTTTTTATGATAAACCTAATGAAAAGAACAGATCACTTTCAGAGTTATCTTCTAACTGTCTTTTTTGCATTCAAATTTGGCCAGTCTAGAACTGATTAGAGTGTGCCAGATAAGAATTTTCTGTTCTATTTTTTTTGAAAGTGCCAGATAAGAATGTTGTTGAAAATGCTGATAAAGCAGTTTTAAATTCGAAATCTCATGCCGATCACTAAATTTAAATTTGTTCACACACTAAAACACAAGGTTAATTGATTCAAAATTGTGAATCACGTTGTTTTGAAACAATCAAAATTTCTATTTTTCTTGCACATTTTAATAATGTGTGATATGACTCCATTTAGCGTGGCTTCAGTTCATTGGTGACCATAATTTTCGCGGGCCAGACCAATATAATTGAGGATCTAAGATAGCAAAATCACATGTTTCTTTCGACTCACTTGTTGGGGGGGGATCTGATTTTGGTATGATGAAAAGTTTTAATTTCAAAATCTCATGCTTGATCTAATATCGCAAAATCACATGGCTTTGAGTAAAATTTATTATTTACTCTTTTTTTTTTTTTTTGGTAATAATAAGAAATTGGTTTTGCTTCTAATATCCTGCCTATTTGAACTTGAGAGTTAAGTTCTTTCTAATTTCTTCCTAAAAGCCTTTAAATGAGTTAGCAAGTGAGGTAACTATTACAATCTTTTTCAAATTGGGAAATACAGTTTTAGAAGTTTGTACCAGAAAATATTATGTGTTACCATTGAAATGCCCTAAGTTCATCAATATTGGGTGCACTGAAGTGACGGACATCAATGGTTGGAAAAACCAAGGTTAAAGACATGGTCAACTAAAACATTGACTGTATGCCTCAGTGTCTGAGCTAAACATTACAAGTCAATGCAAGTTTTAAGTTCTTCTGTCAATGCTAGATTTTGGTTCATCCTGTGAATTTGAAATTTTGAACTGGTCTGTTTATGTGTGGGCTATGCTTTACTGTGTTTAGTATTCTCAATTGCTCTTAGGATTGGAGTCCATGACATTGCCTCATCCTGACGCTGAATTAAGGAGTATTTTGCTGACAAAACCAAGGTAAAGATGAGGAAGCATCAGCTGAGGGAATCGATTAAGTCCTTTTTTGGAAGTCACGTTGATCCTGAAAAAGATGAAGAGCTGAAAGGAACTAAAACAGGTATATCCTTCTCTCAGGAAACAGAAAAGGAAACACAAACCCTGAACATTATACAATGATTGCGATTTATTGATTTAGCATCACACATACCAAAAAAATAAAAATATTGAATCCTTCATTTTAATGTGAACCTGCAATAAATTGATGAAGTATGTATGGCATTTTTCAAGATTTGTAGCTGTATAGTCTTTTATTGTTTTGTTAAATAAGATCTGTAGCTTGAGTTAAGTTACTCCGAATTGTTTCTTGGATACTCAAAAAGCAGAAAAGAAAAATCCTCAATCTGAATGAACAAATATAGACATTTATTTCCTTTTGAAATAGCTTCATCTTTATGTTCAGCAATTTTTTTCTGTAAACAATGGATCTCAAAGCAGAAGCCCAGTATTAAAACAGAAATTTCCTGCTCATTGCAGAGATTGAGGACAAAGTTCAGAAGATCTTGAACCTTATCAAAGAAGAAGATGAGGATGAAAAAGGTGGGAATACAGTGGGAAAATCCAAGAAAGAGCCACTTGTTGAATTAATTGAGGATTTCCACAAACATTACCAATCACTCTATGCTCGATATGATCATCTAACAGGAGAGCTAAGGGAAAAAGTTCATGGAAAACAAGAAAAGGATACTTTTTCTTCCTCCGGCTCAGACTCTGATTCAGATTATTCTTCTAAGGAAAAGGGCAGTAAAAATGGAAAATTGCAAAATGAGTTTCAGAAGGTGACAGATGACATTAAGCAAGAACTTCAAAGTGCACATCTAGAAGTGGCTGACTTGAAGAGGAAGTTGACAGAAACTACAGAAGAGAAGGAAGCTTTACATTTGGAATATCAGACGGCTTTGAACAAAATCCAAGAAGCGGAGAAGATGATCAGTGATTTAAAGATGGAAGCTGAAATGTTGAATGGTGAGAATTCAAAGCTTTTACTTGAGATTAGGGACCTGAATCAAAGACTGGATGGTGCTAGTATGCTAGAAGCTGAATTGAATCAGAAATTGGAGGACATAACAAGAGAGAGAACTGATCTATTGGTGGAAAAAGAGACCGCGTTGCAAAGGATTAAAGAGGGAGAGAAAATTACTGAAGAATTGAAAGTCGTGACAAATCAGTTAAATGATGAGAAAAAAACACTGCAGCTAGAACTTGAAGATCTTAAAGGCATACTCTGTACAACAAAGGATCAGCTGGAGTGTTCAGAACAGGAAGTAGCAAATTTAATCCGGGCACAGAAAGCTACCGAAGAACAAAATAGCTCTCTATCCTCTAAAATTTTAGAGCTCTCAAGTGAGATTAACGGGGCACAAGACAAAATACAAGAACTTGTCACCAAATCTAGCTGGCTGAGGGAGAAATTGGGTGAGAGAGAAAAGGAACTTGTGAGTCACACCGAGATGCATGAGACCCATAAGAGTGAAACATCAGCTCGAATGAGGGGTTTAGAACTTGAGCTGGATTCTCTGCATACCCAGAAAGGAGAGATTGAAAAACAGAAAGCTGATGAGCTTTCCAGTCTTCTGAAGAAACTTGAGGAGAAGGAGAAAGATTCATTGTCTCAAATTGAGGATATGACAACATGGATTAACAATCTGCAACTGGTACTGGAGGTGGAAACCTTACAGACCCAAAAAAGCAAATTGGAAGAACAATTGGTACGTGATAGCAATGAAGCATCGGGTCAAGTCAAGGGCCTACTGGACAAGGTCAATGAAAAGCAGCAGGAGCTAGAGACTCTAAATAGCCAGAAAATTGAATTTGAATCTCAACTGGAGAAGAAAATTCTAGAAATGTCAGAATACCTTGTTCGGATAGGAACTCTGGAAGAGGAGTCAGAAAAAAATATTGCAGATCAACAGAAGATGCTTGAAGAGAAAGAGGGTCTTATGGTACAGGTGAAGGACCTGGAACGGGAGCTGGACTCTCTACAGAACCAGAATAGTAATTTGGAAGAGCAGCTAAGAAGTAAAAACCAAGAGACTGTTCAGATGCTAGCAGAAAAGGAGAGGCTGCAAGTTCGAATTTCTGAATTGGAGAATGAACTCTCTGCTCTACAAAAAAAATCCAAAGATGGAGAGGATGAAGCATCGGCTCAAATTACAACTTTAACAGCACAAGTCAATGATCTGAAGATGGAGGTGGATTCTTTGCATGCACAGAAAGCCGAATCAGAGTCACATATTGAGAACAAGGCTCAAGAAATAACACAGTTCCTTGTTCAGATAGAAAATCTGAAAGAGGAGTTAGCAAGCAAGGCCATGGATGGACAGAGAATGATGGAAGAGAGACAAAGTCTAACAATGCAGGTGAAGGATCTAGAAGAGCAGATGGAAAATAAAAACCAAGACATTGATCACTTGAGACAAGAAAAGGAGGGTCTGCAGGAGAGAATTTCCGAGTTGGAGAAGACATTAGTTGAGCAAGAAGAGTCGTCATTTACTCTCCAGAAGCAAGTTGAGGATGTCGGGAATGAAGCGTCAACTCAGATTATGGCCTTAACAACGCAGGTTAACAATCTGCAACAGGAGTTGGATTCCACTCACTCCGCAAAAAGCCAATTGGTATTGCAGATTGAGAGATGTAAACAAGAATCTTCAGAAAGCTTGACTCAAGTGGAGAATCAGAATTCCGAGCTAGCAAACAAGGTTGCGGATCAGCAAAGAATGCTAAAAGAACAGGAGGATGCTTTCAATGAATTGAGAGAAGAGCACAAACGACTCGAAGTTTTGTTTCAAGAATGCAAGGCAAACCTCGAAGTTGCTGAAAGGAAGATTGAAGAAATGGAAGAAGAGTTGCAAAAGAGTATTGACTCGAAAGATAGGAAAGTCGATGAATTGGAAGAAACAATCGAAGACTTGAAAAGAGATCTAGAAATGAAAGGAGATGAAGTGAGCACGCTGATTGAGAATGTCAGCACGATTGAAGTTAAGCTCCGGTTATCGAACCAAAAACTTCTAGTAACCGAACAGTTACTGACGGAGAACGAAGAGAGCCACAGGAAGAAAGAAGATAAGTTCCAGCAAGAGCAAAGGTTGCTCGAAGAAAGGATTGCTAAGTTGTCTGGAGCAATTGCAACTTACAAGGAAGCTCAAGTCAAGATTATTAAAGTCATCTCAGAGAAAGTCAACAACACCATGACTGGACTGGACACAGTAATGCTCAAGTTTGAGGAGGACTACGGGCACTTTGAGAGCCGTGTTTATGAAATCCTGAACGAGCTTCAAGTTGCAAAGAATTGGGTCAATGAGACAAATACCGAGAAACAACAACTAAAGGATGAGCTCAGCGTCCTGATCGAGCAACTGCGAGATAAGAAAGAAAAGGAATTGGTCTTGAGAGAAAGGATCAGAGAATTGGAAGCGAAGTTGCACAACACTGAGGATGAGAAGCTGAATTTGATCAAAAATTTTAAAATGCTTGAAGAGAAAATTGGGGAATTGGAGAAGACGATGAGTGAAAAGGACGAGGGGATATTGGGGCTCGGGGAAGAGAAGAGGGAGGCGATACGACAACTGTGTATATGGATCGATTATCACCGGAGTCGATGCGAAGATCTCAAGGAAATGCTCTCAAAGGTATTATCTGGTAGAAGGCCCATAGCAACTTGAGAGTGTTCTAATTTTTTATTTTTTTTAATTTTTGCATTTATGTCTATTATTATGATTTTTGTAGTTGATTGTGATATTTGATTGGTTTATTTTGACAATATCATTTGTTGGTAGAACTTTTACAAGTTTAGATTTTGTATAGGAAATTAGAGCTGTTTTTGTGTACTGTTTTTGTCATCAATTATGTCTAAAAGTTTAGACTGTATTCATCACTGTTCTTAATTTTTTTTTAAAATTATGTAAATCATTCACGTCCCTTTCCCTCTCTCTTTATCGTTGACCATTTCAGTTTAGTGGGATTTGGAGTTTATTTTTTTGACTTTTTTTATTCCTTTTTGTTTTTTTTGTATCTAATGAACCTTTTTTTTTAAAAAAAAAAATAAATAAAAATAATTACCCAAAACACCTTTTTTTAAAAAAATTTAAATTTCCAAATTCTATTTGATGAACTATTTTTTTTTTAAAAAAAAATATCCAAAAAAGAGAAAAAAAATTGTGAATTTGTTTCCTTATTTTGATTTTTGTAAAAATAATTTTACCTTTAGATTCATCTAGACAAAGCAGACTCGGAAAAGAAAAAGAAAATGACATAATTTTTTTAAAAAAATCACTAAAAACAAAAAAATTTGAAATAAAATGTAATTTATTTAAAATTTCTCAAACAATTAAAACTTAATGAGCTTAAAAAATAGTTTGGTTTGTTTAACATTCAAGTCAATCTCACATGAGTTTTAACAAGGATAATCACAAATTGAGCTAAAGTAGTTTTATTTTTTTTTTAGAAAGAGTTTTATAGTATATATGAATTTATTAAGTTGAGTTCGAGGTGAACTCAAAAAATTAACAATCATCAAAAAACGTTCAAATTTGTCTTGTTAACATAATGAGCTAATTACAAACAAACTTTTCATTAGCCAAGCACGAGTTTAATTCATTTTAAAGCCTACATGTCATCTTCAAAAATAGCATATGTGGTGAGTTCAGTAGTAAAAACTTAAAATTGCTCGAAAGCAACTCCATTCCATATTAGCTCGGATGAGTACAAGGTCCAAATTAAATCATCTTCTTAGACTGTGTTTGAATCATAAATTTGGGTAGAGATTTAAAAAGGAAAAAAAATATGTGAGTAAAATATAATTACATTTCACACCTTATCTAGTACCCTTTCTAAATCCCTACTCAAATTTATGATCCAAACACAATTTTAATATATTTATACAAACTTATATTCATTACTAATTTTCTAGAAAGAAATAGAAACAATGCTAGATGTGCTAGGGAGCTTACACACAAAAAGCATAAAGAAAATACAACACCAAATTACCAATCTCAATGTAAAAACCAGATACAGAAATACTATTTAACAGAGGATAATGCTAACATTTCTAGAAAGTTACTACTAGAGGATGTCTAGTGTTATCCTTCTTGACAACCTATTATTGGTAGTGCATATATGAATCAAGAAAAACCTAAAAACAAAAGGAGATGGAGAAATATGGACTGGACAATTTCAACATTGGGCTGGAAATTGGTTTCTAAACTTCCTCACAATCATCAGAAGAAGAAAAAAAAAAAGAAAAAAAAAAAGGAAAGAAAAAAAGAGCCCATTCATTATCTTCTCTGTTCCTTTGTCTTGCAAAAATTTGCATGGAAGTCCAACAAATACCCGAACTTCCCTGTGATTTCAGTCAGATATCCTCATCTCAACTCCAAGAATGTCCTTTACCACCTCGTATGTTACAAATGCAATTGCTATCGATGGTACCACCTAAAGAGTGAGGCAATCGCATTAAAATATTAATCTAACAATTTCATTCATAAAGGGAAGACGATATCAACCTGGCTAGCAATTAAAGAATGCCTTAAGAACTAATGAACCTATGTAACCCTCCTTTGATCGAACTTAGGGTTGCATATGAACCAAGTTGCTTGGGAGCTTGGCTTAGCTAGGTTCATTATGTATATAAACGAGCTAGAATAAGCTCTCCTTGTTTATTTTTTAAATTAAAGGCTAAATATATTGTTTATATATTAAATAATATAAAATTTGTTATATATGCATATTTAATATGCTATCGATCAAAAAAAAAAAAAAATTAAGCTGACCGAGCTTGATTGTCGAGCCAAACCTTTTCTTCAATATCGAGCTTCAAGACAAGCTCAAGCATGATTAGCATTAATGAACTGAACCGAGCCAAGCTTGAGTTTGATTCATTTTCGAGCTCGATAAACAAAGGAGATGAGCTTGAGCTCTGCAAAACTTGGCTCGGCTCAGCTCGGCTCAACTTGTTGGCAGCCCTAATCGAACAAAAACAATAGGTGAAGATGTATCTGGAGATCATAATAATAGAAAGTACTAACCTTCACTGAATTGGGGACCAAACCCTTGTACAAGGCTCCAAAACCCTCATGCCGAACTGTTTTTCTGAATGCGTCAACCATACCCGAATACTCGAGTGGTGCCTTGCTCTTCCCATCACCAGTAACAACAGAAGCAGCATCTTTCCAGCCCACCATCTGCATCCTTCGCCGGATAACATCAAGAGGATAAGCAACAGTCTGGCCAACAGTTCCAGCAGCAGCCCCACATGCAAGCTTTGTTGTGACACTCAACTCTGTGTTTTCAACTAGTCCAAATGGTCTAGATTTGATCAACCAGTCTTTTAAAGATTCATACACAGCAAAGTTCAGACCCACATATGGTATCTACAGGCATCATATTATATATATTAGGCCTCTTGGCATAGAAATGAGAAAATGATTCATCTTTGATATAAAACAAACAGAAAAAGAAAATAACCTTGATAAAAAATATGTGAAAAACCAATTCTTATTCATCATCTTTAAAGAATAATTAGAGTGCAGCCTATTATGCAACATTCAGCCTTCAGTATGTAACACTCAATCCATCTGTGTTCATCATCAGCACAAAGCTGGAGAACTAAGGCACTAACTAAAATTTTAGAGAGAGCAAGAGAGAGAGAGAGAGAGAAGAGATGGTCATATACAGTTTTTTTTAATACCCTTTTCCCCCCCTCTCTTGATTGGCTATACGTACATCCAGAATCCCAGAAAAAGGACTCTATATGTATAAGCTTGTAGACTTCAACATAAACAAGCAATCAATGAACCAATACAGGGTAACTTACAACTCCTATTACAGAAGGAAGCCATCCTCTGTATAAAGCGCGAGGGCCTTCTTCACGAAAAACTGTTGAAAGAGCATGGAAGATTCCTCTATATTGGCGAGGAGACATCTCTGTCTGCAAAAATTGATAAAGAGATAAAAAGTGAAACCATCAATTCCTAAATTAGGACAGCAGACAAAGCTGCATAAATTGAATATACAAAAGATATCTCCAAACAATACCTGGACAGTGAGCCGACCTCGTACCATGTCCATTGGGTAAGTTGCTGACATGGCAATAATACCAGCACATGCTCCAGCTCCAAGGCGTAATGGAGGGGTGAGTTCAGCATCCTCTGCATGAGATGACAATGAGAAATAACAACCCTATTCTACATGCCAACATTGCTTAAATTCAAACCTAACATTTAACAGAAAACAAATTCAGTGACTCGAATAGGAGCTGATGTATAAACCTCATTTAAACATTGTTAGTAGTTAACTGCAAAAGTTGAATGTGTTCATATGCTCAGCATTTGGTCTTCTATTTCTTATCCATTAACTACTAAATTACAACCATTACATCTTATCAGAGACAAAAATAGTCCACATTCCACAGACTAATTATCCTGTCCCATTTTATATGCCACTTAAAGAGATCACATCTTGTTTTAGTAGCATTGTTCTTCATAACAATCTTCAAAATTTTGATAGTTAAAGAGCCTACATCCCAAGGAGATTGAAATGAATCAACTCATTGTGTTTCAGATAGCACTTAAAATGAGCACATTTTTTGGTGTCATTTAACAGGACCTATCTGTTTTTCCTAACAAGCATTTAATTTTGAATTTTTTGAGGTTCCCTGAAATTTACTTTTATCTCTCTCCTCACAACCATTTTGGTGAGAGCTCCATTTATCCTAAGTACTCCATTCAAGAAACTGGATTTGAGCTGCATGAATTATTAGAGATTATAAAATGGCAATAAATGCCCTTTTCGAACAAAGTGTGAAGTCCATTTATTATATGGAACACTATCCCAAACAGTAGAAACATATTCAGAAATAAACTAAAACTCAATTTCAAATAAAAAAAATAGGCTGTGGACTTCTTAGAAAACATGGCCGCTGCACACGCACACACGAAAAGAAAAAAAAAAGCAACAAGCAATTTTCTTCCAACTTTAGTACAATTTAAACTGGATTGCTTTGGATCAACCAGCTAGTCCAACAAACAACACATGCACTTGTGAACCTATGACTGCCATAGACACACCACAATCCATCACACTTTTCACCTTGACCAGACCTTAACCAATAAACGAGTGGTGGATCCGTACTTGGTACATGTGAGAATGAGGAAACATATCAAAGGGATCATAGCTTTGTTAAAGGTTAAAAGAGTAATAGAGTAATATGAGAACAGAAAATAGGAGCAGGTCATACCCTTTCCAGTTTGCTGCCGATAAAACCATAGAATTCCCCTGTTTGATGTCAAACATGAGCACAAAGAAAAAAATATTTTGATAATCAAATTCAGATATTATGTGCAATAAGACTTCAAAAGGTAATGCAGGTCAAAGGTGAATAGATAGATATTTGTGCTACATGTGGATGACACAAGGCATGCCACTGTTAGTTTTATATTGAAGCTCAATACACAAATATATATATATATATATAATTACAAAAGGGAATCCTGATTTACTAACCAGAGTCATTCTTAGATGAGTAGTGCTATAGAAACTAAAAAATTTACAAATTAATTTACAAGCTGATGTGTTTCCTCTTAAATCACATGGTGATGTGGCAGGTGCAAATCAGGTGCCACATCACTTTGTATGCAAAGTTTGTAAAGATCTTTAGTAAGTGTACTCATTCTTAGATAAATGATCACCATGAGTCAGAGGCAAGAGAATCTGATCTATCCCCTTTTTGCCTTACGGTGGAAAGCTGAATCACTTCAAAGCAAAGGGTGCTTCAGATTATGTCAATAAGGGCCCTATGATAATTTAGAAATTCAACAATTTGATAAAGAAAGGCAAAACGGAATGATTTTGAATTTTGATTCATTAGTAAAAAACTATGAAACATGGGTACTTTGAAACACATGCCGTACTCATATCGGATACTTACCAGTGTATGATACTTCTGCATATGTACCAAATACATGAAACACGCACTCAAATTATTTTTTTTTTAAATTTTTGGCGTATCTAAACGTACTTAGTATATACCCAAACCATACCGTACCTCAATTGAAACAATATTTTTATTCTACTACAGAGATAAAACTCCTTTCATTAAATTTCTTTTTTATTTTTAATTTTGTGTTTAGCATGATTTTAAAATTAAACTATTGTTTGTAAGTTATTTAATATATTGACATTTAATTTTGATTTAAGGTGAATTACACTAATAGTCCCTATAATTTGAGGCTTGTGTTACTTTAGTTCCTGATTTTTCAATTGTGACACATTTGACCCTAAATTTTAAATCTTGTTTCAATTAAAGACAATTGAAGATATCATTAAATTTTTCAAGGGTAAAATCGTCAATTTGATAAATTATAAACTAATTTGACAAAAATAAATGTCAAAAAATTATTTTGAATTTTTAAAAATTATTTTTACCCACTGAAGATAAATTGATAAATTTTTTAGACATCTATTTATTTTTTTTACCAAATTAATTTTTATTATGTGTTTGGATGATGATCATGTAAAATTAATCATGTAATTTTTATTGATTTTGATCAATTTTACATAATTTTATCTTTAGTGGATAAAAATAATTTTTAAAAAATTAAAAATATTTTTTGACATTTATTTTTGTCAAATTAGTTTATATTTTATTAAATTGACGATTTTGCCCTTGAAATTAAATAATGGTATCTTCAATTATTCTTATTTAGAACAAAATTCAAAATTCAGGATCAAATATGTTACAATTGAAAAGTCAGGGACTAAAATGACACAAGTTCCAAACTATAGGGACTGTTAGTGTAATTTATCCTTTAATTTATACCTTTACTTTTGACATTTTATGTTAATTATAGGTTGGATCTTAATAAATTAAACCATTTAATTAATTTTTACATTACTCTAAATTAAAAATAAATATTTTTTTATAAGCGTACCAAGCCCAAGCCGTACCCTACTTTTTATTTTATTTTACTATATCGATATACCCGTATTGTATCAGTACTAGCACTCGTACCCGTACTCGTGCTTCACAAGTAAAAAAACCTTCTCCATCTTTAAATTTGTCGAAGCAAGAACATTATGCAATCGATTGAAACATGAAAAAGTTCTGAAATAACTGTTTCATGCCTTCAACCACACATAAAACCTTTTATTATGTCTCAACAGAAATCCAATTGTTTATTTATTTATTTTTGGGAGAGAAGTAATAAGTATCAGTGAATAAGAAAAGACAACATAAATGTTCAAAAAAAAGAGAAAAGACAAATATACAAAGTGGAATAATAGCACCACAGCACGGAGGTCTCCACCAAAATTGCAAGGAGGGAGCACAGTAAAAACAGAAATAATCCAAATGTTTGCAAGATGCAACACTACAAAGCCTATATCTTATAGCAATAATCAAACCAAATCATAAAAACAAGCCATCGAGCTCTAAATGTTAGAAACAACGGAGACAAATAAAAAAGCAAAAGTAGAACAAAAGGGAGCAATGTAGCATACTTAGACGCTTCCTCATAGCTAAAGAACTTGACGGCCGAGTTTGGGACAATGCGAGCACAATTAGTGCCATTGCCTTTAAATAATCCTCGAAAACCCTCAGTTCTCCATATATATTTCAAGCCCTGAACTGTTCCATTGTATTTTATACTATGAGGATTTTGAACCTGCATTTTTAGGACCAAACAAATGCGTAACATTTTTTTTCCATGCAGGGTACAATAATAAAATGAGGCAACAACAAATGACAGAGAATAAACTATCCAAACTAGAATCTTTCTGAGTTTGCAAGAAGCATTCTTAGCAAATGCTATGGAAATTCTGTTTTTAACATGATAAAAAATTGATGACTGCTAGTGTCTCAAGTATGTGATCATACAAGCAATTACCACAATGACTTTGCTTCAATGTCACTGGTTCAATGATTCAATCGAAGGTGGTAGACACAAAGCGACGAAAGGGAATTCCGACATTATTATAGCTGAATCTCATGGCCAACTAAATTCTCAAACTTGGAACTTGCGATTTTGATTTTGATTACATATCATAAAAATTTTTGTTAGGCAAAATCATCTTTGGCAATAAAAGTTTTACCAAGACAATAAAAAATAAAATAAAATGCAAATTGGTTCCTATTAGTGTGAAACTTTCATGGTCAACTTAACTCGACAAGCCTTTTTTTCCCAATTAGTAGGGATTCCCTGCGTGGATCTGTTTTCTCCAATTGGTTCTATTTGCAGTAATATCCTTAGTTAAGTTTAAGATAGTCAAGCCCTTACTTATCACCTTACACACATGTTTGGTCTGGATAATTTTTTCTTTGTCTTGTCTTCGACTGGTGCCAATGGGCTTATTTCTTATTTTAGCTTTTTTGCAACATCGCTCATCCATCTCAACATTTTCATTTCAACTACTCTTTTCTGAACATGTTTTTCCTTAACCACCCAACATTCAATACCATACACCATTTTTTATAAGTAAATTCTGTACCATAACCATAGCAGTTTTATAAAATTTTCGTTTTAACTTAATAGAAATGTTACGATCACACAACACTCTTGATGCACTCTTCCATCTCATCCATCCCAACTAGTTCTATGAGTCGTGTAATCATCAATCTCTCCATTTATATGAATTATTGATCCAAGATATCGACAAGGACCTTTCTTGTACTCCTCAAGTATTACTCTCTCTTCATACTTATAGTTTTGCTAAAGTTACACTCAACTCAAGGTTTCAAATAATGGTTGCAGTCATTATAATGGTAACGAGGATGGTGACATGGTTGTGGGGTGTACGAATGTTTTGTTTTAATTTTTAATTAATTAAACTAGAGTTGTTTCATAACCAAGTACTTCAAAACCTCCAAAACGTCTTTTTTCACAGCATTCGGAAGGTGACATAATGCTCCAAAAGAATTGGGGTTCAGGCGAAGATTGCAAATTTTCCTTTCCTTTCTACAGCTTTGGGCAACCAGAAGCAGAATTAAGGAAAAAGAAAATTCCTTCAAACTTTTAAATTAGAAACAAAACACACAAAAAAAAAAGAAAAAGAAGTGCACTTCAAACTCCTCGTACATTCTCCTTGATACCACCGCTAGGAAAGCATGCATTGACAAACTCCATCAGATAGAAATCATTAGCAAAACATTTTATACAACAAAGCATCTCAACAATGGGAATAATGCATATCTATGATGCTGTGAATGCAAAGGTTCTACACAAATTCTACCCATGCTATACGAAATCAGCTGGACACAAGTTCTACCTGGAGCAAAATCTTTAACCGTTCTAATGGAGCAACAGCACTACGTGACCTGCAACATGAAGTATATAGGATAGACTTAGTAAAGAACTACTAGGTGAAATGAAAATTTACTGACTTACGCAATTTTATCAACAAAAATTATGTATCTACCCTTTAGGCAGTAGCAATCGTTATAACTTGATAACGATATAGAGGAAGTACTGTGTGATAATTCTGCCATCAAGTTGAAGATGTGAAGTGAATATAATATTACCATAGGTAACAAGCTGACACCCCCCCCCCCCCCCCCCCCGGGCGTTATGCAGCACAAATTCATGAAAGGGTATAAATTGTAGAATTAGCAATGATCATATAAATGTAAAAAAAAGTAGTTTTTTATTTGATACTGTTATTGACTTGACTGTGGTATCACTAAAACATAGAGAAGTGGTCAGAGTTTGGACATCCAACCCCAATAAACAAATACAAATGCTGCTACCACAGCCTAAAATTTTGCATATAATAGACCAATCATATACGGCCTCCTATTCTGCATATTTGCTAAGATTGATAGAAGCCAAAGACGGAGTTCATCTCAGTCGTACTTTTAATCCAGAAAAATGCAACAAATAACCGAATCTATTAAGTACCTAATTTCATGCCTGCATTGCACAAACTCATCCCTGTAAGTCTTTAATAAATAAAGTAAAACACGTGGCTATGAAGCTGGTGTTCCAGCAAAGGCTAAAATCTACTCGAATATAAAAAAAAAAGTAGCTAGCACCTTCGAAATTTTCACTACAGTGCTTACAACAGCCGAGACAATAATGAGGGAAACAAAGTAACAAACACAAACTGAAGATAGACATGATTATAAATAAGTAAATACTATGAGAGTGTAACGCTTAAATTAACAGGTTCCTCAGACTAAATATATATATATACATATATAACAGTTTATGAGTGAAGATTACACTTTCACAACACCTAACTATCAATATAACGTATATGTATTGTGTATATGCACAATTTTAAGCCTATTCTGTAAATAACACAGACCAATTAACATGATCTATCATTCAAACAAGTCTCAAATCAACAACAACAACATCGAAAAGATAGTAAACTATTCAAATTGATAAAAACGAACGATTCAATAAGCAGAACTAGTAGCGATCGAAATACATGTTCGACTACATTATGGTGAAATTGAAAACGACAAAAATTCGGAAAGAGGAGAGTAAGAACTGACACTCCTCCGGCGACACCGCCGGCGACGAGAGACTTGCAGATACTTAAGAGCGCGTGACTCGGAGCCTTGACTCCTTCTCTAGCAATCTTCGCTTCCTCAGCCAGATTGACGATCGTCGACACCGCAGTCTCGCTTGTCTTCGCTACCACATCTTCAGAGGCCATTCAAACCCTAACTCGCCGGAACCCTCGGAAAAACTCGCCGCCGTCACGACCTCCGGCGATCCAAAGCGAAGGAGAGGTGGTTTCGTGAGAAATGGTTTGGTTGTTTTTTAAAAAATCGAAATTATAAAGTTAAAAGATTTTAAAAGAATTTGTTTGGATTACATTTTTTTTTTTTTTTTTTTTTTTGTAATTTTTAAATTTTATATTATTAAAAAAAATGCGAAAAATAAACAGAATATTGGATAAATTTATTGGATAAATTTATATTAATTTTTTTTGACTAAAAATTTACTTTTCCAAATAAGACCTTATGAATCTAATGTTATGTTTGGCAACTATATATATATATATATATTCTAAATATTTGTCTTTAGTAAAAAGAATTAGTTTGTTTTGTTTTTGTAGGTTCGTGTAGTGTAGGGGGATTCAAAAAAAATAAAATAAAATAAAAGTAATTTAACTGGAGACATAAAAAAGCAGGAAAACTAAAAAATCAACTTTTTAGGGGCTATTTGGGGTATGCTTACATTTTATTATGATTGGATTTGAAGCTGCAATTAGTGACTCCAAGGTTGACACTAGCTAGGGTTGGAACGTTTATTGGGTTGAGTCAAATTTAAACTAACAACTATGTTAGGGACTCTCAGTGGGGGTCACCCAGCACCCCACTGGCATTTCATTGATTAGTTTGTTTTTTAATTTTTTTCAATCACTTACACCCACGTGGGGTTGGGGTCACTAGGGGTGGAAAAGTAAATGGGGTCTGGGACATTAATCTTAAACTAATTTAACCCTAATCTCATGATCCCATCAACTTTGGTTTAACTTTCAACCCAATTTGAGTTTAGTAAAACTTAAATGGTTATTATCATCTAGGTAATATGACCATAAGAGTAATTAATAAAAATGATAGTTTATACAAAATATAATATAATCAACAATAATGTGGCCTAAAAGTATTTTATTATAATTTCATTTACGTAACACAAATGTGTTAAGAATTTAAATAATAAAATTATTATTCTCTAACTACATATAAAATGGAAATGTTAAGAATATGAATAATAAAATTATATTTCTCTAACTACTCAGAATTAAAGCCTTGTTTGGCATATTGATTAATGTAGCCAACTTTTTGTGTTAGAACTTTTTTAGCTTGACTTTTTTAGTTTCATTTGGTTTAGATTTTTTGACTTTTTTAACTTTTATAAAAGAAAAAAGTGTAATTATTATGAATTGGATATGATATTTTGTCTTATTAATTTATTTAATTTATTTTGTCATTTTATACTTTTTTTAGCCCCAAAATGATATCCAAACCAGAACTAAAATTCATCATCTCTTTAGATGAATTGATGATCATACCTTAATTTAGGTTGAGATATTCTTTTAAAATCAAACTTAAACCAATCATTAGAACTTGCTATAACTAGATAGTTGTTAGGTTAGGCTTAATTTTGGTTGGCTTTCAATGGAGTTGCTTAATTTAGAAACAAATGGGCCTAAAAAGTATACAAAAAAAGAGATTTATCAACTTCTCTTTGTTTCTAGGTCTCATTTGATTGCTAATAAAAAAATGCCTTGCCCATTACTTCAAAGTCCAAACACCCATACCAAAAATCAGTTGCAATTGAATTTGTCAACCCTTTTTTTTTGTGTGTATGTGTGTGTGTGTGTGTGTGTGTGTGAAGAGAATGAAGGAAAGAAGAAAGGAGCAACTACATTTGCAATAATAAGATATGAATTTAGACATCAAACCTAGTAAAAGAAATGAATTTAGACATCAAACTAAAAGAACGCCTCAACAATCAAATAAATCATTGGTTCTTTTTACTCTCTTCTTTTTATCACAAAAAATATAAAATTAAAAAATAAAGTAACTGAATGTATGAGGTTTAGTTCAAATTTCGAACAATTTTCTTAAAAAATTATTCTCCTCTCTTCCCCTTCTCTCTTTTTCTCTCTTGTATAAAAAAGAATAATTCAATCCATTGTTACATGAGATTCCTATTAAAGTAAAGTTTCAAAATAATAAAGTATACGCAATCCTATTATGATTTTTAAAAATATTATTTTCATATTTTGAACATATTATACCAAGAAGTTGTGAACAAGTATTTTTCATTATACTTGTCATCTCTTTTATGTACCACATATGAGGTTTATTATTATCCTAAATTCACCACAAAACAATGAAATAGCTATCAACTTCACACTTTCACCAAATTATTTCTCGTGTAAACATGGTCTGAAAATTGTTGGTGACCTGATAAACGGTCAAAAACTGCTTTCACTCTCCTAGAGTTATCTAAATAGTGTCAACATCTTACTAGAAGCTAGAAGTTGTGGGTATTTGATGCTTTCAGATCCACAAACAACTTTGATTTGTCTATGTCTCGAACACGTGTACAGTTTTCCTAAAGTAAGGAATGGTTGATGAAACCTTGTCAATAGTTCAAATTTATCCATAAGTCATGATAGATAAATTGTGTCCACTCAACCCCATTGAAAAAAAAAAAGAAAAAAAAAAGGATCTATCATTTGTCTTAGCTTGAAAATTTGTATAAGAATAAAATTGAATGGATAAATTTTTGTCGTGTTCAAAATTTTTGGGAGAATTGTAAATCAATATAAAAATATAAATGGAATTTGTGCTTATATCTAACATTAGGGTATTGAGAGTAAGGAATATGGAATCCTATCTTTTCCATTGTAATTTCGGAATAAGAATGTTAAAAGCTCTTGTATTCCTAGTTGCATAGAATAAAATTAAAAATAATAATAATCTGAATACGAATCTGAATTGAAATTGCGAGAATGCCTCAATGGAAAAGAAATTGAATGATTGAATAAGATAGATGCATTACTGGTAATTTCATTTGTATTGTATTTGAATTTTGAATTTGTTAAGGAAAGAAAAAAGAAAAAAAAAAATTTAATTCATTTTTTCGTAGTGGTGTTGCTTTCCTTACTCAATATTGCATAAGGTATAAATGTTCAAACTTAAATTTTGTGTATTTATTTAAGGACTTTCTTTTTCTTTTTTGCACAAGGTCAACTGAGGACTTCAAGTGGATTAAAATGCAACACCAAAATATCAACAGATTTTTGAATGGTGCTGCTACTTTTTAATTGCCAGGCCAATATGAATCCTAGGTGTGAAAACAAATTACAAGAGAACCAAGTGAAGGGTTGTTATAGCTGATTTAGAACTTGAATGATCTTGCTCATGACACCGGTTTTGAACACAAATTACAGGAAATCCATGGAAGGGTTGCTCTTATTAGTGAAATAGAGGAGGCTTTGCTAGATTGCAAATGAATAGTTTTGCCAGATTACAAATAGGGTTATTCTTATCGGTGAAATTGTCCATTCTTTTGTAATCTAACAAAGCCTCCTCTGTTTCACTAAGACCGTGTTTGTTTGGGTGGACATGAACTTGGAATTTAACTAATAATTCAATAAAATTATTAATTTGATATTTGGTTAAACAATTGAAGTACAGACTAATAATCTATCCGGATATGGTATCCCAAATATGATAGACTATTCAATCCCACAGAGGGGGGTGTGATATAAATTGAAAGATTAAGCCAAAGTCTAGACTATTAATTCCTCCTTATAATCCTAACTCAATCCAAATATAAGATATGATACACAATTCAAAGATATTCGTAATCCTAGGACTATTAGTCATGGGAATGCTAATTCAACCTAATCCAGTCCGCCCAAACAAACATGGCCTAATAGTACTATATTAATTTAGACTTAATGATCCTGATAGTGACATGAGGTTTGAACACAAATTAAGTGAAGGGTTGTTTTGGGTGATTTGGGACTTGAATGATCCCAATCATGACATGGGGTTTAAACACAAATTACAAGAGATCTAAGTGAAGGGTTGTTCCCGGTGAATTGAGACTTGAAATGATCCTAATCGTGACACAAGGTTTGAACACAAATTACAGGATATCCAAGCGAAGGGTTGTTTCGGGTGATTTGGGACTAAAAATGATCCTTCATCATCCTTTCCTTTGCCCATAAAACAACATAGATGCTTCAAATGATAGGATAGGCTGGGCTTCAAAGTAGCCAACAACAATGGATGAAATTGGCAGAGTTTTGGGCTTGGGACAACTGTATACCAAAATAAATTGGGCTTCTTTCAACCATGTCAAATACCCACAACAATGAAAGCTTTCTCATTTCACATTAAGGCCAATCCATTTTTTAATTAAAATCATATTGCGGGGACTATTTAGTTCACATCCCATTTAAAGAAAATAAGCAGAGATTGTGACTGCAACCTAACACGAACCTTCAAACTACTAAAAAAAACAAAAAAAACCCTTAAAGGATTGTCTATACAAGTATAAATGGTCATTACGATTATTTTTATTTTTTGACAAAAGAACAAGTCATACGAAAATTTTATATTCATATAATAATAAACTTTAACTCAATGTTACAACATCAAAACACCAAATGCCATTCTCTGCCCCAGAAATAATACTAATAAATAGATAAAAACAACTTTGCCCTACTTTTAATCGTACACTAATATTTTTTGGCGATGTATTAACAATACACATTTTGTATTATATTTATAAGATGTGAAGGTCCTTTCTCATCTTATTCTATCAGAAGAAAAAAAGGTAAGGTAACAACCCTAGCTACCTGCAACAAATTGAAGAGGAGCCCAATTATATCACTCCACGCGTTCATATAGATATATATATATATATATATATAAGTTGTTACATGCTTAGCAAATGCACATCCGACAATCAACTTATACAATTGTGTTGAATTTATTCTTTATCTTACATCTGTATCTCATTTTGTGAAAATCATCTACGCACTTAAATTTACTATAATTTATATTCTGTATCTATGAGTGGCACAATTTAATAAGAAACATGTCAACTTCACAACAAATACAAAATTGAAATAGGCTTTCACAACTTCTATATAATAAGGCCATTTGGTAAATGTCCATCTAGAAAAATACATATGATCATATGAAAGAAGAGAAGGAAGAAAATGCTCTCGTCATATGGGACTGTGGGAGTCCCTTGTATGATTCCTATGAATTGGCTTCACTTTCTCACCTCATTGATCGGCATATGATGGCGCTGCCGTCTCCTGGTGGATCAATTCGGCATGATGTCCAGTCAAGACCGCACAGCGGCACCATCACCACCACCACCACCACCACCACCACCATGAAGATGATGAATTTCCATGAAGTGGGTATGTTGACCAAATATGCAGAAGGAAAAATGTGGAAGAGGAAGATGATGATCACAAGAGGAAGGAAAGAGAAACAAAACAAGCTCAAGAGTGGGTTTTATAGAATTTGTAGTGGTCTTTGTTTCATGGAGAAGCAATAGATATTTGAATGACGAAAAAGAGAGTAAATGAGTTTTGCAATACAGTTCTTCAACGTACATATAATCTGATCATAGAATCGGATAGAATCGTTTTTAGATGGAGTGAGATTCACAAATTGTATTTGATTGGATGATTAGATTATGTACACTTGGAATTTAAAGTTAAACAGAGTGAATTTTTGTTTTTTGTTTTTTTTCAAATTTAAGACTTGATATGGTTTATTATAAGAATGATATTGATGGCATGTGACATGTGCTTTAGGTTTTCACATATTTGATAGATGGAGGCTGCTGAATTATGGTTGATTATTGCTGAAAATGGTATAACTTTGATCAGATTAGAGACGATGCGTTGTTGAGTTGGATCTATTGGGCCTAAGTCGTAACCCATCTTTGCTAGGTGGGTCTTAAGTTATGAGAGTAAAATAAAATAATTCATAAAATATTATAGATATGGCCATAAATGAGCCCATTGAGGTCATGTAGCAAGTTTTTTTAAATTTAGTTTGATAAGTTCATAAGTTTTAACATGTGTTTATACTTATTTGTTTATATTTCAACTAATTTGAGATCGGCTAGTTTTTGTAAATAATTCAAACTTGATTCTTTTAAAGCTTGTAAACTTTTTCAAGTTTAAATTGAACTTGGGTCAATAGATTTATATGTATTCTAAGACTGTATTAAAAAATTAAACTACTAAAATTCATGATATGTTTGAGTGAAACTCATTTGGAGATCAATTCGAAAAATAAATAAACTAAATGGAACAACTCATCACTCTCTTTACTTGACCTATTTTCATTACAATTTATTGTTGATGAATCATGATTTTCTATCATGATTGTCACAACTTTGTTATAGCAATTCAAGGGTTGAGGTTTAAATTGAAGTAAACAATATCATTTTAAGGTTTTTAATTTTTTTTTTTTATAAATATTTTCATTTTTCTTTAAGGTGTGAGAAAAATAATAACAATATCATGACAAAAATTATGAGAAAGGACTTTTTTGCTCATTGACATACTACAAGAATTTTTACTTTTGGCGACAAAATTTTTAGTCGCCAAAAGTTAATTTTTAGTCGCCAAAGGTTTTCAGCCACTAAATTATTTGGTTGCAGAAGTAGTCGTCGAAGAATTGTCGGTAAAGGTCATTAGCGACTAAAATTATTTTAGTCGCCAAATGTATTCAATTTCCGACTAAATTTTTGGTCGCCAAAAGGTTGGACATTAAATTAAATTAGTACATTTTCGGTGACCAAACTTTTAGTCACCTAAAGTCCCATCCCACATTTTTAACTACTAAAATTTTAGTCGGCAAAGAGTTCTTGTTTTAGCTACTAAAAAATTGGTCACCTAAAGTCCCACATTTTTTGCTACTAAAATTTTAGTCGGCAAAGAGTTTTTGTTTTGGCTACTAAAAAATTGGTCGCCTAAAGTTTCACATTTTTTGCTACTAAAATTTTAGTCGGCAAAGAGTTCTTGTTTTGGCTACTAAAAAATTGGTCGTCTAAAGTCCCACATTTTTTGCTACTAAAATTTTAGTCGGCAAAGAATTCTTGTTTTGGCTACTAAATATTTGGTCGCCTAAAGTTCTACAATTTTCATTACTAAATTTTTAGTTGGCAAAAGTATTTTTATTCTATAGCTTTTGTTTTTAGCTACGAAATATTTTAGTTGCCAAATATTTGATTTTCTTTTAACTACAAAACTTTTAGTCACCAAATATCTATTTTATTTTTATTTTTTTGCTACAAAACTTTTAGCCGCCCAAAGTATTTTCCTAATTTCTTTTTAGCTACTAATTGTTTAGTCGCCAAAAACATGATATTATGTTTTATCGCAAAATTATAATTCCTCTACAACCTGTCTATATTCCATGCAAACTGTAATACATATATAAACAAAATGATACATACTATCAATCATTTCATAATCTGCATCCATATACAAAAAATAAATAATTTTAAATGTCAAAGTCCATACAAACGAACTATTGTCCAAACTAAAATAATAATTCTATACAAAATATATCATACAAAAATCAAAACCCTCTGTGTACAAAAAATACATTTACTACCAAGCGAAATTACTATTTGGCATGGTACAAATAACCATCGTAATCTGTACCACAATAAAAGTTTTTTTATAGGCCATGACAAAAAGTCATATATATATGCCAACAAATCATATATGTGTACTACGACAGAAGGTGATCTATGTACTATGACCAAAGGTCATATATGTACGCCGACAAATGGTCATATATGTGTTACGACATAAGGTGATCTATGTACCGCGACAGTCATTATCTGTTGATTGCCAAAAATTTTCTATATCAGTAATAGTGAACTACACAAAAGTTGAGAATGACAAAAGTATTATATTAGTTCTATACAAAAGTGAAAATTCTTCTCTATATACCAATATAGATTATCCACAAGTCCACACAACAAAGCCATCTACAAAAAAAATAAAAAATAAACAAAAAACAAAATATTAGAATTGGTTACAAAATATCAATTCAGTTAGCCATAGGGAATATATTCTAACATGCATTTAAGATAGAACAACCGAAAAATGTCTTCTTGGAAATAAAAAAAAAAGTATATATATATATATCATGCAATATTTATTCCAACCAACTGCACAAACAATCTAATATGTAATTTGTTTATCCTATAAATATATAAAGGCAATTCTTGGAATATGTAGATTTTATTTTCATAAAGTTGTCACTCTTTAAACTAAGGGTTTCGAGTTTTTCGGCTAAGTGTAAGGCGTTTTCGGCTCAAATTCCAAGCTTATGGGTCCTAATTACATTCCGTCAGTTGTTACAGGTCGTAATTGTCATGGAAAAGCAGTCTGTGAGAGCCACATGGTGGTTCGGGGGCTGTTTTAAATTTTCGCCCTCGAAACGTCGTTTTTCAAGTAAGTTTAAGGCGTATTCGGCTCTAACTCCCAACCTACGAGTCCTAATTACAATCCGTCAGTTGTCACAAGTTGTAATGATAATGAGGAAGCAGCCCGTGAGAGCTACACGATGATTCGGGGGCTGTTTTGAATTTTCGCCCTTGGAAAGCTCTTTTTCAAGTAAATTTAAGGCGTATTTGGCTTTAACTCTCTACCTACGGGTCCGAATTACATTCTGTCAAATGTCACAAGTCCTATTTGTCATGGAAAAGTTGTCCGTGAGAGTCATACGGTGGTTCGGGGGCTATTATGAATTTTCGCCTCCGGAAAGATTTTTTTTGACTAAGTTTAGGGCGTATTCGGCTCTAACTCTCTACCTACGGATCCAAATTACATTTCGTCAGTTGTCACAAGTCCTATTTTTCATGAGAAAACTGTTCGTGAGAGCCACACAGTGGTTTGGGGGCTGTTTTGAATTTTTGCCCTCGAAATGCCCTTTTTCGAATAAGTTTAGGGCGTATTCAGCTCTAACTCTCTACCTACAGGTCCGAATTACATTTCGTCAATTGTCACAAGTCCTATTTATCATGGGGAAGATGTCCGTGAGAGTCACACGGTGGTTCAGGGGCTGTTTTGAATTTTCACCCTCGGAATAAGTTTAGGGCGTATTCGGTTCTAATTCCTTACCTACGGGTCCGTATTACATTTCGTCAGTTGTCACAAGTCCTATTTTCATGGGGAAGCTGTTTGTGAGAGTCACACGGTGGTTTAGGGGCTGTTTTGAATTTTTACCCTCGAAATACGCTTTTTCGACTAAGTTTAGGGCGTATGTGGCTCTAACTCCCTACCTATGGGTCCGAATAGCATTCTGTCAATTGTCATAAGTCCTATTTGTCATGGGAAAACTGTTCGTGTGAGCCATACGGTGGTTCGGGGGCTGTTTTGAATTTTCGCCCCCAGAACGCCCTTTTTCGAGTAAGTTTAAGGCGTATTCGGCTCTAACTCTCTACCTACCGGTCCGAATTACATTCCGTCAGTTGTCACAAGTCCTATTTGTCATGGGGAAATTGTCCGTATGATTCACATGGTGGTTCGGGGGCTGTTATGAATTTTCACCCCTTGAAAGCTCTTTTTTTGCTAAGTTTAGACTTATTCAGCTCCATCTCTCTACTTACAGGTCCGAATTACATTATGTTAGTTGTCACAAGTCCTATTTGTCATGGAAAAGCTATCTGTGAGAGTCACATGGTGGTTTGGGGGCTGTTATGAATTTTCGCTCCCAAAAAGGTCTTTTTCGACTAAGTTTGGGGAGTATTCGGCTCTAACTCTCTACTTACGGATCCGAATTATATTCCGTCAGTTGTCACAAGTCCTATTTGTCATGGGAAAATTGTCCGTGAGAGCCATATAGTGGTTTGGGGGCTGTTTTGAATTTTTGCCCTTGAAACGCCTTTTTTCGAGTTAGTTCAGGGCGTATTTGGCTCTAACTCTCTACCTACGGGTCCGAATTACATTCTGTTAATTGTCACAAGTTTTATGTTTCATGGGGAAGCTGTTCGTAAGAGTCACATGGTGGTTCGGGGATTGTTTTGAATTTTCGCTCCCGAAATGCCTTTTTTCTTGTTATTAATAATACCCACCTGCATTATATAACCCGAGTTTTTCTTAAGCCCGAGATTATTAATAGTTCCATTATTTTAATATAAGAACTCAAGTGCAATGCCTTCTCTCTTTTCTTTTATTTTCTTGTTCTTTTTAATATTTTTGTTAAATTGTTCCGTCAGACAAAATGATTGGATCATTTTTTACCAGAGGACTTGTGTATGTTGCTCATTAATTTAGGGCCACATACATTATATATTAAACATCTGCACATACACACACATTATTATGTATACACACAGCATTATATATACACACGACATTATTATACATATCCACACAGTATTATATATATATACACACATTCACCTGCATAAATTACACATCATGTTTGAAATTTATCATAAATTACAGCCCCAAACACTAAATTTTGAATAAATCCTAAAGCAATAATGTGAGAAAAAGAGGAAACAGAGCAAGGGGGATAGACAGAGACAGAGACATAGACAGACTGTGCGTAAGAGAGCTCGAGCGAAAGAGAGAGAGACGCCTATATGTGTACAAAGCATTATGCACACATACACACACACACACATATTAAACATCATCTTTCAATTTTTTAATAAATTAGAGGCACATATATTCAAATTTGAATAAACCCTAAACCAACAATATCAGAAGAGGGGGAAGTAGAGTAAAGGAAAGAGAGAGAGAGATAAAGGAAGAGAGAGATAGAGAGAAATTGTGTGAGAGAACTCAAGTGATAGAGAGAGAGACGCACAAACAGACTGTGAGTGAAAGCGAAAGTGCGAGAGAGAGAGAGAACTTGCGATGTGCGGCAGTGATGAGTTGTGACGGTGGTGATTTGTGCGGGGGGGCAGTGGTCGTCGTAATGTCAAACATATGGAAGGCTATAGTGAGGGGGATGGTTTTTATGAGGTTTGGTGAAGGACGGTATGTGTGTGTGTGTGTGTTACAAAGTGTGATGTTGTATAACAGAGAGAGGGGTGCGCGCATAAATAAAGGATTGGCGGGTTGAAAATTGAACCTTTAGCAACTAATTTCTGTATTTGTCGGCAAAGGGATAGGTTTGCCGACTAAATTTTTTTGTAGCCAAAAGGTTACTGAACAACGATGAAAACATCAGTCGCCAAAAGTATTATTTAGCAACTAATTTTAATTTTAGTCAGGAAAAACCAATATTCCTGATTAATTTATTTTTTTGGGGGCCTAAAATTTGGACTAACAACGACCAATCAAATTTTTAGTCGCTAAAACTTGAGTTTTTACCCATTAAATTTAAATTTAGTCGCCAATAAGTAATATTTATTGACTAAAATATTTTAGTTGCGATATCTTGAACCAACACCGACAAATATAAATTTTAATCGCCAAAAAATATACTTTCAGCGACTAAAATTTGTTTTGTCACTAAAAATAATCGCCAAATGTGCGATTTGCTGCGATGACAATTGGTCAATTTTTTTATCCATTATCAATTCAATTACAAGTTGATTATACGGCTACTGTTCTCCCAAATACTTGGTCAGGGTATTTAAGGTGATTAATATAGCTGGAGAATGAGTCAAAACATGAAAGACTTTTTGTTGAATTTTTTAAATTTTTTTGTATATTAATTATAACAAGTCGAAATTATCCTAACTTAGTGGTATTTTGAAAAGTTAATAAATACTTGACTTTTTAATTATTTTATAATTTTTTTGACTTTTTTATATAAAAAATAAAGAGATGATGTGATAAAAAAAAGTCAAAAAACTAAAATACTAACTTTTTAACAGCTTCTCAAAAGGCCACATTCAATTTGTAGTTGGTCAAAAAAGCCTCACATTTAATTCCCATGGGCCAACCTTCTCATATTAACATGCAAGTGTTTGGATACTGGACCTTGCCAATTGGCAAGGCCATGTCAAAATTATAATTTACCGTGTTATATTGCAAAACTAATTTTTTTAAGGAAAAATTATCAAGAAGTCTTTTTTGAAAAACGTGTAATTTATTTAGTTTAAAATTTTTTTGTTTGTATCCAAAAGTCCAATAACGTTATTCTTCTTCTCTGACTTTCTTCTTCTTTGCCTTTCTTCTTCTCTTTGTGATTTTCAGTGGTCGTTGACAGGTAACCATATCTTGTTTCTTCTCTTTCTCTTTCTCTTTCTGATATATAGTCACCGGCGACCAACGACTACCATCGATTGGGATTCACTAGCAACCACCAACTACCGACTCCTTACCTCACCGACGGTAAAGAATATATGTTTCCGACGAAGAAGATGAAAAAGATGAGTAGATCCACTTAGATCTGGAATAGATCTACTCAGATCTGATGTAGTACATTATATCTGAGTAAATCTACATCAAATCTAACTAGATCTAAACAAAAAATAGTTGCCGGAGTACAATCATCTCTCTATATTCGCCTCTCTCCCTCGATCTCTTATTTTTTTTACATTTTCTCTGCTATACACTTTTCTTTTTCTGTTCTAATAGAGAAAATTTTCAAATTCTGAACAAGTAGTTTTCGAGTTTTAGTTACAGGCGGTGAAAACTGTAAAATTTTGCAGTTTCAAATTTTTTTGGTGCAGAAATGAATTTCATAACATTCTTTAGAACTGTAAAATTTTACAGTTTCATAACATGTTTTTTAGTTTGATTAATAAGGATAAATGCTTAATAAATTTTTATTTTGAAACTGTAACATTTTACAGTTTCAAAACTTATTTTTCAGTTTGATTAATATTTGAGATTATTTGCTTAAACTTTATAAAAATTGAAAATAGCAAATGTTTTTCCCATTGTTGCTGTTTTTTGTCGTTTTCATTTTTTTTCCTTTTAGTTTATCAATATTTAGCACATTTTACTATGTTTTTTCGCTCTAATTTCTCCATTTATTCTTTTTTTTTTTTCCGGCAATGTTCTAGACATTCCGGTGAGTCTCCAGTGATGTTCTTAACGTCCAGTGAACCTTCTGAACATTCCGGCGACTTCTATTAACGTTCTTAACACTTTGGTGAACTTCCGGCGAAATTCCGGCGACTTCCTGGCGATACTTCGGCGACTTCCCGGTGATGTTGAACATTCCGATGAGTCTCCGACGACCGTTTGACGGAAGTCCGACGATAATAAGATATAACAGTGTCTGTAAAATTTTTTTTTTAAAAAAAATGATTTTTTGGGAACAATTAAAAATGTATAGGGTTAATTGGTGCAAGTGTTTTGTTTGAAGATTAACTGGGTGTTGAACTTTGTACATAAGACTTATCAGTAAGTTTTCCTTTTTTTAATAATATTATTTTATTAATGTGAATATCATTTTAACACATTAAATATTTTTTTTCCCTTATTTGTTGGATGTCTCTTATCCAAATCATTGGATCAAAATTGTGTATTCTATGAGTTAGAGTTAGCACAAATAATATTGTCAAATTAATATTAATTTTTGACAAATATTTGTACGTTTGAGAAAAGTTTATTCGAGTGAATTTACTATAATTTTGCAATAATATCCATTATAGGAGTTTACTAATGTTTCTCTAAGCTAATCTTAGGATTAAAAAAATTAGTCCTTCTAAATTTTGTTAAGAATAAAAATACACACTTCACTTTATGCACAGAAAATTTTATGTTATTAACATTGTTGTTTTTTTGGGTATGTGTCCACAATTTAAAATAAAATATGAAAAAAGCAAGGGTCTGATTTTGTAAAATTTGATAAAGTTTTGGACAATGTGTTTGGATGGGAATATTGCCAATTGTCAATATGACAGCTGCTTCTTTTAAGCCTTCTCTTTTGTTTTGATTTGGTGTCTTCTAGCCAATTTTTTATTTTTATTATTTTTTTAAAAAGTACATAAAATGGCAAAAATAAGGCTATGCTATTATTTTCATTTCCAAAATGGTTGAAGTATAACCATTTGTTCCACATGCCTTCAAGTTTCAACAATAACAAAGGATTCAAAGATTGGTATAAAATATAAATTATTAATTTCAACATTTCTAACTGTTTGTGTCACATTTTATTTTTCTGCCAATTGTAACCTATTAATTATAATCAAATTTGATTATGGTCTATAGATTGAAATTATAAAATATTTTCAAATAATAATCTTGATCACATTTGTTTTTATTATTATTATTTCTGTCGACAAGCATTCTAACGTGGCATGACAGATGTGTTAAAGACGTGACATAATGATATATTAAATGGAAAGTCAAAAAGTCAGAAATTGCAGTAATTTGAAAGTTAGTTATTGAGATCAAAGAACCAAGATCAAATCAAGTATCAATCTACAAAATGATTTCTATCAAACATGGGATATGGATAATGTTGAGAAAATTATGGGCTTATTGAAGAAATTGTGGGTTTAGGTTATCTCTTTCTCCCATGTGGTATTCACCAAACGTGATATTTATCTAAGAGTAGTTTAATTTAGCATTTGTTAGAACTAGATTAGTGATAACTTTTTTCCAGCCCCCACTTCTCTTTTTTCTGTTGATTGCTTTATTTTTCATTTCTTTATTCTTGTTTAAGTTCTTGTAACTAATAACAAGTGATAATTTAATTGAATAAATACATATTCTATTTTGTTTCTGTTGATTATGGCCGGTTGATTATGACCAAATTCGATTATGGTCTGTCGATTAAGACCATAGATTATTTTTTTTAAAAATAACCTTAGTTGCATTTGTTTTTATTATTTTTATTTCTGTCGATAGACATACTAACGTGGCGTGATAGATGTGTTAAGGACATGTTATGATGACATGTTAAATGGAGGGCCAAAAAGTTAATAATTCAGCAATTTAAAAGTTAGTTGCTGAGATCAAGAAGCCGAGATCGAATTAAGTACCAAATATGCAAAATGGTTCCTATCAAAGATGGGATATGTATCATGTTGATAAAATCATGAGCTTGTTGAGGAAATTGTGGACTTAGATTTTCTCTTTCTCTCACGAGGATGAGCCTATAAATAAGTTAAGAGAAATGCAAAAAACAACATCAACAACCACCAATCACACTCGCAAAGAGTTTATTTAGGAGTAGTTGAACTTGGCATTTTAGGAGTAGATTAAACCAGTAACATGTTAGGAGTAGATGACTTGTTAAATGGAGGGGGCAAAAAGTTAGTAATTGAGTAATTTGAAAGTTAGTTGCTGAGATCAAAGAGTCAAGATCAAATTAAGTACCAAATTTGCAAAATAGTTCCTATCAAAGATGGGATATGTATCATGTTGAGGAAATTGTAAGCTTAGATTATCTCTTTCTCTTATGTGGCTAAGCTTATAAATAGGTTAAGAGAAATACAAAGAACAACATCAACAATCATCAATCACACTCGCAAAGAGTTTATTTAGGAGTAGTTTAACTTAGTATTTTAGGAGTAGATTTAACCAGTAGTTTTTTCCAACCACCACTTCTTTTCTTTCTGTCGATTGCTGTATTTTTTTAATTTTTTTCTTCTTATTTAAGTTCTTGTAACTAATAACAAGTGACAATTTAATCGAATTAATATATATTATGTTCTTCCATTTCCTCTTCATTTAATTACTTCAAGGGAAGTCTTTAATTTGTTTAAGACAGAATTCAACCACAAAGCCTAACTTTTATTTGTGTTTACTTGAAGTTTATTTGAGTCTGACAATCAAATCATTGTCGATTGGGCTTAAACTAGATTTTACCAACAGTTTCATTTCTTCTTTATGTAATTACTTGCAAGAAAGTTCTTAATCTGTTTAAGACATAGAACTTAATCATAAGACCCGATCTTTTTATCTTTATTTAAAATTTATTTAAGTCTATTGATCAATCACTGTCAATTAAATTTGGATTGAATTTTTTCTAACACTAACATATAGAATTATTTTTTAAAATTAAGGTTACTAAGCGGGTATCCTCTTATTTGTTTGGATCGAATGGTCCTGTGTATAGCTGTCGTTTCGAATTGTTGTTTTTCTTCGAGAGTAATTCTTGCGCGTTATTCGGCCATTTGTCACTAGAAAAATTACTTTCCGTTCAATTTGCTTGTGTTAAATATGTTGCCATTGTTCGTTCTGGTTCTCAGGTAAAATATAAATATTATCTCTTATAATTTTAAAAATTATAAAGGAAAATGTTTTTTAGCACTAAAAAAAGTGCCCCTAATGCCCCTAATTTCCCCTTTTGGTAACTGTTTTTCTTTTTTTTTTTTTTTTTTTTTTTTTTTTTTTTTTTAAAAAAAAAAAGAAATTCGCTTTTTTTTTTTTTTTTTTTACATCACGAAATTATAAATAAACTATTGTCATAATATTTTATTGAACAAAACTAATAAAAAAATAAAATTTCTAATTACATTTTTTAAATCACTAATTGAAATACATTTATGATATCATTAAAAACTGTTAATTAATTTGATAATTTATTAATAAAAGAGGTTATTTGTTACGTGATTAGAAATGGCAAGATATAACTTTTACAAGACAAAAGACAATCTTTATTTTAAATAAATCTAATGAATGTACTTGTAATTTATTAAAAAAACCTTAAAAAAATTGAAATAAATAAATAAATCGATATTCACACTCCACTTTATTCCAACTATATTTTATTCTTTTTTTTTATTATACACTAGCATGTCACCCATGCTATGCAAAGAAAAAAATAATATATTATTTAGATAATTATTTTAATTTTTTTATATTTTATCTCTCGTAAATAAAATTTTATATATAAGTTTAAGAGTTTTGTTTTAAATATTCCTTTACTATAATATATAGTATAGATAAATTAAAATTATTGTATTGACAATTAACAATTAAAATTATACTTTGTTATAAAAAAAAATGACATAATTCTAATACTTCGCTATTTTAGAATAAAAATATATTAATTTAAAAAAATTGTTATATTGGTTTTTGAAAGAGAAATAATTAAAGAAATTTTAAAAAATTAATGAGTAAGAAAGAATTATCGTAACATGTAATTTAAAATATCAAAAAAAAGCTAAAAAATTAATAAAAATTTTAAAAAGATATGATTACAATTAAAACTAATGTCATATTTATTAATAAGTATAATTTTATTTGGATATCTATTTATATTTTAACATGCTTATTTAAAACAAAAATAAAAATATTAATAATTTGAGTTTTAAAATATAATTTTGTAGACTTGCTATATTAACTTTTGGAAGGGAAATATTGGAATACTTTTACAAAAATTGAATATTAGTCATTGAACAAATCTTATAAGATTTAAAATAAAATTTATAATAGGAGGAAATTAATGATATTGCAACATATGCAATTTAATAATTTTAAATTTTGAAGAAAAAAATATATTAAGACTTTGAATTTCAATTATCGTACAACATTTTTATTTATATAATAATATAAATAAGAATAGGTAATAGATAGATTAAAATGAATTATAAATCTACATATTATATAAGAAAAATAGGGATTCTAATTCATAAGTCTTGTGAGAGCTCCAATATCTTAATATTAAAATTTTTTTATTTAAATTTTTTTTTTTAGCATTTATTAATTTCTCTCAACCCACAAACCTTTTTGACTTCTCTCATACTTACTGCTACCCCTTTCAACTTTTTTCATACACTATGGTTAGTAATGAGATTGTTAAATTATTTTTATAAAAAAATCAAAAAAAAAAAATTTGCATATTAAAAGAATATCTAAAACAAATATAAATACTTATTAAATCTATCTATCTATCTATCTATCTATTTATATATTATAAAAGTAAAAGGAGTTTCTAACCACAAGTCTTGTGGGAGCTCTAATATCTCAAACTAAAATTTCAAATTTTTATGATTTTAAATAATTAAAAAAATCTTCTATAGCTCTCATTCAAGCAATATATATATATATATTTAATATCTCTAGATTTATAACTTTCAAATGAAAAGTATATCAAATATATAAAATAAAAAATAGAAAGTATACTAATCCACTTCAAAATTCAAATTTGAGGGGCACTAAATATGGAAAGCATTCCATTAATTTAAATTTAAAATTATAATGATTTATCCCATAATATATAGTTTTAAATAGTGATCAATTCTATGATCTATCTATATATCTATATACTATTATAATTGCAAAAATATTGTCATTTCATTAAGGTTGAAAGTTGTAATCTTTTTTTCTCATTTTTTTATTTATTTTGTTTAAAAATATTTAATATCTCTAGATTTATGACTTTCAAGTGGAAAGTATATCAAATATAGAAAATAAAAAATAAAAGTATACTAATCCATTTCAAAATTCAAATTTGAGGGGCACTAAATTTGAAAAGCATTCCATTAATTTAAATTCCAAATTATAATAATTTATCCCACAATATATAAGTTTAAAATAATGATTTATTCTATGATTTATCTATGGGAAAATTATTGATAAATCCCATTTAGAAGTGTTTTAACCCAAGAAGTTCATGAAGGAATTTTTTAACCCATTTAGTCTCATGTATGTATAATTTTATTCCATAAAGTCCTTTTTCTTTATTTACACTCTTGGATACTTATACTCTTTTATTTAGTTTTGATACCCTTATAAATATTTTTTGAACGGTTAGCAATTTTATGATGTGAACATTCATATTTTAAAATTCACATTGGTAGGAATGTAAAATTGGCCCATGAAAGCAATTCAAACCCACCATGAACCGGGCGGGCTCAAATTGATAATGTGAATATTCACACTGACATGTTAACATTTACATTAATAGGAGTGTAAAATTGGCCCGCGTCCCGTGGCGGCGCGAAACCCGTCCGTGGCCCATGGGCGGGTCCGGTCCGGCCCGTTGACAATATGAATATTCACATTGACATGTTAACATTCACATTGATAAGAGTATAAAATTGACCCGCGGCTCATGGGCGGCCAAAAGCTCGCCCGCGACCTGAGGCAGGCCCGGCCGGCCCGACTCGGCCTGTTGACAATGTGAATATTCACATTGATATGTTAACATTTACATTGATAGGAGTGTAAAATTAGCCCACGCCTGTGGGTGGCTAGTATAGCTCGGCCCGACCTGTTAACAATGTGAATATTCACATTGACATGTTAACATTTACATTGATAGGAGTGTAAAATTAGCCTGCACCTCGTGGCTGCCCGAAACCCGACCACGGCCCATGGGCGGGCCGGCCCGACTTGTTGACAATGTGAATATTCACATTGACATGTTAACATTCACATTGATAAGAGTATAAAATTGGTCAGTGGCCCAAGGTGGGCCCGACCCGGCCCGTTGACAATGTGAATATTTACATTGACATGTTAACATTTATATTGATAAGAGTGTAAAATTGGCCCGCAATTTGTGGGCAGCCCGAACCCTGACCGGAGCCCGAGGCGGGCTTGGCCCGACCCGTGATAATGTGAATATTCACATGGACATGTTAACATTAACATTGATAGGAGTGTAAAATTTGCCCGCTCGGCTTGCTCGCGTCTGGTAAGTCTCATTACCTGCTGACAATGTGAATATTCACATTGACATGTTAAAATGCACGTTGATATGAATGTAGAATTAGCCCGCGGCCCGTAGGTTGCCCGAAGCCTGCCCACAGCCCGGGGCCGGCTTGTTTGGGTCCGGGCCCAAGCATTCCGAGACTCTAGGTTAGGGCCTACGTCGTCACTTTGAAGCCCGGCCCAGCCCATCGGCTTGCTTAAGGCCCATTCAAGGCTCGATTTGAGGCCTAACCCGCCCGAGGCGCAATGTATTTTTTTGTGAAAAATAATAAAATTTTGGTAGAAAAAATTAAAAAGAATTAAAAAAAATGGTTAGGCCCGCCTAAGCCCGACCTAAGCTCGAGGTTAGCCCAGGTCCACCGGCCCGACCCGAGGCTCGATCCATTAGCCCATCCAAAGCTCGAATACCCTTGTGCCAGGGCTAGGGCCTGGGCCTAATTTTTTGGCCCGTGGGCCTGCCCGAGAAAGGCTCGTTTGGGCCCAGGCTCGAGCCTAGTCCGAGACCCTAGGCTAGGGCCTAAGCTACCACTTTGAAGCCGGCCGCCCATCACTCAAGTAAGGCCCATTCAAGGTCTTGCCTCACTGCCGAGGCCTAGTGTCTTTTTTTGTGGAAAATAATTAAATTTTGGTAGAAAAAATTAAAAGAATTAAAAAAAAATGACCAGGCTCCCCCCGGGCTGCCTATGGGCCGTGGGCGGGTTTCGGGCAACCATGGGGCGTGAGCTAATTTTACACTCCTATCAATGTGAATGTTAACATGTCAATGTGAATATTTACATTGTCAACGGGCCGAGCCGGGCCAGCCTTGGGCCGCTGGCCAATTTTATACTTTTATCAATGTGAATGTTAACATATCAATGTGAATATTCACATTGTCAACAGGCCGGGCCAGGCTCGCCCACGGGTCGTGGACGAGTTTCGGGCAGCCACGATACGCGGGCTAATTTTAGACTCCTATCAATTTGAAAGTTAACATGTCAATGTGAATATTCACATTATCAACGAGCTGGGCCGAGCCCGCCCCGAGCCACAGGCGAGCTTTTGGCTGCCCATGGGCCGCGGGCCAATTTTATACTCTTATCAATGTGAATGTTAACATGTCAATGTGAATATTCACATTGTCAACTGGCCGGACCGGGCCTGCCCCGGGCCGCCCATGGGTCGCAGGCGGGTTTCGCGCCGCCATGGGACGCGGACCAATTTTACACTCCTATTAATCTGAATGTTAACATGTCAATGTGAATATTCACATTGTCAATGGGCTGGGCCCGCCCCTGCCCGACTCGAATTTTTCCAAGCACCCACAAAGATCGACATGGGCCGGGCCCCTACACATTGACAATATGAACATTCACATTAACGGTGTGAACATTCACATTAGGGGTATTTTGATAATTATGTCACCCATAGGACTTATTGAAACATAAGAAAATAATGTTAACTAAATGGAACATAAGTAGATGAAAATGGTATTTTGGTCTTCTTATCTCAAATAGGACCTAATAAAATAGTCAAAAAGAATATGAGTTTGATGGAATAAAACTCTTAGAGAATAGATTTATCAAAAAAGCTCCCTTTATCTATATACTATTATAATTGCAAAATATTGTCATTTCATTAAGGTTGAAAGTTTTATTTTTTTTTTCTCATTTTTTTTTATTTTGTTTAATTTTTTGTTAATGCGTGTTACAATATGATTAGTCTATAAATTAATTTAATATTCTTAAAATAAAATTGCAAATTTTGATTCTTACTTAAATTATGTTACTATAATTGAAATGAGATCAATATTCATTCCTTAAATTTTGCATCATTTATTAAATTATAAAATAAAATTTCAAATTTAAATTCTTCTTCAAATTATATTACTACAATTAGAATGAGATCAATATTCACATTTGTCATAATATTATTAGTCTAAATATAATTTGTTTTAAATACACGTGTTCAATTTTTTTTTTTTTGGTGAATAACACGTGTTCAAATTATTAATCGCTGTTATTTGTTTTTTTTTTTGTTTTAAATTTTATAAAAAAAAATTATATCATTCTAAACTATAAGAACTTGAACAATAATATTTTTTAATATAATTTTTTTTTGACAAAAGAACAAAACATAACTTTTTTAGTACTTCCCAAACATGGTGGATTTTGTTAGGATTATTTTTTTAATCTCAATTGTCAATTAAAGAAACTAAAATAAAGAATAAGATATCCTTGGCTCAAATTGTTGAAAAGTTATTTTTTCTAAAATACATTAGAAAGAAGCATTAATTTTTTTAATTGAAAGTGATAGTCCGTTAAACTTTTTTTTATTAAGAAGAAGAGAGGGTTATAGGTGATAATTTATCGTTCATCTCAAATTATTTTCAGATTAAATGAAAATACTATATTAAATTTTTTTTACCTTTTTTTTTATTCAAATACTTTTATTTTGTAAGAATTTTTTTTTCTATTTAATATTTTATTGTAATTTTCAAATTAAAAAGAATTTCTAAAAAATTCATATTTAAATTATTTATGCCATTATAAAATGTAAATTTTTTTTAATATCAACTTAGTGGTAGTTTTGGAAGTGCTAAATAAGTATATTTTTTTTACTTTTTACGAAATTATGTTTAAGAAAGTAAATATGTGATGTGGCCCAAAAAAGATAATTGAATATACTCTTTTACTTTTTACGAAAAATTGTGTAGAAAAGGAAAAATGTGATGTGACTCAAAAAATATAAAAAGATAAAAAAGTGAGCTAATATGACACTTCTCAAACAATCTTTTATTCGATGATCCCTTTCTAAAAGGTGTATTTTTTAAATATGTTCAAGAAAAATTCTATTAGAAATCTTAAATATATTGCTTTTTCTTTTGTTCATCAATATTAAATTTTTAATTAATTTTATTTATTTTTTTAAAAAATATATTAGGAAATAATTTATAAATTTATATATATAATTTTGTTTTAATTTCTCAGGTTATTTGGTGTTTCTGTCCAAGTTCATTCAAATTTAATTTAAATTTTTGAATATTTGCATAGGTAATTTAAAACTATGTTATTCAATCCTTAAAAATTTTTAAGCTCGACTCAAGTTATTTGGGTTGAACTCACCTAAGTTTGCAATTCTAACAAGGGGGTTGAAAGTTACATGATTAAATTTGTGAGAAATTAAAAAATAATAAATAAATTGTGATAAAATTATGGGATTTAAATTGTAAATTTTAATCTTCTTTGTTTTCATAAATTGCATACAAAAATTCAACTATTTATATTATTTTGTATAAAAATATATTATTAATTTTTTTGCATGCCGTGCATAGCACAGGTTATCAACAGTACAACTATATTTAAAAGGATATGGTTTTGTATAGTTATATTTTAAATTCTAAAATTTATTTTTTAACTTCCTATATAAAAAGATTAAAATTTTAAATTACATATGATTTTTTTCTAAAACCATATGAACTCACAGTGGAGTAGAAAGAGAAGTACTAAAAAGGAGGAGAGAAATTGAATATATTAAAGATAAATAATTAAATAATTGACTAATACTTTTAAGAGAAAATTATTTAGAAGTCCTATTAGGGAGACTTATGTTACATATGGTCCTATTAAAAAACTTATGTTCCCATAAGTCCTGTGGAAAGTTTGTTGATACATTTACCCTCAATATTAATTGTTAATATCATAAATAAGTAATAAAACCATATATAGGAAATTGATATAAACGTAACGTAACGTGACACCTACATAAACGTAACGTGACACTTATATAAACGTAACGTGACATATTTACATAAACGTAACGTAACGTGACACCTACATAAACGTAACGTGACACCTATGATATATGGTAATATTCAATTTTTTATATAAGAAATTGATTTTATTTATTTTTTGGATTTTTTTGGGACAGCCAAACAACCAGATTACTAAATTCAAACACAATTAATTAACCAAAAAAATAATTCATAAATCACATTTCAATGATTGAAACAAAATAAATTGAGATTTAATACCCATAAGAGAGGCTTCAAGGAGGTTTCTGGCCATGAGAATCTGATCTGTTGGTGAGCCCAGCAAAACAAACCAACTAGCCCAAATTCCAAACATATGGGCCCACCAAAACCGTAGGTACTAACACAGCAATTTACGGCCCGACTAATAAATTAATGGCCAGCCCATGTGCCTCAATTTTACACCATAATCATGGGCCAACAAAGATACCATAAAGTATAATAATGTTGGGTGCCATCAGAACATTGAGCCCAGTGATGGACCCCTTTTAATGTATACAGCACAGAATAGACGTGTATATAGCAACAAGACAGCCACTTTATGTCCAATTGAGATCACGCCCGCACCAAGCCGTGAGATACACGCTCACCTGCAGATCACCAACAGAACAAAACACTTGCAACACAACACCGGTGGACCCTCCACCATGTATCTCACTCTTCTACAGTAGCCATGCACTCAACTAGTGAAACCAGTGCCGCATATTTGGCAGATATGAAAAAATAACCCCATCGCTGGTGAGACACTGAAAATAATACACTAAAATTTGACACTAAAATGTAATATGACACAAACATAAATTAGTAACATTTTCACATTCAATTTTAAAAAATAAAAACTTATTAAGTTTGCGAAACGTAACATGACACGTTATGTTACGTTTATGTAAGTGTCACGTTACGTTTATATAGGTGTCACATTACGTTTATATAGGTGTCACGTTATGTTACGTTTATGTGGGTGTCACGTTACGTTCATATTGGTGTCACGTTACGTTACGTTTATATTGGTGTCACGTTACGTTACGTATATATAGGTGTCACGTTACGTTACGTTTATGTAAGTGTCATGTCACGTTAAGATCTTGTAGAATACATTCTTATGAAAATAGGATTTGAGACTCTATAAGAAATTACACAGGACTTAACCTAGCATAAGGTTCTGAAAAAGGACTTATAAATAAGTCTCCCTACTTTTAATAGTTTTGAAAAAATTGATTAAAGTTAAAATTTCTTTTTATAGCTTTGAAAAACTATTATATACCTTTGAAGTAATGGTGTACACCAACTGCCAATTAACACATATCATGATATCAAAAAAAATATTAAAGTAATTTTTTTTAAAAAAAAAGTAATAATGTACAAACATAAAATCAATACAAAAAGCTTATTAATAATGATTTTATTTGGATTTTGATCTATCACTTTATAATGAGTGACATATTTTTTATTATACAAATGACCATATCATGCCATTTTAGTATAAAAATTATAGTAAAACAATATTAATTAATAAAAAATAGTTATAAACAGATAATGGTTGGTGGAGAAGAGGGAGAAATGACACATAAAATATAAAATACAAAAATAAAAAAATGGTCATAGATAAAAAAAAATAAAAAATAAAAAATAAAAAATAAAAAATAAAAAATAAAAGAAGAAGAAGAAGAAGAAAAAATGGTGTACCTAAAAGATAAAAGAGTCTGATTAAAGAATATAATAAATTAAACATAAACTAACTTCCAAATTGTCTCATAAAAAGAAAGTTAAAAAAAAATGAGTTTCATCGTTTCATGATTGTAATATTCATAGGGCGAGGAAGACATGTTTGGCTTGGAAAAAGTATAATGTATGATGGTTAGGAGTTTTTGGATAGAAAAAAAAATTGATTAGAGAAAGAGTGTATAAGAATAATTTTTTTCATCTTTCCTTTTCTAAATTATAAATCATTGAATCATTATAAAAAATAATAAATTATGAGATTTTAAAAAAAAAATTATATATAGTATAGACATGCTTAAATTTATTTGGAAATAAAATTGTGTTTAATTATGGAATAGAAAGAATTTAGATATAAGGTTTAATTTTTATTTTATGCTATGTTTGTATAGATCATACCAGTTGTGAAAGATATTAATAATATACATTTTATGGAAGGTGAGAGAGTTTCCTTTTCATTAGATTTATTTTAGGAGAAAGAAGATTGTATGAGATTTATATTCCTTGTAAATAAAAGTTTAATTTATTTTTAGAAGGAGTGGGAGGTTGAGAATTGTGTGTTTGTTTGTTTCTTTTCTTTTTTTTTTTTATTTATCAGCAATATGTTTGCATTAAATAATTTTCAAGCTTAATATAGGTGTTTTAATTTTTTTTTAATAAAAATCAAAAATTTTAAAAATTAGATTTAAGGTTGTGAAACACTAGGGCCTCTAAGATGAAAAGTTATTTTGATATAATATATAGCATAGATAGATAGATAGATTATGAGATTTAGGAAAGAGATAAATATTAGGGGAGAGATTTTTGGAATTGTAATTCAATTATTATTTTTAAAATATATAGTTACTTTGTTAGCCAATAATATTATTTTTAAAATTACAAAAATTAGCAATTTTAGTTTTTTTTTTTAATTCTATGATTACTTTGTTAGGCAATAGTACTATTTTTAAATATTATTTTTAAAATTACAAAAATTAGCAATTTTAGTTTTTTTTAATTTATAATTACTTTGTTAACCAATAGTACTATTTAAAAATATTTTTTAAATTACTACAAAAATTAACAATTGTGGTTTTCATCTTTTTTAATCTATAATGTTGTTTGTGTAAAATATATAATTATTTTGTTATGAAATGAGATTTGAGTTTTTTTTTTTTAATGTGTAATGTTTTTTTAATGTATAGTTATTTTGTTATCAGATGAAAGAAAAGAGAGAAATATTGGGAGGAGAGGTTTTAGGGACTTGTAATTTAAAATTTTAGGTGATTTTATTTATTTATTTTTAATATATAATTATTTTATTAGCCAATATTTTTAAATATTTTTAAAATCACAAAAATTAGTAATTGTGGAATGAGATTTTGGAGTTCTCATAAACATTATCACTAGAAATCTCATTTTCCTTATACATATAATATATAGGCTTCGTTTGGGAAGTGGGTTGACTTTTTGGCCTTTTGACTTTTTTGGCTATTTTAGTTTGAGGCTAAAAAATCTTGTTTGAGAATAATTTTTGACTTTTTTATAAAAAAAAAAAAATATAATGATTATGAATTTAATGTGATACTTTAATTTTTATGATTAAAAAATTTATTTTATTTTTTTATGACTATTTTAACTAAAAAAGTCCACCCTATGCCATGGATAGAGAGATAGATAGATAAGGGGGAGTATATTTAAAACAAAATCAAATAAAAACAATAACTGCATATAATAAAAATAAAAAAAAATATATTTGAAATTAAGGGTTGGTTTGGCATGTATAAAAAAAAACTTTTTTTTGATTTATTTGGGTTGGGTTTGGGTTTTTTTTGGTTGATGTGATGTGTGTATTAGTATGTGATGTGATTGTGATGAGGATGATGTAAAGATAATAATCTTTTTTTTTTTTAACTTATTTAGATGATGCCAAACCAAGCCTAAATGCTTTGAGAATAGCCGCTTCAAAAAAAATTACAAAAATACTTTAGATCACTAATTAGTGATGGCTCTAATCCCACCCACTGTCACATGTGTTTTGTGTCTTAATTTTTGTTTTTTTTATTTTAATTGCCACCAAACTAATAGTGGAGTTAGTGATGATAAATTAGTGGTATGTAATATTGCTCAAAAAATTAATAGGAGAATTGATTTAGGTGGTGTTTGGGAACTTGATTCCCAATTTTTTTTTTTCATTTTTTTCACTAAAAGACAAAAGTTTTGCAAAAATAAAAAAAAAAACATTCAAATAAAATATCACATCTAATTCCATAATCATTTCACTTTTTCTCTCACAAATATCACATCCAATCATAAAAAAAACTCAACTATTTTTCCAAATACTAAAATTTTTTTATCTAATAATATCCTATAACTAAAAAAATTTACATAAAAATTTACTTCCCAAACACCTGCTAAGACAAGTACAGCATTACTTTTTTCAAAACCAGATGCCATAATTGCTTTTGCCAAAGCTCCTCTGCATTTTACCAGCTAGCATGCATATCGCTTTAACAGACCTTCGAGGTCCCCCACATAACGGGGTCGTTTAAAAGTCTTTCTACATCATACTACGTCGTTTGGATTCGTTAATTTTCTTTTCTTTTCTGGTCAAGAAAATGTCGGTAAACGGGACGCCCTTTATTCCCCTCCTTCCCTCCAAACTTTACCTTTTCTCGGAACTCGCACAGATTCTCTCTCTCCTATCCCCCACCACTTTCCTTTTTCTCTCTCAAGAAAATCCCAGAAAAACTCCACTTTGTTCTGTTCCTAACAAACCGCTGTTTCAACAACACTCACACTTTAGTGGTCTGTTGAATGTGATTGCTTTTGTTGTTGTTTTTTTACATTATCTCGAGGGAATATAAATTGGAATTCTTGTCTGGTTTGTGGGTTGTCTTTGATTGCTTGGTTAATTGCGATTTGGGTTCATGGTTGGTTGAGTTTTGACATGATTTGAAGTTAATGGATTGAGTTTTGTATGTGTATATTGTTGTTGGGTATTCTTGAATTTGGTGTTTTTGTACATTGTGAGTGAGTGAAATGGAGGAAGGATCAGAAGTTCGGTTAGTTCGTTGCCCTAAGTGCGAAAATGTTCTTCCTGAGCTCCCTGACTTCTCTGTCTATCAGTGCGGTGGTTGTGGTGCTATTCTCAGAGGAGGTATTCCTTATTTACTCTCTCTCTCTCTCTCTATATATATATATATATTACACATGCATATCCCATTACATGTATTATATATATGCATATGGATTTGCACAACAAAAACAAATATGCATGCATTTATTGTTTGTTTATGTATGTTTGTGAATTCCATTTTTATTAGTTCTTGTAAAAGTGTGCATCTTTTTTATTTATTTTTATTTATAATATTGCAGCAAAGAAGGAAGCTGTGAGTGATGGCTTGTCGGAGAAATCCGATGAGGAGAGGGGGAAAGGGGGTGCTGAGAAAGAGTTTGGTGTTGGTTTAGAATGCATTTCTGAGTTGGAAAGCGATGGGCTTGAACATGGTAGGAAAAAAGAGAGAGTTTTTTCAGAAAGAACGGTTAATTTGATTCATCGTTCTTCACCAAGAACAGAAAATAGGGAGTTTTTTAACAATTTTGATCAAAATAATAGACGAGAGAACATGAATTTGAGGGGTGATCAAAGTAATGGAGATGCAGAAGCCGGATATTTAAACGATAGATATTCAAAATGCCCAATTAGTAATTTGGTTCACGGAAATGATCATGAAGTGAACACGAATAGGAAGTGGTTTGAATCTGGTGATTCGTGTGTGGAGAATGAAGACAAGAAAATTAAACCCCCAAATGAGGACTTTGTGGGTTCATTGAGATCAAGGCCAGTTAGGGATAAGAGGGGTATGGAGAGAAATGGATCGGAGGCATTCTGCGGGAGTGGTAGAGGTGTTGCAGAACGGAGGAGGTTTTCAGCTTTCCCTTATCCCGATGAGGGACCTTCAAGTTATTGGCCTTGTTCTTTCAATGGTTATGCTGAGCAGAAAAGGATTCGCCGTGATGAATTGGATGGGCCCGGAAGAGTTGAAAATTGGGAATATGATCGAGCTGAGCTCCTTAGCAAGCTCGATGAGTTGAAGGATCAACTTAGCAGATCATGTGATGTGAAAGAGAAACCAAGGGAAAAAGGTCTTGTTGATGGGATGGTGGCTCCCCCTCCCCCTCCTCCTCCACCACCACCTCCACTGCCGCCGCCGCCACCGCCACCACCTCTACCTACACCTCCACCCCTGCCCAATTATTATTATGGACATAATTCTTATGCGCAATCCTTTGCTCCAAATAAAAATGTTATGGAACCCCTCTATTGGAATCATAATCATGGACCTGGTCGTTACATCAATGGTGGCATTTTGGATATGCAACAAGACTTCTATCCTCCTCCTCTTCCAAGGAATGCCCCAAATGAATTTTTGGGATATGAGGGTTCCTATATGCCACAAAGACTTAGGAGGCCTCCAAATCAGCCGCCACCTCAATCCTTGAATCAGCCTTATCACGATCATTTCCCTGGACAGCATGTGGATTTTAATCAAAATACCCTTGCATCACATCGACAGAAAACCTTTTTGCACCACTCTACATGCTCTTGTTTGCAGTGCTACAACAAGAATTGGCAAATGCCGCCAAATGTCCCACACCCCAATCCTATGTTCCACCATCGTGTAAATTCTGTTGTATATGGCCCACAGGACTATAATTCTAGAGTTGCTTATCCTCCTCATCTGCGCTCTCTCATTCGGAAACCTCAGACAAGAAGTTCAAGTGACTTCGATTTGGACAATGGTCCTGGTCACCGGCATTCAAGAACGGTGGTGGTTGCCCATGGAAGTGAACGGGTTTGTCATCCCATAGCAGGTGGTGCCCCATTTTTTACATGCTACAGTTGCTTTGAGTTACTGAAATTTCCAAGAAAACTTGTGGTGATGGGGAAGAATCGAGAGAAAGTGCGATGTGGAACTTGTTCTGCAATAATCTTGATTGGGTTTGAAAAAAAGGGGATTGTTGCTTCAATTCCCACACAACTCACACAAGCTTCTGTTGAGGGTGATGATGTCTCTGGTGAGATGTTGAATGAAAATCTTCAAAGTTCCCATCATTGTTTGGATGCTGGTACTACAAACTCTTCTTCTGATGACTTTGATAATTCTGGTTATAACTTTCATTTGACAGATTGTGAACCCATTGTCTTGTCAAGGGACCGAAGGTTAAACTTCGGTGAATCCAATGAAAGACAGGGTCACCGTTCTTCTTCTTCTTCCAGTTTTTCAGAGGACGATCAAAGCCCGGAGAGTGTGATTTTTCGGACTGAAATTGCTAATCTGCCTTCAAAAGATGATGGATCTCTACCACTTCCGGATTCTCCTCGTCAGAAAGGTCCTGATAATGCTTCTTCTAATTATGTAGTAAGCAGATATGAGATGGGAAACAAAAGTAAACGTAACGGTCAAGAGAAGGTGATCATTGGAAGGAGTACCTCACAACAGAATTTTGTAAAAGATGTTTCAATGGAAACTGAGATGGATGTTTCTTTTAATGAAGTTCTAAATAGTGCTGTGTCTGAAGACCCTGAAGAGGTGAGCAAAGAAGATCGAATTGGGATCAACAAGGGGGGTGAATCTTTTTTTGCAGGTCTCATCAAAAAGAGTTTTAAAGACTTCTCGAGATCTAACCAAAGCGTGGAGACGGGAAGATCAAATGTTTGTGTTAATGGCCAACCTATATCAGATCGCGTAGTTCAGAAGGCTGAAAAGAAGGCTGGGCCTATTCAGTCTGGAAACTACTGGTAAGTACATATACTGACCTCATATCAGATCATCTGTGTATCTTGCAAATACTTTACGATGTTGATGCAAGAGCATCAAAACTTGTGGGGCTTGCTGTATTTTTCTCCAAACCTCAGGGGTGGTTAGCGTACTTTACCAAAAATGAATATGTAATATGGAGACTTGAATGTTGTGTTGTTCATTGTAATGGTTTGAGTACAATTTCCTAATTGGTGCATCTGTTGTTGTTGTTAACCTGTGATGCTAATTGCTGTTTTTGTATTCTTTCTGCCTAATCAGGTATGATTACCGAGCTGGATTTTGGGGTGTGATGGGCCAGCCTTGCGCTGGCATAATTCCCGTGAGTTCAATTACTCACTTGATGTGTAATTTTCCTAGAGTTAATTTGATCAAAGATATTGACGTGACCACATTATTATCTTGCAGCCACTTATTGAAGAATTGAATTACCCAATGCCAGAGAATTGTGCTGCTGGAAACACAGGTGTTTTTGTGAATGGGCGAGAACTTCATGAGAAAGATTTAGATTTACTTGCTGGCAGGGGCCTGCCTACCACAAGGGACAAATCTTATATTATCGAGATTTCTGGTAGAGTTTTAGATGAGGACACTGGTGAAGAACTAGATAGCCTTGGCAAACTTGCTCCAACGTGAGTGCTGCTGTTCCCTCCACTGGATTAGGTTTCTTAATTATTATGTTTTAATAATACGAGGTATTTGCTTTACCTCCTTCGTTCCCTCCATTGTTCAGTGACCTACTAATGTTTTGCATTGGCTAAATTTTATTTGCTTTACCTTCAATATACACACACACATACATATATAGAAAGAAGTTCTTCTATTGTTCAACTAGAAGGATTTTCTTCTTTTTATATTTTAGTTGGAAACTGTATTTTGTATAAACTTTCGATTATAAGTCATGATTAGTATTATCAATACAGAAAGCTATATGAAATTTGAATTGTATGGTTTATTACTTTGATAAAGTGTTGATTTCAACAGCAATGCACATTCAGAAGCACTCGTATTCTGGTCAATCTGTAGCTTTGCTAACAAATTCATGAAGATGTGATTTTCTGCATTCTTAATTGCCCTATTTCTAATGGATGCATTCTGGACTATTGACAATTTGGACAGGGTCGAGAGAGTAAAGCACGGATTTGGCATGAAAGTTCCAAGAACGCTTGCGCAATGACCAGGTGGTATCTTGTTATTATTCATGAGATCAATGAAGCTGTTGCCATTTGGAAAATTGGTATGTGTTAAGTATATGGATGTACCGTCGAAATTTTGATGGATGCAAAGTTAATCTTTTGTTGTTTTGACATTTGTTGTATTTGTAACAAAATTTTCCATGAAAAATTAAATAGGTGTTTGTTTATACGTAGCAATATCTCATCTTTGTGGGTAAAGTCCAGTTACATTGTCCAGTATGTCAAATTGATGTTGAGAATCTTGGTACTCTCTGGATAGACCCTAGAGAATTCATTTGAATTGGTAGTTGAACTATATAGATCTTTCAGTCAAAAAAAAAAAAAGAAAAAGATTATTGTTCAGATCATCACAGTTTTTGGGTCTGATTACTATTTCTCAACTGTTTGCTATGTTCACGTATTAACTCAAGGATTGTTATGTAGTGGGATTAGCACAAGTTGGAGTTAGGGCTATAAATCAAACTAAGTTGCTCCAGCTTGACATGTGTTTGCTTCATTAAAGTTCGTTCAAGATTGATTTCTCATGTAAATAAATGAAACTTGAACATATTTCGAAACTCATTGGTGTTTCAAGCTCAACTTGATAAACTCGTATGCATTATGATGAAAACATCTTTCAATTCATAGGAGCACATAAAAACATCTTTGGATTCTTTTAAAAGAGCGACTAAGGGCTCTTGTTTCTTTGAAGATAGCGTGGATCCAATTTGGACCATGCGAGGATTTTCCTCATTGCCTTGGATTGAAATCATTTCATCTATGACAGGTTTAGCTCGTCTTTCTTCTTCCTATTCAATTATGTCTTTTATGCCTTGAAAATTTTCTTCTTCAAAAGCATTTTCATTTTTATTTTCACAATTGGTGGGATTAATACTGTTAACTATTGGCAACGCGAAGTATTCAGAATCACTCATTAATTGAAGTTGGGGGGCTTACATTTGATTCAAATTCAAAATAAAAAGAATAATTAGACTCAATTCTTACTTTTGGATTTATAAGCTCTGGGCCTCTCAAATTTAATGATGCGTCAGAATTCGACAGGTCAAATTCTGACTCGTTAAACTCATTATTAGATTTAGACTCATTGTCAAATTTACACTCACTGTCAAATTCATGGACAAGACATTTTTCAACGGATCAGTTTTGAGATTGGGTGTTCATATTTACTCGAGTTTGACTCAATTGAAATTTGTTAGAGATTGGTATAAAAATTAGACAAGTCAAATTTTAACATATTTAGATGCTTGTTAAGTTTTTCATATTAAGTTTAAACATGTTGGTAAACAGGTCGGGTTTCAGACCCAGGTTTGGATACTCATCGTGGCATGACCCATGGCTCATGTAAGACTTATTAGAATTTAAGTTTGAATTTAAATTCAGAGTTATCTCAAGAGATAAGGATAGCTTACCATCTCATCTTATTTGGTATAAGGATGGGCGGTTACTTATCTCTATATATTGATCATATCAATATACGTATTATCATTGGAATGGAAAAGGGAAAACAAAACGTAATATTGTATTGGTAAATTTTCTTAGTGCATTCAATCTCTCTATTAATTAAACACTGGCCTTTGTACTGTGAGTTGTGTGGGTATTACTCGTATTGTAGTATCACTTCACTGTTGAGATTTCCACCAGTGATTCGGAGACACTTGATTTATTAATTGGATTCATTTTTTTCAGATTCGAGATATTCAAATACGGATTGAATTCGTTAATCCGTTGCATGTAGATATTCTTACAAAATACCTCATAGGGAAAATTACATATACCTCCCTCGAGGTTTAGCTAAATTACAGATACTCCCCTGAGGTTTCGAAAATTACAAATACTCCCCTGAGGTTTATATTTTCATAACAAATTATCCCATGAGGTTTATATTTTCATAACAATTTGCCCCCTAATTTGTTATGCAAATAGTACCTTCAGGGGGTATCTGTAATTTCTCAAACCTCAGGGGGTGTAGACACCCCATTTTTGACCGCCTTTAAGACTTGGGCACTATTGATGGTTTACTTGGTGCAGAAATGTATGCAGGGCAAAAGTTCAGCTTTTTTGGCAAGGAGAGAGACAAATCTCAACTTCATACCCCTTTTGGACCAAAACAATCTTAATAAAAAGATTTTAGACCTTGAAATCCTATTTTTCAAAATGTTTTGAAAATAAAGTTTCTACGATGTTCCGACACTCGCATTTTATTAAATGTCCCGTTTTTCGGTAAATCGAGCAAGGACAAAGTGGAAATGAATGAAAGAGAGATGAAATCTTTGAAAAATCTTTCAAAACACTTTGTTTAGGGGTTTGGAGTTGAAGAAAAGAGGAAAGGAGAGAAGAAAACTAGTTTGGGAGAGGTTCAGCATGAATTCGGGTAGGACCAAAACTGCGCGACTTCACCAAAACAGGCATAACTTTTTGCACAATTGGAATTTTGATGCAAGGCTTCCACCATTGGAAAGCTTACTTCCGGGGCTTCAATTTGGACACAATAATGACCTGAAAAGGAGTCCATATGAAGGAGTTATGGCTATTTGAAGTTGGACCTGTAAAGCAGAATTTTCCTACTGACCAGAAAAAGTGGCTGGCCGACCACTTTCTCATGAAAAGTGGTCAGTCGACCAGAAAAAGTGGCTGGCCGACCACTTTAACTGGTCGGCAGCCTTTCCACAGATTTCTAGGGTGGAGTTTCAGCCTTCTGGAGCTTTGTGTAGTGTTTTGAGGTCAATTGCAAATAGAGGCAAGTTGGGGCGTCGCGAGGGATTCTGAACAAGGCAATTCATGCATGCATGCATCCTTTGTCATTTAAAGCAGAGTTGGGGCAACCCACATTCATTTAGTTTGCATGCTCATTTAGATTGCTTACTTAGTTAATATTGTGTAATAAGTAGTTGTAACTTGTTATTCATTTCGTCGTGTAATAACTAGTTTAATTAGATTAGCTTAGATTAGCTAGCTGGTTCTTTATTATTTATTCGGACCCTCTGTCGAGAGGGCAAATTTTGTAATAAGTGTGTGTGTGTGTGATACATGTCTTCCAACCCCCACTTCTTTCTCTTTTTTTATTTATTTACCAGCTTATGATGGTTAGTTTTAGAGCATGTTTCAATTAGCATTCTTATGCTCACATGTTTGCATCCATTCATCTGTCTTGCATGCACCGGGCTCGGCGCATCATACTAACTGCATTGTACTTCAATTCCAAGTTGAATACATGTATCAAGTTGTATCTCACATGACATTTTAGAATAGCCGAGCCTATCTTAGTTGCATTTTGCATGTGTTGCATTAGGCATTCTTGACATAGCTAGGATCATGCATTGATTACTAACTAGCTTCTTTTTTGGCTCGGAGTACACTGTAAGTGTTTATACTTTAGCATCTTGCATGAGTGTGAGTGTTGCCATGATAGCATGCTTGCCATGATGCTATTTGCTTATGTGATATAACTGCCTGAATGCCTGTAGGTGAAGGTTGGGTTACTTGAATTGGGACAATTCATTGATTGCGAGTTTTAAGCCCACTTAAGAGTGGCAAATCACCATGTTTTCTAAACCCACTTGAGGGTGGCAAAATTCGTATTTTAGCCTACTTGCGAGTAGCAAACCGTTTTCAAAACGAATATGCAATGCTTTGTTCCAATTTAGGTAATCTAGTCTATACTTGTATGCTTTGCGCATCACATAGTAATCCTAGGTTAATAATCGGAATAAGAGCACATGTGTTTTCAAAAACAAGATATCATGTTAGTAAAGGCCGATCTTTGATCTGGCGAGCGGGGGTGCTCATTGCATGACCTTTCCTTCTCGTACCCAAGTTCTTGAGCCGAGACAACTTTGGTGATGACGGACACGTGGCCTTAGGCACGAGTCAGGGTTTCCTAAATTCCCTCAAAATAAAATATTTAGATGGCGACTCTGTATCTGGCAAAGCAGTCCATGTTTGACACTTCTTTCTAAAAATCAGTTTTTTAAAACAATTTGCTGGATTTGAACTCTTTGGTGATTTATCGATCTTGCATTGCACTTTGTGAGATTAGATTTAGAACCGTGACATTGAGTTCGAACTATAGTAAGCCTAACGAACAAAACGGGATTTTCCTGAGACGTTCGGGCGTGTCTACAGTTTCTTATCTGTAATTTTATTAAACCTCGAGGGGGGTGTATGTAATTTGCTCTAGCTCATAAATTGACTCGTTTACGAATAATATTAAATTTTATCCTTTCATGGAATTATAAAGTTGTATCAGGATCAAGAATTTAAGTTTGTTTGTTTATTTTATTTTCTTTCATTAATTCTTCTTGAATCTTATTTGTCCCCCCCCCATCCCCAAAAAAAAAACCCACCCTGTAATTGATGACAATAACTAAACACCCACATAGGATTAGATTGACAAATGGTTGGTAGGGACTTCAATGCTTTTTGGAAAGTCACTTATGATGTGTGAAACGAACAGCAATAGGTTAGACCTTAAGTTGTCTAATCAACACTTGGTGTGGGTTCAATGCTCCCTCGCTATGCGAGTTCTGACTTAAGCGGAGCTTGTCTTGGGAGCTTGAAACAAGTTCCCAAGTTATAGTCTCCTCGCTCGGAACGGCTAACAGGACACCTTGATGATCTCTGCAAGGGGCGCTGCCTTGGACCTGCGGGAGGGTAAGGAGGATTTTCCTGTAACAAAAAAAAAAAAAGAAAAAAAAAGAAAAAAGAACAGCAAGAAATGTATAAAAGCACCAAGACAAAGGGGTGATTTGGAACTAAGTAAAAAGTTGTGTTTTGTAGATTAGGTGAAAAGTTAGAAGTTGATTTTTTTTGGCATAACTTGTGAAATTAGGGCTATACTCTCCCATTGCAAGATGAGTCATGTGTGAAATTGTAAATTTCTTAAATTGGGTGGGAGTATTTTGGTTATTTAATTATGATATGATAACATAAATAAATATTAAGCAAAAAGGTCAAAAAGTAACTTTTTATAACTTTTCAAATAATTTTTTGCTTGGTTAAAAATTAAAAGTCAACTTTTAATCATTTTCTCAAAACATCCCAAAATAGCTATTCTGTTCCTAATAAGATTAGGTTGTAATTTTTTTTAAAACCCTTCACGCCACGTTTGTTTAGCGGATTAGATTAGATGAGATTGTTAATAAGAGAATGGTTAGTGAAGAAATTGTTAATGTAAAAATTATTAGTAAGAGGATTAAGTAAAAATATATTTATTTTTATGATAATAGGAGAGATGATTAGTGATGAAATTGTTAAATTATTTTTATATAAAATAAAAATAAAATATTTCTATATCAAAAAAAAAATTCTAAAACAAGTATAATTTTTTTTTATTTACAAATTACAGGCTGCACATAGGTTAAAAAAAAAATCAAAACGTGCAACTCAATCCCTTCAAGATATTTTCAATCCCAGCTTACCTAATAAAAACTTAATCCGGTTGGGGTGTGGGAGTGATACTCCAAGTTGGGTAGCAATCCCCATAACAAAGAAACTACTGAACAAGTTATAGTGGTACTTCAATCCTGTCTCCTAATCTGCAAAAACAAACATGACCTTAACGATTTACTTCCTAGGTTACTTGCTCTTACATGAGTTGAAAAAATGCAAAAAGCCACTTGGAAGTAAATGATTGGGATGGTGTGTGACGGTGGGTGAGTTTTACTTGCTTTACAACCATTTAAAATTTAGTGCCCGAGAAGAGAGAGTAAACTAATTACAGTCACGATGGAGATTCTTACAAAAACACAACATTTATGACTTTAAAAATGATTTGAATCTTACTGTCAGACATAATTTTTAAAAAAATTCAAACATATCAATAATTAATATATCAATAGGGGTTGTGGAGGTCTTCTTTTATGGGGTCCTAAACATTTTTCAATTAATAATCAATGGTCAATGTGAGAGAAACTAACCACTAACCAATGAAGAGCAAGTCAGGCAGCTTAAATAATGATTTTTTAGTTGGACTTCCTTTGCTCACGTCTCAATATAAGAAAATTTAAAAAGTATGTGAAGTTTACTAAAAATTTTATTCTAATTATTCAAATAATTTATTTTATAAAATTTTCAATTCATATTATTCATAAAAAAAAATAAATCAATTTGATAATCAAAATATTTTTATTTTATCATATTTGTTTTTTAAAAAATAAAGTCAATTTTTAAAAATATATTTATCATTACATTTTTTAAAAACAAATGTGATAAAATAAACATTGTACGATTATTGAATTGGATTCAATTTTTTCAAAGATAAATGTGATAAAATAAAAATTATACGATTATTGGATTAGATTAAATTTTTTTTTAATGAATCATATATATTAAGTGGCTTATAAAATAAACTATTTGGATTATTAAAACGTGACCCGTGGTGGTTACACATGCCTTTAAAATGTGAATATGAAAGAAGTCTAACCAATGATTTTCTATGAATCTTATTCGGTTATGTTTCTTTGAAGTTTAAATTTGAATTTGTCCATTACATATTTCTTTTAATAATTCGAATTATTCATTTTGTAAAATCCTTAGTATATATTATTCATAAAAAAAAAAGGATCACTTTAATAATTGTAGCATTTTTATTTTATTTTATCGTATTTATCTTCAAAAAGACAGATAATCTATTTTTAAGAACATACTTATCGTCTATTTAAAAAAAAATAAATACGATAAAATAAAAGTTTTATTATTATTTGATTGACTTAATTTTTTCATAAATGATATACACTAAAAATCTTACAAAATAAATAGTTTGTATTTTCATAATAGAATTCTTAATGAACCTCACAAGCCTCTCAAGTTTTGAACTTGAGAGAAGCACAACCCATTTTGTCAAAGACTATACATGCTTTGATTTTCTACACAAGCAAGATGGAAAATAAAGATAAAATTCAAATCATACACATCAAATATTTTTTTATATAATTAAAAAATTATTTTCAAATATATATTTTTTAATTTTATAAAGAAAAAAAAATTATTAAAAGTTAAGATTCCAAACATGGTCTAAATTTGATACTGTAGAGAATGTTGGACCTCTCTTTTATGGACCGGATTGGAGTCAACCTTTTGTCTCGCTTTACCTTAAATTTAAATTAATTAATTTAAACCACTAGTTACAATAAATTATTAGTTTAATAACTTTAATCATATGACATAAAATTTAATAATACTATTAACTTTAATCATATGATAGCCTCTGGGACCACCTGAAAATTCAATTCCTTTTATTTGGAAACATACTACTTTAGTAATTTTTAAATTTTTTTATAAAAAATGTGCAGAAAAAATAGAAAAAGTAATGTGATTACTTGTAATGAATTTTTAATTTTTTGACTAAAATATTGACAATTTTTAGTGAATTTTTATAAAATTTAACTTAATTTAATTAATTTATTTTTTTTAACTTTTAGGTCCTTATAACTCCCGGGAAGGGAAGGGAGGGGGACAAGGGACGGGGATTCAAAAAATTAAAAATTAAAAAAATTCAAATTTTATGTTAAAATTCTATAAAAATTAACTTATTTTGTATTTATTAATAGAGGTGGACAAGACACATTTAAACTTTTATTAACGTTGAAAAAAGTTTAATAAAAACAAAAATCAATCTAAAAAGTAACAAAACTTATATATAGTGACCCTTAGATGAGTCCCAATTTTAAAAGCTCTAAAATCTTCTCTATGATATTTGTATAACAAAATAATATATCTATCATTTTAATTTATTCATCCAAAATTCAACAAAATAAAAACTATTTTATTCACGGCTTCCATAATAAGAGTTCAGTTCCGTCACGTAGCTCGAAACCTTGTGGCTCGAGTAGTTCAAATTTTATTTTATATATGCTATGTGCATGTGCTCAACTCAACTCTCACACCTACATATTTCATTTCAAAAACAAAAAAAAGAAAAGAAAAGAAAAGAACAAAGATTAGAGAGAGATTAGCATTGTCCCCTTCGTAACCTACTAGAATAGTGAGAGGAGCGGGTAACAGACCTGTGTGCCGCCGTTGAGCACTGATCTGGGTGCTGTTGTGTGCGTGTGCCACAAGGGTCCTACCGCTGCTGCTGTTGTGTGCGCCACAAGGGTCCCGCCACTGTTTGATTTGAGTGGAAGAGGAGGAGCTTTGCTCTATCCATTGTGCTCTGTCCATAATGGAAGAAGACGAGGAGTCTTCACTGACTTGTGGATAAGGTATTTTGTTTCCCCTTGTGTCATTACTCTTCAATTACTTTGTCCATTGTGGCTGCCATGTTTAAGTTGCAGGAATTTTAAGGAAAATAACTAGTGCTCATGAATGTTAAAACTAGTCCTATCATCAAAATAATTAAGATGATTGTGAAAATAAAAGCTACCCCTACTTGATTGTGAAAACTGGGCACTGTCTAAGATTGGTGGAGTGATGATAGAGAGCACTAGAGTTGGAGTTCTAGTGCCAACTCTAGTGATGTGGCAATATATATAAAAAAATAAAATAAAATAAAATAAAAAATTACAACATCACAAGTCAAAACATCAAATCTTAAGATGGAACCCACCTGTAGAGCTTCCTCTAGAGCCCCTCATTTAGAGGTCTCAAACATTTTTGAAGATTGGTGGTATAAATGGATACTCTATTTATACCACTAATTTGGTGGGTATAAAATTGGTGGTACAAACAAAACACTGTTGGTATAAATTTTTTGTGGTATAAATAGAATTTTTGCCTAAGATTAGGACTATGAATTTTTGGTGAAGATGACATTTTTGGTGAAGTTAGGACTATAAATAGATTGGTGGTATAATTTGAACAAAAATATATTTGGTGATACTCTCCTCAAACTGCTTAAGATTGTGAAAATTAGCCACTGCCTAAGATTGACGGTATAAAAGCTACCCCTTTATCAGATATATACTCTCATGTTTTGAACAATTTGAGGCCATAATTTTAAAACTGTCTACTAACTCTATGTTTTGACCTCCAAATTATTGTTCTTGTTTGCTTCCTTGTAATGTTGATTGTTGTGTGATAAGGTCATCACTGTTTTGTCCACTAACTCTAAAATTGTCTATTCTATTTCACTTTGAAGCTACAATGGATAGTGATTTGAACAATAATTTATTCAATTGGAGTAAGGAAGTTGAAGAACAGGATAACACTATTTCATTTAATGAGAGTGGCGAAGTTGAAGAACCTAAGAAGTGGATGTATTTTACCTCAAAGAAAGAAGTGTACGCATTTTATGCAAAATATACGAAACACTGTGGATTTGCCATAACGTATAGAACACGAAATCTTACAAGTGATGGGGAAGTAAAGTATTTTGGAATTGAACGTACTCAGGCACGGAACAGAACAAAAAGATTAGAAGTAAATCTCTTGGAATCATCTTTGTCATCAAAAATTAATTGTAAAGTAAGGGTAAGAGCCAGTCTACAAAAGGATGGAAGATATAAGTTAATCATAGTTGTGCTTGAGCACACTCATGATTTGATTCCTGGTGACTCGTTTCATTTTGCAATGAATAAGAGGATTCTTACTCCGGTGAAGAGGAGACTAAAAGCTAACGATGCAGCAGGGATTAAGGTGGCTAGGAATTTCCATTCCATAGTTGTTGAAGTGGGGGGATATGAGGCATTAACGTTTGATAAACGAGATGCAAGGAATTATATTGTGAATGCTAGAAGATTGAGACTTAGGGTAGGAGACGCCGAATCAGTTACACTTTATTTTCAAAAAATACAACAACAAAATTTGAACTTCTATTCGGCAATTGACCTTGATGAAGATGGTCACATGCAGAACTTGTTTTGGGCGGGTGCAAGGAGTAGGGCGGCTTATAAAGCATTTGGAGATGTTGTCTCTTTTGACACAACCTATTTGACAAACAAATATGATATGCCGTTTGCTCCGTTTGTAAGAGTTAATCACCATGGACAGTCAATTTTGTTTGGTTGTGGGTTGTTATCTAATAAAAACACTGAGACATTTATTTGGCTATTCAAAGAATGGTTAAGTTGCATGTCAGATGCTCACCCAAAAGCTATCATAACTGACCAGTGTAAAACTATGCAAAATGCCATAAAAATTGTCTTCCCACAGGCTCGACATCGTTGGTGCTTATGGCACATAATGAAGAAAATTCTGGAGAAACTGAGAGGATATTTGCAATATGAATCCATAAAGGTTGCTTTGCAAAATGTAGTTTATGATTCATTTACAAAAGATGAATTTAAGGAATATTGGCACGCAATGGTTGCAAAATTCAATTTGAATGATAACGAGTGCTTAGGGGTATTATACCATGAGCGACATAGGTGGATTCTTGTCTATGTTAAAGACATATTTTGGGCTGGCATGTCAACTACACAACGAAGTGAGCATGAATGTATTTTTTGATGGATATGTGAACTCCAAGACTACTTTAAAGCAATTTGTTGAGCAGTATAACAATGCCTTGAGAAGTAAGGTGGAGAAGGAGACAAAAGCAAATTTTAAATCTCGTAACCAATTGGATGATTGCTTAACGGTGTATCATTTTGAGAAGCAATTTCGTGTAGCCTACACAAATTCAAAATTTAAAGAAGTTCAAGCAGAAATGAAGTGTCTAGTGTACTGTCGTCTAAATCTTGCTAAAGGGGAGGGATCAATTTGTACCTATCATGTAAGGGAGGCTATTCTTTTGGGTGAGGGTATGAAGAAAGTGGAATTTGTTGTATACTGTAATTCAACTAAATGTGAGCTCCAATGTATGTGTCGGTTGTTTGAGTTTAGAGGTATTATGTGTGCCCATTCACTTACTATGCTCATTGAGAGGTCCATATATGAGATGCCAAATAAATACATTATTTCGAGATGGAGAAAAAATTTGGAAATAGGGTACACATGCATTCCAACCACATATACTAACTTCGGGGTTGCTCTAAATCCAAAAGTTGCATGATAACTATCACAAAACGTTGGATAAGATCCTAGAACTTGCCACCAATGATGATGGTAAACACAAAGTGATTCAACTTGGGTTGATGGAAATCAAGGACCGAGTGACAACAATTGAATTGGGTAGTGCGAGTAATGTGCCATGTACTAGTACTGTACCACATTCTACTATTATTGTACCACCTTCCCATACTTCACCGAAAAGTCCGCCTGGTCTTAATACTACAAAAGCAAGCATCACTCGCAAGGTACTCAGTCCTTTGGTTGCTCGCCGAAGAGGCCGTCCATGTACGAAATGGAAGGTTAGCAAGGTTGATTAAATAGTGAATCAGTTGAATGGAAAGAATAAGAAGACTACACCCATACAGGTAAATTATTAAATTCGCAGTATATATGTAAATTTCAGAATTTTTTTAACTTAAAATATTCACTAATGTGTGTTATTATAGGCTAGCAAGGTGCGTCAAGGTGAACCTCGTAAGTTAAACTTTCCTTCTATGGGAAGCGTGCAAGACACTATGTATGAACTGGTACGTATTAAAATATAAAGGTTGTTTTGTATGGTTTTTGTGGATTTATAGTTTAATGCTTGAAATTAGTAATAAAATTGTGTTACTATTTGATGATAAGGTGCCGCAAGACCAACCTTACTATTTTCCTTCTATGGTTGGCACACAAAACAGTATATATGTATCGGTATGTGTTGAAAAGTAAATATTTTATTTTTGGAAAATTTATTACATGCTCTTATCCGTTATTAGCCTAGAATTACTATGTTATTTGCTTTCAATGAGTATTCCCCAACTCAGTAATCCAACCTCCACCCACAGTATTCAAGCGCTTTATTTCCGTAAGCACTTTAGCGCGCAAGTATTATTGTCATGGCAACATTCAACTGCGCATGTGGTATGCTAAAAGCATAATAGCTCACCTAGTACTCTCCAAAAAGCCAAAAGAAGAAAGCAGCTGCGGTCCTAGTTCATTCATGTATTATCAATTTAACAATCACATACAAGGATGTAATCTAAACTATGACGCATATTCATTGCAACTTGCATCAATGAAATAAAGAATTTCAATTTATTGAAAGCAGAAGAATTGAAAGTATTGCATGATTTGCAAATTGTATGATGACGCATGACATGCATAATGATGCATCGCATTTGCAGCATAAGGTAATTTGGAATGAACATAAAATAACCAACATAAGATAAAATGGGGAAAAGGAAAAAAGAATAAAATGGGAAAACATTGGAAGACATACACCCACTCACCCACACCTATTATAAAGGGACTAAAAAGAATAAATGAATAAATATTACAAATTTTAATTACTAAAATTAAATTAAACAAATAAAATGAATGAGCCCTCATACTGCCTCGAGATCTTGTGAAATGATGCATGCGCGTCGAAAACTTTTTAGATTGGTCAATATGTTTGTGGACTATATTTGTAATATTTACTTGAACAAAATGTTTATAGGGTAATATTTTTCATCAAATGGCGGACAATATTGGAAACATATCTTATACTCAATCAGGAATGGTCAACAATATAAGCAGTCAAAGTTCGACAGCAACATCAAATTGACTTGAATCTAGATGCCAATCCAAATGTCCTACTTTTTTTTTAGTTTCGCACTAGTAATTGTATGACATTCCTATGTACTTTGGATAGTTTGGTTTTAATTAAGTTGTTCTGCAAGCAATTGCATACTCCTGAAATTTGAATATTTAACATTGTTGATCATGTTATCTCCCTTTTAAGTTCATTAGAGTGACTTGAGTATTCGAAGTTTTGTCAATATAGGGAGGTTGAAATTTGACTATTTAATAATGTTGATCATGTTATCTCCCTTCTAAGTTCATTAGAGTGACTTGAGTATTCAAAGTTTTGTTGATAGTCATTAGCTATTAATTTTCAAACTCATTTTATATAAGAATGGATTTGAGGACTTGAGCAATTGAATCAGAATGAATTTCCTCCTAAGTAATTTTTTTTCTTCTTATTTCTATATTTTACTCATTGTAGATTGTTTATGTTTTACCATTAGACATAATTAATTGAAATACATGAAGAAACATAATTAAGTAGAACACTGAATGAAAATTGAGTCTTGAACTAATAGATTTCTCTAAAAACTTGTATTTTGGAATGGTTACATTCATCAACAAAAAATCCCATTTCAAATTGCATTTTCAAGGACCACATTGCTTCGACCACATAATTCAATCATAGAAAGATAGCTCAAGGACCACACTGGGGCACATAAATTGAAATGACATTGCCAAGGTATAGTAATGGACAAAATCAATTCAATCAAAAAATTGAATGATAAAACCTGGAAAGCTCACATTCATTTGTAGCCTATGGAAATCCATTCAATCCAAACCCATGCACATAGACAACACAAAATGTATCAGGCAGGTATTCATGAAATTCCCCAAAACCTAACTTAGTCATTTACATGATAAAGTGCAAAAACAAACAAAACACAATGACATAAATCATTGCCTCGAAGTTCTTCTCCATCATTTGAAGCCTTCTACCATGCTCATGAATTTCATTGTCTATCTCACAAAGCCTTGTCCTTAGATCGTTTAATTCTTTTGTTCTTATAGCTTTTTGAGATCCAACATTGGAACGAATTGTGGAGCTAGTGTCGTCATCAACCTCATCTACGAATTTGAAGTAATTACAATGTTCCTTATGACTCTACAATGCACAAGAATTAGTCAATCAAATCATAGAAATAACTTTGTACATAGTAAAAGATCAATTTCTATAATAGATATTTACATATTTCGATGGGAAAACAAAGAACAAACGTCCTTGGTTTCCATTCTTATTCGTTCGTACAATATACATCACCGCTGTTCTCCCACAATCACACAATCTGGGTTTTAATCTTATGTTGCTATTATTAGTAGAAGAAGAAGCCATAATTCTGTAATTTGCATACATAATACCAAAGGCATTTCAATTTGTTCTTGATTATTAGCAAGTCGATTGGAGTAAACTCATCTTAAAATTTTTGTTTTTTTATGCATAATTTGTTCAACAAATCTTGCAAGATAATTATTATATGGTTCAATAATATCATGTTAACTATGTGTCCAACTAATAATAAGAAACTAAATGAATACATGTGAACTTATGGACCAACTACATAATCTCAGCAACTATAACTTATGGGTTAGCATCACAAACATGATAAACTTTTGCAGCTTATTATTTCAGCTGGACAATGACAAAAGGACACAATTCAAAACCAATTTCAGAAGCCAAAAATTCAAAAAGTAGGTAGTAGTAAAGAAAACAAATGAACTGACCACATGAAAAACAAGAGATATCTTTGCTTGTTATTGAACTCAAAAGTGATGCATGAAAAGAATAAAAAAATTCAAAGAATTGCTTCATATCTCTATTAATAAAAAACTACACTCCTCTTAATCTATAGAAATTAATTAACCAAGCAAACGATGATGTTCTTAGTGAAAAGGGAGAGACTTATCAAACACATCACAAATTAAAGGCAAATCCCACACCCTAACACAAATTGAAAGAAAAATCCAAACCCAAACAGTCACAATTGACTAATTTCTACAAAAATTGGAGCCAAAACATAAACCCTAGATTTGCGATTTTAGGTTTGCCTTAGATTCTGTGCCTTCTCGTTGATTTACCTCAGATTCCATGTCGTTTGCCGTTGTTCATTATCGTTTGTCCTCATTCTTCTTCCTTCGTCATCGATCAAAGAGCGATCAGAAGTGAGAGGGATGACAGAGATGATAGAGATTTGGGGTGAGAGAGATCCGCTGAGCAGAGGTGAGAGTGATCTGAAATAAGAGAGATTTGCTGAGAGGGATCTAGGATGAGAGGTGCTGTTTGAATGGTTTTTGGCTTCAAATAGAGATAGAAAGAAAACATAGAGAGGGGAGAGAAAATATTGACAAAAATATATTTGACTCATTTTTGATTGAGTTTTCAGGCCACTCGAGCCACAAGGTTTCGAACTACGAAATTTTATTGATAAGAGTTGGACAAAACACTCTACTCTACCAAATGTCCCAACAAAAAGGAAAAACAAATTTTTCCAATAAAATATGAACATCCTTATCCAAAGATTTTCTAACACCACTAAAATAAATACACAATAAAAATACTAAATATTAGAATCAAAAAGCCTAAAAAAATCTATAATGTAAAAAATTAACAAATATTATTTAAATTAGAATTAAAAATATTTAAAAAGCCCTATTTGCAATTTTGCTAAATTTCTTAAGATTATTGGGCCTCTCATGTTTATAAATGACGCTCGCAATTTATTATAAGTTAAAAATTAATAATCAAAAAGTAGAAATTAAGCGTATCTCTTTGCCAATTTTTAAATAAGCAATTTTTTTTCGCCTATTCAAACTATTTGTGTTTAATAAATTATAAATAGAAATTATATTAAACAGTTTGGTACAAATTTTTAAATTAAAATAAATTATAAACACTTATTTAACTTATAACAAACCCTTACAGCTTAAACTTAGTATTTGGTTAGGGGATTTGATGAGAGATTTGGAAAAAGAAAAAGAATGTGAAATATGAATAAAATATAATTACATTTTACCTAGTTTCACACACTTTTTTCTTTTCTCTTTCCAAATTTATTCCCAAATCCCCTAACAAAATATAACGTAAATAAATTAGGAGTAATTGCACCAGACTAGGATTTTGAAGCTAAAAAAAAAAAAAATTTACATATTAATAAAAAAACATTGCAATTATAATTATTAATATTCAAAAGTTTCTCACTTATTGATAATTATTTTTTAAAAAAAATTACACTGATTTGCGATAGGATAAATTACCAATACGTCATAATAGTTTGATTTAATTCCTATCAAGTCTTATTGAGAATAAGTCTTAATAAAATCGTCGCTAAAAATAATTTTTTGTGACAATTTTTTTCATATGTCGTTAAAAATTGACAACTAGTAACTTTTTTTTATCACGATTTTTACAAATTGTCACTAAAATTTACAATTAGTGACATTTTTTCATGACAAAATTTTCACTGTAGCTGAAATTTAAAAATTAGTAACATTTTTTTGTGACAATTTTTTTAAACTGTTGCTAAAATCTATAATTAATGACATTTTTTGTAACAAATTTTCAAACTGCCGTTGAAAATTAATAATTGGTGACTTTTTGTTAATAGTTTTCGATGAAAAATGTCATTAATTATCATAAGACCTATTAGAAAATAAGTCTACCTATTAGAACTTACACGCAAGTCTCATATATTCCCAATGAATTAAGAGAAAATTATATATTAGTGAGAAATCAAAAAATTATTTACAAAAAAATTATAAACTTACTCACCTTTTTATTAAATTTTTTTTGGATAAATTACAATTTGCCTCCCTAAAGTTTCACCCATTTCTCAGTTTGGCCCTTTAAGTTTGATTTTTCTCACTTTGACCCTTTATGTTTACAATCCTTCCTACTTTGGTCATTTATGTTTGCAATCTTTCCCACTTTAGCCCTTTAAGTTTGATTTTTCCCACTTTAGCTCTTCATGTTTGTAATCCTTCCCACTTTGACCCTTCATATTTGCAATCATTCCCATTTTACTCCTAGACTAACTTCCATTCCAAAAAGTAACATAATTTGTCACATCACTAACACATCATCTCTATATGTGGTGTAAAAAATTCACTAAAGATGCAAAAAATAAAAATTAAAAAACAAAAAAATTGAAATTTTTTTTTAGTCTTTAGTGAACTTATTTTTCAAATTTATTCATACACATTATTACATTATAGATGCATCTAGGTTAGATGCACCTAAAAAAAAAAACAAATTTAACTAAAAAAAGAAAAAAAAAACTCACTAAAGACGAAAAAATGATAGTAAATTTTTCATTTCAGAATTGACAATACAGGTCTTTGAGTTAGTATATTTTCTTTTTTTTTGTCTTTAATAAACTTTTTTCTTTCTTTAGTTAAATTTGTTTTTATTTTTTTAGCTACATCTAATCTAGATGCATCTATAATATAATAATGTCTATGAATAAATTTGAAAAAAAGTTCACTAAAGAGTAAAAAAATTATATTTTTTTTGTTTCCTATTTTTTATTTTTTGCATTTTTAGTGAATTTTTTACATCACACATGGAGCTGATGTGTTAGTGATGTGATAGATTCTGTTAGTTTTTTTTTTATTTTTTATTTTTTATTTTTTTTTTATGGAAGTTAGTCAAGGAATAAAGTGAGAAAGATTATAAACATGAAGGGCCAAAGTGGAATGGATTGCAAAAATAAAGGGCCAAAGTAAAAAAAATTAAATTTAAAAGGTCAAAGTGAGAAATGGGTGAAATTTTATGGGGACAAAGTGTAATTTACCATTTTTTTTTTTTTTTTTGATTCTCCACTTCCCCCTTGAATTAATTGAAATAACTAATTATAACTAAACATTAATTTAACAACTTTAATAATTTGAAATCATATATTATACACCACCTGAGAAAACAGGAGTTTTTTTTAAAAAATATTTCAAAAAAAAAGCTAATTAGAGAATTGACCCACTTTTCAAACTATTTAGGAGACTAACATACTTTTTGAAATCGCATTTTCAAAATGGGATTTTGAAATTGAAATTGCATCTTGAACATGCAATTTCACCTTAAAATCTCAAGTTGAAAATGATGATGTGGTGAAATTGCATGTTGAAAATGCAATTGCATATTGAAAATGCAATTTCAATTTCAAAATCGCATTTTTAAAATGCGATTTCAAAAGCAGGTTAGTTTCCCAAATAGTTTAAAAAGCGGGTCAATTCGCTAAATAGTTTCTTTTTTTGGATTATTTGAAAAAAAACTCAAGAAAACAGTGGGTGTTTTGTCGGTTAATATTGTCTTTGTTTTTGCGTTTATTGGGATTTAGTTTATCATCCATGTCGGATTTGCACCTAAAAATGGCGAACCTTTTTGATATACATGCTCCATCGGTGTGCTTTTAGAGAGAGAACGAGACAAGAGAGATGAGAGAGAGTAAAGAAAATGAAGTTGAACTGGAAATCATGGTGGTGGTTCTTTCACAAACACCACCTTCTGTTTGTGAAATTGTCTGTTTCGATTCTCTTACTGGGTCTCACTCTCAGACTTCTCTTCTCCAAATCAACTGGGTTTTCGAATGTCGCGGAAACTCCATTCATTGATAAGACAATGAGCTCAGAACCACCAGTTTTGATCGATTCTTCTCCTATTGAGAAGACAATGAATCCAGAACCACAAGTTTCTGTTGATTTTATAGAAGATTCAGATCAGATTCCTCGAAGTGGTACTCAATTTTTTTTGCTATTATGAATTGGGTTTCTCTTATTTTTACTTGGTTGTTCTTTGATCAATGGCAATTGTTAAAAAATTCAAATTAGCAAAGGAAATAAAAGAAGTGGACTGTGCATTGATGAACTCAGTTCGTAGAGATCTGCAGGAACAAACAATGGAGGTTTATTTTGAACAAACAACCCCAATTTCAAATAAATTTATCGCCTAAAACTGTTAAAACTGTTAATCACTTGAAGATACAAAGCAATAAAAAATAAACAAAATAAGTTGGTGCCCAGTGACAATTTAAGTTGGTGCCCAGTGACAAATTATTAGAATAATAGCAGTCGAGGGGATAATTTTTTTGGAGCTTAATTACTCTTAACATTCCCGGGAATGGGGAGTTTGTTGAGTAGAGTATCTATAAAAAATAAAATAAAAAAAATTCAAATTAATCAGACATTCATAACCACATGATCAAGAGGAAATCCAATTTATTTTCTAATGGAGCATTTTGTCAATAACCAAATAGAGATGAGGTTATGTGTGAAAGCAATAAAAAGTGGGAAAACTTTCTACTTTATAATTTGGAGTATAAAAGTAGACCTTTTCTTTTTATGTCTGTATCAATTCTGGAATTAGCTTTAGCAAAAATGCCAGCTTCTTTTGAGAGAACTGGGGATTCGCTTTGACCTGAATTTGATCCTCCCTTTCCAATAGTACCTCTCTTTTACCCTCGCTTGATGGCTTGATCATAACTGAAGCAGCCTATGTGATTTCTTCAACCAAATCAACAATCACTCCTTCGACACCCGTTAAATGTTGCAAGTAAACTGCTTTGGGCACGTTGTTGAAACATTGAATGAAATTCGTAATTAGCAACCACATGACAAATATGCAATTCATTCAGATAAGGAAATCTGAATTGAAAATTAGAACTTACTTTAATTTGCCATATGTTAGGAGTGGAAGCTTAGCCTTCTAGATCTTGGTTAGTGCCCCAGGATTTCTAAAAGAATCCTTTGACCTCCAACACAATCCCTTGCAAACCACCCTCTAAGTATAGCTTTACAGCCTCCTCTAAGGAGTTCCTTCTCACATCATATTAAATCTCAGTTCCACCTTTTGTGAGAAAGAAAACCTTATCTCAATCAGCAATGAACATAATTAGAACACTCTTTTCATCCTCATTTACCATGTTATGAAAGAAAAACTTTCGAATGGGTTTTCTCAATTATGGAGAGTAAACTTACAGCGTAGGTGCTCAGCAGCTTCCTGGCAAGTAGTACCACAACAGGGTGGAAGGTTGAGAAAATTATTGGTCTGTCCTTGGCATGATCAAACATGACCTGAATTACAAAATTTCAAATACTTAGCAAGTCCACAACCAAAAAAATAGTAAATTAGGCTTACAATACTTGAGCAAAAACTCATCAGGATTCTCAAAAACATTAAAAAAAAAATTGTGGGTTTGGGAGAATGGAATGTATTAGATTGATTAAAAACCCTAAAATTTGTGGGTTTGGGAGACGATATCCAACCTAAATGACCCATAAACAAAACCCTAAAATAATTATCAAAATAGACACAACATACCAAAACAGTCACAGCCCAACAGAGAAAGAGAGTTCGAGAGCAGCGAGAGGGAGGGTTGCGAATGCAAGGGTTATAGATCACTACACCATGAATCAAATGATCTAGGGAGATAAAAATGTGTGTGATGCCCAAAAAATGAGGCACCAAAGCGTCGAACAGATGTAAACAAAAAGAAAGATAAAAAATTAAAACAAAGAGAGAAGGACAGAAATTGATATTACCTTGCGAGCCAAGTTCGAAGCAGCGAGAGGGAAGGTAACAAGTGCGAGTTTGATTTTCAGAACCTTGAAGCCACCGAAACAATTGAATACAGATCATGTGTGTGATGCCTAAAAAATGAGGCACCAAAGCGTAGAACAGATGTAAACAAAAAGAAAGATCAGAAATCGAAATAGAGAGAGAAGGGGAGAGGCAGAAATCGAGGACATCTTACCTTGCGAGCTGAGCGAAGAGAGAGAGGAGGAGCGAGCAGCGTCGGTATGAAGAGGAAAGAAGAAGAACAGACAGAGAGAGAGAGATAAAGAGGGAATGAGGGAGGAGACATGGATGAGAACAGAGAGAAAGAGAGAAATACAGAGGGATGGTGGGAAGACGTGGGTAGGTGGGAAGCTTAGGAGAAAAATGTTTGGGCGGGAACTATCATTAATCTAAATCATTAATATAAATTTATCATTAATCTGAACCATTAATATAAATTTAGGATTCATCTGAGCCTTTAAAATCAAATGTATCTCTGATACATTTTATATATTTTCAAAAATCATATTGCTTTATTATATAAATATATGTCACACACACACACACACACACATATATATATATTTCCATATGATTTTTTCCTTTCATTATTATTTGTTAATCAGTTCCGCTACGTAGCTCAAAATTTCCAGCTTGAAATTAGCCTGAATCCAAAACAACGTCGTTTTGGGATTTTTTTTTTTTTTTTCCTTCTTCCTCTATCTGTTCTTCCTCAGTTTTTTTTTTTTCTTTGCTTCTTCCATAACTCAGAATAAAAAAAAAAAGAGATAGAGAGGAAAAATAAAAAAAAATCAAACATGATATGTGCTTGTGTTGTGCTCAAGAGCATTATCATCAACAACAACAACATCATCATCAACAACAACACATTCACACAAAAAAAAAAAAAAAAATTAAATTGTAGAATTTGTAAAAAAAATTTCAATAGCACAACATCATCATCAACAACAACCAACAATCATCAATAAATTTTTTTTTTCTTTTTCCTTCATCTTTTTCATCTTCAGATCTAGATCCAGTAGAAAGAAGAAAAAGAGAGAGAGAGAGAGAGAGAGAGAGAGAGAACGAAGTTTGAAAGAGGCGATCATCATCAACAACAGCACACATCATCATCAACAACAACCAACAATGACCACAAAAAAAAATAAAAAAATTATAGAATCTGAAAGAGGCGAGAGACCTACCGGCGATTTGCAGATCTGGAAGGCGATACCCACTGGCGCCTTCACTGGCAAAGAGATGCTGCCATCACCGTCGATCTTCCTTCTCTTCCTCCTCCACTATCACTGTCTTCTTCTCTTCCTCTTCCTCCTCTCCATCTTTTCTCTCTCTCTCTCTCTCTCTCTCTTCGTCTCTCTCTTTATTTCACATATAAAAGAGGGAAGAAAGAAAAAAAAAATTCAAAACGATGTCGTTTTTTATTCGGGCCAATTTCGAACTTGAAAATTTCGAGCTCTGAAGCATTTTTCTTTGTTAATATATATAGGAATATATGCCATATATATATATATATCAATACCTAATATATTTGGGAATATATGTCATATATATATATTAACATTATTATTATTACTACTACTAATTTTAGAATTTTTTATTCTAGAATGTAAATAAAAAAATGTCACTAAAGTTGCAAAAAAAATAAAAAAAATAATTCCCACCTAACTTTTCTCAATAATAAAAAAACTTTGTCTAAGGCATCAATTTCTTTAACAACAAGATCTTTATATTAAAAACAAAAAAATAAAATGAATTCATAGATTAAGACCTTTGAACTATCATGACTGCCTATTTTGGTACAGCATGATTAGAAGTCAGTTTTTTGATTTTTTTGAATCATATTACCTTTTTATTTTTTTCATATTAAAAAAAATAAAAAAATTAGCTTTTAACCTCCTTCACAAAATATGCATAAAAGTTTTCAATTCCATATATCTTTAGGAAGAAATAGTTGTGGATGGTGGTGTCCAAACAATTACAATGCAATAGTTAAAATTATGGGTTAATTAACAAAAAGTAATAAAATTAAAACTCAATTTGTGTGTTAAGTAGAGTTTAAACTTATAGACCTTGCAAGTCAAGTTGAAGGACTTTTTTTTAAGAATCTCAAACATTTTTCATAATTAAAATATGTGTTAAGTGAGTGTAAAATAAAAAAGAAAAAGAAGAAAAAATTGTCAATCTCCAACCCTATTTTTTCTCTTTCTTCTTCTAACACACTGCATCGATCCCTCTCTCCCGCGTTTGCTTTACAATTTGCTATAATAGGTATGGAAACAAACTTTTGACACCATTAAACGTAAAAAAATAAATGCAGAGATTATTAATCAATCGCGATCAACTAGTTAGATACAACTATAACAAATGGTTCTTATTTATTTTATTTTATTGTGATGACCAGGTGTGTTACTCATTTTATTTTCTTTCTTTCTCCCTCGCCTAACCATGGGTTCGTCTTGTTGGGGTGTCGGTTTGACTTGGAACCTTGTTAATTGTTTGGGTTTGTTGTGTTTGGAAGTTTTTCTCAAAATTTTGTTCTTGTTCATCCCGGTGTTGAATTTCACTTGTTTCGGAGGGTGCGAGGTCGGGTTTGGAAAGTCCGGAGTTGAGCCGAGAAAATTCTGAGTTGGAGGACCAGGGCCGTACGTGCGCGACCTTGGGCCGCATGTGCAAGAGAGGGGCCACACGTACAAAATACAGGGGTAGACCTGGGTGCATACTGAAATAAATGCACGTGAAGCAGCAGGTGCGAGAAGGAGGGGGGCTGCACATGCGGGGATGTAGGCCGCACTTGCGGGAGGCACGCTCCGTACGTGCAGGGATGGGTGCCGCATGTGCGGGAAACGCTGAGTCCAAAAAATTATGTTTTTCTTTCTTTTTGGGCTGTGTGTGTATCACTTTTTATACATCTCTCTCTCTCTAAAAGTTATTTCCTCTCCCTTCTCTCTACATTTCCTACACCAAACCTCTTAGAACTCTTGATCTCTTTAGATCTATTGCATTTTTAACCCAAGCTTCTTCATCAAAGTTGGGGAGCTAACCGAGGGCTTCGTTGTGTGTGGTAAAGATCGTGTTTCAACATAGACGATTTTAAGGGTTTTATCCCATTTCCTTCTCCAAACTTGAGGTAGGGATTACTCTTGGAGTTATATATATATTTTTTCTAGATTTTGTAAATTTTTGAAATTTCCTATTGTAAATGTTGAAACTTGATTTTAGCTAAAAAATGTGGGTGGTTTGAGAATGGTTTTTCCTCCTAGGTCTTTTAAAATGATCTCTTGAAAATTTTGAACTACATTGGTTGAGAAAAAGAAACTTTTTTGAAGGAAAACCCCTTTCAAGAGATTTAAATGTGCTTGGTTGTGGTGAGGAAAACTAGGGATTTGGGGTTTGAAAGGTTATTGAGAACTCATAGACAACATTATCATTATATTATCCTTTTGTGCCAAAATGCTTAATGATTGGAAATTTCTCATCGATATATATATATATATATATATGTATATGTGTATATAAATAGATACACAAATGATGGACTTCATGAAATATGAGGAGTGGTGATGTTGGAAATTGTTGTGCTAAGATATTAATATGGTTTTGAAATGATTAAATTGTTGGGAAAGTTCGGAATATGGAAACGTTGCTATCTATTGATGGAATTAAATGCATATGTGGCTATTGTGTGTAATGGCATCGAAGGGAGATGGAAATTTTGTTCTCTTATGGAATTATTGTTGAAATAATTGAAAATGGAGAAATGTAACGTCGCATTAGTGTATAGCGATCCCGGTTTTCCCTCCATTGTTTATTGTATTCCGAACTTAGGTTCCATGGTGTTGGTTTTGTTTATATCTTGTTTCCGTCTTTCAATTCCTTGTATTCGACTTTTGGGATATATTGGGCAGGTGTGTTACTAGTTGGTTGTGATTGGGAGTAAATGGTTGCTGTCCAGATTTTGGTGTCTTCGCTCGAGCGAGACTTTTGTCGCTCGAGCGAGCTCTGTGTTTTGGTTCCTTCGCTCGAGCCAGGGTTCCTTCGCTCGAGTGAGAGTTGAGTTTTGTGTCTGGTGGCTCGAGCGAGAAGTCTTGCGCTCGAGCTTGCGTCTACGTCTCTTTTTGACCTAAAGGTTGCATTTCTTGGCTCGAACGAGCTTTCCTTCGCTTGAGTGAGCGAGCTGTATGTTTTGGTTTCCTTCGCTCGAGCGAGCTTTTCTTCGCTTGAACATGCTTTTGGGTTGCAGACCTGAAGCTTCGAATTGTTGGCTCGAGCGAGGCTTTCTACGCTCAAGCGAGGTTTCTTTGTGTCTGGTCGCTCGAGCGACCACTCCTTCGCTCGAGCGAGCCTCGATTATATCAGTTGGCAGCAGCGGGTTACACTTTATTTTTTTCATCTCCTTCTCTATTCAAACCCTAGATTTGGCTCTCTCTCTCTCTACATACACTGTCTCTCTAAGGTTTCATCTACTTCTAGAGTGTTTCTACCCTAATCTCTTTGTAAGAAAGATAGAGGGTGGTGTGGGCTTCACTTTAATCTGAAAATTTGTGGATTTGGAGCACTTTGAATTTCACCTCTCTCTTTCTTTGAGCTCTGAAAATTAAGGTAGGGATACCCTACTCCATCTTATGGGTTTTGTCATAAATTTTAGTCATTTTGATTAAATGGTATTGTTTGGTAATTTTGGGAAAAATTAGGGTTTGATGTGTAATTTATAAAAAAAGGGTTTTGTGTTTTGAAGCTCCATGTGCATGTAAGGCTTTGGGAATATGAGTTTGTGAGTCAAATTGGTGAAATTTGGTCTTAGGATCAATAGTTGAGAAAAGGAGAAAAATGCCCTAATTGTGTTGAATAATTAATTTGAATAATTAATTTGTGAAAATATGAAATTGAGTTGAAATTCATGAAATTGGGGAATTATAAGATTCAATGGTGTAGTTGGATTAATTAATCACTCACCTATGAAAATGTTGATATTATATCTGTTTGATGCATTTATTATCTGTTTAAAAATAACTGCTTTGGGCTATTGGTGGAGGATAGTCTTGATTGTTGTAGACACTGTATGTTGATTAAGGAAAACTGAAATTAATCAAACGTGTTATGTCATTAAAAATGACGGTTGGAACAATACAGCGAATAAGTGTATTGATTGATCATTGTATATGATAAGTATTTAAATACATTGTATATGTATATTGTTTGGGAGGAGATATGGGATGTACTCCATGGTTTGAGAGGAGATAGGGGATGGACTCTCAAACCTGTTTGGGAGGAGATAGAGGATGGATTCCATTAATACAACGAATCTGTGTATTAATTGAAGTATTTAAGTGTTTTTATATGAGCCGTAGTGTCATTGAATTATGGTTATTGGAAGTGTTGTTATATGAGTTATTATCTTATCTAATTGTTTGGCCAGGTTCTGAGCCATGTTTATGAACTGAATTGGTTAAGTAAAGGATAGTGGACTGAAACATGTACATAATTGTCATGGAACTGTATTGGGTTGTAAGTTGGTTCACAAGTATTAATCATTTATTGAATGCTAATGTTTTAGTCATTTCTCATAATTAGGTTAGTATATCTCTACTGGGCATTAGCTCACCCTATATGGGATATCATTTTCAGGTTCAGGTGATATGCCACCTCCAAGGACGTAGCTTGGGAGGCTTGAGGCTGATAGATCTTTTTGTTGTTCTTTTTGGTATTACATGTAAATTCAAGCCAAGGGCTTAAAATGTATCTGAGTTAGTACTCTCTTTTTGTAACCAAGTGTTGGCTTGGAAAGTTGTAAGCCCGTAGGGCATTTACTTTTGATGTCAACATGTAATACTTTTGTAATGAATACTCTGATGAATGGAAATCATGTTTTCTTTCTCTTATCCCTATGCATGTCAAGAATGTGGGTTTATATGTATTATTTTGAGGGTGTTACAGGTGAATTTTGCATTTACATGTTCATTCAATTGATTATTACACTTCTTAAATTGAGTTTGGGAACTTTGCATTGAGAAAAGAATATTGTGCACGAACCTATTTTCGAAATGTTTTGGGGTAAATACGTTGGTAAGTCTGGATAGGAGGTGTAAATGAAATTGATTAAGTTGGCCTGAGTGTCCGGGGTGAAAGACCGAAAACACGCGCGGATGAGGTACCACTTCTCTTTCGGTTAGCAACCGGTAAAGTGGGGTTTGGTAGTGCTAGTTAAGCTTACTTGCAGACACCAACCTAGGGATTACTTGAGTCGTATTTACCGCCCCATTAGATTAAATTGTAAATTTCTGAACTGTTGAGATCTCAAGTTATTGTTGAACATGGTGGTTTTCAGAAGATGTAAATGTAATCTTCTTTTAAAAGGGCATAGCATGACATGTGCATTTCATATTGGGAATCTTGCATAAATGTATATACTTTATTAAGAATTTTCTACTAGGCTTTAAGCTCACCCCTATGGGATTTTGGTGCAGGAAAAGATGTGGTGATCCCGCCGAATTAAGGGCGTGAACGTATTTTGTGGAGAGCAATGACTCTTATTTTGTTGTGGTTCATTTTGCAAGCCAGGGCTATAAATGTATGAGTTCGTAATACCGTTTTTATGTAACCGGGCTTAAGCCTTGGAATTTATAAGCCCTTGAGAGTCATTTTATTTACTTTTGTATTTAATGTCCGACATGCTATAGATTCATGTATATGATATCATTTAAATTCATACAAAAATTATACTTTTACATTCCACTTGACTAGAAAAATGAAAAAAAGTAAAAACAAAATTTTAAAATGTCTACTAAAGATGAAAATTTTGACATTTTGTACTTTAAGAAATAAAATTACTTGAGTATTTTTTTTCTTCAACAAAATTTAGTGTCCCGACTATCATAGGGTTGAGTTTGGCATTTAATTAAAAAAAAACACACACACACACACATTTTAGCTATAAAACAAAAAGACATATTTTTATCATTTTTAGTTATTACTATAACATCTTCACATATTAATTTATTGTAAATTTTAATTTGTAACAATTTCTTTATATATTAATATGTGTAAGTAAATTTTATTAACAATTATATATGCAAATTAAAATTGAGATTATTTATTTAATTTTTTAAAAATATGTATAGAAGTTCCATGTTTTAAATTCCCCTATATGCCATTTGGGAAACCTCTTTTCAGTGACATCACCTCTCTATTTTTTTATATATTTTTTTTAAAAAAAATCCAAAAATCCAAAAAGTTAATTTTTAACTTACTTTCCAAAACAACATAATCAATCCTACCTTTTGCTCATAATTGGCTTGAAGAGCACTTTCCATTTTATAAAGTTTGTAGTTGCAATTACTTAAAATATATAAAAATAAAAAATAAAATCAACTTAATTTTGTCTTAATAGATATTTAAAAAAAAAAAAAATAATCATAAAATTTTAAAAATAATATAATAAAATAAAATAAGTCACTTTTTTTGAGCTAAAAAACCATAAATCAAATAAGTTTACGACCAGTAGCCCAAAGAAATGAAAGAATCGGTTACATTTTCATATAATTTCCTCTTATAAATAGACTAAAAAATCAAACAAATCTTTTTTTAATCAATTCACCCATTTTTTTCCTTTAACACAGAATACATATAAATAAATAATTTTTTTTTAAAATTTACAAATTAGATTCAATTATAAAAAAATAAAAGTCATATTATATTTTGTATTTGATAACGACGGCAATAAAATCTTATTTTTAGTCGTAACTAACGCATTTGAACCTATCCACCTTTCAGGATAAAGCCAAAAAAATTTTCCTCTCTCTCTCTCTCTAAAGTTATGTAACCATCTCAACATCTCTGTCTTTTTTTCCAAGAAATAAACAAACAATGGATTAGAAAATTCTTCAATCAGAAACCCAAAACAATCACAAACCCAACAACTCTCTCGTATGGGATTGTGGAAGCTCACTCTACGACTCTTTCGAGCTCAAATCCTTCGAACGCCAACTTCACTCCACCATTTCTTCTAGAACCGTCTCCATGCCTCGCTTATTCGATCACCACCACCCGCCGCCACTTCCACCGCTGCAACAACCACCACAACCTATCTCCAAAAAATCCTCAAAATTTTCTCGGTCGTTTCACAAATTTCTTCGATCTATTTTCAGCCCCAAACAAGTGAAAGCAGGATCGCAAGACCCATTTTTTGCTATTTTCGACGGGTCGGGCCCGCTTTCAACCATTCCAGAAGTGCCAGAGAGTGGCAGCGGCGGTGGGATTTCGCCAGAGTTTAAGTCGGTGGCGGCGGTAAGAAAGTCAACCTCTGAGCGGTTCACCGCCACCACTTCTATCGGTATTTCATGTGCTTCAAAGACCCCCCCAAAAAAAAACTTCATATTATTGTGTGTTCATGTAGTGTGTTTCCAATTATGTGTGTTTTTAGAATGTTGTTAATTATTATTTAATGAGTTTTAGTTGATTATAATCGTTTTCAACTTTGGTTTGTAATATGTGAATCTTTTTTATTTTTTTATTTTTTAAATATTTGTGAATCTGGTTAATTATATGAAAAAAATAATTTTTTTTTACATTAATTTTATACAAATTTTTACCAGAATGATATGGTAGCAACATTATGATCATTAACAATCATTTTGGTAAATTATTTATTTTGAATTACTAGGCCCACAATGCAGTTACGTTACTTTGTATAATTTTTTTGAATATATATTTATTTGTATTATATTAGTCAAATTATATTTGTAAACTCATTTCATGTACGCTTTTTTTTTTTATTTATTAGATGGTGAATTCATTTCATGTGCTTGAGAGACCTAAAAACTTTGACTTGTGGAATAATATATTATGTGTGAATAGTGTGTTTGCAATTATGTGTGCATGATGTTTTTTAGAATGTAGTTAATTATTATTTAATGAGTAGTGGTTTGAACTTTGATTGATTATATATATTGATATGGATGTTTTAAAGTAGATAAAATTGTTGAGGTCAATTTTTAGTTAGAGGTTCGGTAAGGAACAGATGAAGTGTCCTGGGTGTCATGTGAACCATCTTACCAATAAAAGGGGGCATTTTGATTATCAAACAATTTTTTTTTCTTTTTTATTTTATTTTATTTTAGCTATTGATGGAGAATTGCAAATAAACTCAAGATACGCATGATCATTTTCAAATTACACATATATTAAGATTGAGTAGTTTATGTCTCATGAGAATTCAACATGAGATCTATTGAAACAATTATGTTACATGCACAAAATTAAAATCTAAAATGGTGAACAAACTTACAGAACACTCAAAATAGTTATCAAATTGCTTATTATAATTTTTGTAAATTTTTTGTGTCTTTTATTTTGTGCAACTATCTTTTCTGCTATTGAAATTACTCCATAATAAGAATATTGAATAAGATGGAGTCATGACTCAAATTATGGAAAATGACACTTCCATATAATATATATAGTTAGTGATTTATATTTGAAAGATTCCAGTTGATCATATCCCATCTTAGTTCTTGTCAATATATGTTGTACTTTGTATCATGTGTTGAATTGAAAGTCTTCTAATTTCAGATAGGTCTACCAAATTGTTCAATAAATTGTTCACATATATCAATTTCACTCTTTCTTCTTTCTTTTTGTTTGTGTGTGTTTGTGTGGGGTGGGGGGTGGTTAATAATCGGATGTTCAAATTAACTTGTGCTTAAAGTTAATTTCACTCGCATCTCCTCCCTGGTTATCGAATCTTTCCACTCTCTATAAGGTAATTTTTGGATTATAAATTTAAGTATAGATTTAGAAAAAAGACGGAAAAAATGTGAAAAATATGAATGAATTATAAGTTTTTGCTTCCCCTACATTTCTCATTCACTTTCTAAATTTATAATCCAAATATAGCGTAAGAAAAAAGTATGTGTTACTTTTAGACTATAAAAATTTTGAGTGATGTAAAGGAATATTATTATCACTATTTCAACATTGTTTTTTAATTTTTTCCGAATTTGTTTAAGTAGGGTGTGATATGGTTTTTTAATTATTATTTAGATTCATATAATATTCAAAAAAATAATGGTGTGTTTCATTATTTTTTGAATTATGATAAATTTTACATATACCCATTGAATTAATTCTTTTAAGAGATGAGAAAAAAAATAGTGAAATTCATCCCATGGACATATCACATCATTTTCTACAGGGTTATTTACATTTTTAGTAATGCTACCATCCTAGAAAAGAAAAAAAATAAGAAAAATATTTATACTTTAATATCGGTGGTCAAGATTTACTTAAAATATTACCTTACAACAAAATTTTAAAATATGTACCATAGATTTTTAAATATCTTTCTTGTACCCATAAACCTTTCGAACTATGATGAGGAAATGTAATTGTTTTTTTTTTTTGGGCCAATGAGGAAATGTAATTGTTGGTTCATACTTTAATCAGCCACTTGTGATTTTCGTACACCATTCTAGTATTTTTTATTTTTTCAATATTGCTTGGCCATAATTTGGATCCATCCTTGTAAAAATTCCCTAAAATGGAGGGAATTGCAAAATTAAAAAAAATAAAAATAAAAATGAATAGCTCTGATACGTAACATCTGATTTTGAAGCTGTAGGGGCAGAGAAAAGTGATAACGACACATCATGTGCTAATAGTTAAGAACCCACCAATAAAACTAATGTGATATATATGAAAATTAATACTATTCTCTATGAAATTTGAATTATATAATCGACATATGTTTTAAGGGATTCTCCAATTCTCATTTGGATTAGACAAAAATTGTTGGGGACACATGGAATCTATTACGTGTCTTGTTTTGATAATTCGAGCTATTAATTTTTTTAAACTCTTTGTGCATATCATTCGTAAAAAAAATTAAGTCGATCCGATAATCGTAACATCTTTTTTCATCATTTTTGTTTTAAAAAAATGAATGGTTTATTTTGAAAAACATACTCGCTGTTCATTTATTTAGTGACAACACAATAAAATGAACATGTTTCGTGATATTGATGGGCCCCCAAGAGGGTCCAATCCACAATTCAAGACTTAGCCCACGGTCTAGCTATTAAAGCCCAGTGATCTTGAGAAACCAATGATGAACCAGGACCAATAGCATCCAAACACTCGTCAGGCAGGAAATCAACCACGTAAGCAGACAAAGATCCTGCAAAGTTATTGCATTCACACTTCAACCATTAATGAGGCCCTCGTAGCATTAAATGCGGAAACCCCTTCATGCCGGAGGATACAGGCTCACCATGAACGATATTAACTAGGCTATAGACTTTCGGCCAACAAGACAACTTGAAATGGATAAGGAAATGATGAGCAACGTATATAAGAAAGCTTTGGAGATACATCAAGGTTAAGTTCTGTTGACTTTTTGGCTTTCGAAGGTTATTATTGTAATTTTAAGCGTGCCAGCAAGGATCAATTAGTCCTTACAGAAGATAAATTGCCAACCAATTATCAGACGATTGTGTTTTAGTTCTTTCAGCCTCAATGAAGATGACTTTTATTGGTGGCTTTGTTTAGGAGATTAAGCAAATAACAATTAAATGAAGAATAATAGTAGCATTTCATTAAGTAAAAATGAAAGACTTACACTGATCCTATTTAGCCTCGTAGAGGTTTACAGCAACAAGCTACTTGAAACTACTCCTATGAACGAAGTGCAGTACATGAATTTGAAGTACAGAAATGTAAAGAACAAGAAATGTAAAAAAACTGGAAGGAAAATAAAGTAGATAAAACTGGTTTTTTGGATCTGAGTCTAGGGGCTCTTTCTGGGGCCTTCTCTGCTATTTATACTTCTCAATGACAAACGTCGAAATGAGTTTCTAACCGTTAAACCATCTTTCCATGATCGCTGATCATGTTTCCTCACAGTTAGCTCCACTATGCCATGTCTGCAGTTAGGCTTTCCTTATGATTTTGAATTTAAATATATGAGTAACCGTTAAAGCCACGTTATCTTGCATCTCTTTGTTGATCCAGTGCTATGCAGATCTACAATAACTAATACTAACTGCCATGTGTGTGATTATGATTGAAGATTTCAATTGTCTTCCTGTATTGCCCTCATCTTGCCACGTGTTGAACTATGATTAGCCTGTACAAAACATATAGCCAATATTACCCCCCGCACTAATATACCCAATACTTGGTGATATTAGTGGATCAATGTATTTTATCCACGTCTTAGAACGTGCATGGGTTTTGCATTTTCAGAAATGCAACCGTCATTCATCAATGAACATTTGCATTAAATTCTCTTCTATCCTTTGAACTTTCCCACTATCTCAGTATTCGAAAAGATTAGTTCAGCTCTCATGGCCAAGTAGACTTTTTCTTACTTCGATCAAGCATATGAAGAGTTGTTTGATAATGTTGTTCACCCTCGAAAGAATTTTCATGCATTGATTAGCCACTTTTACCCACCTTCTTATATTCAAGTCATATAGGCTTTTGCAAATTATCAACCCTTGGATTACGAACCTATTGTCCATAATTCTTTAACCCAAAATTTTGCAAACATGGATATTGGAAGCTCTTCTCTGACCCAAAACCTTCTGCGTGGGATGAGGCTGCAGTTTCTTCTTCTTCTGGGGCTTCTGGTTAGGGAAGCTGGCCAGAACCTGAGAAGTCCAAGTTAAGAGAGCGAATCAATCATCATTTTGTCGAATTTGTTGATCCTCTAACTTTCCCTCCCTTTGCTTGGAGTTTGATGGTTTACCCATATGTATCCATCGACCGCCGACACCGTTTGGAAGACAACTTACTTGTAGCATGGTACACGTCTTCCATGTCTACGAAGATAGTACAAGCCACTCGTCGTCTAGAAGAGGCTCAAGGGTATAGCCCGTCATTCTTAGCCCAGAAGGCAAAACTTTGCTCTTCTGACTGGCTTGACATCGTCAACAACCCCCAATTTCCTCATTCTTTCGAGATGGAAGCTCCTGCACCTCCTCTTCCACAAAATCCTCACTGGATGGAGGAATTGAGACTTACTCTCTTTGAGGACCAGTTTCTCCCCTTCTATAACCCTCAATCTCTCCTTACTAAAGATCAGCGACAACAAGCCCAACTTCTGCTTACGGCCTTTTCTCACTTGCCCTTCAATGTTGTTGAGGACGATGTTCCTCTTAAGAACTTTCGATGGGCTCGTAATGTTATGACCCGAGGTCATGTCCTCAACCCCATTGCCCAAGCAGAGCTCCAGATGTTTTTAGATCAACTTCCGCTGCTTCTTCATTGGCATCACATTTCTGTGGCCACCACTCGATCTTTGGATCAAATCTCAGCCCGTCGAATTCATACCCGGTATGAAGTAGAGAACCTCATCGACGAATATGATGATTTCAATAATAAAAACTCTGCATACTGGGATGACTTGGACATGGATGAGATAGACCAAAGGTTAAAAGAAACAGAGTTTGAAATAAAGGAAGAAAAACTTTTTTATCAAGTAAGGACATATAAACTTCAGCAGCCTCGCCTGGAGAAGATAGAAGATAGAATAAAAAAGGAACAGAAGTTCATTAACTATAGCTGGAACAAGTTCTATGACCTTGCCATTTACTCTATTCCTTATTTTTATGAACTTGAATATGTAGCCAAGGAAGGCTTCTAATGTAATTACTTTTGTCTTAATAAAGCTAAGATGTTTTCTCCTTATTTGGCATGGTCTGATTTTGCTTAATTTGTCAAGATCAAATAAAATTAGGGCTTCGAATTCACAAATTTTGTCTTTCGACACTTGATTCAATTATATGCAATGAAATATTGGAAACCCAATTTGAAATTTTCCAACATATGGGGTGTAAAATCAACTAATTTTACTTCGAATAAAAAGTCTATATTTTCCAAAATATGGAAGCCTTTTTCAAGGACTGCACTATTTTATCCAAAAAAAGTGATTGTATACTACTAAACCAACTATTGGTTTGAAACCTAGAACAAACAAATTCTAACCGTAAGGTATTTCAAATCTTGCTTCGAAAGATTTTACTCTCATCAAGAAACCTAAAAACAGATCTTTATTCCTTATGAAGTAAACAAACACCTGAGCTATGATAGCCCTCATCCTTGTCTTAGCCATGTTCATGTGCATTTGCATAACTTTATCTTGTTAAGCTTGCATTTGTAGACTTTGACTTGTTTTGCCTAAGTGTTATATGCATGCTTTGTTCCTTGCTTGGAGTCTTAGACCTAGGTCACCCTTGAACCTCTTACACCTAAGACCGTCTTGGAACCACCTCGATTGACCTCCACCGTCACCTAGGCATATTGGCCGAGATGTCATCATCTAGTCCGAGATGTGTCTCATCTAGGCCGAGATGTTATCATCTAGGCGTCCTCGATCTTTGATCCTTGCACCTAGTGATCTTGTTCCTGGACTGGTATGACCTAGACCGTGGTGTGGCACAGCTAGGCCAAGTGTTATCCTTCATGGCCGAGATCAGTGAGACCTTACTTGCCGAAGCCTATGTCCTAATCCGAGATCATTGCCTTGTCAGAGTGCCCATGCCACCTTACTTGTTATACACACTTTGTCGTACTCTTGTCTTGTCATTCTGGTACCTTTTTGAGGAGATCCAACTAGACGTTGCCACGTGTCCCAGCAGAGGGTTAAGTCAGGTACTAGCTGAGAAACCCATATCATTTTGTCATATCTTAGCCTTGTAGAGAGAGAAGCTCTAGGAAGAAGAGAAAGAAGTTCTTAGAGTGAGAGAGCTAGATTCCAAGCTTGATCTCCACACCTTGAATCGTTAGATCCGTGTTTTGAGGTTAGATTCTTGATCTACTCTTGTTGCTCTTTATGTTAATCTGATCACATTGCATGATCTAGCATGATTCATGAGCCATGCATTGATTTAAAGTTTGTTTTAGAAAGAGAAAGTGATGTTCATGTGTTCTTGAAGAAAAACCATGTTTTGATCCGAAAGTTTGTATCAAGATCCTTGCTTTCGTGTTTGTTTTCATGAAATCTCCAAGTACGGGTACCCAGGTCCATGTTTTTGAACTCATCTCATGAAATCTCAGATTTTGGAATAAAAGTTATGATTTTAGCATTCATGTTCTTCACGTTCTTCATGTTTATGTTCTTCATGTTCTTCAAGAGGAAACCTAGATTTCCAGACTTCATTTGCCTAAGTATGGTCACTGAGACCTATTCTTGCCTAGATCTCACACTTAGGCCAAGCATCGTATCTCACTTTGGCCTACCTTACATGATCACTTGCACCTTAGCCTATCTTGCATGCACACCTAGGCTGATCACTGCACACCTAGGCCTAGGAGACCACACCTCGGCCAAGAGATGTGGAACCTCGGCCAAGACCCCCCGAGTTCACACAGCTAGGCCATTTTTTCCTAGATCATCTCTGTGCATCCATTCCAAGACGTGGTTGGTACCCAGCATGTTTTCCCTAGAAGAAAAACAGTGTTTTAACTCCTAGCACATGTTTTGCTTTGTCTTGACTTGGTTTTGGAAAGAAATGTCGGGATCTTTACCCTCGTGTAAGGCTTGTTTTGAAAATGCATTTCATAACCATCTTTGAGCATTCATTCTTGTCTACTTGGAGTGCATTCAGTGGACTTTTATTATGTATTTGTAGGTCTTGGATCCTTGCCTTAATCCCTACATCCGAAGAGCTATGCGAGTGGTATTTTTAATAAAGTTATGTTATAATGTTTTGATAAAGCTTTGCTTTGCTTTGTTTTGGAAAAGTATTTGATCAAGCATGAATGATTATCTATTAGTTTTTGTATCAAGTATTATGTTTGTCTTGATGACATTCTTGGAAGGTCCTTTCGTGCTAGGGGACGTTAAGCCTAAGTGGCACCTTTGTTGAGATATCTCTGCCATCGACGGTCATGTACGGATGGTACCACCGACGGTCTTGTACAGGTTTGTCTAATCGATTCCGGGTCGGTTATTCATTTGTTTTGTCAGGAATGTCATCATTTGTATTATGTAGATGTTAGTAAACATCCCAAGAAGCTTTGAAAGACTTTGACTGATGAACTTGATTCATCCCATGTTTTGTTACAAGTTATGATATGTATTGTTTAGAAAAAGATTTCGGATATCATTCATTTAAATCTTTATTACTTATATCATTCACTGAGTATCCAAGCTCACCGTCCCCTTTATATATATGTAGGTGACGAGCAAGAAGGCGATGACGCCTAAGATGTTATTTGCAAGATGTTTTGGAATCATGTTTTTGCTAGCATCTTGAAGATTATGCTTCTTAGTTGTAATTCATGTCTTTTGTATATCTCGGCTTGAGAAACCTTTTGATCAAGATGTAATGTTTAAGTTTAATTCATTCGTGTTCAAGTTGTAAAACCATGTTAAGGTGTATGACATTTCATTTGATCTATGCACAGCTCTTATGGACTACTTAGATTTAAATTTATTGCTTCTGCACTTGAAAGCCCCATATGTATACTTTGATTGTGTATGAATCTTTGTAAGTTGGCCTTTGGTAATCTCGGATTACTGGCCATCACGACATCATTCTACTAGGGGCGGATTGGGACCGTGACATGAGCATTCCTGCACCCTTAGGTGTGGAATGTGCTTCGAAGTCGACTTCTTGCTTTCGAAGCCGTTTGTCACTTGATTTTTGGCGCCAAAACTTGGCTTCGAAGCCAAATATTTTATTTCGAAGCTAACATTAGTATTTGAGATACGTTTCCCTCCATAACTATCAACATTGAGGGAAACTTTTCACACTCGTACCTTTAGTACTTCTTTATGAATTCCGCCCATATAAAATGACTAGGTGTTTTTCAGGCCAAAAGGTTTTAAAACCCTTTTATTTTGTGCTTCCAATCCACTTGGTCGTCTAACACACAAACCCTTTATCTTCTGCTGGCTTTTTTTTTCCCTTTACTCTCTTTCCCAACTTCGTCTTCTGAGAAAATTCTCTATCAATGGCTTATTCTTCCTTGAAATTACCGTTTGTAGAGCGTGCGAGTCCATCCGTAGCCTTGAAAAGGATCATTGATGAAAAGTGTGAGAAGTACAAGGCTGGTGAGAAAAATGCCATTGACGGACGCATCTTTATTTCCCGTCACCATAAACAACAAGAATATGTGCTTGGGCCCATTTTTAAGGAGATTCCCAGTGAGCTTTCAGCTTTGTGTCCATGTCTAGAAGATCATTGTCTCCTTCACGAAGGTGGTCTTGATTGGGGAAGCTGGAGGATGAACTGACCCCATCGTTGCTGGCTGATAGTGAGACCAGAGTGAGAGGAATGGTATGATCGGGTCGTCCCTGATAGGACACTGGATCTTCAAGAGCTCTGCCTCTTCGACGCTCTCCAATTATCCAGGCTTACCATTTCGGAGGACTCTTTTTTAATACCTGCTGCCTTTTGTTTTTGGAATTCTGCCTTTAATTTCTTTCAATTCAGATGTGGGATGATGGCTCCTACTGTTCTTGACATCTACCATCTGTTAGGATTATCCCCCACTGGTACCCCTGTTGGTCTAGACTATCCTGACCTCAAAACCCTTTTTTCCCTCCCTTCTCTCAACTCATTCTATAGTGATTTTGTCAAGGTTGAGAACAAAAGAGAGGGCCCTATGACTGATAGGGAATTTTTCTTTTTTATATTATATTGGCTTTTCAAGTTCCTCTTCTATATCTCTTTTCAGAGGATCATGCCTGAATTTGTCCCTCTTGCCAAAGCTCTTGTTTTACATAGAAAGGTGGCCTTAGCTCCATATGTTCTAGGTCATGTTTATAGAGTTTGTTCCTGTTTTTGTGAAAAACCCTTGGATACCAATCAGGGAGGCCCATTTTGGATACTTCAACTTTGGCTTTTTGCATATTTTACTGAGTTACAATCTAAATGCCTAAGGTTTTTGGAGCCAAACCCTACTACTCATGGCATGAAATTAGCCAATGTTTTACTTTATCCTTCCAACTTTGCTCTTTATTTTTCTTTCTTCCACCAACTCCCAACTTCTCCTTCTTCTCATGGCTTTCGTCCCTTCGAACCTACCAATATTGGCCCATCCTGGTTGAGGACCTTTTTGAGTGATAGGTCCTGTTCTACACCCCAGCACAAAAACATATGGGCTTCTATTCTGATTCGTAGAGAATTATTCATTGAGACTATGAACCCCAGAGCTTACAAATGCATCGCTGAGCCCTATTGTCCTGTCCAATTTGCTACGCAATTTGGATTCTCACAAGGGGTCCGAATACCTCTCTGCAGTCAAACCAATTTAAGCCTTACCAGGGACTTGAAGGTTCGAAGATCTAGATTGGAAGAAGCAACTTCCAAATTCATCCAGGATTTCATTGACTTTGAGTACTTCTTCTTCATACCTCAAAGCAACATACTGAAAAGGTGCCAAAACTGGTGGATGACCAATATAGAGGTACACTTGGCCATTTCTCCTCAAGATTTGTTAATGGTATTGGATGTACCTCAAATCAAGTCCAAAGAGACTGGAGCTGTTACCTCCTCCATTGCTTATGCTACCTCAGCTCTTGCACCTGCCACTACAAAATCTGTTCTTACTGCCTCAATTCCTTCTAGAGTTACTCAAGCTGCTTCGAAGAAAAGTACGTACTCCTGTTTTGTAACAACCCCATAACGTATAATGATTAGTACTTGATTAATTAAGAGGATTTGCGATTTAATTGCTGAATATCATAATTTATTTGGGATTTATGAGAATTGTGGAATCTGACTCGTATGTGATTTTATTGAAGGTTTATTTTGGAATTAGAAATTAAGGGTCCAAATGGCTTAAGGGAGTAAAATTGAGAAGCTAATCAATTTAATTTTAATTACGGACCCATTTGGGAGTTTAATTAAATATTCGATTCAATTTAGTGAAATTGATATTCGATTAATTAGGTCCTAATTGAAGTTAATTAAATTATGAAAGGTTGAGGATTGTGATTATTGTGAATTAAATTTAATTTTGGTGTGCCCAATTTGAATATATAATTTAATTGACGGAAACTTGGAGTCTTATCAGAAATTGAAGACTTAAATGATTTAAGAAACCAAAATTGAGGCTGGAAATAAGTTCGATTTATTATTTGGAGCCTTTTGAGAATTTGATTAAAAATTTAAGTTGTACCGATAAATTTAAATATAATTAATTAGGCTCTAATAGAAATCAATTAGATTAATTAAATTATGTGGAATTTACGATTAATCATAATTAATTCAACGATGTGCTAATTGAAATTCATTAAGATTAAGTGTTATTTAATTAAATAAATCCTAATCATAAATTGAATATAAGATTAATAATATATGTGGGTGTGCACAAAAACGTAGGTGGGTGTGTGCATGTGATGTGGTGGATGTTTGAGACCATGTGCACGGGTGCAATGTGTTGTCAACAAGAGAAGTGCAAGTGTGCATTTGCTGGAGCAAAACCGTGGGCCTAAACAAAACAAAAAAAAAAAAGTGAAAAATGAGAAAAGGAAGTGGAATAAAGGAAATGAGTGTAAGCTATACATCACCTATGTCTATGTTTTTGGCTGTATCAAGAACGGCAGAGTGAGAGGGACAGAAAACCGTGAGTGCGGGAGAGGAAGGAGAGCTCAACTTTTAAAGAAGGAAATCCAAAGTTCTGCTGGAACTTGTAAAGAAAGAAGAAGACTCAAGGGAAATCATCAATAATCTTTAAGATTAGAGCTTGAGGTATGGATTTATGCTTAATTTTTTTAGAATCTTTGTGTTATACTTGAAATTAAGGATAAAATTGGGTTTGGAGCAAGAAATTTAATTAGATTCATGATCATGGGAATTAATTTAAAAATTAATTAGTTAGAGTTTGATTTATTTTGTTCTTTACAAATTAAAACACATACTTGCATGTATGTTGAAATTTCAAGACTTCAAATTTAATTCATGTGTAAAAATTAATAAGTTTAAATTTGGATGTGTTATGAGGGAAATTAAAATTTAATTTAAATTTGGCCAAATCAAGAATTAAATTATGATTTGATTTTGAACATAGAAAATTAGTTGGTTCTTAATTTCATACATGCAAATGCTTTCCTAAGAGTCATATAACTTCAATTTCATGTAAATTAAAAGGGATTAGTGAAAGAGTGATAAAATTGAATTAGATTCAAATTTATGGAAATTGATTAATTGGGTTTGATGCTGTGATTTTGCATGAAATTATGCCTAAATGTTACATGCATGGGAAAAATCTACAAGATTAATACTTTAATTAGACATGCATTATAAAATTTTAAGGTTTTGGGATTTTAGTTCATGTCTAAAAGGTTTATGAATTTGAATTAGGTTCAATTTTGAGAATCATTCTTAATTTGAAAGTTGATTTTGGAATTAAAGGGAGTTTTGATTTTATTATGAAAACTAGGAATTTATTTAATCCATGCATATGATTTAATTTAAAAGGTTTGTTCCATTTAAGTATATTTTAGAAATTGAGTTAAGTTGAATTTCTAAGAAATTGATTTGTGTAATTTATAATTAAGTTGATTTTGTTATTAATAATAAAATTGGGCCTATTTGTATTGCACACATCATGGATTTTGAAGGATTTGGATTAATTCAATCTCATATTTTGGAGAGAGAAATGAAATGTTTTATAAATATCAAGTTTATGAAAAATTAGAATTAATCCTAATGTTAGATAAAGTGTTGATTTTGTAATTAGATTTTAATCCATACTTGTAATTTGAGATTAAACATATTTTGGGGCATCTATAGTTATGAATTAAATTGAGGTTATAAATTAAGCTAAGTCCAAGATTATGGAAACTAGTTGAAAAATTTATAAGAATATAAAACTAGTAATTTTGATGTCAATTTCATGCATGTGAATAATGTTCTAAGGAATTTATGACTTAATAAAGAATAATAAGCTACTAATCAACATAGATTAGTTAGTTAAAGAATGAATCATTGATCTAGTGGTAATTGTTTAATAAGCCAAGTAAAGGATCAATCTATTTGGAAAAGAAGGACTTAGTAATGAAAGAATATGTGAAATAAGGACCCGGTTTATTTAAATGAGAAAGAATAAACGAAGTAGAACTTCGGACTATAAAGACTAGAAGGGACAAGTTTAATCAAGGGAGTAATATTGTATTTCAATGTGTATATGTTATATGTTTATGTAGGTCACGTGTCATTGAGTAATAACTTAGTAAAGTTAAGTTCAAGTTAAATTATTTTCGATATGAAATATGATAAATGAAATATTATGTTTTTACTATGAATGATTGTCCAACAATAGACATTATGCTATGATTTGTTTATAAGTTTCGGTCAGGAGGTTTCAGTTATATGTAGAGGTTCCTTATGAACCGGCTGTTATGCTATACCCCCCGAGGAGTTCCTTATGGAATCGATTATGCTATACCAGTTACCGAGGTTCTTATGGAAACTGGAGTTTATATGTCTTCTCGGAGGGTTCTTTATTTAACCTATAATTTATATTATACCCCACCCGATCTTTATTTTAACAAATTTATGCTATACTCGTTCGATGAGGTTCCCGAAATTATAGTTATATGTATCATTCAATGCTTTTATGTTCTAACATGACTTATGTATTCGGTATATAGTTGAGCAATTATGAACATGCTATGTGTTGCATCATGATTCTAAATTTGTATGGACTTATTCATTAAAATCCTTTACTCTGTTATTCATTATTTATGTATGTAGGTGATCAGAATCTATTTTGTCAGAGGTTCCTGATATGTTAAGTGTTATCGTTATGTAATGTAAAGTTTAAGTTATGTTTTCTTGTTTGGTTCTCCAAGTCATGTGTATATATATATGTAAATAAAAAGTTTAAAATTTTTCAATGGACGCTATATTATTATTTGCTTCCGCTAGCCCCTAATATTTTGCTAAAAACCTATAGTGACATGTTTCTTTTCTCTTCCCCTCCTTTATGATGCTTTTGTCCTTACTTATAGCTCTTTTTTTGGTGTAGGTGGTGCAGGTACCTTACAGGAAGATTCTCCCCAAAAGGTTCAAGCTTTAAATCTTCTCAAGAGTAAACAACAACAGCAAAGGAAAAGAAACCTCTTACTTGACCTTGAAGAGGAGGTACCTGAGGTTCATGTGGAAACAGAAAAAGAAGAGACAGAAAAGAGCAGGAGACACCCTTAAAAAGAATAAAGAAAATGACTGTCTCTCTTTCTGATTTCACTAGAGACCCTATTCATGAAGCATCTGCTAAAGTAGTAGAGGCAGAACATTCCAAAGAACTTATTGTATTTCAGAGGGCTGAGAAGAGAAAGAAACAACAAATGCTAAGGGATAAAGCTGCTGCTGCTAATGAACTCCAAAAGGAAGCTGTAAGAAAACAACAAACTGCTGAACATTATATTCTTCGCAGCTCTCCAATCATTGCCACCACTTCTGGAACCAGTAATTTCCTTCGTGCCTCTATTTTCTTTTCTCAAATTCTTGATACTGAGACTTAACATTACTTTGTGTTTCTTCCTTTGTAGCAACAACTACTCTGTCCACTCCTTCAATAAGGACTCATTCAATTTCATCTGAAGTTGAAATACCTCGAACTGTGGAGCCAATTCAAGCAATACTCTCACTTCCTGGTCCTACATTTTCCATACCTTTCTTGAGATAAAGCATTCCTGCATCCCTATCGTTCGACTTAACTCCACACTTTTCTTTTCTATTCTTTAGCTCTACCAAATTTATTCTTCCTTCAAGTCTTATTGCTCATTCCCTTCCTGAGGAAATTCTAACCATTACTTCATCTCCAGTGATAGCTAATTCCTATAGAGAAGACATTGGCAGCTCACCAGTTCCTCATCCACTATCTCTATCTAGCTCCAGTCCTTCTTCTCTTGACTTACTGGTAGCTAAGACTATCGAAACTGCTAGGGATACTTTATCTTCTTCTCCTATTCCTATGCAGCCATCTCTTCCTGCTATCAGATCCATTTCTGTATCAACCATGTCAATAGAAGAAGTGGACATTTTTTAGGCTAGACTAGCTAGCCTTTTTGACATGTCGTCTACCATTCCAACAGCTAGCAATGAAACTGAGCCATTAGTCCTAGCTGATTCTTTTTTAGAAATCTTTGAGAGCTCCTCCTCCACCAGTAGGACTTTTTTGCTTTCATTGGACTTGGATAGTTGTTTGGAATTGCTGACATCCTTCTCGAGGATCCCCTTCGAAGCCTTGTAAAGGCCTATTATTAAGAATGGCTTTCTCCAGTGCTGCAAAGTTGTTGAGCAATTCAGCCTGACTATTTTAAGTCATTTATCTCAGGCGGCAACCACTATTGACTTTTACATCAACATCTACCATGTTGCCAAGGTTGCATAAGAGAAATTGCTGAGAGACTAGAGTTTTGTTTCCCAAATACATGTTGAAGTGTCAGAATTGAAAGAGCAACATTCTTCTATCTCCCAATTTCGAGCTCAACTATTGGAGAAGAAAGCTCAACTTGAAGAAGAGTTATCAGCAGTCAATCAGGTTTTAGATCGAATTGCCACCAAGCTGCAGATCACTAACCAAGAACTGGCTGATCGAAAACAAGAGATGGCTACAGCCATTCAGTTGTTCCTATCTCTTAAGAGTAAAGAGTTTATTGTAAATGAACATTTGAAATATTGTACTGACTTTTGGGCCAATTCATAGGTGCATGTATTCAACTCATTATGAAATAAAATCCTTATTTGTTATTTAAGTGTTTTCATGTTTTTTTCACTTAGTACTTATTATATTCCTTATGTTTCCCACATGGTTGGATAATAAGGCTTCAAATATCTGCCATTAATCTTCTTGGGGTGTACATATCCATTCAAAATTTTCAAATGATATGCTCCCAAAGGCAAGACTTTGTGAATTTGATATGGTCCTTTCCAGTTAGGTGACCATTTGCCAAACTTGTGGCTTTTAATCTCTATTGGGAGTATTGTCTTCTATACCAAATCACCTTCATCAAAGCTAATGTGCTTGACCTTTTTATTATAGTTTTTGGTTGCTTTCTTCTTTTGGAAAAGAATGCTTTTTAATACCAAAATTCTAGCTTCATCTACGTTCTCTAATTCCAAGCACATACTCTGATGGTACTGCTCAGGAACTAACTGGTTTTGGCCTCTCACCCTTAAGGACTTGATGCTAATTTCTATAGGTAACACTGTATCATGCCCATATACTAAGGCATAAGGAGTAACTCCTGTACTTGATATTGGAGAAGTCCTGTGAACCCATAATACATCCAACAGTAAGTTATGTCAATCCGTAGGATTGTCTTCCACAACTTTCTGTATTCCTTTCTTCAAAGATTTATTGGATGATTCTGCCTGACCATTGGCTTGTGCATAATAGGGGGTAAAATTAATAAGGCTAATTCCAAACTCTGCCACAAAAGACTTTACTATCTTCCCATCAAATACAGTCCCATTATCAACAGTTATAGTCTGTAGGATGCCAAATCTGTGGATCAGATTTTTAATGAATCCAATAACTTCAGTCTAGTCTACAGCCTTATACGGTTTAGCTTCAAGCCACTTAGTGAAGTAATCTGTGGCCACTAAGATGAAACAATGATGCTTCGAATGGGGTGGGTATATTTTCCCTATCATATCCATAGCCCATCCTCTAAATGGCCAAGGCTTCACAACCACACGCAGATCAGTTATGGGTACATGCCTTATTGTGCCATGCTTTTGGCATGCCTGGCAACCTCTAGCATATTCTATGCAATCTTTAAGGATTGGCCAATAGTAGGAATGTTTTCGAAACAGTCATCTCATTTTCATACCAGGCTGATGAGCACCACAGATGCCTTCATGAATCTCAACTATAGCCATCAATGCTTCCTTTGGGCCCAAACATTCTAATAATAACCCGTTCACCCCCCTTTTGTAGAGAGTATTACCATGCAGTATGTATTGCATAGATTGTAATTTGATTTTTCTGCTGGCTTTCGAAGATGGGCCAGCTAGATATTGTATTATTGGATGCCTCTAATCTTATTCTTGTAAGTCATTATGATTGACTTCTAAGACCACATTCCTTTTATTTAAGGGTGGTATTACCTATTGATATGTTGTTTGGCTTATGTTCATTTTAGTGTTATCCCTTCTCTTGAAATTCGAAACTTTCTGAGCCACACTATTAGCTTTATTATTCAAGAATCTTGGGACATAGGTTACATTTGTTATCTAAAATTGAGAAAGCAAATGTAATGCAACAACATAGTATGGCAACATGCTTACACTTTGATACTTGAAAATTCCTTTCACCTGGTTAACCACCAATTGAAAATCTCCAAATATATCAACTATATGAGCTTATAATCCAATAAGTATTTCCAGTCCCATTATTAAAGCTTCATATTCAGCTTGATTATTGGAATAAGTAATTTCATCAACTCTGAAACCATGTGTGGTTTCTACCCCCTGTGGTGACTTAATCACCACACTAATTCCAATTAGACCATTGGCTTTTGGTCCATCGAACCACATTTGCCATGGTTCTACACTAACCATACCAAGTTCCATTATCTCTTGGCTTTCTGTTTGACATGGATGATCTGCCAAGAAATTAGCTAAAACATGTCCTTTTACTGCCTTTTGGGGGACATATTCTAGATAAAATTCTGATAAAGCAGTATCCATTTGCCAATTCTTCCTCTCAACATAGGTCTAGATAACATATATTTAACAAAATTTGCGGTTGCAATTACCAAGACAATTGTAGGTAAAAGATAGTATCTTCATTTCATTGCAGCAAAATACAATGCAAGGCATAGCTTTTCTACAGCTAAATATTTACATTCACAAGAATTTAGAAACTTACTAAGGTAATAAACTGTTTGCTCTTTACCTTCTTCATTGTCCTGGGCTAAGAAAACTCCGAGTGAATCTTCTGCCGCAGCTATATACAACTTCAAATTCTTATCACCCTTTGGTGACATTAGCACTGGAGGGTTGGCCAAGTAGGCTTTGATTCCTTCGAAAGCAGTTTGATGCTCTGCTGTCCACACAAATTCCTCTTCATCTTTCAACCTTAATAAGAAAGAAAATATTAGAAATGAATCTTCGAAGAAAAATGAATCTTCAACCTTGCAATATTAGAAATGAATCTTCGAAGAAAATTAACTTGCCCAAGGAATTTTTGTACTTCTTTCTTACTTGATGGAGATTTGGCTTCAATGATAGCTTTGGCTTTGTTCTGATCAATCTTTATTCCCTTCTTGTGTATTACATAGCCCAAGAAGTTTCCAGCTGATACGCCAAAAGCACATTTAAGAGGTTTAAGTTTCAACTTGAATTTTTTCATTCTTTCAAAAGCTGCTTCCAAGTGAAACAAATATTCCTCCATGGATTGGGACTTTACTACAATGTCATCAATGTAACGCTCTAAATATCCTCCAATGAGATCATGAAAGGTAGTGTTTATAGCCCTTTGATATGTAGCCCCAGTATTCTTCAGACCAAATGGCATTTTAACCCATTTGAAGGTGCCAATGTTCCTAGGACATCTGAATGTTGTCTTGTGGATATCCTCTTCTGCAATGCAGATTTGGTTATAACCAGAGTGCCCATTCATCATTGATAAAATCTTGTGCCCTGCTGAACTGTCCACTAATAAATCTACTATGGACATGGGGCACTCATCTTTTAGAGTTGCTAAATTCAGGTTTATGAAATCAATGCATACCCTCATTTTACCATTCTTCTTAACTACAGGCACAATATTGGATAGCCATTCAACATACTTGGCTGTCCTAATAAAGGCTGCCTTAAGGAGTCTAAGAATTTCCTCCTTGACCTTCTGAATCACTTCAAGATCATTTTTGGTCTTTGTTGAAATTAGGCTTCATGGGGAGCCTATGTTCTGCTAATGACCTATTTAGCCCTAGTAGTTCATTATAAGACCATTCAAAACAATCCTTATATCTCTTTAAGACCACCAACAGCTGGTCCTTATCAAGAGCACTTAACCAAGCACTAATGTAGGTTGGTTGCTGTGTAGAACCTTCTACTAAGTTAATTTCTTCCAAGGGGTCTTGTATCTGAGAACTCACTGATGCTCATTTTTTGATTTCTTCTGTTTTCGAAGCAACCTCCTTGCTTTGTCCTGCTCCTTGTTTCTTTGGTTCAACATCTTTACCCTCCTCCTCATAGACAAAATCTGTCCATAAGGCTTCTTCTTCCTGTATCTCCTGGACTTTTGTTTCAATGTCCAAAGCACAATATTTATCAAAAGCCAAAAACCTGACCTGTTGCTGCTCCTGCTTACAGCCAATCACCATGGCTTCTTTCTCTTGGTCTTGCACCTTCTGGACTATTGATTTTATGTCCAATACTGAGAACTTAATTAAAGCCAAAGATCTGGCTTCCTGGGTTCCATCTTTTTGCCTACAACTAGGCATCATTGTCATCCTTGGCGACAAATTCTTTATCAGCACTTTCCTGGACTAAATGCTTTAGGTGTGCTAATTCCTCATCAGCCATCACTTCGGCTGATCCATTAGGTTTTCTCAGTATACTGAGTGGGGTCACTCATTCAGTATACAATTTAGCCTTTACAAAATCTGCACAAGCTATGAAGGGTTGAGGGTTTGCATTGATCTCCTTTGTCTCTCCATTGCATAAGGCCATCATTATCTTCTGATGTAGAGAGGAAGGCACACATTTGTTGGTGTGAATCCAATCCCTACCAAGTAGAGCATTATACTTAGCATTGCTGTCGATAATGAAGAATGCTATCATGCAATCCCTAGTTCCTACACTCAGGTTGATGGGCAAAATGCCCTGAGCCATCTATTTGTCTCCAGCGAAACCAGCAATGGTTGTGCTGGTTAGGATTAATCTGGGGTTCCTCTTTCCTAGTTTCTTCAAAGAAGATTTCGGAAGCAGGTTTACTGTTGCCCCATTATCTACCAATACCCGGTTCATCTGTATCCCATCGAAGAAGGCCTTGATATACAAGGGTTTGACATACTGTGTCATGGATGTCGTGGGATATTCAAAAGGGTATGAGAGGTTAATACTCACCTCTTCCTCACTCTCATCTCCAATTTCCATTGATGTGGCCACTTCGGATTCATCTTGCAGTATACTCACTTGTGAGTCTTCACTAGAAACTAGAATTGGGTCAATCTCCTGACCTTCTTGGTTTTCATCTACAGCTTGGAACTCCTGTGGTAGTATATGTACCATATTCACTAACACTGAAGGAAACAAGCCAAATTGGATGACTGGCTGTACCTGCTTTTTTTCCTGGCCAACTTGTTCAATTACTTTAAAAGCATCTTCCATGCTACATTCTAGCACTTCAATACTAGTAACTTTTTTCGAATGGTCTATTTTTGCTGGTTTTTTGACCAAAAATGCATGTTCAGCAATGAAGGCTTCAAACATTTCCTCCTCAACCATCTCCTTGCTTTGGCCTAGACCAACTTCTTCCTCTGTCTCACTATCGCTTTCCATCAAAGCCCTTTCTAATCCTGCTAAACTGGATCTTTCTTTAGCTTTTAGTTCGGAGTGAACTTTGGCCAACTGCTCTCTGCTGCAACTCATTTTGCCTTGAGGAGTTGATTTTGGACTATGATCTAACTTTGAACTTTTCTTTCCCTCTATCTGGCCCTTTAACTGGACCAATGAAGAGCTTTCTCCATTTTCTTTCAGATCCTTCTAGTACTGAGTGTACCTTCACTGGATCTTCCTTTTTTGGGATCTAGAAATCACTAGGATCATATTTGGTTCCTTTGTTTTTGGATGCTTTAACAACACCTAATTATTTGGAGCTACCAAGAGAGGTTTAACCATCCTACCCTGGTCTCCAACAACATTTCTTTGGGTAGGTATTTCCTTAGGTTTGTTCTAGATAACAAACAAATCTGGAACTCCAAGTACCCATGAACCCACTAACTTAGTTGTTGAACTGTCCATTTTTTCTTTTGAAGCCAGTTTCGAAGATGCATATGAAGCCTACTGCTTGGCCCTGACTCCCTATTGTGGGCTTAATTCAAGCCTTCCATGAAGGTGGCCACTTTATATTCTGTGTGAGGCTGGTCTAGGGGGCCAATCTTTGGCTTTGATCCCATAAATTAAGCCCACTTCAGGTCTCCTTTCAGGATGATTGCCCTTCATTTTGTAATAGTTGGGTGGTCTGAACTCATGTAGGGGTCTCTTGCCCTTGGAGTGCACTCTAGTGGCTGCCGACCCAACTATGAATGGCTGCTGCCTAGGACCAGCTGGATATGGCCTTTTGTTATAGACACTAGCTGGTTTAGGACGCCTTTCCACATCCTTATAATATTGCTTCCAATCAATCAGAAGCCCTTTCGACCACTTGTAGCTCAACCTACACTTGAGACACATTTTTTGCATGACAGCTACTTCTAAAGAATCATCATCCAGTGCCTCCTCATCAAAGTCTTCCCTCTGGTCTGCAAAGCCCTGTCCAACAGCTGGTGAACTTCTAGCATCTTTCTTGACAGTAGCCTGGCTAGCAACATGCATTTGCACATTGACCTCTTCCAATTCCTTCAAGGATAAGTTCTGAAAGTCTGGCACAATAACATTGGCTGTAACTTCTTCAATTTCTGGAAATGGATTAGTGTTAATCCCCATAGCCTTTTCTATTTTAGCTAGGAATTTTAAACTCCCCTTCTAAATTTGTTCTTGGATCTTGTCCCGAAAAACAATAGAGTTTTTAGTTGAGTGAGACCAAGAATTATGCCATTTACAATACACTTTTCCTTTAAGTTCCTTCGGAGACTGAATTTTGACTCATTTTGGTAACTTCAGGAAGTTTGCCGCAAGCAAATGATCAAAAATGTCATCTGCCTTTGTTAAAGGGAAAGAGTATTTCCTATGAAGGTCTTTCTTTTTAAACTGCCGGTCTATTGTTGTCTCTTTATGAATTAATACCTCACAGATCACAGGTTATTTCCTTACAATCTCTGCTGCATCAATCTCATAATTAGGATCTCTATAATACGTCTTGTATGATGCATTACTTCGATCTTGTTCTTTCTTTAGTAATGCTTCATACCTAGACACCTTATAGGTTAGTTCTACTAAGTCTCTAAACTCAGTTGAGTCAAACTTCTTTTGAAGCCTAAACTCTAAACCATTTTGAGCCAATCTCACAAAATTAGGCTCTGGTAAGATGATCCTACATTTGTTTCGTGCTTTTTTGAATCTGGTAATAAATTGAGCAGCCTTCTTATAAGGCCTTTGACTCAACCTTGCCAAGTCTGCCATGGAAACTTCTAGCTCCGTTTGGAAGAATTGGGCATGAAATGCCTCATCCATTTGTTGCCAAGTTTGGATAGAGCTAGGTGTAAAGTTAATATACCATATAAAAGCTACCCCAGTTAGAGAATTTGGAAACAGTCTTAACTTCATGTAATCATTATTGGTAAATTCACCACATTGAGTAGCAAACCTAGCAATATGCTCTACCGCTGACTAGTTTCCATTCCCATAAAAAAGAGCAAAGTCTATTATCCTAAATCCTCTCGGGTATTCATGTACCCTATCTACCCATTCTGGATATGGTTTCTTGTAGACAGGAGTTTGAACCCCCCAAGCCATTGGTCCGCACATCTCTCTATCAATATCAGCAATTTGGTCCCTAGGAACCATATTTTGTGCTTGTTGAACACTACTGGAGGAACAAACACAGGATTTGGTGGACAACCTTGTGCCTGAGGTCCTCTTGGTCCATAGGGCGGTATATTTGAGACTGGTTGTCCATGTGGTGCTGGCAACTGTTGAGGGTATGGGTAACTCCTTTAAGCTTGTCCTGCGAAAGGTGCTGGAACAGGTGTTGTATCTCTTCCAGTGGCAGGAAACCCTTCCCACCCCCCGAGTACAAATTTGAACAAAGGATTAGTGAACCTCCTTGTGCCAGGTATGGCTTCGAACATGGGATTTGGAAACATCCTTATGTCATTCTCTTGTGTTGGCCCGGATCCACCAATTTGCATGGTTTCATTGTTAAGTAATGAGGCATTTTGATTTGTCACAGGTCTCGAAAGAGGCTCATACCAAGACTGAGGTGATGGTCTTTCATAGTTTTGGTTACTAGTTTGACCATTAATGTGTCCATTGCACTGCATAGGCCGTTTATCTCTAGCCAATCTTTGCTGAGGGACATTTGAAATTTCCTCTATGTGCCTTGCGTTAGTTGGTTGATGAGTATTCATTCGATCCATAAAGGATGTTGCCCATCTTTCCATTGTGTCCATTAACTGCTATCCCATGGCATCTACCAGGCCTCTCCATGGATTTATTGGCTGAGTAGATGGAACAGTGGATGGTCCAATTCCTTAGCCTCGTCCAATATTTTGACCATGTGGTACTTGCTCCGAAGTGCTGGTTTGTTCAACCATAGGTCCTGATAAAATAGGTACTTTCACAGGATGTGTTATCAAATTATCCTCTAGATTAGGTATTTCTACTTCTCCTTCCATACTTTCTTCCAAGCGTTCATTTTCTCATTGTCTCCTATGTCTAGTCATTTCAATTAATCCCACTGGGCGTGCCAAAAATATATGTTGGCTTTTTGGCTTTCGAAGGTTATTATTGTAATTTTAAGCATGCCAGTAAGGATCAATCAGTCCTTACAGAAGATAAATTGTCAACCAATTATCAGACGATTGTGTTTTAGTTCTGTTAGCCTCAATGAAGAGGACTTTTACTGGTGGCTTTGTTTAGGAGAATTAAGCAAATAACGATTAAATGAAGAACAATAGTAGCATTTCATTAAGTGAAAATAAAAGACTTACATTGATCCAATTCAGCCTCGTAGAGATTTACAGCAACAAGCTACTTGAAACCACTCCTATAAACGAAGTGCAGTTCAAGAATTTGAAGTACAGAAATGTAAAGAACAAGAAATGTAAAAAAACTAGAAGGAAAATAAAGTAGATAAAACTGATTTTTTGTATCTGAGTTTGGGGGCTCTTTCTGAGGCCTTCTTTGCTATTTATACATCTCAATGACAATCATCAAAATGAGTTTCTAACCGTCGAACCATCTCTCGATGATCGCTGATCATGTTTCCTCACAGTTAGCTCCATTATGCCATGTCTGCAGTTAGGCTTCCCTCTTGATTTTGAATTTAAATATATGAGTAACCGTTAAAGCCACGTCATCTTGCATCTTTTTGTTGATCCAGTGCTATGCAAATCTACAATAACCAATACTAACTGCCACGTATATGATTATGATTGAAGATTTGAATTGTCTTCTCGTATTGCCCTCATCCTGCCATGTGTTGAACTGTGATTGGCCTGTACAAAATATGTAGCCAACAAGTTCTTTTTCCATCCCTTGTTTCTCTCTCTCTCTCTCTCTCTCTCTCTCTCTCTCCCTCTCCCTCTCCAATTAATCTGCTTTAACCTAACTTAGTCGTCAGAGTGTCCACCGGGGGACTACCTCCCTCTTTGGATAGTTTTACAGGCACGCTTTGTGGACTCCAAGGCCAGCAGATTCGTTAGAAGCGTGAATCAGTTCTACCCATCCTCCCTTGAAGTTACTGTCTCATAATTACGATTATTGGATTAATCTATATATATATATATTTTTTATGGGTAACATACACAAAGATTCTAATAAACAAACAATTTAGATCATTAAAACATAGCCTATAGTGAGTTCCATAAACCTGAATAACGCCTCTCCAATCCAGATGAGAACTGGAGAGAAATCTCTCCCATGTTGTAATTAGTATGAACAACTCAGACATGAAAAGTTCTAAAACCAAACTATAATATGGTGACAGATTTCAGTGTATAAGAGTATATTCCTTATTGCATTTTTATCTTTAGCAAATGACATTGTCGTTATGTCACTTTAATAGTTGCCTTGAGTTTATAAATTTGAGTACTTCTAAATATACTCACTAATTTTTTAATTTTTTAATTTATGCTCATATTTTTTAACCAAATAATTATTTCTTTGTGAGGCACAAAAGTTACCATGCATGTGGTGGGTGTAGAGAAAAAATTAGTGAATATTTAAAGACTAACAATGTTTGGGTTTTGAAATTCTATAAGTTTTTATAAAATTCTTTAAAATTTCATGTAAATTATTTTTCTAAACTAAATTAATAAAATTAAACCATAACATACTGTCTGTGTCGATTCTTCAATCATCAAAATAATTTTTTTTAATTTGATGCTAACCTTTCTTTTCAATAGTGACCGAATTGAATAGTTTACAACCCTACCAATACTGTTTGAAAGGCCCGTGAAGACCCCTTATGAGTGCTTTCGTGAACCTCATAAAATTGTTGAAGTTCATCTAAACTTTCATGTGAGAGTTAATGAGAAATTACTAAATAAGCCATGCTCGGCCCAATTGAGTTTATCACGACATGAAAAAGAGACAGCCAATTCTCCCCCTAAATTTATGGAGAAGGTGATACTCCACCTACTAAGCTCAAATGAAGTTAAAAGACAGCAGCCGTATTATCGTATTTTTTATGTGATGTTTATAATTAATGTTATAATAAAAAAATTTATGAGCAATATAATATTAATTATTTTTGTTAGGTAGTTAAAAGATAAAGAAACACTCACTTAATTTATTTTTATTTTTTTTGGATAAATTACAAATATATTTGTTGAGATTTGTCTAAAGTACGATTTTTTTTCTCTATAATTTTGAAAATTATATCCCATCCCTTGAAGTTTAATTTTATAACAAATAGTCCATTTTATTAATAAATGATATAAGCCGAAAAGTACTACATTGAGGCCACTAAAGTTATATTTTTTGGCTTTCAATATTGTTTATTTAGTGGAGATGATGTGTTTTGTGTACTTGTATAGATTTGGCAGGTAATACGCAAATTCAATCAAAACGTGCGCGAAAGCAAATTCTTCGAGTGAGAAGTGAAAAATCTGAGCCAACCACTCTACCGCACGTGCGGCCCACCTAGGGATGCGTGCGTAGAATTTTGGGTCTGTTTTGCTGAGAATAAAAGGAAAAAAAAAAAGCTAGGGTTCGAAAAATTACTTTAAAGAAAAGAGAAACTAGAGTTTTAAAGAGAGATTTCTTCCCAAGCTAAAAGGACAACTTCCATGGGAGCTTCTTCCTCATCTTCTTCCTCTTTCCACTCCTCCATGAGTGACTAGTCTTCTTTTCTAGGGTTTTGATGAAACCCTAGCCATGTAATAGGATTTTTCATAAACTTTGATTGTAAATCGGTTTGAATCAATGTATGGATGATTTAGAAGTTTTTAATCATTATTCTTTTTATTTCTTCAAGTATTTTACTCTCTGTGATTGTTTAATACTTTCCATACATTAATTTTCTTTGTGTTTGTATTCAAAGTACGAGACGAGTTATGCTACGAGAGACGAGTTGTGTTACTACCGTAGTTTAGAGCAAACGCCTCGTGCTACTCGGGATGACTCGTGCCTGTACGTTGAATGCAACAACCTTCTTGATCAATATTTCAAACTTGTAGTTGTGAAATATTGAATATTTCAAACCGGATTACAATTGATAGCCGATATTTAATCTCGTTTATATAGTTAGTGATGAATTCTTTGTCCTAGGAAATTTTCCAAAAATTAATATTTCAAATCCTAATTTTAATTGTCAATTTAATTTATCAATTTCATCTAATTCTTTTTTAGTCATAAAATCTCTTAATCTTTTTAATCAAAATTAATTTAGGAATTTAGCGATTAAATTAGTCTAATTTCATAATTGTTTCTATGGATCGATACCTAGACTTGCCATTATTTTAAAAGAATTTGGTATAGTTTAGTGTTTAATTTTGGTGTGTGTAACGTCCCATCAATAAATCATTAAGTCAATTAACAGTTTTATCTTAGAAATTTATTTCAATTAATAATGGGTAAATTACACTGACACCCCCTGAGGTTTATATTTATTACAGTTTTTCTCTCACCTTTTGGAAATTACATCTCCCCCCTGAAGTTCAAAGTTTCATTACGGATTCCCCCCTCAGCAATTTAATTTTTTTAAATGCCAATTTTTCCCTCACTAGGTAAATTACATTGACACCCCTCACATTTTAGAAATTACAATCCCCTTCCTAAGGTTTAAAGTAGCATTACCAATTGCCCCATCGGTCAGTATTAGTTGGAAAAAAAAATTCATTGAAAAAAATTTAATTGGAAAAAAAATTTGTTAGTAAAATTTTTAAATTTCTATTTAAAAACCAACATAAATTTATTTTTTGAATTTACGTTTTTTTTCTCAAATTTACAAACTGAGACAACCATTTATAAATCAAAAAAATTATCAAACAAGTTTTTATGATAGTTTTTAAAATTTTTGTAAATATAAATTGAAAACTGAAAACGAAATAATTACCAAACAGGTTTCAGATGGTAAAAATATTGTGAAATTAACAAATAATTAAATAAGTTACTAACGTAAGAAATGACTTATCAAAAGATTCTTAGGCTATGTATGGCTTGATTTTTAGAATTTTTTTTTTAAAATTAAAAATTAATCTGGTTAAGAAATAAAAAATAAAAAATAATTATCATTTTTACATAATTTTTGTATTTCAAGTGGTTAGAAATAATTTTTTACAAACTAAATTGAAACAGCCATACGTATGTATATAACCTGTCCAAAAGTTAAAATTATAATTATTTTTTACCCTTAAATGATAATTATTTTTTATTTTTTATTTCTTAACCAAATTAATTTTTAATTTTTTTAAAAAAATTCTAAAAATCAAACCATATATAGCCTAAGAATATTTTGATAAGTCATTTCTTACGTTGGTAACTTATTTAATTATTTGTTAATTTTACGACATTTTTATCATCTGAAGTCTATTTGGTAATCATTTCGTTTTTAGTTTTCAATTTATATTTATAAAAATTTAAAAAACTGTCATAAAAACTTATTTGATAATTTTTTTAGTTTATAAATGGTTGTCTCAGTTTGTAAATTTGAGGAAAAAAGCTAAAATTCAAAAAATGAGTTTACATTGGTTTTTAAACAAAAATTTAACTCTCAAATTTTTTTTTTAAATAATTTTTTTTCCAATTAATTTTTTTTTCAATGAATTTTTTTTTCCAACTAATACTAACTGAGGGGGCAATTGGTAATGCTACTTTAAACCTTAGGGAGGGGATTGTAATTTCTAAAATGTGAAGGGTGTCAATGTAATTTACCCAATGAGGGTAAAATTGGTATTTAAAAAAATTAAATTGCTGAGGGAGGAATCTATAATGAAACTTTAAACCTGAGGAAGGAAATGTAATTTCTAAAAGGTGAGGGAAAAAACTGTAATAAACATAAACCTCAGGGGGTGTCAGTGTAATTTACCCATTAGTAATTTAGATAATTTTATCATTATATAGGATAACAGTTAAGAATTTTATTTTTTCAGTTAATTCTGTTCAATAAAAAATTATGACAAGTGAACATTTGTAATTTTTCAAACTATAATGCAATCTGTATTTTAAATAAATCTCAAGAGTATATTTATAATTTATTTATTTATTTATTTTGGGAGCACCGTGTGAATAATAGAGATTGACTATGGGACTGGACTAATATAGTTTTGGAGTTTGGCCCAATCATGGACTCCACTTTAATAATTAAAATTGTTTAATTTATTAATTATTCTATGTACATTATTTTTTTTAAAAAAAATCAGATTGATTTAATAATTGCAGTCAAATAATTTTGTTATATTTGTCTTTAAAAAACATATGATTTTAAAAATAGACTGCTCAACATTTTAAAAATAAATATAATAAAATAACAAATCAATTAGTTTGGTTTTTTTAAAAAAATATGATCTACACATTGTGTTTCATAAAATGAATGGTTCTCATCAAAAGTTTTCAAAAATTCACTAAATAAAAAACGTACAAAAAAAAGAAAAAACAACAAATTTAGTACATTTTTATGTTTCTTTTAATATATTTATTGTATTTTTCTTAAATTTTTTTTACAAATATTTTACTTTTAATTACATTTAGATTAAGTACATTTAAAAAATAATTTATTTTAACTAAAATACGATTTTTTTATTAAAAATAATAAAACACGAAAGGGGAATTGTGAAACAACTTATAATATTGGTGGACATCAGCTCAAAGCTCGCCCAACTTACCTATAATTTTTAGGATTTAAAATCACAGTTTAGGCCCATAAATTAAGACTATAGATATATTTTAATGTAAGACTTGGAATAATAATGCTTGAAAGCCGGTAAGACCCACAAATTACATTATGGGGGCATACAGAAAGTTTAAAATCTATTTAATCTCAAAACAAAATAATTGCATCAATTAGTCCTATATAATTTTAATTGTTATAAAAAAAATCTCTATTTTTTATATGTAAATTTAAAAGCGCTATTATATTCCACCATTGCTGAACTTCCGTCAAACGGATACCGAAGACTTGTTAAAATGTTCAACATCACTAAGAAGTTCGTCGAATTATCGCCGAAAGTTTGCTGAAATATCACCGGAGTGTTCTAATATCACTGAAAGTCACCAGAATATCCAAAATGTTCGCTGGACGTCAAGAAAATCGTTGGACATTCATCGGAATGTCCAGAATATTGCCTGGAAAAAAAAATGTGATGATTGGTTTTATTGTATGTCTTTTCACTCATTGTCTTCATTGGGTTCGTTGCATTTGGGAGTTTTTTTCTCAAAATTTTGCTCTTGTTTATTTCGGTGTTGAATTTCACTCATTTTGGAGGGTGCAAGGTCGGGTCTGGGATATTTGGAGTTGAGCAGAGAAAATTCTAGGGCCGCACGTGCAGGGAAGTGAGGTTTTTTCAGCTTGCACACTGCATTATATGCAGGTGCGGAGTGAGGTGCGGGTAATGACCACCGCACGCATGTCTTGGGAGTGAAGGCGCGTGACGCCGCCTCTGGGTAGTCCAAAAATTTGCTTTTTCTTCTTCCTTGGGTTGTGTGTATATCACATTTGTATGTCATTTTCTCACTCTAAAAATCAACTTTTGCTCCTCCTTCTCTCTAAAACTTTCACCAAAACATCTTAAACTCTTCATCTCTTTGGATTCATTGGAATTTTGACCGAACTTCCTTTATCAAATTTGGAGAGCTAACTGAGAACTACATCTTGTGTGGTGGAGATTTGATTTCAACACCGTCAAGTTTGGGGTTTATCTTCTCTTTTCTTCTCCAAAGCTTGAGGTAGGGACTTCTTTGAGTTATATATACATGTTTTGCAAGTTTGATGTGGGTTTTGGGGTTTTCTTGGGAATATTATGAGGGTTTGAATTTTTGGTTCAAGAATGTAGGGATTTTCAAAAGTGGGTTTTAACATCTCAAATCTTTCTAAGTTAATCCTTGAGGGTTTCACTCTCATTGTGGGAGAGATAATGTTTTGTGTGTGTGTTCTTTTAAAAAGTGCGGAGATACCTAATCTTAGCCACAAAAAAAAAAGGGATACTTACCAATTAGTCCTATTAACTAGACTTATTTACTTACAGGTCCTAACTAATAAATTTAACACTATAAAAATAAGAGAGTGATAAATTTATCACTAAAAATTTATTCATAAAAACAAAGAGACTGATAAATTTATCACTATAAATTTATTCATAAAAATAAAAGACTGATAAATTTATTTTTATCACTTAATAAATTTATCAATAGGACTTAATGGGTAATAAGTCTCCAAAGTAGGACCTATTGGGTAATAAGTCTCCAAAGTAGGACCTATTGGTAGTTTACCCAAAAAAAAAAAACCAAATTTATGGATTTTGTTCTTAAAATGGGTTGAGGGTCTATAAAAATTAATCTATTTGTTGTCATGTCACAATAGAAATGATGTATTGCATGGAATGTGTGAAACATGGAGATGGAAATTTGTAGTTGAAATTGTAGGTAAGTTATGAGATAACAAATTGTTGGTTCAATATGAAATGTGGAAGTATTTATTTGTGATGAATTTAAACGAAATTATGGGTATCATGTTTGATAATGTTGAAAGAGGAGTGGAAAGTTTAATTATGATGAATTATCGTTGAGAGATTTGACGATAGAGAAATGTTATGTAGTGATGATGATTATTGCATTGCACATTCATTCAATTGATTTTTATAACATCATTATTGAGTTTTGGCATATATTGTATTGGCATTGCTATCATTGCATTGATGCAAGTTGTGAGTTGAGATTTGAAAAAGAAAGAAATGTTATGAAATGAAATTATGGAAATGTTTTTGGGGTAAATATGTTAGTAGTCCGGATAGGAGGTGTATATGAAATTGATTAAGTTCGCTTAAGTGTCCGGGGTAAAAGACCAAAAACACGTCCGGAGGAGGTACCACTTCCTTTCCGGTTAGTAACTGGTAAAGTGGAGTTTTTTGTAGTGCTAGTTAAGCCGACTTGTAGACACCAACCTAGAGATTACCTGAGTCGTATTTACCATCCCATTGAATAAAATTGTAAATTCTTGAATTGTTGAGATTTCAAACTATTGTTGAACATGGTGTTTTCTTTTTTTAAAAACATGTAAATGAAATCCTCTTTTAATTGGCATTGCATGGCATTTGCATTTCATGTTGGGAATTTTGCATAAATGTATATACTTTGTTAAGGATTCTACTTGGCTTTATACTCACCCCTATGAGATTTTGGTGCAGGAAAGGATGTGGTGATCCCGCCGAGTTGAAGGCGTGAACATATTTTGTGGAGAGTACATGACTTTTATTTTGTTGTGATTCATGTTGCTAGCCAAGGGCTATAAATGTATGGGTTTGTGAAATCATTTTTGTGTAACTAGGCTTAAGCCTTGGAAGATGTAAGCCCTCAAGGGCATTTTATTTATTTTTAGGATTGATGTTCTACATGCTATAAATTCATGTATTTTATATCATTGAATGTATAATTCGCATGTGGAACTTTTTGTACAAACCTTATTGATTAAGGATGTAAAGGTTGGAGAATTGCCATGTGGAACTTTTTGTACAAACCTTATTGATTAAGGATGTAAATGCTGGAGAATTGCCATTATTCTTTAATGGATGTTGGTTGATGTACTTAATTTATGTTAAATGATTTTGGGGTGTTACCAAAAAAAAAAAAAAAAACAACAACAACAACAATGGGAAAAATATACATTATTTTTTAATTTTTGTAGGGTTTAAGCAAATAATCTCTAATATTGATCAAATTGAAAAGCAAGTTTTGAAACTGTAAATTGTTACAGTTTCAAAGCATGATTCAATTAAGCATTTATCTTTATTAATCAAATTGAAAAACATGTTATGAAACTATAAAATTTTACAGTTTTAAAGAATGTTATGAGACTGCAAAATTTTATAGTTTTAAAGCATGATTCATTTTAGTACCAAAAAAGCTGAAACTATAAACTTTTATAGTTTTTACCACTTGTCACTAAAACTTGAAAAAAATTTGTTTAGAATTTGAAAATTTTCTCCATTAAAATAGAAAAATATAAGTGTATAGTAGAAAAAATGTAGAAAAATTGAGAGATCAAAAGAGAGAACCAAATATATAAAGAAGATTGTACTCTGGTAATTATTTTTGGTTTAGATCTAGTCTGTTCTCATACAGATCTACTCAGATCTGATGTAGATCTTAGTATATCTACATAAGATTTAAGGAGATCTACTCCGGTAATACATCCTCCAGCCCTTCCTGCTCATTTGGAAACTCTCGCAAAGTCTCATCTCGCTTGGATAGCGAAGTAAGCAATCAAATGGCAGACATTAGCGAACACTCATAGCTTCCTTGCTTTCTCGATATCAATAATTAAGGATCTTTTCTCCTTCTAGTAGGTGCAAGCAATAAAAGGAATATCATTCTAATTAGTAAAGGAAGAGTTTTTCCCTTAACGATATATTGAAATCAGATTTGATGTAGATCTAAGTAGATCTACATAAGATTTAAATAGATCTGCTAATCTTTTTCGCCGAAAATTTGTCTCATTCGCCGTAAGTGAGGGTGAAGTAAGGAATCGGTGGTTAGTGGTTGCCGGTGAACCCCAATCAACGGTGGTCGTTGATCGCCAGTGACTATGTGTTAGAAAAAAAAAAAAAAAAAAAAAAGGTGGGATTGCCAGTCGTTGGAAAGGAAGAGAAAGAGACAAAGAAAAACAAATGCACAAATAAGAATAAAGAATAAAAATACACAGTAGACTTTTGAGAGTATCCAAAAAGTTGTGGGCCTAAATAGATTTCTCCTCTTTTAAATAGGACTTCCAACTAATTTGCCCTTACATTATATGCATATATTCAAATTTTATATTATTTAACTTTATTGTTAGATATGAAAAATAAATGTGTAAATCATTTATATAATTTGTTTGAATTTTTGAATAAATAAATTTAAAATAAAATCAATTTCAACCAATTTTTTTTTTAAATAATATTTTTTATAAAATAAAATTTTATTTTATATGAAAGACAAAATCAATTTTAACCCTAGCTAGCTTTAAAATATCATCATGTTAAAATATATATATATTTTTAATAAGGATATACTTTTTGATTTTTTAATATAATTTTTATTTTGTGAAAATAAAAAATGGGACAATTACAAAAAAAAAAAAAAAAAAACCCTCCGATATTTGACCCTTATATCAAAATAAACGCTAAGCTTTTAATTTTGAAAATTTAAACCTTAAACTTTTGATTCAATCTAAACATTTACCAATTTTTATTAAGTAAAATCAAACCAAAAAAATAATATTTTAGTTGTTAAATTCAATAAAAATGATATTTTAGATATTTTATATATATACTTATATTGAGTTTAATAACTAGAATATTTTTTTTCATTAATTTTACTTTATAAAAATAGATGAATAGTTTCAATTGCAAACAAATCAAAATAGTAGAATTTAAATTAACAAAATTAAAAATTTGTGATTTATTTTGTTAAAATGCTCAAACCTTAGTTTTTTTTTTTTTAATATTTTTTTGTTTTTTGTAATTCTACCTAAGAAAATACTCCCCCTGTCCCATTTTAATAGTCTCTTTTGAAAAATTCTAACTTTTTTAGGAGATACATAATCATTACATTTAAATTTAAATTTTAGTACACTTAATAATACTTTTCTACGATTCAATTTTAGGAATTTAAATATTTTTTATTTTGAATTTTCAAATAGAACTAATATTTTGGGACATCTTAAAATAAAAAAAATAATAAAAAAAAAAGACTAACAAAATGGGATAGAAGGGTATATGAAAATGTTACAATATCAAAGTATACTCTCTTTTTTTATTATTAAAAAAAAAAAGCGAAGATGCGTGGGGGCTTTTAGGTAAATTCGCACATGCAGCGAAAATGAACGTTTTGACAAAAACCCTAGAGAAAGGGTTTTGGGGATTTCCATCTATGTCGAAACATTGAAATAGTTTTCTTCTCCGATCACTGAAGAAGAAATCGAAATTTAGAGAGAGAGAGAGAGAGATGGAGAAGTCTGTGGTGACCTTTGACAAAGGCACGACCTGCTCTTCTTGGAACTACTGTGGCGAGAGATTGGCTACTGGTTCAATCGATGGAACTTTGGCCATTTTCGACTCAGTCGACCCGGCTTCTTCGTCATTCACTTGCACTTCTACATCCAGGGTTCGTATTTCGTAAGCTTCGTTCTTTGTTAAAATTTACAAGTTTTGTGTGTGTATATGGGTTTTGAGTGGATAATTATCTGCAATCCTTTTAGTCTGAATTGAATTCGAAGTTTAGATAATTGGATTCCATAGGGTTTTTATATGGCATTTCTAATTGAGAATGGGTAATAATGGCGATAATGTTGAGGATTGTTTATAAACAAAGGCGATAAAGATCAGATAGGGAAGCATGTTGTCATTTATTGCATTATACACTGTTAAATCATTTTACATGGCGAACCCAGAATTGTGCAAGGGGGGGTTAAATTTTTTTTTTTTATATTTTAGAGAAATTGAAGTAAAATTATATAGATTTTGGGGACCAAAATACTAATTTATTTTATATATACTCAAAATTACATGAAAGTGATGAGATTTTTCAAAGGCTTGGGGTGGCCAAAACACATTCGTTTTATAATTACTGAAAATTGCATAAAAAGAATAATTTTTGGGCAGCAAAGATAAAATTATTTAGATTAATTATATTAATTTTGAAGGGGGCAAAACGCAAAACTCTTTTATTAATATTCCAAATTACATGATAGAAATGTGATATTTCAAAAGTTTGAAGTGTTACTAAAAGTTGCTTCTAAAATTATGAGTGTGACAAGGAAAGTGGCTTAAGGGAGACAAGTCTAGTCAGTGGTCTTTTTCCTTACACTATCTGTAGCAAGATGAAACTTGTGAAATTGTTATAGCAAGGGTTGTTATGTTGATGCTTGGAAATGATATGTGCCCATGGTTGTGATGGGTTGGTTATGAGAAATAATAGGTTGTGGTGATCAATGGATTTGCGTTTTAGTTGAGTTTTGTGAGAAGGGGCTGCATTTCATTATACTGTGCGAAGGCATTTATGGCAAAAATGTATTATGTGATTTTCCATTTAACAGTGGATTTATCTCTTCCTCATTGGTTGAGGTTGTAGCATCATTGTTCATTGAGTATGAAGTTAAATTTGCATGTATTGATTGCAGTTCTTGCCCTGATTATCTCATGTTTTTCCTGTATTCTCTCACACAATTATCATCTTTTTTGTCATTCATGGGTATAGATTATAACTACATTTTGGTAGTTGGATTTTTTAAACATGATGATGTGGCAGCAGAAGTTTCATTGGGATTCAAACTTCTCAAAGTTTCATATATGTTTCCTTTCTTCTTCTTCTTCTTCTTCTTCTTCTTCTTCTTCTTCCCTTTTTTTATTATTATTATTATTTTTTTTTATGTGGTCATCATTTTCTTGATTTTTTATTTATTTATATGCATTTTTGACATTGGGCTTCTCATAGGTTCGTGAAGTGAGCATTGTGAAAGTTGTTTGGGTTCCTCCGGAATATGGTGATGGAGTTGCATGCATTTGTGCAGATGGAACTTTGTCATTGTGGGAGGAGGTTGCTGAAGGTATCCAATGAATTTTCTAATGCATTTTCTATGTTATTTACACACAGTATCATAGTCTAAAATTAGGCAGTGTTATACATCGGCCAATTCTTTTTGATTTGCATTTAATATGTTCTTCCTAGGAACAACTTTGTAGGTAACTCTTTACTCTGGGTTTCATTTTGGTTTGTTCAGTGTTTGTTCTCTTTACTCTTTTCTCTGATAGATTTTTATATGCTTTTTTGTAATCTTTTCATTTTAAGCCAAAAACATCCATCTTTGTGGCTCATGGTTAAAAATACCACTACCTCATCATTCTGGATGAGTTTTCTGTTTAAAAATTCTGTTTGTGTACCATTTTCCTTTCTAATAATCATGAAAAATATTACTCAAGCTTAGCATGCTGGGGAGCCTCCCATTTTGTGACCTGTGAACAAAGCCTCACTGTTATTTTGAATATTGTTTTGTCATTCTATAGATACGAAACCCCTTCAATGGAAGCTTTGCAAAGACTTTGAGACAAGTTCAAATCAAGTGCTAGATATGCAATTTGGAGTCTCATTCACAAGTTTGAAGTTGGTAGGTATTGGCAATGGGTATCACCTCAGTTTTTCTTCATTTAATTTCTTAGAATTGCATATAGGGAATCAAGTTTGCTAGCCCGTTAATGAAAATATGGTAATTTTTGTATTAATTTGTAGTAAAAAGAGTTTCCAAGCCCCTTTTTGGCTCTAAATAGCTTTGGGGTTGTCAAGCTTCTATATGTTTCTATAATTTAAGTTGCTTTTTAAAAGGCACTAATTTTATCAAAGTTTTTATTTTACTATCCTTTTAGTTGTAGTGTTCTATGGCAACACAGTACGATAAGAAATTGTAAATTTTCATTTTGATGATGGCATATTTTGCTATGGTGTTTTGTTTGACTTCCTTTACAGGTTGCTGCATATTCAAACGGCCACGTGAAAGTGTATGAGCTCCTAGATCCATTGGAACTGAAGAATTGGCAACTTCAGGTGTTCTTTGTAATTCTACAATGTTACAACTTATATTACATGGACTCTTCAAAATAAATCAAATACTCGTGTCACGTGTTGGACACCCAACACTTGGACAAGGGTGTGAGATATTCTTATATATTTGTTAACCATCTCAGGCCACTAAATTCTAGTATTAAGTTGATGAACAGTGTTTACCAGGCATTGCCACCAAGCTGCTCTGTTTATGCTACAATATGTAATATATGTGATGAATGCACATACATAATATTCATGTATAATGCTTATTGGTTTTCTTTGGTATTTTGACTTGTATATATTTTAATATATGTCCGAAACTAATATTTTGTAATTGTTTCTCTAGGCAGAGTTTCAGAATGTTATTGATTCAGTCTCCAAATTTGGAAAGGCTGCATGCTTGTCTGCATCTATCTCTTGGACTCCACAAAGAGGTGAAAGCCAGCAATTGAGCTTTGTTCTTGGTTTCAATTCGAATGTAATGCAACTCAATTCTGCCAAGGTATGTTAAATTCTGTATGTATTTATTCTTTGATTCTTTTTGCTTATATATATATATATAAGAGAGAGAGAGAGAGAGAGGTGACGAAAAAACTTTTGATTGGTTTTGATGTATAGTGGAGTAAAGGTTTTTTTTTTTTGCTTATAATGTTTTTAGGGGTGATATTTCCGTTACCAATAAGCAAATGTTCAGTCAGGGATAGTGTATTCTGCTTGTTTGAAGTTCTTCCTCCACTGCGAAGTCATCTCTGAAATGATTGGGATTTAAGTGGATGTCTGCCACAATGATATGTTTTAGTTAATGATGAGGCGTATCTCTGTAGGTTTGGGAATTTGATCAGGATCATCAAAGATGGCTTCCAGTTGCTGAGTTAGCTTTACCTGAGGACAAGGGCGACCCAGTTTATGTAGTTGCATGGGCACCAAATATTGGCAGGTAACATTTTATCTATCTTCTTATATAAATGCTTTTTATGTGTATTACTCCTAAAAATCTGAATCTTCCAAGGTCAAAAGCTCTGTTAGTAAAGTTCCTGTGGCTGTGTTATCCCTTGGCACAGAAATTAGGTATCCTGCCTTTGGCATATAGTTTTCGGGGAAAGCTTTGCATCAGTATGCCGTCACCCTAATTATATTATTATTACTCCTGTTTTCTTATTTAAAGGAACCATTAAAGAATACTATTATTTTAATTGACTGTAAGACTGCATAAATAATTCTCCTTTAGACCATACGAGGTAATTGCTGTTGCAACTCACAAGGGAATCACAATATGGCATCTTGGATTGAGCCCTGATCTTGATGGAAGGCTCTCGGTGGGGAAGGTTGCGTTGCTCTCTGGTCATGCAGGCGAGGTAGTTGTACCAATATCTATTTACATTATTATGTAATTATGCTTTATTAACATAAATAAAGATGATGGTTAGAGCTGTTAACTTACGAACACCTCACTCCGCCAATGGGCTTTTGGTGTGCGATGGAAATTTATTTTGGTAATGTTTGGGTCTTGGATTTGTGGGGAGGAAAAGAAAATGAAGGGAAAAGTGAAAATTTTACCTTTAATTTCATTTACTTTCCTCATTCATTTTCTTTTCCCTCCAAAAATCCAAGTTCCAAACACAAGCTGCGTGTTTTCTTTGTATCATAATTTCATAATTTGGATAGCATATTTATGGAACATAATTGGTGTGGCAAATATATTGAAAAGATGCTGAGCCACTGCCAAATGAACTTTGAAATGTGTTATAATGCATGTAGATGTCATGCATTTGTGTGTCTGTTTGCCTGTTTGTCTGTCTGTGCTTCTATGCATATACATACATTGATAAAGGAGTCATTTGAAATTATTTTACTAGCAAGGAGTCCGATCTTAAATGCCATATGAAATGAAGCTTCATATAAGATGATGATTATGTTGCTATGGTATGTCAAGATGCCCACTGAAGTAGCTGGTTGCATCCTTGTCGATGTTCTCTCTCTCTCTCTCTCTCTCTCTCATGTAATGTAATGTAACATATCCATGTTTTGTGATTAGGTTTGGCAGATGGAGTGGGACATGAGTGGAATGACACTAGCAACTACTGGAAGTGAAGGTGCCGTGAGGCTGTGGCAATCTAACTTAAATGGCATTTGGCACGAGCAGGCAGCTTTTGAACCCACCACCTAGTCCCTGTTATTCCGACTGAATGGTTGCTATTTCCTGTATTTATTTTGCCAGACTACATAGCTTCAAAATTTTTAAATTACCAGCTCTTACGTATAAAATTTCTTCCCAGTATACGCTTACTGGGTCTTTCTAGGCAGAGATGGAGTGGAATGTAGTCATTGTCACGGTCCTATGTTTATGTTGCATGCAAGGTTTCTGATGAATTAGTGAATTCTAAGGCTAGAGTCATGGTTATTTTTTTATTTGATTTATTTTTGACCAATGGTAAGAACTTCAATTATGGGAAGCTGCAAACCCAACACAACCCCTATTCAGGGGCACAGTTCCAATGGGAAGGAGGGCATTTTGGGAGAAATGAAAACTCACATGTTTTGGATTTAATATTTAATTAGTACACGCGATCAATATAGTTTACTTGATACACATATTTTGTGACTAGGAGTGTGTGTAGAGCTTATCGTGTAGAGTTGATCTAATGTGGCAAGGGTAGTAAAAAAGGCTAGGTTCACATAAAAAGATATTAAATTTTAATTTTTAAGTTTTGTGAAATATATAGTTTACTTGATACACATATTTTGTGACTACGAGTATGTAGAGCTTATTGTGTAGAGTTGATCTAATGTGGCAAGGGTAGCAAAAAAAGGCTAGGTTCACATAAAAAAATTGTTAATTTTTAATTTTTAAATTTTGTGAAATAACTTTTAAATTTATTTACATGAATTAAGTATTTCAACTAATTTTGCAAAAATAAAAGAACAATAATACCATGTATATGATGATATTGACTAAAACAATATTAAACATAGAATTAGTTTCTTATAATGATGTACTCTTATCAATTATTATGCAGTAAGATATTTACCTTCCACAAATTGATTTATGAGCATCTTATTTGGACCGAAGTAAGACTCAGATCAAACAGTCCTATTTATCTTATATCTCTTACTTTGATAAGGACTCGATTTAAGGAAAAATTATTAATTGGTTCAGGTCATTACATGATTATATTTTCGATCAATTACAAATTATTATGCATTCTCATATTTTTAAATCGCTCAATATAAAATTATAATATTCACCGTTCTCACCAATCATAATGCATGATGCAGCCACTTAACTAACCAACAATTTTTTCATTTTAAGATAAACAATTATGGCCAAACACAATATTAGAGAGGATTTACTCTGATTCATATGGACTTTGATAATTTAAATTGTTGATTTTATAAAATTTTATGTATCAAATATTTATTAAAAAAATCAAATTAATTTATTATTTATAATTAAATCATTTCATCATATTTATCTAAAAAAATAAAAATAAATTAGCAACAACTACAATTTTTATTTTTTATTTTCAAATAACCAAATACAATAAATTATCTACCCATAAAATAAAGGAGATTTTTTTTAAGATCTCTGGTATTAAGATTTTATAGCATAAAGAACATCTAATATTTTCATAATGGCTAAGATCCTTTGAATTGATCCAGAGAATTTCTCTAGTCGAATTTTCTCTGATCGAATTTTCTTTAGACTTCACATAGAAATTCTCTCCAAAACAGAGAAATTCTCTTCAAATTAGAGAAATTTGTCTCATTACGTGCAGAGAATTACACTGGAATCAAATCAAAGAAAATTGAAATTTCTCTGAACAAAATTGTTAATTTTTGAAATTAGACTTTACAAATACAAAGCAATTCACTGTGCTCCATTTGGAATACATGACAGTGACCCAGAGAGTGAGAGAGAAAGGTTTTACATCAATGGCGTTTACTTACAAATCAGAGAAATTCTCTCTGATTTAATTTTTTGTGTTAATTTTCTCTGTGTGATGGCCAGAGAAATTTGTTCATTTTCTCTAGCCAAAAAGCACACCTTGTGATTTTCTCTGGTCAAACTACGTACTCATCTCTTATCTCTGTGTTAAACAACAATCAACAACTAATATTGAAATCAATTTTCTTTTATAAACACATTCATATAATCAAATCCTTTACCAATCAAATCCTTTACTTCTGTAGAACCAAAATCAATCAACAATAAGAACAATTCACAATTCATAAAACACAGATAAGTCATCAATTTACACAAATATAAAATTCTCATTTAAATTTGAATACACAAAACATATTCAAACATGTTTTTATATACAATTTTGTATGCTAAAATGCAAAATTAAAACCCAAGGTAGCAAAAGCAATTAGAGGAAGAATTGTGTGACCTGGGTTACTTCTGTAGAGGAGACCTAGATGATAACAATAGCAGTAATTAGGAACAAATCAACTTTATATCTCCAACTCGTCATGAATCCACCAAAGACCTAGAAATTAAATTTATAAATTTAATCAAAACTAACAAAGATCTGTGTTTTTCTCTTTGATATTTGAGTAAATTCACGATCTTTCACTTTTGTCATCGACACAAAAACCAACAAACAAAAAGAAAATGAAAACCCAATTAATGCTAGAATAGTTGGTGGTTGATCTGGGCTCTTGTTGCTGCTCTGACTAGAGAGAGAATGAGAGATTTAGAGAGAGAGAGAGAATGGAAGTAGGAAAGGCCGACAAGTAAAGAAGTCATGATTGAAACTCTAGTTTTTACCGTCTCTGTCAAACTCTAACTTGCCATTCCTTTCTCAATCTTCTCGGCTGCTTTCTTGGATCTCTCTCCACTTTATTCGATGAACATCTTCGAAATCTCTAACCAGACCTGTAATTCTCGAACTTGAAGACAAATATATATATATATATAAATCGAGGAGGTGGTGGATCGTCAAAGTTGGAGATCGTTGATACTCCATTGGATCGGAAATGAATCAATGAGGCATTAGACAAATAGTTGGACAAATTTCTATGTAACATATGGATAAAGATTTGAGAGATTTTAAATATTATAAATTTATTTTATTAGAGAGGGGGATTAGATTAATTTTTCTTAAAATAAAACCCAACGCAACTCCGGGGTGCCCCCACAGACTCCAACAATACCTATAAAAGGACCTGACGTTTTCCTAAAAAGTCCAATTCCTTAGATTCCCATCGTAGTAGGGTTTTGAATTTGGCGCAAACGAAAACAAAGAAGCGAAGAAAGTAACAATGGGGCGTAGAAGAGTCGAAATCAAGAAAATCGAAGACAAAGCCAGAAGACAAACCACCTTCACAAAGCGCCGTGACGGCCTCTTCAAGAAGACCGGCGAGCTCTGCAACTTGTGCGGCACCGAAGCCGCCGTCATCACCTTCTCCAACGCCGGCAACACCTTCGCGTTCGGCAACCCCTCCGTCGACTCCGTCCTCGACCGTTACCTCTCCATGACCTCATCATCCTCCAGAGCCTCCGTGGACGGCGGCGAGGTGGCGGCGGCTGAACGAGTGAGAGAGAGGGAAGAGAAGCTTGCGGAGGCTCTGGCTAGGTTGGAGGTCGAGAAGAAGAGGGGAGAGGCGATCGATGAGGCTTTGAGTATGTTGAAATTGAATGAGGATGTCGTTGGTGATTCGAAAGTTACCGTTTCGGAGGAGATGGGGGAGATTGGGAGTGCGGTGGAGATGGCTCAATTGGAAGCGGAGAAGAAGCATGATGAGATTGTTGATGAGATGTTGGCGATGTTGAATGCGAAGGCTGAAGCTTCGAGATTGAAAGAAGTTGAACAGGAGGTTGGGAAGGATGTGGATGAGGAGACGACTGAATTGCAAATCGGAAACAAAAGCCAAAGAGGCGATCGATGATTCTACTGTTCCTCATGGTTGTGAATTAGGGTTTTGGATTGTACTTAATCAGAATCCCCCTTTCTGGTTTCTTTAGCTGCATTGTGTACAGTAGGTAGTATAGAAATCTTGATTGAGAATGGATCCCTTTTTTTTTTCTTTTTTCTTGTTCTTGGCTGATTCTTTGTTATTTTCATCGAAAATACTAGAGTCTTGTTGTTCTTGTTTTGAGATGAATTTTCCAGTTTTGAAATCTACAAATCTCTGGTTCGAAGGGTGGAGACTGGAAAAGTTTCAAATTCTGGCTTGAAAGTCGCTGAGGATGATGATTTGGATGTTGAGCTCTAGCAGTCCTGTAGGCTGTAATGGAGAAAATTGACCATTCTCTCTCATCTATCAGCATTCATTATACCTCATTATATTTCTTATTCACCCAACGCAAATCATATCTCACCATATTCCTTATTCACCCAACGCAAATATAGTTAATATTTCACCAATCATATTATTATCATGAACTGTACTCCCAAATTATCAGATTACCGAATAATCACATCTACATTGTATTGTGATGGATGTGAATCTACAAAGGTCTGTAGAGCTTCTTGATCAAGCTGTAAGTTTGTCATAGTCATAGGTATTCTTGATCAAGTTTCAAATTAACCACTTCTTAATCAACTAAACACGAATTGAATTGAGATGAAATAATTTGATTTATTTTATAATCATGAACACATGAACGTGGCCATATCAAAAAAATGCCTAAACATATGGATAGCCTTAATACTCTATTTGATTCACTGAAATGAGTTGGAATACAATAAGATGGTTATTCTTTAAGTTCTCTTCTAGAGTTATCATTCCACCATAATGGTGAATGATGATTGCATTTTTATTGTATTTTTCTTTACTCTTTTTAATTAACCAAACATAGGAATGAATATTTTGATGGAATGATTATTTTATTCTACTTAATTCCAGTGAACCAAATACTGCCTAAAAACTTATTTGATTGAGTAGATTATAACATAAGATTAAGATTATTAATCTACGAAACTCACATTCTATTGTTTGATTGCAATTTTATTATTCAGATTAGATTCCAATAGCCATTCTAGCTAACGAAATTAACGAATTTTTTAATCCTGCAACTAACAACGCAAAACATACATATAATTGGGATTATATATTTTCATATTTATTACAAAACAAACATGAACAAGAAAAAATTATGTCTGTCACTAATCCAACTAGATAACTAATCCTATACTAATATCATGAATTGTTAATTCCATCATTATTTATCCTACTAATCAAACATACTTTAAGAGACCTACAGTTCCAAAGGTCATCATCACGGTGTTTGGCCACTCAACCATGTAATGGTGAGTTACGGACGCATACATAAATAAATATTTGAACTCACACTCTTAACACAATACATGACATTGGATACAATTCTTCCAAACCTGAAAGGCTTAACGTATTAATCTTATATGTTGCCAATGTCGTCACCCGAATGATCGACTCTAAACAGAGTTAAATCTGGAACCTTGGCTACAAAACCCAAGATATTTCCACTCAACCAAACCCCTCGGGTTAAGAGGTTCATATCATCAACATCAAGCTTTAGAATTGCAAGAAGGTCCTGCAGCACGGCAAAATGGCAGGCCCAAAACCTCTCAATTAGGGCCAGGGGGTGGGCTGGGTGGGCAGGTTCCAATATGATAACAAACCCAACCCACGAAAAGTGTGTTGTTGATACTCTACCAAAGACAAAAATCCAAACAAAAAAAGTATATATATCAAGCGGTCTAAATCATCTGAAAACTTTGAATTTGATAAGGGGAAACGATGTCCATATACAGCCATTACAGCATGTTCGTATAATTGTAGAGGAGAGAGAAAGAGGCTGCTTCTCAATGGTGATTAACTGTTTCCAACCTCTTTGGAAGAACCCAACCTTTCTGGGCTTCTCTTCTTCTCCTTCACCTTCTTCTTTTCTTCACAATGTTCAGACAAAGCATTGCAGAGAAACCACATATTTCAAGTGTTGGGGAGAGAGAAGGTATTGTGGGAAGAGAGGGGGGATAGTCTGTGGGGGGTTCTTGCCTGTTGACCCATGGGCACCCAACATTGATTCACAGAGCATAGCTTCACAGCTCTTTGCTTTCTCTCTCTTCCCTTACATTGGTTTCTTGTACTTCATCACCAAATCCAAGTCTGCTCCAAAGCTTACTCTCTTTGGATTCTACTTCTTGCTTGCCTTTGTTGGCGCTACCAGTGAGTTTCTTTCAATTCTTCTCTCAACTTTGCTTTTCTTCTGTTGAATCGAAATTTGGCTTCTGTTTATTTCTAGGGTTTGTGGGACTATTGGGTGAGAACATGAAGAAAATCATATAAATGATTTGTTTTTTTGGAAAATCTCACTTTATTGTTTGATTTCTTTGGTTTATATTTATTGTTTTGGTGGAAATTTCTGAAAAAGGCATAAATTTTTGTTGGAGAATTTAGCCAATAACCCATTTGGCTTGATGAGAAAATTGTGGAAAAGAGACATACAAAGAGAAAATATGTTGAATCTTATGTTTTTTTTGTTGTGGAAATACTTTTTAATTTTTGAAACTGCAATCTATCTTTCGAAACATAAATTGGAGAAGTTCTACATTAAATTACTGAATCAGATACATTATAGTGTTCTGTTCTTATGCATTGAGAGCTCAATGGAATTCTGGATGAAAATCTTCATCAATGACTTGATTGTTTGCTTCTAGGATTTGTTGAAGGAAAGTAGCAGGAAAATGGAGGAGGAAAGCTTCTTTTTTTTTTCCTTCCATTTTTCTTTACCGAGAAAAACAAATGAGTAGAATTTTCTCAAAAAAATCTTTTATTTTTGTTTGGAGCATATTGGGATAATTAAGGTCTGTTGCTTGTCATTATCGTATAAAAAAAAAAATTTGTAATTTGGAGTTAGGTCTGTTAATTTCAGATCAGTAATTATCGGTTTCTACATTGTTGGAGGCAGGTCTAAATTTCTAACCCTAGGATTACTCTTCCTTTCTCTCTGGTGGCAGTCAGCATTATTAGTTAGATAAAAATAAATAAATTTCTCCAATACCCTATTTTATATTTACTTTGTATCTCTTAATCACTGTCAACCTATTTGTTTCAACTCTATTGATTCCATTCATGTTTTGCTGCTTCGCCGCTGTTGAGCAGTCCCAGCTGGAATATACGGTAACTTCTCATCACCAAGCAAGATTTGCTTAATTTTTCTAAAATAAATTTGTTATTAATTTCTAACTTGAAACTATATTCTCAAACACTCTGCCTTTGGGACAGCAAAGGTGCGTTATGGGACATCATTGTCTAATGTGGACTGGTTGCACGGTGGGGCGGAGTCGCTGCTAACTATCACCAACTTATTCATTGTGATGGGTCTAAGGGAAGCTCTTAGGAAAACCCGGGATGCAAAACCAACCACCTCTAGCATGGTTTCAACTGTCGAAGAAGATAAGAATTCTTCCATATAGGCTTGACATCCCTTTTGGGACTTTTTATTTTGTGGTCTTGATGGTCTTTCATCTTTGTCGTATGATACCTTATTTGCTGCTAAGAATTCCCAATTGATTATTGATGTACTATTTTGTTGAAGAAGTTGAACTTGTTTATGGAACATAAGATTTTACTATGTTTGCAATTGACATTCCTAGGAAGAACAAAAATACAACAATCTGAAATCTAATACATGACTCTGAAATTTGTTTATTATTTCAGAATCAATTTCTAATTCTAGGCCAGGATTTATAAACTTACTAATACGTACAAATGAGCCTTTCTTTCTCATTTTATGGTAGCAAGGATCAGCAACAGGATTTTAACTATTGGCCAATAAGAAACGTATCCATGTTGAGATTTTGTTCTTTTGATACTGGTATCCGGTTGATACTATCTAATACAAGACCTTATTGCTGATATTGATACCTATCCCAATTCAATTATTTAGTATTATGAGTGGAAACTAATTGAAAAATCCAGGATTGTCAAATGGGAAATGTGAATCTTGAACAACCGGGTCAATTGAGAAATCCAGGTCCACGATCGGAGAATTGGTAGCCGAAGTGTTGGAGGAGATTATGTCGGTGAGATCGGATTCTGAATGGACCATTCCAAACCCATTCATCACCTGGCATGGAGGCACTGGGAAGTAGCTCGTTTCAGACGTCGCCGGAGACACAAACGATGGCAAACAACAACTCTCCAGAATGCTATCACTGACGAGTGTCGAAAATGCAAAACTCGCATTGTTTTCGCCATTGTTCCATCCGAGTGACGATGTGGAAGGAAACTCGAAATGAGATGCCATGTCCCTGTTGTCCGAGTCATCAGTATCTACTCTGGAGCTTGTTCTGAAGTTGAAAAACATGTTTTGGGATTGCTGTTGCTGCTGGTAATTGTTGGGATTGTTTTTTGGTTTTGATTCTTGTTTGTCTAGTGATGATGATGATGGTGGTGGTGGTGGAGCTGTGTGTGGGGTTTGGTTGCAACTGTGTCTCCCTCTGTAGATAATTTCGAAGATGGTGGGATCGTCATCCGATCGTTGGACTTGCTTTGTAGCCCAGCAGTTTTGAAGGCTGCGGTATGTGCATCTGTAGTAGCTTCTGTAAAACACCAAAACAAAATCATGGAATTAGATTTGCTTTTGTTTTTCTCATAATGAAAGTGCTTCCATTTTAGACTCTGTCCATCTCAGCCAATTTTGGATACCAAAAAGTGCCTTTATTTCTCAGTTTTGAGCACAAAAAACAGGATGGAATAAAGATAGTGGTTTAATTATGGGGGGATTGCAAATTAACTGAAAATAATTGCAAAAAAATAGTCATCAAAATGATAATTAAAATAAATGGGACAGACAATAATACAAAAACCCTATGACAGGTGACATGGAATCTTCTATTCCCAAACTTATTAATTCTGCTATCCTAATACAATTTGAATTAGAGCAATGATTCATGACTTTATATTTCAAATTTTAACAATGGCTTTAATGATGTGATATGGAATCAAAAAAAATATATATATATACATTAAATCATTTATGAGTGAGATCCATTGTCATGTAAGTAGTGCTCTCATTAAAACTTTATTTTTAATGTTCTTAAATATTTTTGTTTGAATTATTAAATTATTTTTTGAGATTCATGTGTTTTGAAAATTTTAAATAATTGAACGATTGAGTGCATTAAGATGAGGAATAAATAAACTTAAAAAAAAGAGAATCATTAGATTAGACAAGTCAAGATTGCATCTGCAAAATTCTTGTCCTCCATGCACTTTGATCGAAATGACTTTAAAATTAGGATAAGAGAGAGAATAGTCACCTGGGATATTTGGCGCCAAGAATGTCTTTCTGTCCATATTTTCTCCAACTGTAACCATCCTCCGTGGGACCTTCAAACCCATTCTCAGAGCAAACCCTCACTTGTCCTGTCCATGTGGGCAACACCTTTCTGCAACACCAATTCAAAAAACATGTTTTTAAAACATTAGCTGAGAAGGGAAAAAATTAGAAACCATGAAAATTTTTTTATGTCATGAAAGATTTATAATTTTTGAATTACCTTAGTTAGTGTATGATATTTTATTCTAAGTGTAATTCAAGAGTCACAAAATTTTTATGATTATTTTCATGATATCTAGTATTGCTGGCTAAGAAAACACTTTCCCAAATCAAATTCACCACCCAAAAAAATAAAAAAACACGGTTAGGATTCGAAATTCACCTCTTCTTGGAAACATCATTCTGGTCCTGCTGATCTTTAAAACCCCGGTCGAATTCCTCGCTCTGAGGACTCCCGTCGCCAGAAATTGAAGACTCTGGCAAATTGGTGATGGGTGCCGATAACTGAGGATGTCCAATTGATCTACTCCACTTGAGAATCATAAAGGCCTTCTCGTATGAAGATAGTATCCTCTGTAGTAAAATTTCTCGACTTTCGGCAGAGGAAGTTGAATTCAAGTGAGCTCTTAGTTGTTTGGCTAGCTCCATCCCTTGAGCCAGCTCATTGATCAGTGTTTGTTCCCAATTCAAACCATTCTCCATTTTGTATGCTAATTTTGATCAACTTGAGGTTGGTGATTGTTGGGGGGGAAAAAAATCAGAGAGAGAGAGAGAGAGAGAGAGAAGTAGAACCCCTCACACTTGTGATCAGAGCTCAAAGAAAGACATTGAATGCCGGTATGGTCATAAGAAAGGGCATATGAAATGGGAATGTAGAGAAAAAAAAAAGCTTTGACAAATGCTAGTCGACGTGCAGTTTATAACAGCTTCTTATAATTTTTTTATTTTAAGAATCCGTGCCAAAGTGTTTGATACAATTTTTGAGGTAAACTGATGATTGGAGAAATGTGGGAATGACACTTTCGTATCTGCTTTCTGATTATTAGTTTTCAGAGCAGAGGAAAAAACACACATACCAGTAAGCATTCCAATTTGCAGAAAATGAGGAATCAGAATTGGATGGATTGAGGAATTCAGATGGAAAACTGGGTGGTGTTTGGATATGGGTTAAAGAAGCAGAGTTCGGTATGGAGAGGAGGGAGTGAGGGTTGAGGAAGCAGAGAGTGAAAGATTTGAATTTAAAGAAAGGGTGTGTTTGGGGAGTTTGACCGAGAAAACGAGTTTTTCAGCATAGACCGGTCTTTGGTCATATGGAAATTGGAAAATATTGTGGATGTCCAAACGCTGACCCATTCAAAACCCCTTAAAAAGGGTGGAGAGTTAATGTTAAGTCATTGGGAAGATTCTTAAATGAAAAATCAGTAATGGAATTTATTGAAAATGGGAATCAATCATGCTCACTTTTGAAAAAACACACACAAAAGAAAAAATGTAAAATGATCATTTCTAAAATGAACAAATCCAAATCACTTATAGTTAATTCTTATTACTTTTTTATTTTATTTTTTAGGTGTCTGAGCGGACTCGTGTGTACATTGACTAATCTCAAAATTCTAAAGTTTTAACAACTTAGCAAATCTCTAATAGTCCTTTAAGATATTAATTGGCTATTTTTATTAATGGATTAGACATTTATTTATTAGGTGTGATGCTTGGTTCAAATTATATCATTGCAAGTGCAACTTCTTTTGCCGTATACTTTATATTCTCTTGGTACTAATTGTTAAAAAAATAATAAATTACATTATTAGTCCTTTGAGTTTGAGCAAAATTTTAACTTTACTTCTTGTAGTTTCAATTAAATCAAATTAATTCTTGCACTTTTAATTTTATTTCAATAAGGTCCCTCCTTTGTCAATTGTCGTTAAAATTTAAAAGGAAAAACAACAGCTACAAAGATAGGGGAGCTAAGTAAAATTTGTAAAAAATTATAAAGTTCACCGGCATAGTTTATTCATTTTGCAAAATTGCATAGCTGTTTCTATATGTGACCATTTTTCATTTTTTGCAAAATTGCATGACTGATTCCCTTTATTAAGAGAATGTTGTTTTTATTCAAATTTTATTTTAATAATATTATATTGACTTGATAATAATCCAAAAAGGTCTCCGTATCCCACACATATGCAGGAAGTGATAGAAGGTCCATATGCTGACCCATTCAAAACCCCCAAATGGGTCTCTCTCTCTCATTTGTCCTTTTATTTTATTGCTCCTTTGTCATTTTATTTTATTGCATTAATAATTGAATTTAAGAAATGAAAAACAAGAAAGTCAGAGGTTGGAGCTTTTAAGGATGTGATCATTATACTAAAGAATCATCAGACCTAAATCCGCGTTGCTTGCTTTGCCTAATGAATGTTGTTAGGTGGAGATTCTGATGATTTTCATTTCATTTATAACATGGTTATACCATCTCACCCAAATTTAAAATTAATAATTTATTATTATTATTTTTTTGGGACATAAATTATAAATACACTATTGATGTATATTTAAAATATGAATTGTCCTTTGTGATTCTAAAAAGAATAATGTTTGAGAGCTCAAAAATCTTTCTTCCCTAATCTCCCTAATGCCCAAAACGACGTCGTTTTGGACATTAGGCTTTTTTTTTTTTCCTTTTTTTTCTCCCATTTTCAGTTTGTAGAGGAAGAGGAAGAGGGAGAGAAAGAGAAGAGAGAAAGAGGAGAGGAGGAGAGAGGGAGAAAAAGGAGGGGAAGAGGAATTGAGGGGGATCGTCGTCCCACCGATCGTTGTCCCCGATTGTCCGATCGTTGTAGCTCACTCCGATCGTCGCCCCACCTCCGCCTCCGCCTCCGCCTCCCCCCCGCCCTGGTTGATGGCCCCTCCAGTCCTTCTCTTCCTCCTTTTTCTTCCCTTTCTTCCTTCTTCTTTCTGATTTTCTTCTTCTTCTTCTGAAATGGAAAAAAAAAAAAAAAAAATTTTCATTTGAGAGCTCTTTTGACGAGAGCATTGCTCTTTTAAAAATCACATCCCGCCTTTTTAAGTTTTTAATCGCATAACAAATGTCATCTTTTATTAATAAATCGTTAAATTAATTAATAATTTTTAATAATATCATAAATATATTGCAATTAATAATTTAGATAATTTTATTATTACATAGGAGAGTAATTATAAATTTCATTATGTTGACAAGGAGGTTTTGTAATTTTCAAAATTATAGGAAAAAATTCATATTTTAAACAAATCTCAGCAGGTATATTTATAATTTATCCTTAGCTGAAACTACAATCGTTTATTCATTTTACCCCCAAACATTCAACAAATTAATATTTTTTTTTACTAAATATCACATTCTCAGCATACAAAAGCATTTATGCACGTGATTTGTTTAATTTAATTGTATCCAAAAACAATAATTTGCTATAATTGATTATATTTTGTGTCTTATTAAATATATATACATATTTGATAATGCAATGTTGTCAATGTGAGATGGGATCGAATTGATCCACGTGGACTGGGGCGGTTTTTTCCGTGGACTCTCCAACACTTAAGTTAGACGAGAAGTGATCAAGAGAAAGTTTAGAGAAATAGATAAGAGTTTAGAGAGAGAAGAATAGAGTATTACTTGTTCTCCTTAACATTCTTCGCAAGCTTCTTTATATTTTTTACCAATTATTTCTTTATCTATTCAAGTTGTCTTGTTGGCCGAAAGTTTATGACCTACTCACCGTTGATCATGCAGAGGACAAGAAATCTTGTTTGCATTTAATGCCATGACAACCTCATTTAATGTTTGATGCTTGGGCTCAATAACTCTACGAGATCTTTGTTTAGCATGTGGCTAAACTCCCTGCCTAACAGGTGTTTAAGTATAACAGGGTCTGGACCAACGTGAGTTATTTGGTGGGCCTGCTATTGAGTTTCACCTATTGGATTGTAACTAAATGCCTGTTTGAGCCGTCCAAGGCAGTTGTGGATTGGGCTGTCTTAGGCCCTGTGGCCCATGCCCATCAATATTTAAAATAATTAATTGTGTTTTGTTACATGGTACTTAGATATTTATTTCATTGCCTCTATATTATGGATAAAGTGAATCAAATACTTTCAATTATTTACATGGCTACTGGCATGTGTCATATTGTATAAAAAAATATTAATAATGAACATATAAGTACTCAATAATATCATATACTATTTCAAGAATATCTAATAATTTTTTATAATGGACAAGATGCCAGAAAAATGTTGACCCTCTTTTAGCATATGATGTTCGACCATTTTGGTTGTTGGAATGGAAACACTTCTAAATATTTATTTATTTATTTAGGTCTCTAATCTATACTTGTCACTTAAACTCACTTCTTTTTTCTAGTTGAATTGGTCAGCAAAAACACTCCAAATTTGCCAAAACACTAATGGCCCCTTTGATTTGTACATATAACAATTTTAGTCTTTGTATTTTCAATTGAAAAAAGCAATTAACCTTTAAATATGTTATAATTTTTTATAGAAAATTAGAATTTTTCCTGTGATAGAGAAATCATTACATTTTCCTCCTCCAGGACCCATTGTCAACTAACCCCACTCACTGTTACTCTAGCGAATGCAACAACCACATTTCTTTTTCTAATTCTCTGTTAAAAAAAAAAAAAAAATCATCATAATCATATTTTAAGAAAATGATACGTATAAAGTTTACTTTTTAGATATATTTTTAAGATTTAGTGATGTGTAAAAGAGATTGTCATGTTATTAGGTTTAAAAAGTGAGTTTAACTTTTTAGTTAGAGTAGCTATTATTTTCATTATCAATTATACTAATTAGACACAAAATGTAAAATTGAAATAAATAAAATTGTTACAATTAAAACTAGAGGATTCAATTAGACACTAAAAGTAACTAATAGTAACTATTACATTAAATTGCTTAAAAATAAATGTTCATAGGAAAACAGGGTTAAATACACTGAAGCATTGTGTAGCATTTTAATGATTTTTTTTCCCCCTAACTTGATCTCCATTTATACACTAGTTGAATTGGTCTTGTTGATCGTCAACTATCTCATCCCTTTTATAGTTTTGAAAATATATTTCATTTTGCCCTCTTTAAAATTATATTAATATCCCTTTTTTCAAAACTTTTTTTTTAACCTTTCTTCATAATACTTATTTACTCTTTGTTGAACTTCTTTCAATTCTCATGACTCCAATTTTCCATATACTAATCTAATCTAGAAGAAAATTTGATTGACTTCGTCTAAGTGTTGAATTGTTCGAATAATATAACAGTGAATCATGTATTCATGTTTAGCAACATTTAATTAGTTTACTTGGATAATTGTACATTTATCTATTTAAATGCCTCTTTTAAATTAATTTCTTGATTTCGTCGCTAAATGAAACCCATTTTAATAACTATACATGAAATTCATTTTTTCACATCAAGTAATAAAAAAAATTAAGACAACTACAGATCAGGCTATTTGACCAAAATTAATTACAATTATATGGATTTGCAAGTATATTTTTATACAGAAAAATACAGAAAAAATTACACCTCACAAAAATTCTCACCTTTTGTAAGTAATTGTCCAACCTTTCACTGATTTATAATTTACTATAAAAAAAAAATTAATAAAATAATTTATTTATAATATGTAATAAAAAAAAAATTGGGATTGATTTTATAGCATAGGAGAAGGCGTGTGATAAGTTATATATATAGGCGTGTGAAATGGTCCCTTCGTAACCGTGTTTTTTTTTTTTTTTTTTTTTTGTGGAAAATGAATCATTTTTTATGAAACAGACCGAAAATGATATGTGACAAACACAGTGCACACTATTAATCCTACCGTCCAAATTTATGTGGCAAGTGGACAACCCCCACGTCTCCATCATAGTATGAGAAAGTATTTCATGTAGTATAGTGTTGTGCTTTTTTGTTCATTAATTAATATGTAATTAAATAATATAAAAATTTATTTTTGTTCAGGTCTGAAATGTTGGGTCTTCATTCATATTAAATTTTGATCTTATTTATATTTAATATTAATTAATAGATAAAAAATAACATTATATTATGAAATAATATACTCATTATATATAAAATATTTTTTCATTGTAGTAGAGTCCATCAACCACACCATGATAAATACACAAGAGATTAATTAAATTGAGTTTAATTTTTTAGAGAAATGTTTGGGATCATGAAAAATTTTTCATGAAAATGATCATGAAGGATTTGTGATCTTTAGATTACCTTGATTAGTGTGGGGTTTTTTATTTTTTTGCAAAAATCCAAAGTCTTTCATAATTTTTTTAATTTCTTTTGTATGATCAGATGTTCGGACCAACTTATTCACACCTCGACTAATCCCAACTTTCACGTAAAACGTCCTCTCCATGTGAATTGGGCAAATCTTGAGCAGAACTCGTGATGTCCAAAAAGTTAATAACACTTAATGAAAATTGAATCTGAGACTTAAAGAAAGTATATCCCCAAGTCTCAAACTATACACACTAAGTCGTGGAGTTGAGATATATAAGCTTGTATACCTCAATTTCATGGCTTAAGGCATGGGATTTCAAGTGTTTTTTGTATTCTAAAAACTAGTAGAATCTCCAATATGTTGTTTGGCTTTGAGAAATATCCTTCTGTGTGAGTGATTTTCCGATCACACTGCCCTCCTTAGTAATCCAGCTGTAGAACATAGGCAGAGTAGACGGCACCCTATAATTTGCACAAAAAGAAAAGGTTCCGGCGGTGGTTCTTCCACCCGGGGGCACTCCGACGATCAAGTCAATATCTCTCAAAGATAATATCAGTGCTTAAATTACTGCTCAAGACTAAAAATTGCATACTTTAGACCCGCCGGGGATGCCCTTCTTTTATAGCTTAACTCTCTATCCCAGTCCTACTAGAAGTCTCACTTCTATGGACTCTCATTCAGTACTTACTCTGGACTCTACAAGAGATAAGGATAGACTCCCTAAGAATACTATCCTTATCCATCTCGAAGTCTTTCTTCATTCCAGGACACTCCTGTACTATCGCAGATAACATCGGCAACTCCGAGATAACCTCGGCGTAACTACCACGACAAGTGGCACCTCGGCTCACACTTCGGTGCCACCTCGGCCACGTGTTGGCACTTAGAAAATACATCCCCACAACTGCCCCCTAGGTTCTATTACCTCGGCATACTGAGGTGATGGAACCTATATTGAACTTTTTCCTCGTACGTCGGCTTAAGAACTTTCTAGCCGAGATCATTTATTTCAAGCCGACATGTCTTTATCCAAAAACAAGAATTCAGATCAATTTTCCTTCGCGCATGAGCTGTCATGCACCATTCTTCAACCATTCCACTGACGCGTTTTATCCTTATTCGTCCATGTTGGCGACGCGCCTGTTGGCCGTCTTTTCTCTGCTTGCGCCGTCTGACGCATGCGTTAACCCAGGCACAATAATTGCTTTTGTTTTGCCGCCGTTTCATGTTTTAGACAAAAACGTTTGCCTCTCTTTTCATTCTTTACTTTTTGCATTCGAATTTCCCTACTTTATTCTCTCTCTAAAGCTCTTTCTTCTTCGAATCCGCCATTGCTCGAAGCTCTCAACTCTGCTACTGTCTTGTATCTGCCATTTCTGCGAAGCTTTCGCCACTGTAGTGTCCGCCATCTGACCTCGGCATAGCTCATTCCGGCCTTCACCTTTTCTGGTAAGCAACTGGCTTTTCTCCTCCAGTTCTTGATTTATCCCTGAAATTTCTTGCCATTGTTGTTCTGCTCTAGTATTTAATTTGCGAATCATTCACCTGAATACGTCTTTATTTCTTGATTTTACATATGAGCATTTACACTGTTTCTCCTCTATTTTTGGTCTTCCGCCCTTTGTATTCTTGAATCTGAAGCTTCACTCTTTGCTTTTTTGCTTTCCAGATTTTCTGTCCTTCATACTCGTTCTTCGTAGATTTAGGTTTGGGATTTGCTTATAGACCCATCAATCCTTAGGAAAAACTGAAACCAACTTCACCAATATACACAAGAGTATTGTCGAAGTCCCAATAACCCTTCGAAAGTAACCTGTTTAGCCTAGTATTTGTACGCCAAAAATCATGGGTATGTGGAGAAATAGGGTCAACTCCCCAACCAAACTAGAATATTTCAGGCAAGAGTTCTTCATCCCTGCCGATGTTCACCTAAGACTGGCTGGGGAGGGCGACTCTATTATGCCCGAGGATGATAAGATGCCTTTCCCTGTTGTAGCCTTTGTCGAATGTGGGCTTCGATTCCCTCTAGATCCCCTATTTCGCGAGGTCCTTCATTACTATACCCTGAACGCAATGCAACTCACCATCAACGCCTATAGAACCCTCAATGGTATAATAGCCTTAGCTCGGCAGGAGAGTGTCAGGGTCACTCTTGCCGACATCCAATACCGTTACACCATGTGTGCCCTCAACCTAAAGGAAAAAGATTATGTGTACTACCTCAAGCCGAGGTCCACCGAGTTTAAAATTGTAGCCGACCTTCCTGACTCCAACAAAGGTGCTGGAGATGACTATCTTATTGCATCTGGTAATTGGGAGTTTGGCCCAGATGAAGAAGTCCATCTTTTCCCTCTCCCCCGAACAGTAAAAGAGGGCAAGGGTAAGAGCCCAACGTCAACTGCTTAGCTGTTGCTTTCTTCAAGTTTTTCCAAAAAAAAAATTATCTGTTTATGATGTTTTGTTCTGTTTTGCAGACGTTCGCAAGCCTCCCAAAGACTTTCGCTAGTCCTATTTTCCTGGGAAAGGCCTGAAGAAGCTCCTGGACCTTCCAATCCAGAAGCGCAAAGCTCCACTGGTACTGAACTTCATCCCAACGTATAAGTCGACTCTGCCTGACGTCCCAAGAGCGAAGAAAAAGAGCTCATCCACAGCCACAACTCAAACCACATCTACATCCCGGACAGATCAAGGTTCTACTTTTGACCCAGCCGATCTTCTATCCACTTCATCAATACGATCCCAAGATATGAGAAAGCGTCGGCGACGTCTCGTAAAAACTGCCGAAATGGTTCGCCCGAAGCCCGTTGTTCTAGATCTCCTCGCTGACCTTCCAGCCGATATGGATGATGCACCATCCCAAACGGTGCCTCCACCAAAACCAAAAAGAATCAAGAAGGCCCAGCCGAAGTCCAAGGCTGTTGAGGGCGAGGATGAAGATGTTGTGCCCATCTCAAAGTTAGCCGAGAGCAAGAAGACCACTTCTGCACCCGCCAAAAGACATGCTGAAGCCCAGCCATCGGGGTCCATTCAGCAAAAAAGGCTGAGGTCATCGTCCGCGACGACTTTGGGATCCAGGGTTCCCAAAGTTCCCTGGGAGCCCAAAATTACACTTGAAAACAGGCCCGTCTATGCCAACGAAAGCGCCACCGACGTCAACATCGGCGTGGCACTTAGCACTGCAGTTCTCCTTGAGGGTGATCTTGAGCGTAATGCCAAGATGAACAAATACGAGAACTACGCCCTCATGCTGCAGCGCTCTGTCCAAGTAAGTCTTTGAATTTGATAACTTTTCTTACTGCCACTTTTCTTCATACTTGTAAAGTTTTGCAATATTTTGCGATAACCTCTGCCTTGTGAACTTTCAGGCCATTCAACACGCCCACACCTTCTCCATGCAAGCATTTGAAGCAAAGGAGAAATTGTCCGAGTGGAGAAGGAATTTGCTGCTCTTCAGAAACAAAACAAGAGTCTTAAAAATAAAATGAAGACTCTGGAGGATCAAGCAGAAATGACTCGAGCTCGAGAAGAGGTGATGAGGGAAGCCGGCTGAAGCCATTAAGAACGTTCTTTGAAACCACGTAAGAAGAGAGGAAAAAGCATTTAAAAAAAGGAACTGCAAGATGCCCTGGCCACCAAGGAAGCCGAAATCAAGGCTACAGATGAAAAGGCCTACAACCAGAGTATTGTCGACGTCACTGAAGACTACAAGCTTCAAGTCAGGCAGGCATGCAACAGGGGATTTTCCCTTGGCTCGATGTCCCTGGCCAAAAAGCTTAACATCCCAGACGATTCGCCACGGCGCAAGGCCGATGCTATCCCTTTGCCTTTTCCGCCTCCTCCTCCAAGCCAAGCTAAAGAAGAAACTGATTCTGAAACTGAGGTTGAAGATGAGGATGAGGAAAACAAAGATGACGAGGCCTTGGTGAGGAAGTCCAAATCTCCTCCTAAGGATGATCAAGTTTTGGACTTGACCCAGAACGAAGATCTTGAAGAGGCGCCCAAGGTCAGTGACGTCGACAAGTTATCCTCTGACCTTCTCTTGGCTGAGAAAAGTGTTGAGAAGACTTTGGCCGAGATTGATGCCGAAATTGCGGCTGATAAGGAGGCCGAGGTCGTGGTGGGAAAGCATGCTGAGGTTGCGGCAGAGAAAGATGTCGAGGTTGTTCTTCAAGAGCCCTCTGAGGTCCCAGCCCAACCTGCTCCTGAAGCTTGAAGAAACTTAGCTTTTTTTTCTTTTTTTGTACTTTGTTTCTTTTCTTTGCTCTTGTTAATGTTCCCTGAACAATGTAAGCTTCTTCTTTATGGCCGATGTGCCTCTCTTTGTTGCTTTAGAACAATTTACTTCTGCTAGGCCATTGTGCCTCCTTTATATACAACTATTTCTCTTTGAATGCTGTAGTCTTTAATTTTTCTTCATTGCTTCTGTTTGATTCTATACTTAGAATATTTTGCAAGTCTCTCCTCCTTTGTACAATCTCCTTAGGGAGAAATACCTCGGGTATGTTTACCTGAAGATTCACCTCGGCTTAACTTGAACTTGTAAATTGCTACAAATTTCAACAAGTAAAGATAAAGAATTTATCTCGGCTTAACTTTAACTTGTAAATTGCTACAAATTTCAACAAGTAAAGATAAGGAATTCATCTCGACTTAACTTTAACTTGTAAATTGCTACAAATTTCAACAAGTAAAGATAAAGAATTTATCTCTGCTTAACTTTAACTTGTAAATTGCTACAAATTTCAACAAGTAAAGATAAGGAATTTATCTCGGCTTAACTTTAACTTGTAAATTGCTACAAATTTCAACAAGTAAAGATAAGGAATTTATCTCGGCTTAACTTTAACTTGTAAATTGTTACAAATTTCAACAAGTAAAGATAAGGAATTTATCTCAACTTAACTATGTTTAAACATAATCTTGGCTTAACTTCGGCTAAGCATTACTAATGTCTTCTCTCTGCCCCCAATGTGAACCTAAGTTCCACTTGGATTCTCATTATTCAAAAAACAACATCATGCATAGTTTTATAAGTTCTGAAAAATTATGCTAAGATTTTATTGATCATATCGGCAAAAAATCAAAGAACATCTAATGATAGAAAAACTTTAAATTACAAGTGTTCCATGGTCTAGGCAATGCTTTGCCCTCATTATCTTCGAGCGTCGCCCCATTTCCTAACACAAGTAATTCAGAGGGTCCTTCGATTTGGGCCAAGCTTGCCCTCTCTGGGATCCTTCTTATTGCCGACGACTTTTCTCAAGACTAAGTCGTTGACTTGAAAATCCCTTGGATTGACCTTCTTGTTGTAATCTTTGGCAAGCTGTTGCTGGTATGCTGCAAGCTGGACTGCAACTTTCTTTCTTCTTTCTTCCAGTAGATCCAGATCTCGGGCTAAGAGCACATCATTGGACCCGTTCTCAACTCCCTGTGTTCTGATCCTTGGGATGCCGATCTCCAATGGAATGACTGCTTCTGTGCCATAAGCCATGGCAAAGGGGGATTTCCCTGTTGATCTTCTCGGCGTAGTGCGATATACCCAGAGCACGTTGGGTAATTCGTCTACCCACTTTCCTTTTGCTGCCTGCAGCCTCTTCTTTATTCCATCCAGAATGACTTTGTTTGATGCTTCGGCTTGCCCATTACTTTGGGGAAAGCTTGGTGTTGAAAAGTAATTCTTTATCTTGAACTTTGCGCAAAAATTCTTGATGAGTTTGCTGTCAAACTGTGTTCCGTTGTCGGCAATGATTGCTCTTGAAACCCCAAATCTGGTGATGATGTTTTTCTAGATGAAGTTCTTCACATCCACATCTCGGATTTTGGCAAGAGGCTTTGCTTCTATCCACTTTGTGAAGTAGTCTGTTGCTACCAATAGGTACTTTCGCTGCCCAGTTGCTTGGGGCAATTGTCCAACGAGATCCATGCCCCATTGGGCAAATGGCCAAGGGCTGGAAACTAGGTTCAGGTCAGTAGCTGGCTGATGTATCAACGGTGCAAACCTCTAGCATTGTTCTCACTTCTTCACATAAGCTTCGGCATCTTTCTGCATATAGGGCCACCAATACCCCTGGATAATGGCCCTGTGAGCTAGCGATCTGCCCCCTGCGTGGCTTCCACAAACTCCTTCATGAATTTCATATAAAAAGTCTTCGACCTAAAGAGGGTGTACACACCTTAAAAGAGGTCCAGTGAAGGATCTTCTGTAGAGATGTCCTTCTGCTGTCAGACTGAATCTTGCCGACCTCAATCGGACCTTGTGTGCTTCCTTTCGATCTTCCTCGGCTTTCCTCTTTTAGGAATGCAATAATTGCATCCATCCAGCTTGGTCCCATGTCCACACATAATGCCTCCTGCATTGTGTTCGGTGGCTCTATGCTCGGGTTTGATAAGTAATCGATCATTATTGTCCTCGTCTTTCCGGTTTGCATTGAACTTGCTAAATTGGCCAACGCGTCGGCGTGGTTGTTATCGTCTCAGCTGACCTGAAGAAGTCGGCCGTTTTGGAACATGTTTGCCAGCCTGATGACTTTTTTTGCGTATGCCGACATCCTTTCATCTCGGGCAGCAAACTCTCCTGTAGTTTGATTTACTATAAGTTGTGAGTCGCAAAAAACGATTACCTCATCTCTATCTGCTACTATTGACCAAAGAATCAATGCTTCATATTCGCCTCATTGTTCGAGGCTTTGAACCTAGTCGAATTGACTACTCCAATATCTCTCCATCGGAAATTAACACTACTCTCGCCTTGCCCCTGGGTTTGAGCTCCATCAACAAAAGTTGAAAGGAGTCGCGATGTAAATCTTTGCAGGTCTGAGTTTTTCCTTCCTTGGTTCCTTAGCCTTTGGCTGGGCTTCTCCTTCCTTGTTTGGACATCGTTCATCTCGGCTCAGCGGAGCCCGATGTTTGATGTATTCTGGCGAGAACTCGGCCACGAAGTCGGCCAAGACTTGGCCCTTAATTGTTGTTCTCGGCCTGAACTCCAGGTCATATTGGCCCAAAACTACGGCCCATCTTGCTATTCTTCCAGTTAAGTCTCCTTGTTGCAACAAGGATTTGAGTGAGTGCTCTATTAGAACCACTATCTTGTGAGCCTGAAAATAATGGTTTAGCTTCTTTGAGGCCATTACCAAGGCCAGCATCAATTTCTCCAGTGGTAGATACCTTGTTTCTGCGTCGGCCAAGGTTTTACTTACATAGTAAACAGCCTTCTGCTCTCCCTTCTCTTCTCGGATTATCACAATGCTTACTGCGTGCTCTGAAACTGCTAAGTATAAAAACAGTTCCTCCCCAGGTTGAGGTGTTGAGAGTACTGGAGCCGAGGTAAGGTATTTCTTCAGGTTGGCCAAAGCGGCCTCACATTCCTCTGTTCATACAAAATCCGTGGCCTTTTTCACCAGATTGAAAAAAGGTTTACATTTGTCCGAACTGCGGCTTATGAATCTGTTTAGGGCTGCGGCCCTTCCAGTAAGCATTTGAACCTGTTTTGCCGATGTCGGACTCTGTAATTCCAGAATGGCCTTGATCTGATCTGGGCTGGCTTCAATGCCCCTTCTAGTCACCAGGTATCCCAAGAACTTACTGGATCCGACTCCAAACGCGCATTTCGATGCGTTTAGTCGGAGCCGATATGTTTTGAGTATGTCAAAGACCTCTTCTAGGTCAGCAAGATGATCCTTTGGTTCCTTGGTCTTCACGACCATGTCATCAATGTAGACTTCTACAGTTCGGCCAATCAAGTGTTTGAACATCTTGGTTACCAGCCTTTGGTAAGTTGCTCTTGCGTTCTTCAACCCAAAAGGCATGACTTTGTAACAATACAGACCTTTGGGAGTGATAAACGCTGTCTTTTCCTCATCCGGGGGGTACATGGCTATCTGGTGATACCCCCTATATGCGTCCAATAAGCTCATCCTTCCATGTCAGATGTGGCGTCCACCAACTGGTCGATCTTTGGTAGAGGGAAGCTGTCTTTGGGACAAGCTTTGTTCAAATTTATAAAATCTACGCAGACCCTCCACTTGCCATTCTTCTTCTTTACTACCACGGTGTTTGATAACCATGTCGGATAATTGGCTTCTCTGATGGCCCTGGCCTCTAGAAGTCTATCTACTTCCTCCTCCACTGCTTCGACGTGCATCAACGTCGGTCTTCTGGCTCGTTGTATCACAGGTTTGGCCGACCTGTCAATGTTAAGTCTGTGACATGTGACCTCGGGGTCAATGCCAGGCATTTCATATGGTGTCCAGGCGAACACCTCAATATTTTTCCTCAGAAAGGCTTCCAGCTCCCTTTCCTCTTCTTCGGCTAACCCTGTGCCGAGAAGAAAGAAGCGTTCTTCATCGTCCTCCTGGACGAGGATTTTCTTCAGTGCTTCTTCACTTTTCTCGGTCGGCTCCTTGCCGACATCATCCAGGACCTTCATGTCCTCTTTTTCAACTTCTGCTTCCTCTGGTTCCCGAATGCTGCAGGTTAACTTCATTGCTGCCATGGAGCAATTTTTCGCCTGCAACTGATCTCCTCTGATTTCCTCAATCCCATGTTCTGTTGGGAACCGTAGCAGTTGATGCAATGTTGAGGGAACTGCCCCCATTGCATGCAACCACGGCCTCCCCAGGATGATGTTGTAAGGCGAGGGCGTATCAATCACAATGAATTCTGTCTTGATCTTCTTCGTGCCAGCTTGTACCTCCAAGCTTGTTGCGCCTAAAGGCCATGTCGGCGTTCCATTGAAGCCGACCATCGGGCCGTTTGACTGCTCCATGTCATCAGGGTGAAGGCCTAACTCCTTGTAACATCTGACATACATGATGTCGCAGGAGCTGCCTTGATCAATCAGGATGCGTTTCACCTGGCACTTCCCAACCTGGAGGGATACTACCAAGGCATCATTGTGCGGGTCTTGAACCATATCAAGGTAAACCCGTGAAGGTTATCATCGGTCCTTGGCAATCTTCAGGCCGAGGTCTTTTCAGTTCAACCTAGTTGACGTACTGCAGGTGTTTTACCCTCTGTGTCTCCCCCCGTATGTCGTTTTCATTCACCTTTGAGTGGATCACATTAACTACCCGAGGTCCACCTACCTGTGGCTGCTGCACTGGGGGAGGCGGGGCTGTTGGCGCTTGAGGCAATCGTGTCTGTTCTTCCCTTGTTTTGGCCTCATCCACAAGGTCTCTTAGATGGCCTTGCCTCACCAAATCTTCTAAGTGTGCTTTAAGGGCTCTGCAACCTTGAGTTGGGTGCCCCTCCTCATTGTGGTAAGCACAACGCCTACCAAGGTTTCTCCCCATAAATTCTCCTGGTGCTCTTGTCGGCCCCCTGAAGTAGGGCTGATTTCGAATTTGATCAAGGACTTTGTGGACCGGAATTCGGAACACCGTCGTCACTGCCTGCTTAGCCCTCAACTCTGTCTCTTGTTTGTTGGGTCCATTATTACCTCGGTCTCGCTTCGGCGAGCCGTTGCCTTTTTCTGGCTTCGTCTCCTTATTCCCCGACATATCTTCCTCGGCTCTGGCATACTTCTCGATTCTCGCCATGAGCTCTTCCATGCTCTTTGGCAGGGTTTTTGCCAAAGACTTCCGCAGTGGACAGTCATCCTTCAGGCCGTTCTTGAAAGACACGACCGCCACCTCCTGGTTGCAATTTGGTATTCGATTGAACACCTCATAGTACCTCTTTGCATAGGCCCTAAGGCCTTCATCTTTGCCAATTTTTAGGGCCATCAATGCATCCACCCTCAATGGCTGCAGTTTGTTTGTTATGAACCTGGCCACAAACATCTCGGCCAGGCCTTTCCAGCTCTTCACGCTGCCCTTCGGTAATTTGTGGAACCAATCTGATGCAATCTCCCCGAAGGATGAGGGGAACACTTTGTAGAGCAATGGCTCGTTCCCACTGTATAATGCCATTGAATTCAAAAATAATCCAACATGGAAGTTAGGGTCCGACTTACCATCATATATCTGGAGCCTCGGCATATTGAATTTTTTCGGCGTGACGAATTTGTCCAATTCCGTAGAGAATGGTGTCCTCGGCTTAACCGGGGAAGTTACTTCGGCTCCGGCGTTCTCCTGCTTCCTCTTAAGGTAATCTCTCAAGTCCTCTTTACTTCTCCCGACAGCCTGGCTGTCATTGGACTTCAGCCTTTTCGGCACACTACTCTCGGCCTCATGGTGGCCCATTTTCGATCCTTCTGCGCAGGACGCATCGAAACACAATATCCGCCCCGGAACATGCCGATGTTCTTTGGGGTCTGCTTCATTCTCGTGATATGTCCTTCGGGACTCTTCTCTTCTTGGTTCTTCTCGGCCGACTTCCCTGGAGTTTCGGTGAGAGTGCCTTCCACTCCTCGTGTCTTTGAGGGCATCGTGATTTCTTTCCGCCTTCTTCGGGCGTTCTTGGCATTGGTGTGTCCTAGCGGGTATGGTGGCATGACATTATTCTGCATCATGAAGTTGACGACCGATTGAAGGTCTGCCAACTTGTTTTCCATCTCCTTTACTTCTTCGTCCCTCCTCAGACATCTGTCTTTCCAGGTCTGGAGGTCGTCCTCGTTATAGTATTTGCCCCTGTCCGCTTTCTTTGATGTATCACCATCTTGGCCGACGGCTTTCTCTGCGTAATTCTGATCACGAACTTCTTCGTTGTGGTCTCCTCCTTCAACGTTAGGGTTAACAGGTCTCCCACTCCCAGTTGGAGTGTCGTCTCCAATCTTTTCCTTCTGCGTGTTACTGGCCATCTACTCCTCTTTCATTCCCACAAACGGCGCCAAATTGTGTGAGTGATTTTCCGATCACACTGCCCTCCTTAGTAATTTAGTAGAGAACACAGAGTAGAGACGGCACCTGAATCTGCGAGAAAGAAAAGGCTCCGGCGGTGGTTCTTCCACCCGGGGACACTCCGACGATCAAGTCAATATCTCTCAAAGATAATATTAGTGCTTAAATTACTGCTCAAGACTAAAAATTGCGTACCTTAGACCCACCGGGGGTGCCCTTCTTTTATAGCTTAATTCTCTATCCCAGTCCTACTAGAAGTCTCACTTCTATGGACTCTCATTCAGTACTTACTCTGGACTCTACAAGAGATAAGGATAGACTCCCTAAGAATACTATCCTTATCCATCTCGAAGTCTTTCTTCATTCCAAGACTCTTGCCCCTTATCTGATCATCTCGAATTCCGATATCTTCGGAGGTAATCTCGGACTCCTGTACTATCGCAGATAACCTCGGCAACTCCGAGATAACCTTGGCGTAACTACCACGACAAGTGGCACCTCGGCTGACACTTCGGTGCCACCTCGGCCACGTGTTGGCACTTAGAAAATACATCCCCACACCTTCCAACTCTGTTCAATGGGGCAAATTATTACACATATTCGAAATACTATGAAATATTATTTACATGGTGTGAAAAAAACAAAACACTTTTTTCCCTTGTAAAATACAAGTGACAACCACAACACATACCGGTCTTAGAATTTCAAGTGAGCATTTTTTACTTTTTAATTACTTAATAGAGGTGAGTGACTCAATATGTCCACTTGGTATTTCAAATTCATCAATTTAAATATATCAGATTATATCTTGAAATTTAAATTTTGAATTATAGATTTTAATCTTTGAATAAGCGATGCTAAATCCATTTATTACCAAAGCCCCGTTTGGTAGAGCTGTGGGAAACAACTTATAGCTTATGCCTGCTCAGCTTTTAACTTTCAAATTTTTTTTTTTTCCAACTTATTCTTAAAATCTCTCATTTCCAGAATAAAGAATAAAATTTCGACTTCCAAAGCTAAGCTATATAATTAGCTAATAAACTAAAAAAAAACAAAATAAATAGCTTAAAATTAAGTCGATAAGGCAAATGCACCCATATGATTTTATCTGATAAGACTATCTACTCATATAAGTTTAGGCCAAATTGCATTAACAGTTCTTATAGTTTGAAATTTGTGTCACTTTGATCCCTAACTTTTCAATTGTGATATATTTGATCCTAAATTTTAAATCTCGTTCCAAATAAGAATAATTGAAGATATTGTTGCTCTATTTGAAGAGCAAAATCATCATACAACTTATTTTGTATTGATGAACTTATATTTTGTTTAAAATATAATGGCATTTTTTTAATGAATAATGTTGGAACTTTTTTAGTTATAAAGTTTTGTTTGGTTTGATTTTCAGAATCTATTTTTAGAAAAAAAATTTAAATTGGTGAAAAAAAAATAAAAAACACATCATTTTAATATAATTTTATCTTTTAGGGTTGAAACAATTTTTTTTCTATTTATTTTTGTTAAATTATTTTTTATTTTTTCAAAAGTCAAATATGACAACAATTTTGATATCCTTATTAAACCAATTCATTAAATCAAAAAATTCAAAACAAAAAACATTTCATATATTAAACATATTGATTATGCATTAAAGGCCTAATAACTATTCAAAAATATTTGTTAATAACAAATACAACCATCTATTACATTATAACCATCCAAAAATATCAACAAGAATAACTACACATTACATGATCTTCATCTAAACATATACTAAAAATTAATTTGATAAAAAAATAAAAATGTAAAAGATTTATAATTTTTATATAATTTTATCTTTGGCGAGTAGAAATAATTTTTTATATTTTAAAAATAATTTTTTGACATTTATTTTTGTCAAACTAGTTTATATTTTATCAAATTGATGAATTTATCCTTGAAATTGTCCTTATTTATAAAGAGATTTAAAATTCGAGGACAAATATATCACAATTGAAAGATTAGAGATTAAAGAGACACAAATCCCAAACTATATGGACTATTAGTGTAATTCATCCATAAATTCATATTACATGTTGAAACAAAAATTCTGTGCATTGTTTGATCTATTATGTGACACTATCATTGATTAAGTACTTTAAACAAAAAAAAATAAAAAAAAATAAAAATGTTTTTGTTTTTGGTCGAGACTCCGGGCTGATGAGTTAGGTAACAAAAAAAAAAAAGAGTTGGTATTTTTTCAATGCACAAAATATACCTCCGCTTTTGCACACTTCACAAAAGGAGCCCAAAAGCTACGGTAAAGGCATGCCAATTTTCTCATTATATGTGAGTGCACCTTTACCAAAAGTAATATATATGAATAATAAATTTTGGAAACTTGTTTTTCAACTTAAAATGTATTTCTCCCTGTTACTAACTACACTTCAACATCATAACGTGTTGAAAATCTCAAACTAATATGACTAAAAATGCATTGAGATATAAGGACATGAATTTCAGAAACAGATTTAATCTTATCTCTTTCGCTAGTAATTCAAGAGCTTCACAATAAGTTTAGAAGATTGAAAAATTATATAATGATATTTGTTTTGTTTTTTTTAAGAGAAAGGACAACATAGGGACCACCAGTTGAAAGAAATCCATTCAAAAATGAAAAAATAAAACAAAATAATAAGTGGAACACACAAAATAGACAAAAAGGGAGATAACCCAAAACTAGAATTAGAAAATAAGTTTCATATATATATATATATATATAGCAAGCTTCAAATATTTGGACAAAGTTTTTAAATTGAGTAATTAAATTTGATACAATAAGAAACTAAAGCAACTACTGAAGGGGAAAAAAAGGAAAAAAAGAAGTAAGTAAAAGCTGTGATGAAGTTTGTTGGAGAGGACTATGGTGGCTTGTTTTTGGCATGTCTCATTATCCAAAACCTCTCTATTTCTTCTGCTTTACGCCCTGGAACTCGACCTGCTATTAAATCCCACCTGTGTTTTGGATAATTCATTCATTGCATTTCCATTAATTTAAAACCAAAAAAAAAAAATGGTACTTTTTCAGAGTCTAATAATTATGATACACCCTATCTAAAAAAAATAAATAATTATGATAAACAAAAAATAGGGCAGATCTCTTAAGGTAATCGATTCTATAGGGTTGAGAGAATTTAACACTGAATAATTATGATTTTGGTGGTTGAATAATCAAACGTTTTGGTTTTGATAATTTTTTAGTTTGGTGTAAATGAGGAATTTACAAGAGAATGTAAGAGCTTTATAAAAACTTATAAAAATCCCACGTCAAAAATAAATAACAAAAGAGGGTGGAGGTTTCTAATATTTTTTGCCAAAAACATGTAGGGTGTTTTGGGAACAAAAGAAAAAAAAAGTTACGTTTTGTAGCTAGGGCTAAAAAAGTCAAAATGGCTTTTTTGCCATTAAACTATTTGGGAAGGTAGCTAAAAATTAATTGTGAAATTACAGTTATACCCGTCATGTGGTTAAATGAGCCACATTGATGAGTGGTTATTTTCTAAAATGAGTGAGTGTATTTTGGTCATTTGATTATGATGTAACAGCATAAACAAATATCAAGTAAAAAAAGTCAAAAAACTTGATTAAAAGTCAAAAGTCAACTTTTAACAATCTTTCTAATATAATATTTATTGCAAAAAAAAAAAAAAAAGTATCAAGAAAATAGAATATGTGGATCACATTCATTTTAAGAATAACTCAAACAACATTAAATTGAATCCACACTTCTTATTTCATTTTTATTTTATTTATCATTCTTATCTGCATGAATAATTATTTATAATTATTTATATTTTTTTTTTTTTTTTTAATATAATTAAATACATGAGTTTTGAATGAGGAGGAAAGAATTTAATAATAATTTATTTTATTTATTTTTATAAGAGGTATTTACAATATAATATTTGGGTGGGGGGATGCAAAAAAGAAAAAGTTTTTTTTTTTTTTTTTATTTATTATTTTTAATAATTAAAAATAAATTATTAATTAATTGTAAGTATATAATTATTATTATATAATTATTAATCATCTTTTGATTTTATTTAAAAATTAAAAAAAAAAAAAAAAAAAAAAAAAAATTATTGATATTGGATTGTCCACAAGCCTTGCTTTTTTAAAAGTTTTTATAAATATTATATAGATAATAAATTTCATGATACATGTTTGGAATGCATATTTTCCTCTTTAAAAAGCCTTTTTACCAACATGAATAAATAAATAAATTATGCAAATGGTCCCTATAATTTATATGATGTGTCAATTTAGTCATTGTTGTTTTAATTTGCCCAATTTTGTTCCTTAATTTAACGGATTATGTCATATTGGTCACGGTTGTTAGGTTTGGTGGATGAAAAGTTGTCAAGTGCTCAGACGATGCATCAATTTGGTCATTGTAATTTATATGAAGAGCCAATTTGGTTTCTGTTGTTTTAATTTGCTCGATTTTAATAGGGAATAAATTGACACATCATGTAAACTATAAGGACCAAATTGACACATCATTTGAATTCTCGTCCACCAAACCTAACGGCCGTTATTTATTGAACTAATATGACACAATCTGTTAAATTAAAAGACAAAATGACCAAATTGACATATCGTGTAAAATATAGAGACCATTTACATATAATTTTAACACCCCCTCCCAAAAAAAGAAAAGAAATGAAGAGCCTTTTGATCATCTCAGGCTTTGTTTTTCCGATTTTGCTAGTGTTTTTATTGATTAGTTTGCAATGTGGCTCCCAAAATAGTTGCATTCCATGTAGGCCTTTTTATTGACGTATTTGTAGTATATTCTTTTTTGTACGCATATAAAATACATCAACAAATCTCTTTATCACCAATTAAAATAATATATATCTACCTATATAATTGCAAAATCAATCCAAATCAATTTAAGTTTTATGTTTCAATGAAGAACAAAATTTTACTCAAAATATAATAAGGTAAAATTAACTCTGTGAATCTTTGTTTGCAATTGTAATTGTTGTATGTTTAATTAAATAAAATAAATTTATATTAATTTTTTACCATCACATCTCATATTAATTTATGTTTTTCATGACTGTGGACCCATTTTAGACCTGTCGTAGTTATTCAAACCATTCAAATTGTAAGTTTTTATAGCAAATCATCAATGGAAAAATTAAATTAATTGAATATCAACAACTACCTAATCGGATCACATTTAAAAAAAAAATTTTAAAAAGAAAGATAAGAGATAAGTATAATTTTTAAAATAAATAATTCAATTTTTCATACAAAAATAAATAAATTATGTAATTATTAATATTTAATTAATTTAATTTTATATAAATAATTAGTTTAATGAATTCTATAAATTAAAGAACGGAAGTGGTAGAAAACTTTAGAAGTAGAACTCTAAATTGAACCAACTTACATGACAATAAAAAAAGAGCAATGCTACATATCACTAATTTATCATCATTAACTCCACCACTAGTGAGGTGACAATTGAAAAAAAAAAAACAAAAACAAAAACTAAGGCACAAAACACATGTGGCAGTGAGTGGGACCTACTGTCACATCATTAGAGCCACCACTAATTAGTAATCTAAAACATTTTTGATAAAAAAAAATTAAAAAAAAAATACAGACACATATCACATCAATGGATAGACCCATCCATTAAAACTTTAGTTTAAGTTATCAAATATTTTTGATTAAACAATTAAAACTACCAAAACAAACTTGAAGCCATCAAAACTTGCCCTCAGTCCAAAAAAATGAGTAAGGAAAAGATGCTTCTTAAATAGAAAATGTTATAAGTTTCAAATTTTTTAATAAATAAATAATTAAATGTCTCATATGAATATAAAATTTTTTTGAAAAAGGAAGCAAAATGTTGGGTTGTGTTTTTGAGCAAAACACCAAGTTGCGTTTTTGCTCATTTGGGAAGTATCAAAAAGTAAGTTAAAAAATTACGTAATTACCCTCAATGTTTATATTTTGTGGGTTTGGGTTAAATGTAATTTTTTTAGTTGGGTGAGGGTATTTTAATCATTTTAATGTGATGTGACATCATAAATAAATATTAATAAAAAAAACAATTTTTTACCAACTTTTCAAATCACTCCCAAAAAACTTGGTTAAAAGTAAAAAAATTACCATCTTTCTAAAATACCACATAAGGTCCACAAAATTATAAACCCTACATATTTAATCATTTATTTATTATTTAGTAGAAAATTTTAATATTCCTACCATTATTTTTCTTAAATAGGACATCATGCCGACAGTACCCAAGGACCCAATAATTACTCCATAATGAAAATGAATTGTACGTACCCTACCAACTATAGCATCATTGTTGAAATACTGTTTTGATAAGTTGGTAAAAAATTAATTTTTAACTTTTTATTAATTTTAGGTCATATTATTTTTACATAATTTATTTATAAAAAGATAAAATAAATTAAAAAAGTCAAAAAAAAAATAACTTTTTACCAACTTTTCAAAACACCCCTTAATTGAGTAAATTATGTAATTGGTCCATGTAATTTATACGATGTGTCAATTTAGTTTCTGTTATTTTAATTTATTTGATTTTGCCTTTTAATTTAACAAATTGTGTCATTGTAGTCCAATAAATAACGATTGTTAAGTTTGATGGATGGAAAGTTTACACAATGTGTCAATTTGGTCAATGTAATTTACTCAATATGTCAATTCAGACCATGTTGTTTTAATTTGTTCAATTTTGATAGGGACTAAATTGACACATTGTGTAAATTACAAGGACCAAATTGACACATTATGTAGACTTTCCATCCACCAAACTTAACAACTGTTATTTATTAGAATCCGTTAAATTAAGGGACAAAATTGAACAAATTAAAATAACAAAAACCAAATTGACATATCATGTTAGCTATAAGAACTATTTGTATAATTTACTCAATTTAATTTGAATCATATATTAGTATTCTAGGCCAAATATTGTTGACCCACAACTGCACTACCTCTATTTTTTGCTATCATTCAGGTTTGCTTTGGCATCCTCAAAATAAGATAAAAAATCAAAAAATTATTACTATTCATCAAAAAAAAATTATAAAAAAATTATTTTTATACAAATTGCATGAGTTGTCTTTGCCTAACTTTGGCGAGGACAAATTACATAGGCGGAGGCAAACTTAAGGATAGTGTTGTTCAGCCTGTGGAGGATATCACAGGTCTCGTTTTGATAATCTGAATTGTTCAATGTGTAGAACTCGTCGAGTACTATATGTATCTAAAAAATCACGTTGGTCGGATATCGCTAATTATATGATCAAATCAGTTTTGTGTAAAAAAATAGATTGTGTTATAGTTAACGGCTGAAAAAAAACTAATCCTATTAGATAGCTATCGATATCCGATCAATGTGATTTTTATAGGTATATAGTACTCGACGATTTCTACATATTGACCGGTTCCGATTAGCAAAACGGGACTCATAGTGGGCCTCCACAAGCCAAACAACACCATCCAATTCAATGCCCGAAAAGAAAAGAATCATCTCCTATCCTACACTCTACACATGCTGTCCCTTGCGCCTTCCGACCGTACGGCATATTCCATCCCAATTTTCTTCTATACACAAATTTATATAATTTTTAATACATATTTTTTCGTAAAAAGTTAAAAAATTATCTCAAACAACCATATTTTTTTCCTTAACTTTTTAGTCCAAAAATTCAAAAAATACACTTATTTAGGACATCCTAAACAACCCTTCAATTGGTTATTATTGACACATAAGTATATATGTATATATATATATATACAACATCATGCACATGGGTTATCTTAGAAAGATAATTAAAAATCATCTTCCAACTTTTAATTCATTTTAAATTATATCATCGCTTATAATTTTTACACATTCAAACAAAAAAATAAATTCAAAAAATTAACTTTTAACTATATTCTGAAAATAACTCTATATACACACATGTGCATATTGCACGAATCTACATGTGCTGGTGTGAGTGAGATAGAAGAAACACAACACATGGCCTTGCTCATTGTGACCACTTTTGTATCATCACAAAAAAAAAAAAAAAAAAAAAACCCTCATCAACAACCCCATCTCTTGGTAATTTTATTCCTATAGTATAATCTATTTTGTGCAATCTTCTAGATAATTAATAATTTTAAATTATAAGATTAATCAGTACCGATCAATATATAATAAATATTGATATCAAAATTTTAAAATTTCAATACATTTTGACCAATTAAAATCTTGACTAAAGCACTAGTTAGTTTGAAATGGTGTATATGTGAAAAAATTATTGATTGATCCAGAGACATCATGTAATCATACTCTTAACCAATCATAAATTCTTATATTTCTTATGTTTCTTAATCACTTAATATAAAATCACAAATCCTACCATTTCTATCAATCAGAACATGTGAGACATCGCGTAACGATCTCCAAAACCAACCAATAACTTATCGTAAATGTGGAAAAAAATTTCTCATACCTGTCTCCAACTAGTCTGTACATCCTGTTGATGATATCTTCCTCTTGTGAAGTCATTTTTATGAACTCCCACTCTATGCTACTCACTTCTGCACAACAACAATCAACAACAATAACAATAAAAATATTCTTTAAGAGCCTTTTTCTGGGGAAACAAACAAGGACACCAAGGAAAGATTCCACTAAGAACTGATAAATTGAATTCCAGAAGACACAGTTTAAATAAGAGGAAGAAGAAAAATGGGAAAAAAGAACATGAATAAATTTAAGAACACAGAAACCAATCACAATCTTTAACACATAATATATATGAATATAGAATATATATGTACGGACACATAATATATATGAATACAGGATATATATAAACGGATTAGGTTTCTGAAAATTAGACCCCACTAACAAATTTCGTAAAATTTTGTTCATTATTTATATTTTCTATTTAATTATGTGATTGGAGAGAGGGGATTAGAATAAGTAGAGTTACCTTCAGAAGTGGTACTACTAGTGGTGGTCTTGGCTTGTTTCCGGGGACGTTTGTCCATAGCTTGTATAGCCACTGGCACAAACAAAACACACTCTTAAGACTCGAGAGAGAGAGAGAGAGAGATGGGAAGAAAGAGATGAGAGATGGGTTGGTTGTGTGTGTGTGTGTGTTTGTGGAAAAAACTGTGGGTTTAGTGAGAGAAAGAGAGCTGAAAAGAAAAGGGTATTTGAGCGGTTGGAACGACGGGTGGTAACGACCAGACATCTCATAATTAAAAAAAAAAAAAAAACCCCACAGTTGACTCGTAGTTATCCCCTTCCACATGTTCATCTCTTATTTGTTGGTCTTTTGTTTTAATCAATAATATTATTACTATATTACAAAAGGGTACACTTCTTAGGAAAAAATTATCAATAGGTCCTAATAGTTGGACTTAATTTCTATCAAGTTCTATTGAAAATAAATCTTGGTAAAATTGTCGTTAAAAACAATTTTTTTATGACAATTTTTTACATACGTCGCTAAAAATTGACAACCAGTGACTTTTTTTGTCATAATTTTTATAAATTGTCGCTAAAATTTATAACTAGTGGCTTTTTTTATGATTTTTTTTTTTCATGGGACCTATTAGATAATAAATCCACTTATTAGGATTTACGCGTAAGTACCCCTACTGTTAATCGACTCATACAAACCGTCCGATCTTATTTTACGTTTTTAGGTAGTTTCGAGAATTACGTATGGGCAGATGCGAGTGTAATTTTTATTCTACTGCAAGCAAAGGGCCAAGAGTCACTTTTATTTTGTTTGTTCTTACCTTAGCACAAGCAACACAGTAGTAAAGCAGTTCAAGAGTCATTTTTCATTCTTTTCTCATCTCTTGTTCTTTTTCTTTCTCGCTAAAGCAGTAATAGTCTAACGCAACAGCAAAGCATGTAATATATAGATATATATTCATATTGATGTTGATTTTATTTTATTTTTATGCAAATATTCAACCCATCAAATAATATTATAATATTATATATATGTATGTTTTGTCCTATTAAAACAGAATATATGATAGTAGATGAGTCCCAAAAAACATGAAAAAAGTACAAGCCAAACCCGTTCAACCGATCCGTGCCCACTTGCATAATCAATTAACTCACCAACAAAAAACACAACCCACAAATCAGATAGCTCTAGGTCCACTTTTCATGACCCACACCAAAGCAGATCGGGTGAAAACTGGCCCGCAAATAGCCCTGGTAGGCATCTCAAAAATTATTAAGAAATTTACATAATAGTCATGTGTGTCTAAATTTTTTTTAAATCCTTAATATTGCTATATTATATGTACGAGCACGAAATAATCTTCTCGTATAATCCTGTTGATCAAGTTTGCACTCTTCCAAACGTCGTCGCTTTACTACCTGAAAACACAAACGTAAGCTAGTTGGCGAGTGTGTGCCAGATACCTCTCCGATGCCTAAGTTAGCAAATAGACTATAGGCTCTCAGTATTTTAGAGTGAGAATTGGGATACTTGTACATAGATTCTGCTATGAGCTTTTATAGATTCTGCTTGGTATAATCCTAGTAGGATTCCAACTCTCCTTGTAAGAGTCCTCTTAGGAATCACACTCCCAATGAAGAGTGTCTATCTTGATAACACTTTACTTGCTACTAACCAAGTAAGATGGTTTGCACAATCCTAGTAGAACTCTAACTCTCCTTAGCAGAGTACTCCTAAGAGTCTCATACCCAAGGATAATACTTATCCTTAGAACACCCTCATCACTGCAAGCCAAGTGAGATGGCCATTCGTTTATGCTCGGATATACAGCTGCCTTATCTCGGTCCCCTGTCGTTTGGGCCATGTGACCGAAAGCCGATTTACCGAATTGCACCCTACCGAGCTACACATAGCTCGGCCCTCTTCATTGACAACATCTCGGTCCGATAAAGGACTACCTTTAGATAGCTAGGTCCAGGCTTTAGCAACCCATCTCTAGCCAACCTAGTGTCTTCTTAGCCCAAGACCGAGCTATATCAGCTTTTATCTCGGCCCATTGCGCGACCTAACTTCCAAAGAAGACTTTTTCTAGCTCGACTCAATTTGTTCACAAATTACCCTCTCAATTGCCCCTTAATCCCATCTGCGTAGCATGTTTGCAATTATTTTTCTCCAGCCAAGCTAAGAATGCCCAACTCTATCGAGCTAGAAAAGTTACAACTGAGCTAAGAACGCCCAACTCTACCGAGCTAGAAAAGTTACAGCCAAGCTAAAAATGCCCAACTTTGCCGAGCTAGAAAAGTTGTTCGGTTTTAGAACTCGTTCGGCCTTAATAAGTCTTGTCAGTTGCGCAGTACGTCCTAACACGACGTCATTCCTATGATACGTTGCATGCCCCCATTATCCTTGTTCTTCTGTTACAACCGTCATGTTCCTTCAAAAATTTGAACAACTCCGCCTTTTCGCCTTCAACATTTATATCCTTCGAGGTGGCAATCGTACGAGAAGGCGTTCTTTTTGTGTAACCAGGCTATATGGCCCACCTCTTGTAATCACCTTTCAATTAATGATTTTTTTTTTTTTTTCTTGCTCGGTCACGGTGCTTTTCCTTTATCGTAGTGTACCATTTCTTGTCCGCCTTTTCTTGTTTGGCCGAGATACTTATCCCAGCTACAGATTGCAAAGTGTTGGTCAATCCTGCTAATCTTCTTGAGCGTAGATCCTCATCTCGGCTGAAGAATGAAAAAGTGTTGGTCAATCCTGTCAACCTTTTTGAGCCTAGATCTTCATCTCGGCTGAAGAATGAAAAAGTGTTGGTCAATCCTGCCAACCTTCTTGAGTCTAGATTCTCATCTCAGCTGAAGAATGAAAAGTGTTGGTCAAACTTGCCAACCTTCCTTAGCCTAGATCCTTATCTCAGTTAGAAGAAGAATTAAAACTGTTGGTCAAACTTGCTAACCTTCCTGAGCCTAGATCCTTATCTCGGTTAGAGGAAGAAAAAAGTGTTGGTCAAACCTGCCAACCTTCCTGAGCCTAGATCCTTATCTCGGCTAGAGGAAGAAAAAAGTGTTGGTCAAACCTGCCAACCTCCCTGAGTCTAGATTCTTATCTCGGCTAGAGGAAGAAAAAGTGTTGGTCAAATCTGCCAACCTTACTGAGTCTAGATCCTTATCTCGGCTAGAGGAAGAAAAAAGTGTTGGTCAAACTTGCCAACCTTCTTTATTGCCTCCTAATCGGGCAAAGATTTGTTAAAAAGAGTTGGTCAAACCTGCAAACCCACTTTGCCCCCAGTTAGGAAAATATTTTTTAGAAAGAGTTGGTCAAACCTACCAACCCACTTTGCCCCCAGTTAGGCAAATATTTTTTGTGTGGTTGGTTCTTCTTGTCGACCGTGTTAACTTTGCCGAACATGTTTCGTCCGACCTCATTATTGTGTCGGACTCTGCCTTGGTGTGCATCCCATCTTCCTTTACCAAGATGTGTTAGTGCACTCTCTCCATCAGGGCTTCCATAGTAAGAGGCGGCGTCATTGTCATTGAATCCCTCAATTTATTGCCAGCCAACAAACCTTGTTTGTACTCTGCGATAGCTAAGTTTGTAGGGTAATCTCCAATCTAATTAAAAGTCTCCCAATACTGGTTATTGTAAGACCTCAATGTTTCCTTCTCGCCCATGTCTATGGAGAGAAGCTGGTCAATCTCCACTGGTATCTTGGTGTTCATTCTAAATCTGGTCACAAATGCCTCTGCTAGTTGCGCCCATAAAGCTATGCTACCTTCTGGAAACCTTTCAAAATATGTTAAACCCAGGTCACCAAGGCTGGAAGGAAACAAGATACATATTAGAGCCTCATTTCGCTGATACACGGCCATAACCTAGCAAAAATGGCTCAAGTGCATGTAGGGGTCTGACTTCCCTTCATAAGTAGTGAATTTGGGCTGGTGGAAGCTTGAGGGTAATGGTGTATTCTCAATTGCCGGAACGAACGGTGAGCTCTGCAACCTTACTAACACTTTATCTGCTGGTTTGTAATCAAGGTGTGGTATTGGCATTCCCACCTCGACACTCCCACGTGTCCTAGGAGCCAATTGTTGTAGAGCTGAAACTCTACGAGGGTCGCGAGCCTGGGTGTCCTCCTTCCATCGGGCCTTCTCCTGTAGTACTATACGCAAGTCTGCTGACCTAGGAAACTCCGTGTGCTTAGATGTCGTTTGGTGCGTGTGCGAGGGCTGATAACTGCTTCCTTCAATATACGACCTCTCAGTCCTCGTTCTCGCAGACCTTGAGTAACGAGTCCTAGAGGTTCGTGATTGTGTGCCACCTATCCTTAGGCTTCTACTTTCCGTCTGAGATGGCGTGACTTGCCGGTCACGATCTTCTGAGTGGCGAGAGTGCTCCCTGCTCTTGCCCACCTCTTCTTCTGCCACCCATTTTTCTCATATCTGGCGCTTCAATGTCTCCATGTCTGTTGCCATCCTCCGAATCAATTAACCTTGCTCCCTCACGCGATCCTTCAGAACCTAATGATCCAACCTCCAGCTCTGTCTTTCCAGACTTTGAGAGTGACGAAGATTAGGGCCCTATCTTTCTTGTGTATCCCTCTAGGGGTTCCGTCATTGGGAATCTAACTCTACCATGGATGGGATAGAAAGTAAGCCTTCGGGTCTCCCGCCCCCCTCCGGGGTTTGCCCATCAATAGCAAATTGCGGCAAATCTTCATTGTGCGCCTTTGAAATCAGTTAAAGGAAAACTTTATCAAGAGGTTTGTTCTTTGTGATTATTTTTCCCACAGATGGTGCAAATTGTACGAGCACAAAATAATCTTCTCGTATAATCCTGTTGATCAAGTTTATACTCCTCCAAACGTCGTCGCTTTACTACCTAAAAACACAAACATAAGCTAGCCGGCGGGTGTGTGCCGGATACCTCTCCGATGCCTAAGTCAGCAAATAGACTATAAGCTCTCAGTATTTTAGAGTGAGAATTGGGATACTTGTACATAGGTTCTGCTATGAGCTTTTATAGATTTTGCTTGGCACAATCCTAGTAGGATTCCAACTCTCCTTATAAGAGTTTTCCTAGGAATCATATTCCCAGTGAAGAGTGTCTATCCTGATAACACTCTACTCACTACCAATCAAATGAGATGGTTTGCACAATCCCAATAAGACTCTAACTCTCCTTAGCAGAGTCCTCCTAGGAGTCTCATACCCAAGAATAATGCTTATCCTTAGAACACCCTCATCACTGCAAGCCAAGTGAGATGACCACTCCATTATGCTCGGATATACATTCCTAACCGAGCTGCCTTATCTCGGTCCCCTGCCGTTCGAGTTGTGTGACTGGAAGTTGATTTACCAAATTGCACCCTACTGAGCTACACATAGCTCGGCCCTCTTCATTGACAACATCTTGGTCCGATAAAGGACTACCTTCAGATAGCTAAGTCCAGGCTCTAGCAACCCATCTCTGGCCGACCTAGTGTCTTCTTAGCCCAAGACCGAGCTACATCAACTTTTATCTCGTCCCGTTGCGTGGCCTAACTTTTAAAGAAGATTTTTTCTAACTCGGCCCAATTTGTTCACAAATTACCCTCTCATTATATTAGGACGATTAATTTATTAAACCAATAAATAAATACTAGTTAACTTTTGATACATAAATAGAATATTTTTTAGATTTTTGTTTTGCTAGGCACCCACCTCTCTCTATATATAACATGTGTTAAATAATAGTAATAATAATGAAAAATGATGAGATATTTTTCATCAATTTTAAAACGCTTTCAAAGGAATTTTTATTTAATTTGAATATGGGTCTTGTGAACATGAGAACACATGTTAAGATAATTTTAAAAAGAATGTAAATTTTTTTTATTGTATTTTCATGTAAAATGTACAATCAGGACAACAAATTTTGAAATTTGCACTCTCTAAAAAAATTGTGAAAAGCTGATTTTTATATCTTCAATATTTTTATGAATTTGTTAAGAAAGTGATTTATTTATGGAAGTCATCCCGTACAAACTTATTTTCTTTTTATTTTTTGAACCAAAAAACTTATTTATTTACAAAATGGGTCAGACTTTGGTCCAATTCACCATCGGACTGGACCGTACTGTTGGGCCCGTGGAGGCCCACCACGGGTCCCGTTTTAAAAATCTGAACCGTTCAATATGTTGAACTCTTCGAGTATTATATACCTGTAAAAAATCATGTTGATCGGATATCGATAGCTATATAATAAAATCAGTTTTGTATAAAAAAAAATAGACGGTGAATAAATTAAAGGTTGACAAAAAACTGATTTGATCACATAGCTATCAAATCCGATCAACGTGATTTTTTACAGGCATATAGTACTCGAAGAGTTCTACACATTCAACGGTTCAGATTTTTAAAACGGGACCCGTGATAGGCCTCCACAGACCCAACAGTACAGTCCAATCCGATGGTGGACTGGACCAAAGCCAGACCCTTAGAAAATCCCAAACAAAGTGTTAGATATTGTGAAGATGAATAATGAATTTGTGAATTCTTTCAATACATTTAAATAAATGCAACTATAGCAATGTAATTCTTGTATCTAATCTTTATTCTACTCTTTTTTTTTTTTTTAAACTTCTAAAGCAAATTCACATATTATAAAATAAAACAAGATTTTTTTGTTTTTTATTTTACAAAGAAAAGAACATACCAAGTTGTTCATATGCTTCGAAGCACGTAAAGAAAAAGAGGCCCTTTTTATAAAATAAAAATAAAATAAAATAAAATAAAGACTAATTGGGCTGCGAGAACGTTTCCAGCCCAATCTTGCACGAGATGAAATTGACATGGAATGGGCCCTTTCTCTTTTAATGGGCCGAGTGGCTTCATTTGGACTAAGTTTTGCTTTCCTAGCCACAGCCCAGTCCAAATGTTTTTACTCTTATCCTTCTTATTTAGAAAATTCTAGAAAATAGAATTTTATTACAAAAAATTTCTTAGGAATGATGAAATTGTGATCAATGTTTTGTTTTCAATTGGCTTGTTTCAAATAGTGGGGGTGTTTGGTGGGGTTTTTTTGAGCCAACTTCTAACTTCTGGCTTTTAAAAAGTTATTTTGGACTGTTTGGTTAAATTTATTTCAAACAGCTTCTGATTCTAACAACTTATTTTAAGTCAAAAAAGCTGATTCTGAGAAACTGCTTACTCCTTGCTTTTGATTATCAGCTTCTGCTGTGGACATGTTAATTCACGGTTATACTCTTAAATTTTTTTTATTTTTTTAAAAATAGAAAAAGACCCAAATGGACTATAAAATATTATTATTATTTTTTATAAGAAATGTAGACAAATAGTGAATAATAAAAAATAAAAATTAATAGAAAAAGTTATTTCACAGCTTATTTAACAAACACTACTCAGCAACTTAAATCTATAATCCAACAGTTATACCAAACAGATTAACAGCTTCTGATTAAAATCATAATCTATAATCTGTTTTAACAGTTACACCAAACAGCACCAGTGTATATGAACAAACATTCAACACATATTATGACTTTGAAATGGATCTCTCTTGACTATGATAGAACCATCACAAAATTAATAGCCTTAGTTTAGTTAGTCAAAAATCTTTATATCTTATCATGTATCAAAGGTTCAATCATTATCATAAGCAAAGTCACTAATATACAAAAACCCAAAAAAAAAAAAATTTAATTAAAAAATAAATGAAGAGGAACTATGAGAAAATATAAGTAGAAAGCACAAATTCATCTACAGATTTTAAATAATTAATTTTTTTAAAAAATTATTTTTGCCTTATAAACTTTAAGTTATACCAAACAAGCACTACACGATTAGGAGTGTAAAAATAGTCCGCAGCCCGTGAGTAGCCCGAAGCCTGCTCGAGGCTCGGGGTGGGCTTGGCTCGTTTAGGCCCGAGTCTAGTCCAAGACGTTGGGCTTGGGCTTGGCTTGGGCTTGAGCCATCATTTTGAAGCTCGGCCCGTGGCCAGCACATCGGCCCATTAAGGCCCGACCCGCCTGATGCCCAATGTTTTTTTTAGTAAAAAATAATAAAATTTTAGTAAAAAAAATAAAATTAAAAAAATTATTTAGGCCCACCAGCCTGCCTAATGCCCGAAAACTGTGCATGGGCCTAATTTTTTGGCCAGTGGGCAATTAAATCAGCCCGACCTGAATTTTGGCGGGAGCCCCAAGGCCCGATATGGGTCAAATCGGACCAAATTTACACCTGTCCATAATCAAACATATTGAACGGAAAAAAAAAAAAAAGGCACAGTGGTATGAGGACAGAAAAGAGGGCTCCACAATGTTTCAACTAGATCAATAATTTTTTGTTTTGAACAAAGGAAAATGAGTGGGAGCACTAATTAGTGCTACCACTAATGATGTGGCAGTGGGTGGGACCCACTGTCACAATGTTTTTGTGCCTTGTTTTTTTTGTTTTTTTTTTTAAAAAAAAAGTGGGTGCCAACTCATTAGTGGTGCTTTAGAGCACCGCTTTCAAATGGATCCAAACAACTTTTTCATAAATTATACAAAAATGCTTGGGATCTCTAATTAGAGGTACCACTAGTGATGTGGCAGTGGGTCCCACTCACTGCCACATCAGTGCTGTGTCTTGGTTTTTTTTTTTTTTTTTGCCTTTTCCACCTCATTAGAGGTGTGTTTAGAGCCTCTAAATTAGAGGTCTCTAGCATTGTTGTAAATTATATAGATTTCTGTGTTCATTGGGTTGATATTCTAATATTGAAGATTATAAAAAACTAGAAAATAAAATAAGAAAAACATTCTAAGAACCTTGGCCATTATGAACATTAAAATTAACTTTATCACAATTATGTTATTTATCAACATTTATATTGACACTGCATGACATGAAACTGAATGGTTTATTATTCAAAAAAATTATTTGTGAATTATTTTTCATTTCAAAAGTAAGTTATAGAACCAAAAAAATATAACAAAAAAAGTATACATTAAAATAATGTGGTTGTGTTTTGAGTCTGTTATTAAAAAGTCATTGCTTGCCATATCATTTTGATCGAATTTTTTTTCTGAACTTTTAGTAAAATTCCTTTTTGACACCATTTGAGTTATCTACTACTTTTATGATTATCAAAGGAGAAGGACGAATTATTATACAAAAGTCATATGCAAAAATGATTATTAATCTAATTGAAAAGATCCCAATATGCTATTGGATATGAAGATTGAATGAAAAATGTGAAGAAACTTCCATTTGAGGAATGTCAAAGTGGAATAATTCCTCCATACATAGAACTTGGATATGAATGAGATGCCAAATGAACTAAAACCCCTTTATGCTTTTGTATAAACAATGGATAATTTGCATAGTCAAATTGAGGGTCAATCAATGGAGTTAATTTACTGACCAGAATTCATGTATATCAGTAGTAAAAAGTCATAAATTCAACTCGTCTCTCCTCCTCTAATGTATCACAAACACAAAATTAAAAGTCTATTGATAGAAATACAAAAATCAATTCCCATTTACAATGAAAATGTTTTACCACTGAACTGCAAGATATATATATATATATATATAATCTGAGCAAATTGGCTTTGACAATATGACAATTTGGTAATGGGTTGAACCTTTATGATTTCCTTATTTTTTATTTGGGGAAAACCATGAGGGAAGCTTTTTTTATTTTATATGTATATATATATATTTTTGACACACATGTGGGAAGCATTAGGATCTCTAAATGTTGGCACAAAATGTCAAGTGCAAAGACTTGGAGAACCCACATATCACACTTCAAGTTTTCCCACATTTGATGTTAACATCATTTTTGTGGCTTATATATAGGGCTTGTGAACCAATCCTTTCTATCAAACAAAATCAAAGACAAAATGGTGAAACATGCAAATCTTCAAGGCGTTGGTTGCTCACTCTCCCTCAAGGGCTTCTGACTCTTATTTGTGCACATATTTTGTCCCTAGTTGTGCTTGGATCTTAGCTTTTATTTTTTCTTTTGTTCACAAATTCAAAATTCAAGTACAGCACAAACATAGGGCTTTTGTGATAGGGCTAAAAGTACTTGAAGGGGAATGAACAAGCCATGTGTTGCTTGTTACGAGTATCGATGGCACGGTTTCGAGTCCAAGACATCCCAATTGTCTACTCTCCCTCAAAGGTTTCTGACGATATTGATAAGATAGCAAGCCCGAAGCCTCTAGGAAAAGTGAGTGAAAGATGTCTTGATAATGTTACAAGATTGGGAATGGGACAAGAAAGGAGATAAAGATTCACATACTTTATATTCATTCAATTATGTTACAACAACATTTGAGACATCTTTTCGTTATTGAATAAATGACTAATCCTTATAAGGAGTTGGCCATAGTGTTTGGGCTGTCATTTATTTGATAAAAAAATAACAGCAATGAAATCACATTTTATATTATGTTATATTTCCTATTTTACAATTAGTGTAATAGGTTCCATCAACCCACCTTCATCGTGCCATCACTATCGTCATCAACATCTCCATCACTTCTATCACATTGCCACACTCCACTGCTACCACAACTACTAATACATTAATTTTAAGCACACAATCAAATAATATAAAATATAATCTGCCAAAACAAACTTAGCATTACGGATAAATTTTTACCATAAAGTTATTACAACCCCACAACCCACAAATAAAAAAATAAAAATAAAGGTCCTTGTCATTTGTTTGTAGTTTTCCTCCATTTCAATTTTTGTACTTCTACTTTTTTTTTTCCCACCCTAGAGGTCCCCATGAAGCAGTACTGGTGATTGTCGTGAAAAAATGATTCGGCATCCAGTGGGTACTGTTAGGCTTGTTAGGGAAAATCAATGATTCCCCACAAGTAAATCAATCAATGGGAATAAAAACTAATGCGGAAAAATTAAATCAAAGGCAATACAAGAATTTTTACGTGGTTCCCTCAATGTGAGGTACATCCACGGGATCGAAATCCGATTCCACTATCAACCAAATAGGTTCCAAACGATTACAAACGAGACACTAATGGTCTCACAAAACCACCCTTAGGTGAATTCCAAATAATCACAAATAAACAAGAGGAAAGACCTCACCAAATAGATGAACCAAAATCTTCAAAACCAAAGTTGAAGAAGACCCAACATAATACACCCAAAACAAAACCGAAAGCCAAATCAGACCAATCCGCACGCTGCCGAAAGTCACCCAGCACATAGCCACACAAATCAATTGCGATTAGCGGAAAAAGTGCAGTAGTCAAATCCTTTCTTTTATGTGTCAAACCAAAATAATATATATATATAATATATATATTATTAAATCTTGGGTTTTGAAATCAAACCCTAATTGTATCCAAATTGAATTGGGCCTCCACAAATATAATATATAAAAATATATTATACTAAACCAAGTCAAATTAAATTTTTTTTTTCAAAACCAATTGAGTCCCATACTCCAATAAGGAGGTATACCCAACAATTCTCCCCCTACCGACTTAGGTGGAGACATCAACCATACCCGCCAAAGTTCGACACTTTAAATGTTTGTCCCTCGACAACGTCTTTGTCAACATATCCGAGATATTATCATCTGTGTGAACCTTTTCGAGTTGTAACAATTTCGAATCTAACACATCACGAATCCAATGGTATCTCACATCAATGTGTTTCGATCTCGAATGAAAAGTAGAATTTTTACTTAAGTGAATAGCACTTTGACTATCACAATAAAGCACATACCTTTCTTGCTTCAAACCCAACTCTTGCAAAAATTTCTTCAACCATAACTCTTCTTTACAAGCGTCTGTAATGGCAATAAATTCAGCTTCGGTAGTTGAGAGAGCAACACATTTTTGTAATTTAGATTGCCATGCCACAGCTCCCCCTGCAAAAGTCATCAAATACCCCGAAGTAGATTTCCTAGAATCAACATCACACCATGTCGTAATCAGAACCCATCAAGCATCGGTTTACCATCCCCAAAACACAAACACACCTTCGAAGTCCCTCGAAGATATCTTAGAATCCATTTTACCGCTGCCCAATGTTCTTTACCCGGATTAGAGAGAAAACGACTCACCACAGCAACGGCGTGAGCAATATCCGGCCTTGTACAAACCATGGCGTACATCAAAGAACCAACTGCTGAAGCATAAGGAACTTTCAACATCTCTTCTTTGACTTTCTCACTTGTAGGACATTGATTCGAACTAAGCTTAAAGTGACCCGCAAGTGGACAACCAACCGGCTTTGCTTTATCCATGTTGAATCTCTCAAGAACTTTCTCAATGTAGCTTTCTTGAGACAACCAAATCAGTCCCTCTTTGCGATCACGAACAATTTTCATACCAAGTATTTGCTTTGCCGACCCCAAATCTTTCATAACAAAAGATTTGCTCAACTCCAACTTCAACTTGTTAATCATGGTAGAATCTTGACCCACAATTAACATGTCATCAACATAAAGCAAAAGAATAATAAATTTGCCATCCGGGAAATTTTTCACAAACACACAATGGTCCGAAGTGGTTTTAGAAAAACCATTATTCATCATGAAAGAATCAAATTTTTTGTACCATTGTCGCGGGGCTTGCTTGAGGCCATACAAACTTTTCTTCAATTTGCAAACAAATTTCTCTTTCCCTTTCTCCACAAAACCTTCCGGTTGTTCCATGTAAATTTCTTCTTCAAGATCACCGTGAAGAAATGCGGTCTTTACATCAAGTTGCTCAACTTCAAGGTTCATACTTGCAGCCATGCCAAGTACAACCCGAATAAAAGACATCTTCACAACTGGCGAGAAAATCTCGTCAAAATCAATGCCTTTCTTTTGCCCAAAGCCTTTCACAACAAGACGTGCCTTGTACCTCAGATTCTTGCCATCATTCTTCAATTTGAAAACCCACTTATTTTTCAGAATTTTCCTCCTCTTAGGCAATTTCACTAAATCATAAGTCTGGTTTTCAAGCAAGGAATTCATCTCCTCGTCCATGGCCTTTTTCCAATCACCTTTCTTTGCATGCTCAATTGCTTCTTGGTAGCTCTCAGGCTCCCCTTGATCAGAAATCAACACAAATTCATTGGGAGGATACTTTCTTGAAGGTTGTCGGTCCCTTGTAGATTTCCTCAACTCAAGTTGTGGTGGCAGTTCTTGAGTTGGATGCTCTTCCTCAATTTCTGGCTCAACTTCATTAGGATTAGCATTATCCTCCACATCTTCAATATGTGGCTGCACATCTCCCCCATTTTCATCATCAACTGAAGATGAAGGAGATGGATCTATGTCAATGAGATCACTAGTTTTTGGCTCCGGTTGATCACTTTTACCAAAGTCTTCAATTGTTTGGTCTTCAAGAAACACAACATCACGACTTCGAATGACTTTCTTGTCAACCGGATCCCATAATCTATACCCGAACTCATCACGCCTATAGCCAAGAAAAATACATTGTCTTGACTTACTATCAAGCTTGGACCTTTCATCCTTTGGAATGTGAACAAAAGCTCGGCAACCAAACACTCTCAAGTGCTCATAAGACACGTCTTTGCCAGTCCAAACTCTTTGAGGAACATCACCATTCAAAGGATAGCAAGGAGATAAATTGATCAAGTCAACCGCTGTACTCATTGCCTCACCCCAAAAGGATCTTGGCAATTTAGCTTGTGAAAGCAAACACCTTGTTCTCTCCACAATGGTGCGGTTTATCCTCTCGGCAATGCCATTTTGTTGAGGAGTCTTCTTAACTGTCTTTTGATGCCGAATACCTTGGCTGCGACAATATTCATCAAATGGCCCAATGTATTCACCACCATTATGCATTCGATGCACTTCAATTTACGCCTGTTTCTCTTTCAACCATGGCCTGAAAATGCTTAAATACTTCTAGAACTTGATCTTTAGTTTTTAGTAGATAAGCCCAAACTTTCCTTGAATAATCATCAATGAAAGTAACAAAATAAAGTGCACCACCATGTGTTCTAACTTTTAAAGGACCACAAACATCCGAATGAATCAACTCCAAAACATTTTCTTTTCTAGAAGCAATATTTTTATGAAAAGAAACTCTAAGTTGTTTACCCGCCAAACAATGAACACAAGTTTTAAGATGTGTACCTTTCAAACCGGGTAGAAGCTCTTTCTTGAACAAAACTTTTAGCCCCTTTTCACTCATGTGCCCAAGTCGCCTGTGCCACAATTTAGTAGAAGTATCATCTTCAAGTGCATTGACAACACCTTTACAAATTTTTCCTTGCATCGAATAAAGTGAATGAGTCTTCTTACACTTAGCCACCACCAAAGAACCCTTTGTGAGCTTCCATATTCCATCACCAAATTTGTTATTGAAGCCTTCATCATCTAGCTTCCCAGTAGAGATTAAATTAAGGCGAATGTCGGGAACATGCCTTACATCTTTAAGCAACAATTTGCAACCTAAATTTGTTTCCAAGCAAACATCACCCATGCCGATAATCTTGGACAAACCTTCATTACTCATTCGAACAGAACCATAATCTCCTGCAGTGTAGGTAGTGAAGAAATCAACTCGAGAAGTCACATGAAAAGAAGCACCAGAATCAATCACCCAACTGCTCTCTTGGCCCACAAAATTGATACAATCATCTTCACAAACGACCATGAGATCATTGGTAGTAACTGCTGCTGTGTCTTCTTGCTTCTTATCCACACTTTTGTCACGCCTTTTCTCCTTATTCTTGAGCTTTCGGCATTCTCGCTTCATGTGCCCTTTCTCATGGCAATAATAACACTCAACGTCTTTCTTTGAAAGAGAACCATCTCTTGACTTGTCACGGCTTTGATCACGACCATGAGGAGTCTTACTCCTCCCCCTTGTTTTACTTCGGCCTCTCACAACAAATGCTTCCGAATGAGAGGTACCGGCTGATTTTCTTCTAGTTTCTTCATTCAACAAGCTACTAGTGACTTGACCCATAGTGACAACTCCATCGGGCGCCGAATTACTAACTGTCACAACCAAAGTCTCCCAACTTTCGGGTAAGGAACTAAGTAGCATCAAAGCCTGCAACTCATCATCAAAAATAATTTTCATAGAAGCAAGTTGGTTAACAATACTCTTTATTTCATTCAGATGTTCCGGAATAGGGCTGCCCTCTTTATATTTTAAATTAACCAACTTACGAAATAGAAAGGCTTTATTTGTGGCTGATTTTCTATCATAAAGACTCTCTAATTTTTTCCATAAATCATGTGCTGAAGTTTCAGTAGCAACATGATGAAATACACTGTCATCAATCCATTGACGGATAACACCAACGGCTTTTCGATTAAGTCTCTTCCACTCATCATCTTTCATATCAGCAGGTTTGCCACTATCACCCTCAATGGGTCCATACAAGTCTTTACAAAATAATAGGTCTTCCATTTTAGTTTTCCAAGTTACCCAATTGCTTCCATTGAAGCTAGACATACGACCCACATTCCCCTCCATTGATTTATACAAATAAATAAACCCTAATAAACCGTAAGCTCTGATACCAGTTGTTAGGGAAAATTGATGATTCCCCACAAGTAAATCAATCAATGGGAATAAAAACTAATGCGGAAAAATTAAATCAAAGGCAACACAAGAATTTTTACGTGGTTCCCTCAATGTGAGGTACGTCCACGGGATCGAAATCCGATTCCACTATCAACCAAATAGGTTCCAAACGATTACAAACGAGACACTAATGGTCTCACAAAACCACCCTTAGGTGAATTCCAAATAATCACAAATAAACAAGAGGAAAGACCTCACCAAATAGATGAACCAAAATCTTCAAAACCAAAGTTGAAGAAGACCCAACATAATACACCCAAAACAAAACCGAAAGCCAAATCAGACCAATCCGCACGCTGCCGAAAGTCACCCAGCACGTAGCCACACAAATCAATTGCAGTGCTTCGGAAAAAGTGCTGTAGCCGCCGTCCTTCTTTTATGTGTCAAACCAAAATAATATATATATATAATATATATATTATTAAATCTTGGGTTTTGAAATCAAACCCTAATTGTATCCAAATTGAATTGGGCCTCCACAAATATAATATATAAAAATATATTATACTAAACCAAGTCAAATTAAAATTCTTTTTTCAAAACCAATTGGGTCCCATACTCCAATAAGGAGGTATACCCAACAAGGCTAACACCATAGACATTGGCCCAGTTTGTTATCACATGTTGAAAATTGTTTTTAGAAAACAGAAATTAAGAGGACACTTTTTTTCCTTTTCTTTTTTTACTTTCAACAACCATTTTTTTTTAGTATATTTAAATTATTTATCTCATAAATTGTAAGTATAAACTTCACTAAACACTCTAATACAAAATTTTAAGATAAAAAGGATATAAGCAACTTGATAAATTGCACTAAACATAACGATTAAATACAAAACTTGACATTAAAATGAAATGATTGAAAGAATGATAGGGATAATAATCAAGTTGATGATGCAACGGTTCCGAAGAAGGATGGGTCAGGTTGGTCCACGCTTCTAACAGGTCTACTGGCCTTGATGTCCATGAAGCGTGCCTTTAAAAAAGGTCCAAAGGGGGGAGATAATCCCCTGACGGACACTTCGACGATTAAGTTAGGATAGAGTAGATTGATTGTGTAGAGAGAGGAGGGGGATGAAGAACTAAACCTTTAACATATCTTGGAGGCTTTCTTATATCATTTGCTCATCATTTCCTTGTCCATTCCAGACTGTCTTGTTGGCCGAAAGTCTATATTCTAGCTTGCATCGTTCATGGTGAGTCTGTATCCTCTGACGTGAAGGGGTTGTTGCATTTAATGCTACGAGAGCCTCATTAATGGCTAATGTGTGGGTGTAATAACTTTGCAAGATCTTTGTCTGCCTGCATGGCTAATTCCCAGCCCGGCAAGTGTCTAAATACTATTGGTTTTGGTCCATCATTAGTTTCTCAAGATTAGTGGGCTTTACTATCTAGTCTGTGGGCTAGGTCCTGAGTTGTGGACTGGACCCTCTTATTGGCTCACCGGTATCACAAGTGAAAGACAAAATGCACCACCATTGGAGAAGTTGTTTGTTTCTCTCAAAACACAAAACAAAATTGTTGACTGTATAATTTGCATAAGCTAATATTAATTCAGCACGTGGTATGAAAACAACAATTTGGGGAGTTAATACAAGTTGCCAACCATAGTCAGACATGTGTCAGCTCATATTGGTAATAATGGGTCCGCATAGCACTGGAATGATCGAGGGATATAAGGTGATGCGGTCTAACGGTTACTCATAAGATTCAAATTCAAAATCAAGAGGGAAGCCTAATTGCAAATGTGGCGTAATGGGATTGACTGTAAGAGAGCATGTTCAACAATCATGGAGAGACATTTCGACGGTTAGAAGCCCACTTCGGCGGTTATCATTGAGAAGTATAAATAGCAGAGAAGGCCCCAGAAAGGAAGGTCCAAACTCAGATCCAAAAACTAGTTTATTTACTTCATATTGCTTTTGAGTTTTACATTCCCAGTTCTTTACATTTTTGTGTTTCAAATTCCTATACTGCACTTCATTCATAGGAGTAGTTTCAAATAACTTGTTGCTGTAAACCTCTACGAGGCTGGGTCAGATCATTGTAAGTTTTTCATTTTACTTAATGAAATTCTGAAATTATTCTTCACTTTGTTATTTACTAAATTCTCCTAAACAAGCCACCAGTAAAAGTCCCCTTCATTGAGGCTGAAAGAACTTAAATACAATCGTCTGATAATTGGTTGACAATTAATATTTTGTAAGGATTGATTGATTCTTGCTGGCACGCTTGAAATTATAATACTAACCTTCGAAAGCCAAAAAAGCCAACATATATTTTTGGCACGCCCAGTGGGACCAATTGAAATGGCTAGACGTAGGAGACAAGGAGAAAATAAACGCTTGGAAGAAGGTGTAAAACGAGAGGTAGAGGTACCTGATCTAGAGGATAATGTGATAACACATCATATGAAAGCACCTATCTCATCAGAACCTATGGTCGAATAGACCAGTAATTCAGAACAGGCACCACATGTTCAAAATATTGGACGAGGCCATAGAATTGGACTATCCACTGTTCCATCTACTCAGCCAATAAATCCATGAGGAGGCATGGTAGATGCCATGGGACAGCAGTTAATGAACACAATGGAAAGATGGACAATATCCTTTATAGATCGGATGAATTCCCATTAACCAACTAACACAAGGCATATGGAGGAAAATTCAAATGTTCCTTTGCAAAGATTGGCTAGAGATAAACAGCCTATGCAAAGTAATTGACATACTAATGGTCAAACTAGTAATCAAAATTATAAAAGACCATTACCTATATCTCAATCTTGGTATGAGCCTTTTTCGAGGCCTATGGTAAATCAAAATGCCTCATTATCTAACAGCGAAGCCATATAGATTGGTGGATCTGGGCCAACACAAGAAAATGGCATGAGAATGTTTCCAAATCCCATGTTTGAAGCCATACCTGGCACAAGGGGGTTCACTAATCCCTTGTTCGAATTTACACCCAGGGGGTTGGAAGGGTTTCCTGTAGCTGGAAGAGAAACAATACCTGTGTAGACACCCCATTTTTGACCGCCCTCAAGACTTGGGCACTACTGATGGTTTGCTCGGTATTGAGAGATGTGCAGGCCAAAGATTCAATTCCTTCAGCAAGGAGAGAGGCAAACCCTTCAAAACACTTTGTTTAGGGGTTTGGAGTTGAAGAAAAGAGGAGAGGAGGGGAGAAAATAGGTTGGAGAAGAAGTTCGCCATGAATCCGGGTAGAAGAAAGTCGAGCGGCCCTCGCTGAATCAGGCTTATTCAATTTCATACTTGGAGTTAAGCTATGAGGCCACCATTGTTGGAAAGAAAACTTCCGGGGCTTCACTTTGTACTCAAGAATCTCCCAAAGCCAAGTCCGGGTGGAGGAGATATGATTGATTGAAGCTGGGTATCATCCCGGTTGGATTGAGTCTGCGCGGCTTCACGGAAAAGGGCATAACTTTTTTCACAAGAGGAATTTTGATGCAAGGTTTGCGCCATTGGAAAGCTAACTTCCGGGGCTTCAATTTGCATAACCACCGGCCATTTTTTGACCTAGGAATCACCTATCAGCACTCTATTTAGCCGACCGGCAGAAAATAGTGCCGACCGGCACTTTATTTTGGCCGATGATCAAATTTTCTGGCCGACCTGACCCTTTTGACCCTCCCAAGCCTGGTGCATACCAGCTGTGCCAGCTGGGATGCACAGAACCAACTCCACGTGCATATATATTGCCATTTTGCACCCTTTGCACCACTTGGACCCCTCTTTTGTGCACCCTTTGCTCATGGCTTCTTGAGGAAGCCTTGACCCCTTGTCTTGGCTTCCTCAAGAAGCCTACCAGCTGTCTTGGCTTCTTTGATAAGCCCCTTGCTTTAGCTTCTCTTGTAAGCCTTAAGCCTTCCATTTGTCTATAAAAGGAGCCATCCTCCTCCATTGTAAAAGGTTGGAATCTTTGAGCAAGAAAACCAGAGAATAGATATATATATCTAACATATATATCTACAACCATATATCCCTCCATCTCTCACTATATCTCTCTCATTCAACCTCCAAACACCCTTGTTCTTGGGCCATTCCTTCACCAACCCATAGCACCACCACCACTATTCCATTACAGCAGCTTGGAGAAGTTTTTCAGAGGCCAAAGGTGCTGCAACTCAAGCCAAGAAGCAACCAAAAGGGTAGTCTTCAAGGGTGAGATCATTTTCCCTCTTTTGTAGCACATTCTTGTCGCATTTTTCTACCCTATTTGCTTACTGTTTTGGGCTCCGACCCTAACTGAAAGGGGCACTCTTTTGAGCCATTCTTCATGTTTGTTTAAGGGCTCAACCCTGTTTGAGCCCTCCATAGTGCACTTGCTTCATACTCCTTGATGTGCTACATTTTTGCATGAAATTTCTAGTCTATATTTGATCTGTTTTTGAGCATAATGTAAATTGTAAGTAGGCTCATTTTGAGCCCTTCTTCAATATTGAAGAAGGACTCAACCCTGTTTGGGACCCCCTATCTTGCACTTGCTTCATAATTTCTTCTATTTACCGTAATTTTGCATGTTTCTTTAGCCTACCATGCTTCTGTTTTTGGGCCTTCGACAGGCCTGAAAAGTGTCTTATTTTGACACCCTCTACATGTCTCATGAAGGGTCTTCGACTGTTTGGTGCACCTTTTTGGTACTTCATGTTATACCCCTTTGTGGGCCTTAAGCTTGCATTGCATTTTGAGCATGTTTTTATATTGATTTGGGGCTTGTCATCTACTGTGAGTAGTCATATTTTTGGTCCCTCATCAGTGTTGTAGAAGGGTATTTTTCAGTTTGGTGCATGCTTAGCATACCTACCATGTACTGCCTTGTAATTGCCTTAATATGCCTTAGGTTGTTAGCCTTTGTTCGAGCATGTTTTAGGCTTAGATTTGTGAAGCTTTTGTGCTTATTTTTCCATGCTTTAGGTCTGTCTTAAGTTGTTTGAGTCGACCCTAGCATGCATTATATAGCCTCTTTGCATTTTGTGGCTTGTATGCTTCGAGTATGTGAATATGTGAGCATTGTCACATGCTTTGTTGATTTATTTAGTTGGTTTGGAACCTTCTATAACATGATTTCAGAGCTTATTTTGCATGCTATATGTCCATACTTAGCCTCTTTAAGTGTACTTAAGAGTTGCCTTGTTTATGTTCAAGGTGTTGGACCATGATTGCATGCATGTGTGTGTGCATTTTGTGCCTTCATCTCCATGATTATGGCCGCTGGTTTTGGCATGCTTGCGAGCTACCCATGTTAGTTTAAGTTCATCGTTGCATGTTGCTGCATGCCATGTTTGTTTACATGTTTAGGTTGCGCGTCTAGCATACATTGCTCATTTGCATGTTCATGTTGCATACTTAGCCGCCATGCCTAGGTTGCATTCCATTGAGCTTGCATCCCTTGCCTCTTGACCAATCATGATAGGGGTTGGGGCCCTTTGGTGTGTTTTGTGCTTGCATTTCATTTGATATCAAAGTTGCTAACTTGGCTTTTGGGCCATCATGCATTGAAATGCGTGATTGATGGCCCGGGGGTCGAGGGCCATGGTCCCTTGAGTCCATTACATGATAGGGAGCGTGTCCATGCATATATATGCCTAAAAATTCATGCCATGCACTGCTTGTCTGCTGCTGCTGTCAAAACTGTCTCCTGCAGGAATTTTACGCGATCGGCGATAGAGTGCCGACCGGCACTATATGGGTGGCCGATAACCTCTATAGAAGCCGGTGATCACTCTAAACAGCCGGTGGAAATTTCTTCCAGCCGGTGGTACTTTTCAGTGGGTATAGAGGTTGTTCTGGGACTTTGGTAATTTTTAGAAAGGCAGGGCAATAAAAACAGAGGCAGCAGTGGCTTGGTGCGGGTTTCTGGGCAAGTCGGACTGAAGCATACATCATTCGCACATCCCGAGGCGGAGGCTGTGGCCATCTCTTCTTTGCATTTAATTTAATTAGATTAGAGGTCTTGTAATAATTTATTCGTTTATTTGGTCCCTCCGAGTGAGGGCAAATTTGTAATAAGTGTGTGTGAGTGGTGTACATGTCTTCCAACCCCCGTTTCTTTCTTCCCTTTTATTTACCTGCTTATGATGGTAGATTAGGGCATATTTATTTTAGCATACCTTATGCAATGCATGTGTGCATCCATGCATTTGTTTACATACATCAGGCTTGGCACATCATACAAACTGCATCGTACTTTCAATTCCAAATTGAATACATGTTATTTGTAGCATTCCACATGCCATGTTTAGGATAGCCGAGCCTGTCTAGATTACATTCTTTGCATGTGTTGCATTAGCCACCTAACATGAACTAGGATCATGCATATGATTACTAACTAGTTTCTGTTTTGGCTTGGAGTACTAGGTGAGCTTTTATGCTTTAGCATATCGCATGCATGTGAATGTTGCCATAATAGCATGATTACCATGAGGCTAGCTGCTTATGTGATATAACTGCTTGAATGCCTGTGGATGGAGGTTGAATTATGTCACGCCATCTTAGATTACCAAAGGCCTTCCTATGCTAAACATAAATTAAAGGGGCTCGCGGAAGCGAAATAAAGAAACTAATAGTCCAAGAGCTGTGCACTTATATGAACATACATTTACATGCCAAAAAGATGAGTTAATTACACATTACATAACATGTGATCAACAAAACATATTCCAATATCATATACAACACATAGGCCTAAGCCTCGATGCAAGACAAAACGACACAAAACTCACACCGTGCCTAGCCTCAACTCAAGGGACTCCGCCTAGGTTTGACTTCTGGATGCTCACCTATAATACATAAATACAAACAATGAGCTAAAGCTCTAACATAACAAGGTTAGTGAACGAAGTCCAACATTTTATATATACATTAATGGCATAATCCACGTAACCTTTTCATAATCTTTTCATAACATTTTCATAACATGTGTCGACTAACGACTAGAGTAATAAACACATACCGAGATCTCGTAACCTTTTTGGATGCCATAATAGATTCGCAAACTAGGAAACATTAACGCTTCAAAACCATATCATAATAATCACTTTTGAACATACTTTCATAATAACATATCATTTACGAAATGTTACTTCAACTTGACTCGCAAACATATACATTCTCAATACACATTAACATCATACATTCAATCATTCATGCCTTTCTCTTCTTTACATTCTTCTCATGTTCATTCCTTTCATATTCGTTTCATGCATTCCATTCATTCTTTACTTCCTTTCATTCCTTATTACATTCTTTCATACTCATTTCATGTTCATAATATGCTAAAAACACAATTAACATGCTAAAAATCATGCCATTTCTTCTTCCTCCCAAGCTTCATTTCCCAAATCCACTTTCACATTTATGAACATCAAGTCCCAAAATACTTAAAAACAACATAATTCCATCATCAAAACTTCAATTCAAAACCCATATGGACCATAAACAAGATCAACCCATGAAGTAGGATGAAGAACTATGAACTATACATACAAGCTTTATATCTCTATATCCATGGAGGTTTTACCTCAATGAGCCAAATAAACATGAACCAAAATATGTAAAGCCATGATCTTGATGTCACCATGCTAGATTCTAAGAATCAACAACCAATTTCATGAGAAGCTTACCTTGAGTCTTTGATTTGGAGCAACTAAGCTTGATTCTCTTCTTTCCCTTTCCTTTCTTTCTCTCGAACTCTCTCTTCTCTCTCTCTCGATTTTTCTCTCTTTTCTTGGTTGAGTCAAATGGTCAAATGAGTCATCCTTATCTATATATATCATTTATGTCAAATTGTGCCAAAATCTCTAGCCAAACATGGCCCAATTTATTGTTTGATAGTTCTAAAATTCCGTCCTGATCACATAGACATGTTCAATTTCATTTTCCTAATCACATTTTATCGTCGATTTTCAAATCAAGTCGGCATCTCAACAGATATTTTGTTTTTCTTCAATTAAATCGATAAATACATAATTAATTACCGCTAATTTACATTCTCCCCACCTTAAGTTTGGTCCTCCAAACTTTTCTTATTTTGGCATAGTCTCAATCATAAATCTCGGTCACATGTCATTATTCGTTCAATAGTTCGTAGCATCATACAAAGAAAATATTCAACGTCATAAAGTGGTCCGTCAATAGTTCGCTATAGTATAGCGAAACATATAGGAAATCAACTAACAAATTCTTCAATGCAAAGGTAGGAACATAACATAAGAATCCATAGCAAAGGTAATGGTCGCAATTCAATTTGGTAATAGCATTCATAACTCAAGAGTCCATAGTCTCAATTTGTCGATTTTTCATAATAAGTCAATTAAAGTCATTCGCATATACCACCAAGCGGTTCAATTCAGGAGTCTAGAATACATTCGGTCTCAGAAATCATAGTTCAAATTGCCAAGCATAGTAACCCGTAGTCTAGTGTTCCCATTTCATGTTCAAGTTAAAAGTCCTTAGACAATTAATAGCAAAGGATAGCATAGGTAATAGCACAAGTCATTTATTCCGTCATGGTCATAGCCAATTTAGTTCATGTCATTCATATTCAATTAGTGTCACATAATTTGCATAGATTTATTCCATATTCAATATTTCTCCAAAGGCATAGTATCATCACTAACATAACATATATAAGAAATTCATACGTAGTTGTTTGTCCACTATTCGTTTCACTTTTATCTCACATTTCTCGAGTAAACGTATGGGCAAGCTTTAGCTTTATGTCCTTCATCGCATTTGAAACAAACTCCGACAAATACCCCAATGATGCTTTCCACATTTCGACAAGTAGGTTTACCCACACTTCCCTTTTTCGTATTCTCATCAATGTTCAACTTCAAATTCTCATTCACATTGATTCACCAATTCTTAACATCAACATATTGTTCTACCATTTAAAGCTTCCACCTTCGCTCTAACCGATCTATTCGGCATTATCACTTCCATTCTTTGCTTCAAGATTCTCCATTGGTCTATAGAACCCATAACATATAAATCATTTCATTCTCAACATCTTTGTTCTTCTTATCTCATCATTCCACACACACACATGCACATGTATGTATGCCATGCTCTATATCTTTTCTAATATGGACACGGAAATTAACGATACCACTCTTAGATTACCAAAGGCCTTCCTATGCTAAACATAAATTAAAAAATAAAAAACTAATAGTCCAAGAGGCACTTATATGAACATACATTTACATGCCAAAAGATGAGTTAATTACCCATTACATAACATGTGATCAACAAAACATATTCCAATATCATATACAACACATAGGCCTAAGCCTCGATGCAAGACAAAAGCGACACAAAACTCACAAGCCTCAACTCAAGGCTCTCAAAGCTGTAGGCTTCAAACGGCTCTTCAGAGACTCTAGGTTTGACTTCTGGATGCTCACCTATAATACATAAATACAAACAATGAGCTAAAGCTCGCAAGTAACATAACGTTAGTGAACGAAGTCCAACATTTTATATATCATTAATGGCATAATCCACGTAACCTTTTCATAATCTTTTCATAACATTTTCATAACATGTGTCGACTAACGACTAGAGTAATAAACACATACCGAGATCTCGTAACCTTTTTGGATGCCATAATAGATTCGCAAACTAGGAAACATTAACGTTTCAAAACCATATCATAATAATCACTTTTGAACATACTTTCATAATAACATATCATTTACGTAAATGTTACTTTCTTCAACTTGACCAAACATTTACATTCTCAATACACATTAACATCATACATTCAATCATTCATGCCTTTCTCTTCTTTACATTCTTCTCATGTTCATTCCTTTCATATTCGTTTCATGCATTCCATTCATTCTTTACTTCCTTTCATTCCTTATTACATTCTTTCATACTCATTTCATGTTCATAATATGCTAAAAAAAACACAATTAACATGCTAAAAATCATGCAATAAACCTTCATTTCTTCTTCCTCCCAAGCTTCATTTCCCAAATCCCCTTTCACATTTATGAGCATCAAGTCCCAAAATACTTAAAACAACATAATTCCATCATCAAAACTTCAATTCAAAACCCATATGGACCATAAACAAGATCAACCCATGAAGTAGGATGAAGAACTATGAACTATACATACAAGCTTTATATCTCTATATCCATGGAGGTTTTACCTCAATGAGCCAAATAAACATGAACCAAAATATGTAAAGCCATGATCTTGATGTCACCATGCTAGATTCTAAGAATCAACAACCAATTTCATGAGAAGCTTACCTTGAGTCTTTGATTTGGAGCAACTAAGCTTGATTCCCCTTTCTCTCCTCTTCTCTTCTTTCCCTTTCCTTTCTTTCTCTCGAACTCTCTCTTCAGTTTTCTCTCTTTTCTTGGTTGAGTCAAATGGTCAAATGAGTCATCCTTATCTATATATATCATTTATGTCAAATTGTGCCAAAATCTCTAGCCAAACATGGCCTTCTGAATCGAGCGGAATTTGTCTTCAATTTATTGTTTCAGATAGTTCTAAAATTTCCTATCACATAGACATGTTCAATTTCATTTTCGGTCATCGATTTATCTCAACAGATATTTTGTTTTTCTTCAATTAAATCAGATAAATACATAATTAATTACCGCTAATTCCGATTTACGATTCCGGGTCGTTACAAATTACCTAAATTGGGACAATGTATTAAAAACTGTGAGTTTTAAGCCCACTAGTTAGTGGCAAAATCATCTTTTCTAAAGCCCACTTAAGGGTGGCAAAACCTGCATTTTAGCCTACTTGCGAGTAGCAAACCATTTTCAAAACAAACATGAAATGTTTTATTCCAACTTAGGCGATTTGGTCTATACTTGTTTGCTGTGCGCATAACATAGTAAATCTAGGCTAATAACCGGGATAAGAGCATGTAATGTTTTCAAAATCAGATATCACGGTTAGTAGAGGCCGGTCTTCGGACCGGGCGAAAGGGGGTGCTCATAGCTGACCTTCCCCGATCGTACCCAAGCTCCCGAGCCAAGACCACTTTGGTGATGACGGACATGTGGCCTTGACCGAGTCGTGGTTTCTAAATTTCCCATTTTAAAATATTTAGGTGGCGACTCTGAATCAGCAGCGATCCATGTTTGGCACTACTTTTTCAAAATCTGTTTTTCTTCAAAACGATTTGCCAGAGTTGGACTCTTTGGTTCAAGATTTAGAACCACAACACAAAAAGGAGAGTCCGAACTGTAGTAGCGAGGCCCCACGCGGGCGCGTCTACAACCTGTTTCTCCTATTACAGCACCCTTCGCAGGTCCTTTCGCAGGATAGGCTTGGAGAGGTCAACCATACCCTCAACAACAGCCAGTACCACAGGGACAGCCAGTCCCAAATATACCTCCCTATGGACTAAGAGGACCTCAGGCACAAGGTTTTCCACAAAATCCTGTGTTTGTTCCTCCAGCAGTAGTCCAACAAGCACAAAATATGGTTCATAATGACCAAATTGCTGATATTGTCAGAGAAATGTGTGGACCTATAGCTCGGGGGGTTCAAACTCCTGTGTATAGAAAACCATATCTAGAATGGGTGGATAGGATACATGAATACCCAAGAGGGTTTAGAATACTAGACTTTGCTCTTTTTTATGGGAATGAAAGCTAGTCAATAGTAGAACACATTGCTAGGTTCACTGCCCAATGTGGTGAGTTTACCAATAATGATTACATGAAGTTAAAACTTTTTCCAAATTCTCTAACTGGGGCAGCTTTTGTATGGTATATTAACTTTACATTTGGCTTTATCCAAACTTGGCAGCAAATGGAAAAGGCATTTCATGCCCAATTCTTCCAAACAGAGCCAGAAGTTTCCATGGCAGACTTGGCAAGGTTGAGTCAAAGGCCTGATGAGAAGGCTGTTCAATTTATTGCCAGATTCAAAAGAGCACGAAACAAGTGTAGAGCCATTCTACAAAAGCCTGAATTTGTGAGGTTGGTTCAAAATGGTTTAGAATTTAGGCTTCGAAAGAAGTTTGACTCAACTGAGTTTCGAGACTTAGCAGAATTAACCTATAAGGTGTCTGGATATGAATCATTACTTGAGAAAGAATAAGATCGAAGTAATGCCTCATACAAGACTTATTATAAGGATCCTAATTATGAGATTGATGCAGCAGAGATCGTAGGAAAACAGCTTGTGATCTATGAGGAATTAATTCATAAAGACACTATAATAAACCAGTAGTTTAAAAAGAAAGATCTTCATAGGAAATACTCTTTCGATTTAACAAAGCCAGATGACATTTTTAATCATTTGCTTGCAGCGAATTTCTTAAAGTTACCAAAAGGAGTTAAAATTTCTTCTCCGAAAGAACTTAAAGGGAAAATGTATTGTAAATGGCACAATTCTTGGTCTCATTCAACTAAAAACTATATTGTTTTTCTAGACAGGATCCAAGAACAGATTTGAAAGGGAAATTTAAAATTCTCAGCTAAAGCAGAGAAAGCTATGGGGTTTGACACTAATCCATTCCCAGAGATTGGAGAAGCTACAACCAATGTTGTTGTGCCAGACTTTTAGGACTTATCCTTGAAGGAATTAGAAAAGGTTAATGTGCAGATACATGTTGCCAGCTAGACTACTGTCAAGAAAGATACCAGAAGTTCACTAGCGAATGGGCAAAGCTTTGTAGACCAAAAGGAGGACTCTAGTGAGGAGGCACTGGATGATGACTCCCTAGAGGCAACTGTCATGCAGAGGATGTGTCCCAGGTACAAGTTAAGTTACAAATGGTTGAAAGGGTTCCCAATTGATGGGAAACAATATTACAAGGATGTGCAAAGACATCCTAAACCAACCAATACTTACAACAAGAGGCCATACCCAACTGGTCCCAGACAGTAGCCATTCTTGGCTAGACCATCACCCACTAGAGTGCATTTCAAGGGCAAGAGACCTCTACATGAGTTCAGACCACCCAACTACTATAGGATAGAGGGCAATCATCCTAGGAGGTGACCTGAAGTGGGCTCAAGTTATGGAATCAGGGCCAGAGATTGGCCTTCTAGATCAGCCCCAAACAAGATGGAAGGTAACCACCCTGACAAAAGGCCTGAATTAGACCCAAGACAGGGGATTAGGACCAAGCAGTGGCCTCCACAAGTAGCTTCGAAGCTGGCTTCGAAGGCAGAAAGAGCTAGTCTAGCAACTGAGCTAGTGAGTTCATGGGTACCTGGGGTTCCAGATTGGTTTGTCATGCAGAACAAGCCTAAGGAAATGCCTACCTAGAGAAATGTTGTTGAAGACAAAGGTAGAATGGTTAAACCTCCCTTGGTGGCTCCAAATAATTGGGTGTTACTGAAGCACCCAAAAACAAAGGAACCAGATATGGTTCCAATATTTTTTAGGTCCCAAAGAAAGAAGATTCAGCGAAGGTACACTCAGTACCAAAAGGATCTAAAGGAAAGTGAGAAAAGTTCCTCATTAGCCCAGCCAAAAGGCCAGACAGAGGAAAGAAAAAGTCCAAAATTGGATCATAGTCCAAAATCGGCTCCTAAGAACAGAAAAAGTTTCAGCAAAGAGCAGTTGGCTAAAGTTCGCTCTGAACTGAAAGTTAAGGAAAGATCTAGCATAACAGGTCTTGAAAAGGCCTTGATGGAGAGCGATAGTGAGATAGAAGGAGAAGTTGACCTAGGCCAAAAGAAAGAAATGGTTGAGGAGGAGATGTTTGAAGCCTTCATGGCTGAACAGACATTTTTGGTCGAAAAGACAGCAAGAACAGATCATTCGAAGGAAGTCACTAGTATTGAAGTGCCAGAATGCAACATGGAAGATGCTTTTGAAATAACTGAACAAGTTAGCTTGGAAAAGAAGCAAGTGCAGCCAGTAGTTCAGTTTTGCTCATTTTCTCTAGTGTCTGTGAATATGGTGCATATACTACCACAGAAGTTCCAAGCTGAGGATGGAAATCAAGAAAGTCAGGAGATTGACCCTATTCCAGTTTCTAGTGAAGATTCACAGGTTAGTATGGTTCAAGATGAATCTGAAGTGGCCACACCAATAGAAACTGAGGATGAGAGTGAGGAAGAAGTGAGTATTAATCTCTCATATCCTTTTGAGTATCCTACAACATCCATGACACAGCATGTCAAGCCCTTGTATATCAAGGCTTTTTTCGATGAGATACAAATGAATAGGGTATTAGTGGATAATGGGGCAGCAGTGCACCTGCTTCCGAAATCCTCTTTGAAGAAACTAGGGAAAAAGAACCCCAGATTAATCCCAAACAGCACAACCATTGTTGGTTTTGCTGAGGATAAGCAGATGGCTCAGGGTATTCTGCCCATTAACCTGATTGTGGGAACTAGAGATTGCATAACGGCATTCTTTGTTATTGACAATAATGCTAAGTATAATGTTTTACTTGGCAGGGATTGGATTCACGCCAACAAATGTGTGTTTTCTTCTCTACACTAGAAGATAATGATAGCCTTATGCAATTAAGAGACAGAGGAGATCAATGCAGACCCTTAACCCTTTGTCGCTTGTGCTGACTTTGTAGAAGCCAAGTTGTATACTAAAGGAGTGACACCACTTAGTATATTGAGAAAACCTGACGGTTCAGCCGAAGTGACGGCTGATGAGGAAGTAGCTATAGACACCCCATTTTTGACCGTCCTCAAGACTTGGACGTCACCGTTTGAACACTCGGTGATTATCCATGTTTGTGTTCGTTTGGAGTTCCCGGAGTTCTCGGCTACGCGCCTTGTCTCAGGATCTCCGAACTCAACCGTTTTGTGTCTGGTTTTGCACCAAACACTTGTGTTTTGCCTTGGAGGGGCAGGGAATGCCTTGTGAGGCATCCCCACACACCACCGGCAGAGGCTAGAGGCCACCAGCTGGTTTTTGTTGTCACCGGCAATGTATGTTGCCAGTCGGCACTCTTTGTTGCTGGTCGGCAGTCAATTTTGTCAAAATGACATTTTTGGCCGGCCGACTACTGTTCAGCTGCTTTTGGAGATATTTTGAAACAGCTGACTGGCATTTGCTTCCCCTCCATACACGTGTATGGAGGGATGCCCCTCTTGTTAGCTTACATTGTAAGTTTACAAGATTGGCTCCTCTATAAGAGGAGCCCTCATCTCCTTTGATCAAGGGTTAGAAAAATTAGAGCTTTTTGCTTAGAAAATACAGAGGAAGCTCTGGTTTTAGGGTTAGGGTTCAATAGACATCCTATCTCTATATTACTCTTGTGTGTGTTTTAGTCCATACTATTGCACACAAACACCTAGTGCTTCACCTTCCTTGGGCTACTGAGGTTCTTAGGGCTTGTTCTTGCTATTTTTGACTGGATTGAAGCTTAAGGAGGCAACAAGACCACCATTGTTGAAGAAAGGCTTCAAGGGTAAGAAACTAGTCCTTTTTACCCTATTGTTGCATCATATTTCTACCTAGCTTAGAGCTGTTTTTGTGTTTAGTGTATAACATAAAAATTTTTGTTTTTAGGCCCTCTTGATTGTTTGTTAAGAGTGTTTTGTGATTTGAGTGTGTTTGACCACCCTTTGGCCTTGAAAGGCCCCTTTTTTTGTGCTATTTTGTGCAAGTTTCGAGACTTTGGTGTTTGCGCCTCTTCACCACTGAAATCCTGAAATCTTGAGGGATTTCAGTGGTGGGGATGGTGCCTTGAAGTCTCCAAAATGGGAGGGCCACCCTCTCTCCTTGTTGTCCTTGAAAGGGACCATTTTTGGTCTCTTAAGGGAGCTTATGTTTGAGTGTGTGTTGAGCATGCCATGACTGTTTTTCATGCTTATATTGCCATAATATAACATGGTTTTAAGTTGGTTTTGGTGTACCATGCATGCCTTGCATACCTACCTTGTAATGCCTTAATATGCCTTAGGTTGTGTGCCTTTGTTTTAGCATGTTTTAGGCTTAGATTTGTGAAGCTTTTGTGCTTATTTTGCCATGCTTTAGGTCTATCTTAGGTTGTTTGAGTCAACCCTAGCATGTATTATATAGCCTCTTTGCATTTTTGGACTTGTTGGCCTTAAGTATGTAAGTGTATAGCATGCTTTGTTTGCTTTGATTTAGTGGATTGGAGTCATTTTTCATGTTATTTCAGTCCCTTTAACATGTTTGTATGCTTGCCTTGCATTCCTCTTTAACGCCTTATGAGCTTGTGTTGTATGCTCCTTGAAAGTGCATTTGTGCATGCCTTTGGACTTGAGCCATTTAGATGCCATCTAGGAGTTCCTTGGGTGTTGTTTAGGTTTGCCTTTGACCTGTTTTGAGTCCCCTTAGCTTTGTGAGGCTTGGTGGGTTTGACCTTGGTTTAAGCCTCTTGGCTTGCCTCAAGTACTTGGGCCATTTGCATGCTTTGCATGCTTTACTTGCTTGAATTAGTTGGTTTGGCACCTCTATTTTGTGTAATTTCAGAGCTTGTGTTGCATGTTAATTGTCTAGTGTTTGGTCTCTTTAAGTGTGCTTAAGAGTTGCCTTGTTTATGCTTAAGGTGTTAGACCATGATTGCATGCATGTGTGTGTGCATTTTGGCCTTTATTTCCTTGGTTTTGGCCACTGATTTTAGGCCTAATTAGAGTTACCTAGATCATGTTTAAGACTATCATTTGCTTGGTTGCATGCTTACCTCATGTTTGCTAGTATACTTGCACAAGTGCCTTGTCATGCCGTGTTGCATCCTTAGCTTGCATGCCTAGGTTGCATTGCATCTTGCATGCATGCCTTGTTCCTTGATTTGGTGATAGGAATTGGGCCTTGTTTTGTTTGATTGGTTTGCATTTCATTTGACATGAAAGTGCACACTTGATTCTTTAGGCCATCATGTATGGAAATGCGTGATTGGTGGCCCGAGAATCGAGGCACATACCCCTTTGAGTCGCAAACATGATAGGGGGCATGATTGGTGCATACATTACTTGAATTGTATTGCCATGCAAGTTTTGCCCTCTGCTGCTGTGAGTTGCAGGTTCTGCAGGTATTGTTTGCCGACCGGCAGTAAGTCATCTGCCGATGGGTTCATTTTGTGCCGATGGCCACATCCTAGTGCTGGTGGTCATTCTACTTAGCCGGTGGGATCCCCCAGTATCCTGAGAGGCATTCCTGAGACTTTGGCAGTTTTCAGAGGAGCAAAGCAGGGAAAACAGAGGCAGACTATGCATAAGTCGCGATTTTGAGCAAGTCCGAGCATGCATCGCGCATCGACCCGAGGGCTTTACTGTTTTAATTAGATTGATTAATTCGTTTAGTTAATTTAATTGATCTGTAATATTTAATTAGCTTGTGTAGTTAATTAATTTGTATATTCTTTTGGTCCCTCTGAGCGAGGGCAAATCTCTAATAAGCGTGTGTGAGTGGTGTGCATGTCTTCCAACCCCCACTTCTTTCTTCCCTTTTATTTACCCGCTTACGATGGTAGATTAGGGCACGTTTATTTTAGCATACCTTATGCAATGCATGCGTGCATCTATACATTTGTCTTACATGCACCAGGCTCGGTACATCATACAAACCGCATTGTATCTTCAAATCTAACTTGAATACGTGCACCGAATGATTGCATTTCGCATGCCATTTTAGGGTTAGCCGAGCCTATCCTAAACTGCATCTCTGTATGTGTTGCATTAGCCACTTAACATGAACTAGGGCATGCATTTTTGCTAACTAGTTTATTGTTTTGGCACGGAGTACAATGTAAGTATTTATGCTTTACCATATCGCATGCGTGTGAATGTTAACATAACGGCATAATTACCATGTGGCTAAATGCTTATATGAGATAAACTGCTTGAATGCCTGTGGGTGGAGGTTGGATTGCTTGAGTTGGAAAAACTCGTTGAAATCTGTGTTTTAGCCTACTTGCGAGTAGCAAATTCCAAAGCACTTTCAAAACAAACGGATATGCAATGCTTATTTCCAAATTAGGCAATCTAGTCTATACTTGTTTGCTGTGCGCATAACATAGTAATTCTAGGCTAATAATTGGAACAAGAACACATAACATTTTCAAAATCGGATATCACGGTTAGTAGAGGCCGGTATTCGGACCGGGTGAAAGGGGGTGCTCATAGCTGACCTTCTCCGATCGTACCCAAGCTCCCGAGCCAAGACAACTTTGGTGATGACGGACACGTGGCCTTCGGCACCGAGTTAGGGTTTCCTAAATTTCCCATTTTAAAAATATTTAGGTGGCGACTCTGTATCTGGCAAAGCAGTCCATGTTTGGCACTTCTTTTCAAAATCTGTTTTTTTCTCAAAACGATTTGCCAGAGTTGGACTCTTTGGTTCAGATTACGAACCGCAACAAACAAAAAAGTGGAGTCCTAACTGTAGCATCGAGGTCCCTCGCGGGCGCTGTTACAGTTTCTGGCGACTCTGCTAGGGACTTTAGAGAGCTTGACTCGAACTCGTGATATCCTGTTTTGACTATACTTATGTTTTTCTTTGCATTGCATGTGCATTGGTGCGCCTAGGACACCGTGTTGGCTATCTGCTATTCCTGAGCGGTTTGCTGGAGGCTTATCTTGTCAAGGCATGACCATAAGGCTGACCGGTTGCGGGCTCTGCCAGTATGGGAACACAAACCCCGGTTTTACCGGGGCACCCTTTTCAACCATTTGACCTCGTGCATATTCGGAATCCATAGTGACCATTCCAAACTAGGACAGGTTGCTTACCCGATTTTAGGTTGTTTGAAACCACTGCGTGCGTAGTGAAACCCTAGCTCCTGACAAAATAGGACAGGGAAACCCTACCCCAGCATAGGGGTGTTTTGGCTCTCTCTTACTTGCTATGTGCTTTTAGAGTGTATCTCTACAGGAACGCATATATACCGGTTCTTGATGCAGGCATCGAACTGCGGGCGGCAACGATTAGTATTTTTGAGAATCGATTATATCTGCGGTGTCAGTTGATTTAGGCGATGATTTGAGAACGATGATCGATAATAGAACACGATCGTTCATTTCTGCTCATATCTGTTTTGGTGAAGTTAATTTGAGATCTTTGTCTGTTTTCCTTTTGCTAGGTAGTCTTGGAACCATAGCTTCGAAGGCTCCACTATCTCCGGGTACATTGGATTTGTCTTGATAGACCTTGTCGGTCGAGACTTCGATTCAAGGGTAATTAGGGCTAGAAGGCTAGTCGGAACCACGGATCACCGATTCGGCGATTACGGTCGATGGCCCTTATCCACCCTCCGGTGAGCAGTCGGTCGGATGGATCGTGAGAATACATCGGGATGGAGGCAATGATGCGTTAAATGCACGAAACTATGAAACTCATGCAACAAGACGTCATCATGCCAAGCGAATTTTCTAGCAAAGAAAGCGCAATCATGGCTCTCAAGGCCGAGCTCATCACTGCAACTGCTTGAAAGCGGCGTCTGCTTCACAACAAGTTCCTCCCTCACCGGGAGCTCCAAAGACTGGGAGGCGTAAATGTCCAAAATGTCCATGAGGATACAGACCTTCCAACGAGGCCAGCTCCGCCCCCGATTCTGCCGCAACTTTCTAAGGCACCCATGCTTGTCAATGTGCCGCTCCCTTCGAGTTCGAAGTGGACCCCACAGCGCTGAAGCTGAGTAAGCTGGAAAAGATGTTTAAGAAATCCCAAGGAGTCAAGTCCATTCCCGACATTGAGGATGGGTATCTGACGCAATGTGTGTATTGCGCCAGATCGGTTCAAGATGCCACAAATCGACTGATTTGATGGGTCCGGGGACCCCATGGTGCACCTGAGGCTGTTTTCAGATATCTTAAGGCCGATGGGCCTCACCATACTACAGAAGCTGTCTCTGTTTGGCCGAACCCTGTCAGGTGTGGCGGCCATCTGGTACGTGAAACTGGAAGATGATGTTAAGAGGAATTGGGATGAGATGGCCGAGGCTTTCGTCGATCAATACTCCTATAATACACAAATTGAGATTACAACCCGTGATCTCGAGACGACTAGGCAGGAGCCGAAGGAAAGTTTCTCCGATTTTGTAACTCGGTGGAGGACCAAGGCCTCAATGATGACCATTAGGCCAACGGACAAGGATCAAATACGGATGGTTGTGCGCAACCTCCAACCCAAGCTCATGCAGAAAATGATTGTTCTCTCATTCCCTACCTTTTTAGATCTACATGAGATGGGAGTACAAATCGAGGACGCTATAAAACAAGGCCTTATTGACCAGGAAAAGGAGCAGCCCAGGAGGGCGTTTACCTGCAGTTCGAATGCGACCACCAGTGGTGATGCAGCTGCAAGATCTTCTGAAGTGGGCATGGTCACCAACACCACATCACAAAAAGCTACCCCATTTACCGGTGCGTCCGGAAGTAGCTCACAGAAAACCACATATCCACCTCGAGTCAAGAGGGTTTTCACCCCACTTTATATGCCTTTGTCAAAGGCTCTAGAGGTCTTAATGCGGAAAGGACATCTGAAACCATTGGAACAACGGCCTTTACCTGATCCTCTCCCTCCAAAACATGACCAGACTAAGTACTGTGCGTACCATCAACAAACCGGTCATGAGACCGATAGCTGCTTTCGTCTGCGCCATGATGCACAAGATTTGTTTGACAACAACGTCATCGCCGCACCAGTCTCACAAGGTCTGTCGGCACTGGATCGATGAATGTGGGGGATAATGCTATATGATCGAGGGGAATGAACCACCTGCGGGCAGCACTCAGTTTACTTTAGACGTGGGAATGGCACACACTGTTTTGAGCATTTGCGAATGCTAATTTTGTAGTTTCTGACTTGAGTGTTGAGTCAATTCTGTAGTTTTGTTTTGAGTCTGTCTCTTTGTCTTGAGTCAGTCTTTTTGATTAAGGGTCTGTCTTGTTGTATCGAGTCAGTCCTGTTGTACAAAGGTCGGGTGATTCCGGGGGTGTTACCTCGGGCATCACCATTTTGTTTTATATTTGTCTTTTTGCTTTCTTTTGAGTCTATTTCTGCCAAGGAGCCAGTTGTGCCAACAGATTTGAATGAAACAGCAGTGATTTTCACGCTCTCGCGTTTGCTTCTGCCTTGTGCCAGTTATGCCGGAAGTTCTGAATGAAATGATAGTATTTGACTAAGAACTCTGTCTTTTCTGTGCCTTGAAGTCATTGTAATGACCTGAGTTTTTCAAAGCTTTTTGAACACTGCGGTGAAAATGAAGAGGAAGGAATTCCTCGAGATTTGCAAAATTTGATCAATTTGAGAGAAAGAGAGGCGTGCTAAGCCCTTAATGATTGAGATCATGCTTGTTAGTGTGAGTACTGAGAAGGACCCTAGTTTTGATCCAGATTGGTTCTACACTGTCTTCAGCACGAGCGATTTGTCGCTTTCTTAAAAACTTTCAAAAAAATGTTTTGCGCGGTCCTGCGAAGACATGTGTGGAATCGCTCTTGAGATTGTGCAGCTTAGGATCTCTCGGCCTCGAGACTCAACCCCTTTGCTTTCAAACCTTGAACTTGGATTCAAAACGTTCAAAGAACAATCATGATGTGAGGCCTGTGTGGCCAGATTTGAAGTAGCCCTCGAACAAGAGGCACCGAAGTCAGATCAAGAGGATCAGATGTTGTCAAAAGAAGCTTGCAAAGCTAGATCAGAAGCACCCCTCGAACTAGGGGCAAAAAAATATCCGATGTGCTCGAAGAGCCAAAGGTGGATCTTTCTGCAAATCAATACAACAGCCACTCTCCTGGATATAGAGGGCTTCAATCTCAAAACCATTTGGCATAGACTTGTTACACTTTTACCCTTTGAGAGGCTCGCTGGGCCGAAAACCCGGAAAGGCGACCCAGGCAAAAGTTAGAGCAAAGAAAAAAATACAAAATACAAAAAAGAAATACAAAAATACAAAAAAGCAAAAAATGAGAAGAAAAAAAGAATGAAAAGACAAAAAAAGGGAAAAAAAGAAAAAAGAAAAACAAAGCTCGCAAGGTTGAAAACCTGCAACAGGCGCCTTGGCAAAAGTTAGAGCATAAAAAGGAGAGGTTAAATACCCGAGTGTACCTTAACCCCGAACTACGTAAGGCTTGATTCCCATGTTTGGGATACGTAGGCATTATGAAGCCTAATTTCAAGCCATACAAGCAGAAGTCAAGAAAGATGAGTCCTGAAGTGATTCAGAAGGTCAAGAAGGAAATTCTTAGGCTCCTTAAGGCAGGCTTTATTAGAACAGCCAGATATGTTGAATGGCTATCCAATATTGTGCATGTGGTTAAAAAGAATGGTAAAATAAGAGTATGCATCGATTTTAGAAACCTGAATTTAGCAACTCCAAAAGATGAGTACCCCATACCTGTAGTAGACTTATTGGTAGATAGTTCAGCAGGGTACAAGATTTTATCTATGATGTATGGACATTTTGGTTACAACCAAATCTGCATTGTAGAGGAGGAAGTCCATAAGACAACATTCAGATGTCTTAGGAACATTGGCACCTTCAAATGGGTTAAAATGCCATTTGACCTAAAAAATGTTGGGGCTACATATCAAAGGACAATAAACACTATCTTTCATGATCTCATTAGAGGATATTAAAAGTGTTACATTGATGACATTGTAGTAAAATCGTAGTCAATGGAGGAACATTTGGTTCACTTGGAAGCAGCCTTCGAAAGAATAAGAAAGTTCAAGTTAAAACTTAATCCTCTCAAATGTGCTTTTGGTGTATCAGCTAGAAACTTCTTAGTCTATGTAGTACATAAGAAGGGAATATAGATTGATTAGAATAAAGCCAAAGCCATCATTGAAGCCAAGCCTCCATTAAGTAAGAAAAAAGTACAAAAATTCCTTGGACAGGTTAATTTTCTTTGAAGATTTATTTTTAACACTATAGGGAAAACTAAAGTATTCTCTTCCTTAATAAAGTTAAAAGATGAGGAGGAGTTTGTGTGGACAACAGAGCATTAAACTACTTTCGAATGAATTAAAGCCTACTTGGCCAAGCCTCCAGTGTTGATGTCATCAAAGAGTGATAAGCCCTTGAAGTTATATATTGCTGTAGTAGAAGATTCATTGGGAGTTTTCTTAACCCAGGACAATAAAGAAGGCAAAAAAAAAGTAGTTTATTACCTTAGTAAGTTTTTAAATTCTTGTGAATGTAAATATTCAACTATAGAAAAGTTATGCTTTACATTGTATTTTGCTGCAATGAAATTAAGATACTATCTTTTGCCTACAATTGTCTTGGTAATTGCAACCACAGATTTGGTTAAGTATATGTTATCTAGACCTATGTTGAGAGGAAGAATTGGCAAATGGATATTAGCCTTATCAGAATTTCATCTAGAATATGTTCCTTAAAAAGCAGTAAAATGACAAGTTTTAGCTAATTTCTTGACAGATCATCCATGTCTGACAGAAAGCCAAGAGATAATAGATCTTGGTATGGTTAATATTGAGCCATGGAAAATGTGGTTTGATGGATCAAATGCCAATAGTCTAATTGGAATTGGTGTGGTGATTAAGTCACCATAGGGGGTAGAAACCACACATGGTTTTAGAGTTAATGAAATTACTTGTTCCAATAATCAAGCTGAATATGAAACTTTGATAATAGGACTGGAAATGCTTATTGGATTACAAGCTCATGCCGTGATTCTCAATTGGTGGTCAACCAAGTGAAAGGAATTTTCAAATGTCAAAGTGCAAATATGTTGCCATACTATGTTGTTGCACTACATTTGCTTTCTCAATTTCAGATAGCAAATGTAACTTATATCCTGAGATTCATGAATAACAAAGCCAATGATGTAGCTTAGAAAGTTTGAAATTTCAAGAGAAGGGATGACACTCAAATGAACATAAGTCAAGCAACATATCAAAAATTAATATCACCCTTGACTAAAAGGGATGTGGTGTTAGAAGTCAATCATAATGACTTATAAGATCAAGATTAGAGGCATCCAATAATTCAATACCTAACTGGTCCATCTTCGAAGGCCAGCAAAAAGATCAAACTACAATTTGTGCAACACATAGTGTATGGTAATGCTCTTTACAAAAAGGGGAGCAGATGAGTTGTTATTGGAATGTTTAGGGCCAAAGGAGGCATTGACAGCCATGGCTGAAGTCCATGAAGGCATCTGTGGTGCTTATAAGCCTGGCGTGAAGATGAGATGGCTACTTCGAAGACATTCCTATTATTGGCCCATCATCCTTAAAGATTGTATAGAATATGCTAGAGGTTGCCAAGCATGCCAAAGACATGGCATGATAAGACATGTACCAATAACTGATTTACATACAGTTGTGAAGCCTTGGCCATTTAGAGGTTGGGCTATGGATATGATAAGGAAAATACATCCACCTTCTTTGAAGCACCATTGCTTCATCTTAGTAGCCACAAACTACTTCACTAAGTGGGTCAAAGCTAAACCATATAAGGTTGTAGACCAAACTGAAGTTATTGGATTTATTAAAGATCTAATTAACAGGTTTGGCATCCCACAGACCATAACTGTGGATAATGGGACTGTATTCGATGGAAAGATGGTAAAGTCTTTTGCAGCAGAGTTTGGAATTAGTTTTATTAATTCTACCCCTTATTATGCACAAGCAAATAGACAGGCAGAATCATCCAATAAGTCTTTGAAAAAATGAATACAGAGAGTTGTGAAAGACAATCCAAGGGATTGGCATAACTTATTGTTGGATGTATTGTGGGCTTATAGGAATTCTCCAAGGTCAAGTACATGAATTACTCCTTATGCCTCAGTATATGGGCATGATGTAGTGTTACCTGTAGATATTAACATTAAGACCTTAAGGGTGAGATGCCAGGACCAATTAGCTCATGAGCAGTACCATCAGAGCATGTTCTTGGAATTAGAAAATGTAGATGAAGCTAGAATTTTGGCATTAAATAGCATTTTTTTTCCAAAAGAAGAAAGCAGCCAAAAACTATAATAAGAAAGTCAAGCACATTAGCTTGATGAAGATGATTTAGTATGGAAGACAATACTCCCAATAGGCATTAAAAGTCATAAGTTTGGAAAATAGTTACCTAATTGGGAAGGACCATATCTAGTTCATAGGGTTTTGCCTTGGGGAGCATATCATTTGAAAATTTTGAATGGATATTTACACCCTAAGAAAATTAATGGCAAGTACTTGAAGTCTTATTATCCAACTATATAGGAAACACAAAGAGTATAGTAAATGCTAAACAATAGAAGCATGAAAACACTCAAATAATAAAAAAAAAAATTCATTTCATAAGGAGTTAAGTACATGCAACCATAGATTGGCCCAAAAGTCAGTAAAATGTTTTAGTTGTTCCCTTACAATTGATTCTCTACTCTTAAGGGATGGAAACAACTGAATGGCTGTAGTCATCTCCTGTCTTCGATCAGCCAGTCCTTGGTTAGTGATTTGCAGCTTTGTGCCAGTTCGATCAAAAGCCAGGTTAACTGTTGATAATTCTTCATCTAGTTGAGTTTTCTTCTCCAAAAGTTGGGCTCGAAATTAGGAGACAAAAGAATGTTATTCTTTCAATTCAGACACTTCAACATGTATATGGGAAACAAATTCCTAGTCTCTCAACAATTTCCTCTCTGCAGCTTTGGCAACATGGCATATGTTGACATAAAAGTCAATAGTAGCCGCTGCCTAAGACAAGTTACTTGAAATGGCCATGTTGGATTGCTCAATAACCTTGCAGCACTGGAGGAAACCATTCTTGATAATAGGTCTTTGCAAGGCTTCGAATGGGATCCTCGAGAACAATGTCAGCAACTCCAAACAGATGCCCAAGTCCAGTGAAGGTGAGGAAGCCCTACTGATGATTGAAGATCTCTAAAAAATTTCCAAGAGAGAATCAGCCAGAACCAATGGCTCAGTTTCATTACTAGCTGTTAGAATAGTAGAAGGCATGTCAAAAAGGCTAGCCAGTTTAGTTTCGAAAATGTCCATCTTTTCCATTAACATTGGTGGTGCAGAAAGGGCTCTAGTGGTAAGAAGAGATAGCTGCATAGGGATAAGAGAGGAAGATGAAGTGTCCCTAGCAGTTTCTATAGTCCTGGCTACCAGTAGGTCAAGAGAAGAAGGGTTGGAGCTGGATAATGATGGTGGACAAAGAATTAGTGAGCTACCAGTATATTCTCTAAGGGAATCAGTTATTACTAGAGATAAAGTAATAATTGGGATCTCCCTGGGAGGGGAAGGAGCAGCAAGGATTGCAGAGAGAATAAATTGGGCTAAGTTAGAGGTTAAAAGAGGAAGGTATGGAGTTAAGCCAAAGGATAAGGATATAGGAATGCTTTGCCTCAAGAAGGGTATGAAGAGTGTAGAACCAGGAAGTGTGAGTATTGCCTGAATGGGCTCTACACTTAGAGGCACTTTAGTATCAGTCTTCTTTGTCTTTTTTGAGGATGCTTCTAATAGTCTTTCAACTTCAGATGAAAGTGAAGAAGTCCTTATCGAAGGAGAAGGTAGAGTAGTTGTTGCAGCAAAAGAAGAAATACGAAGCAATGTTAAGTTTCAGTATTGAAAACTTGAGAAAGGAAACTAGAGACACAAAAGGAAATTACTAGTTTCAGAAGTGGTAGCAATTGCTGGAGAACTGCAAAAGGTATAATGTTCAGCAGTTTGTTGTCTCCTTGTAGTTTCTCTTTGGAGTGCATTAGCAGCAACATCTTCATCCCTAAGCATTTGTTGTTGTCTCATCTTCTCAGCCCTCTGGAACACAATGATCTCTTTGGAGTGTTCCACTTCCACTGCTTTAGTAGATACTTCATGAATGGGATCCCAGTGAAATCAGGGAGAGTGACTGTTATTTTCTTCTTCTTTTTTAATGGTGTCTCCTACTCTTTCTGTAACAACCTTAAAATTTAAGTTATCCCTTAAATTTTATGGTAATATTATTTAATTATAAATAAGAAAAAATTTAAATATTTAATTTAAATATTTCGTAAAAATAAAATATGAAATAAAGTATAATGGATTATATATAAAAAAAAAGGAAAAAAAAAAGCAAGAGATAAGCATGAATTAATGGCATATTAATGGAAATGCGACACGTAGGCAGCCGTGTGGCTTGGTGCCCATGTTCCTCTTCCTATATAAAGGAGGGGGAAGTTGATCAAGAGGGAAAACAAAAAGAAAGGGAAAGAAAGGAAAACTTAAGGAAAGAAAGGGAAGAAAATACTAGAAGTGAAGAAGGTCTTTAGTAGTGGAAAGAAAGAATGAGATATTAATTTTAAGGTGAGTTATATTATACCTAGAGTTACCATAATATAGTTTACGTATGTTTTGACTTACCATATTTATTTTATACAAATTATGTTTTATAAATTATTATAAATTATATTAATATTTCAATTACGTGGATTAATTTCTGAACTCTATTTGTTAAAATGAGACACATGGATATGTTTGTTTATATTTTAAAGAATATTTGATAATGACCTTATAAACAATTATATTTTGTAAGTACCACCACAAGAGTCTCACGCCTTGGGGGACTTAAAAAACCATTGGCCTCTATTTGACCATTTTGTGGCCCTCTGTTATCATGGATCTATTGACATCTGTTCTGTGCGGAGATAAGTGCTATGAGAGCCACCTCTATAATCCGTACGAGCTATCTCTTGAATCCGTATCTCTGTTCTGACTGTCACTCATGTGACCTCTATTCTGTTTTGTTCGGTACCGTAGTTATAGTTATTTATTTACATAATCTCATTTTTGCTACTTAAATGATTATTTGTTCAGACTGAGTTATTTTAAATATTTTAGTTACATAACTATCTATGGTTATTTTGTGTCCCTTATACTCTTGGTATAATATTTCTTCCTCTGCCATGTGCTTATAGCTGTTTACCAATTTTCAAGAAACAGTGCAATTCAGAAATAGCTTTTGGAAAGTTTTAGACGCGGGGCTGCAGAATAGACACACACAACACTTTATGATATTTTTCTATGTAAATATCGGCCTTTTTGGTCAATAAATTTTGTAATAAAAATAGAAGCTCCGATGATTATTTTGATACCTTCATTTAAATATTATTTCTGCTCGTGTTTATTTGTTTGTTCAAGAATTGGCCGGAGGTAACTTCAGTTACTGGCCATCACAATACTTAACTCTTGGGAACGGGAAGCGGGTCGTGACACTTTCTCTGCTTCCTCTTCTCCCACGTGAGCCTCCAGTACCTCCTCTTCAGGATCAAGTAAGAGCTTTCTTTTCCTTTGTTGTTACTGCTTGTTCTTGAGGAGATTTAAAGCTTGAACTCTTTGAGGAGAGTCTCCCTGTGAAGGCACCTACACCACCTACACCAAACAAGGAACTATAAGTATAAAACAAAAGCATCATAAAGAAAGAGAAAAGAAAAGAAACAGCAGTGCATACCTTTCTTCGAAGCAGCTTGAGTGACTCTAGGAAGAAGTGAGGCAGCAGGAGCAGACTTTGTGGTAGCAGGGGTAAGAGCTGGAATAGCATGAGCAGTGGAGGAAGTAACAACTCCAGTCCTTTTGGACTTGGCTTGAGGTACATCTAGTACCACTAATAGATCTAGAGGAGAAATGGCCAAGTACACCTCCATATTGGCCATCCACCAATTTTGGTGCCTTTTTAATGTGTTGCTTTGGGGAATGTAAGGTTGGTATTCAAAATCAATCAAGTCTTGGATGAACTTGGAGGTTACCTCTTCTAATTTGGATCTAGGAACTTTCAGTTCTCTGTTCGCAAGATCTGAGCCGAACTGACTGCAGAAAAGGATAGGGATCCCGTGAGAAAGTCAAAATTGCCTAGCAAATTGGTCAGGGCAATAAGGCTCAAAGATACACTTATAAGTTCTGGAGTTCATGGTGCCATTGAATAGCTCCCTCGAGATCAAAATAGAAGCCCATATACTTTTGTACTGAGGCCTAGAGTAGGACCTATCGTTCAAAAAGGTCCTCAACCAGGCTGGGCCAATAATGGCAGAAGAAGGTGTGAGAAGAAAGGGAAGCTGAGAGTTGGTGAAAGAAAGAAAAGTAGAAGGCAAAGTTGGAAGGATAAAGAGAGACACTGGCTAACTTCACGCCATACGTGGAAGGGTTTGGTATTAAAAACTTTAGACACTTAGAACGCAAATCAGTGAAGTATACAAAGCCAGAGTTGGAGTATCCAAAATAGGCCCCTTTGATTGGCATCCTTGGATTTTTCACAAAAGAGGGAATAAGCTCTGCAAACATGGCCCAAAACATATGGAGCTAAGGCTAGCTGTTTATGCAAAACAAAGGCTTTGGTAAGAGGGGCAAACTCAGGCATAATCCTCTGAGAAAAAGTACAGAAAAAGAATTTGTAAAGGCAATACAATAAAAAGGAAAAGAATTCCCTATCAGTCACTGGGCCTTTCCTTTTGTTCTCAGCCTTGACAAAGTGACTATAAGATGAGTTCAGAGGGGGAAGAGAAAAATGGATGCTGAGGTCAGGGTAGTCTAGACCAAAGAGAGTACCAATAGGGGATAACCCTAATAAATGGCAGATATCAAGGATAGTAGAAGCCATCATACCACATCTAAATTGGAAGAAATTGAAAACAGAATTTCAAAAACAAAGAGCAGTAGGTATTAAAAATGGGCTCTCCGAAAAGGTGAACCTGAATAGTTGAAGGACGTCGAAGAGGCAAAGTTCTTGGAGATCCAGTGTTTTAGCAGGGATGACCCGATCATACCATTCTTCCCATTCTAGTCTTACTGTGAGCCAGCAGCGATGGGGTCGGTTCACTCTCTAACTTCCCCAATCAAGACCACCTTCATAAAGGAGGCAATGGTCCTTCAAACGCGGGTACAGAGCTAGAATATGAGTAGGGACCCTCTTTAAAAATAGGCCCAAGCACATATTCCTGTTGCTCATGGTGACGGGGAATGAAAATACGCCCATCAATAGCACTTTTCTTGCCAGCTTTGTATTTCTCACACTCTTCAGCAATGATCCTTTTTAAGGCTACAGATGGACTCATACGCTCTACGACTGGTATCTTCGAGGAGGAAGAAGCCATTGACAGAAGTTTTCAGAGGACAAAGTTGGGAAAGAGGGTAAAGAAGAGGAGAGGTCAATAGAGATGAAGGGTTGTGTGTTGGGCAAACAAGTAAATTAAAAACACGAAAGGAAAGGGTTTTTAAACCTTTCTGTTTGAAAAATGCCCAATCAGTTTAAATGGGTAGAATTCATAAAGAAATACTGAAGGTACGGATACAAAAAGTTTCTCTCAATAGTGATAATTTGGGAGGGAAACGTATCTCAAACACTCATATTGGCTTCGAAATCAAATATTTGGCTTCGAAGCCAAGCTTTGGCTCCAAAGCCAGATGACAAACATCCAGCTAGGGCTTCAAAAACACGAAATTGACTTCGAAGCACGTTTCATACCTAAGAATACAAGAATGCTCAGGTGTTTGTTTGCTTCAAGGGGATTAAAAAATTGTTTTTAGGTTTCTTATTGAAAGTAAAATCCTTCAAAGTAAAATTTGAAATACTCTACAGTTAGAATTTGTTTGCTTTAGACTTTGAAATAGAAAAAAACCAATATTTGGTTAAGTAGTGAAGAACATAAAGGGACTCACTCTTTTAGAATAAAACAATGCAATCCCTAAAGAAAGTTTCCACACTTCGAAACACGTAGACTGTTTTTTCGAAGCAAAGATAGTTAATTCAAAGTTGTTGATAGTGTTAACCATATGATTTGAATGAAAAGACCTAGGCAAGGATTGTCAATTATACTCCATATGTTGGGGAAGTTCAAATTAGGTTTCCAGTATTCCATTGGAAATGTTCAAATCAAGTTTCGAATGACAAAATTGGTAAATTCAAAGCTTTGATTTTGTTTGCTTTAGGCGAATAGAATAAAATCAGACCATGCCGAATAAAGAACAGAAAACCTAGCTTTATTAATATGAAAGCAATTATTAGAAAGCTTTCTTGGCTACAAATTCAATTTCATAAAAATAAGGAATAGAAAGAATAACAAGGTCATGGAATTTGTTCCAATAGTGGTCAATGAATTTATGTTCCTTTTTTATTCTGTCCTCTATCCTCTCCAAGCTAGGTTGTTGTAGCTGATATGTTCTTATTTAATGAAAAAGTTGTTCAACTTTTATTTTAAACTGTGTTTCCTTCAATCCTCGTTCCATCTCATTCATATCTAGATCATCCTAGTATGCAGAATCTTTATTCTTGAAGTCATTATATTCGTCGATAAAGTTCTCTGCTTCATACTGGGTGTGAATTCAATAGGCTGAGATTTTGTCCAAAGATTGAGAGGTAGCCAAAGAAGTTTGGTACCAATGAAGAAGAAGTGGGAGTTAATCCAAAAACATCTGAAGTTCTGCTTGAGCAATGGGTTGAGGACATGACCCCGAGTCATAATGTCACAAGCCCATCGAAAGTTCTTAAGAAGAATATCACCTCCAAGAACATTGAAGGGCAAGTGAGAAAAGGCTGCAAGTAGAAATTGAGCTTGATATCGCTCAAATATAGTGGGGAGAACTGGAGGTTGGTAGGAAGAAAGAAACTGATTCTCAAATAGAGTAAGTCTCAATTCTTTCATCCAGTGAGGGTTTTGAGGAAGAGGAGGCGCAGAAGGATCCATCCTAAAGAAAGAAGGGAACTGGGGGTTATTTACACATTCAAGCCAATTAGAAGTGCAAAATTTTTCCCTCTAGGCTAAGAATGATGGGTTGTATCCTTGTGCTTCCTCTGGACGAGGAGTGGCTCGCACTATCTTCGTAGACGTAGAAGATGTGTACTAGGTTATAAGTAAGTTGTCTTCCAAACTGCGTCGGCGATCGATGGGTACATAGGGGTAAACCACCGAGCTCCGAGCAAAATGAGGGAAAGACAGAGGATTAGCGAATTCGATGAATCGATGGTTAATTCGCTCTCTTAGCTTGGATTCATCAGGTTCTGGCCAGTTTCCCCAGCCAAAAGCTTTAGAAGAAGAAGAGGAAGTCGCAACCTTATCCTACACAGAAGGTTTTGTGGTAGAAAAAGAGCTTCCAATATGCATTTTTGTAAAGTCTTGGACTAAAGAATTGTGAACAATAGGTTCTTGATCCAAAGGTCTCTGATTTGCAAAAGTTTCCATGACTTGAATAAATGGAGATGGATAGGTATGGCTAATAAATGCATGAAAATTCTTTCGAGGGCGCTGTTCGTATGCTTGATCTATGTTAGAGAAGGTTTGTTTGGCCATGCGAACAGTATCAGTCTTTTCAAATGCTCAGATAGTAGGAAATGTTCAATGTGTAGAAAAGAATTTAATGCAGTCGGTTGCAGTTCCAAGAAGATGCAAAGCCCGCACATCCTAGGACGTGGGTAAAGTGTTTTGATCCACTAATATCACCAAGTATTAGGTATATTAGTGCGGAGGAAATGTTTGCTGTATAATTTGTATAAGCCAATATTAATTCAACACGTGGCATGAAAAGGACAATTTGGGGAGTTAATATAAGTTGCCAACTATAGTCAGACACGTGTCAACCCATATTGGTAATAATGGGTTTGCTTAGCACTGGAATGATCAAGGGATATAAGGTGATGTGGTTTAACGGTTACTCATAAGGTTCAAATTCAAAATTAGGAGGGAAGCCTAACTGTAAATGTGGCGTAGTGGGACTGACTGTGAGAGAGCATGTTCAACAATCATGGAGGGACATTTCGACGGTTAGAAGCCCATTTCGACGGTTATCATTGAGAAGTATAAATAGCAGAGAAGGCCCCACAAAGGAAGGTCCAGACTTAGAAACTAGTTTATTTACTTCATATTGCTTTCTAGTTCTTTACATTTCTGTATTTCAAATTCTTGTACTGCACTTCATTTATAGGAGTAGTTTCAAATAACTTATTGCTGTAAACCTCTACGAGGTTGGGTCAGATCATTGTAAGTTTTTCATTTTACTTAATGAAATTTTGAAATTATTCTTCACTTTGTTATTTACTAAATTCTCCTAAACAAGCCACCAATAAAGTCTTCTTCATTGAGATTGAAAGAACTAAAATACAATCGTCTGATAATTGGTTGACAATTAATTTTCTGTAAGGATTGATTGATCTTTACTGGCACGCTTAAAATTATAATACTAACTTTTGAAAGTCAAAAAAGTCAACAAAAATACTAATTAAATTTTATTATTTTAATCAATAAAATCTAAATTAAAAGATAATATAATTAATTTTGTGACCACCATATCCCAAATGAAGGGGTTGGCATGTGATGAGATTGGTACATGTATGACCCACACCACACCACACACATGTCAGCCTTATTACTTTTTCTCTAGAGAATACAAAAAACTTTGTTAAAAAATGGAAGTTTTAGCAGTAAGTGGATATCTGCCCAGCTGCTTAATTTGTAACCTTAACAACATAAAGTGGTATGGGTTGTGTGACAAAGAAAACAAGTCTGTTCTCCTCCCCCCAAATCGCATTAATTCAACACAGTAAAATTACACATAGAATCTTTAGAAGATCTCAAAATATATATTAATGGGTGTATAATATAAATTTAAAATTAATAAGATATAAGTCATACTCATAATAAATATAATTTCTTAATTTATGTTTTGAATAATTTTTAAAATTTATAATATTATAGTTATCTGGCCAAATTGTTTAGGTTGGTGTGGCGACTTAGTAGGTGTTAATGACCAGACATAGCTCTGAGATAAACTTTGCTAAAGTTTATTTGTAGTTATTGTTGGAAAATATTGGTTTTTAGCAATTTTAATTTGAAATTAAAATGGGATTTAATCACCAACTGAGATAGGTCTGAGTGATTTTTTATTCTCTTAAGTGAAAAGATTGCAATACAAAAATAATGAGTTGAAACCATTGAGTTGTGAATGAAATTTGTCTCATAAAGTGGACATTAATAAAAGTTGGACTTGGACTTAGTCTGGGCCTAAACTTGTGCTTGTGCATGTGTTGAGTTTAGTTTTAGACTTAGACTTGGACTTAATCTTGAGCTTGGGCTAAGCTATGTCGTATTGGGCTTACCTTGTGCATGCGTTTGAGAATTGCGCTTGAATCGGGTTATCACCCAACATTAGTATCCATTTTGTAACCCATCTAATTGGTTTATTCAAACATCATTATATACCTATTTATTTGTATATATTAAGCACATGAGAAATGTAAAGTTTATAACTCTCATATTTTGATAATAGAGTTGATGACCATATTAGTGGCCATAAGTTTTCACCTTTGTAACTCTAATCTTAATGACTAGAGTTGATGGCCTTGGTTAATGACATTTGATAGCCCTATTGATGTTATAACCTTCACGAGAATTCCCCCTACTTATATAAATAGAGGCATTTCCCCTCCAACTTGGTAGAATAATTTTGGAGAGATTTTTAATAGAAAATGAAAGTGGTGTTTTGAAATAAAAAGTTAGAGATATTTTTTGTTTTCTTATTAGAGAGAGTGCAACATTGTCAAGTTCGTCGAAACTATTCAGAAGGTGCTTCTACATTAGTTGGTTTCAACCGTCGTATCTTGAGAGACAGACACTGGCGTAGCATCCATCGGAAGGTGGTGAATCTGTTTTAAGAAAATTGTCTAGTGCAGGTTTTGGTTTGTTTCTTTTTTTATCATTTGTTCTTATTTTTTCAAAAATTTAGTTTACAAAGATGAGTTCTAATCTTTAGTTATCCATATTAATAATTTGTTCTATTAGTAATGTAATCTAATTTATTTTTGTATTTTAGTTGTGTATTTTATTATGTATTTCATTCTTTAAATAAAATAATAAAAAATTATTTTGTTATTTTTATTTTATATATGTTTCTTATATTATTATGAAAAAAAACCAAGATTTATAATGGGGCTGGTTTGGGGTGTCCTAAAAAAGTGTACTTTTTGTCTTTTTAGACTAAAAAAGTTGAAAAAAAAATATGGAGGTTTGGGTTAATTTTTTGGATTTTTATGGAAAAATGTGTATTAAAAAATTGTATAAAAAAAATGTGTAAGAGATGAATAGTGATAGGTGGCCCACAGCCGTACAAATCGGAAGGTGTGAATGGGAGTTGGAAATTATTGGCTATTTTTTGTACAAAGCACTGCACGGTTTTGTTTGGTCCGTGGGGGTCATCACAGGTCCCATTTTAATAATCTGAACCGTTCATTGTGTATAACTCGTCGAACACTATGTACCTATAGAAAATCACGTTAATCGGATATCGATAGCTATTTGATCAAATTTATTTATTTTTCAATCATTAATTATAACACCATCCATTTATCGTAGATAACTGATCTGATCATATAGTTATCGAAATCCGATCAATGTGAGTCTTTGCAAACATATAATACTCGACGATTTCTACACATTGAACGGTTCAGATTATCAAAATGGGACCCGTGATGGCCCCATGAGACGAACAGCGGTGTGTGTGCAAACCACACCCAATCATTTATCTTTAATCCACTGCCGCAGCACAGCAGCTGCACAGTGGTCACTTCGGTGGTCACTTTTTGTTAAAAAAAATTATTTATTTATTTATTTTTTTGATGAATAGTGATATCTCTTTAGATTTTGGAGTAATTTTTTGACTTTTTGACTTATATAATATAAGCCAAATCAGGCCTAGGTAAAATGTTAATAAATTAATAAAGTTAGGTTAAATGAACTGAGTGTTCAGTGCTTCTCAAGAAATTGATGAATTGACAGCTATTCAGTCTGTTTTATGGTCATAATATTTGTTGAAAAAAATACTCTATGCTCATGTTTCAATTTATTTATAACAATTAGATTATATGTCTAATTGAATTCAGACCAAGAGATGAACAATTTTCGGGGATAGAAATCCTAAACCTTTTTCCATGTTCCTTCATTTTCCATATAGTCCATAATCGTGAGACTAGAATATTTTTGAAATTATCAACTCCCTTTAATTAAAGATCTCCCAACTATAATCATAGGGTAGTTGGCCTAATAGGTGACGACTGGGATTTGAAAGTTTGCTCTCATTTAGGTCTCAAGTTCAGATTTCCTAACCAGTAAATACATACTTTAGAGCCACAGACCACAAAGCTTGTTCGGACTGTAGGGAATTAGTTTAGTGCGTGTAAAGTGGCTCAAGATACCCTACATAACCCAAAAAAAAAAAAAAAACTCCCAATTATGAAATGTTTAACTAAAAATTCTGGCATGAACATATAACAAAAGGAGGAGAATCCCCTATAATTCAGATTTTGGATTGGAGTGTATTGTTGGCCTTGTGAAGTCTATCACGGATCTCATTTTGATGATCCGAACTATTTATTATGTTGGGCATTTTGAGTATTTTTTTCACACAAAAAATTAGGTCGATCCGATAACTGTAATTTGTTCAATTTATCACGTTTTTAATCAAAAAAATTATGTTTTTAAAAATAAATCATAAATTTTTTTGGGTTAAACATGCGATAAATTGAATGAATTACAGTTATTGGATCAACTTATTTTTTTGTGTAGAAAAAAATACACAAAGTGTTGAACAAAATGTACGATTCAAATTATCGAAATGGGACCTGTGGTGACTCCACAAGCCCAAATAGTACCTTTCAATCCAAAATCTAGACTCGAGGCAATAAAATTTTTTATTTTACTGATTAAAAAATATCCAACTTCATATGATTTTCACATTTGTAATGTCAGAGTAAAACTTTTAAGTTGATTTTGGTACGTTCAATCCTGTTTGAGAGTAGACTATTTAAGTTAATTTTTTAATTTTTTTATAAAAAATGTGTAAAAAATTAAAGAGGGATGTGATTAAATTTTTTATCTTTTTAATTATTTTAGTCAAAAAAAAATTTACCCAAACGGGGCCTGAATGTGAGCTTGTTGATTACCCAACAGTTCAATCCTCAAAACCCTTTCAATGTGGACTTTTATTGGTCAACACACCAAACTTTGAAGACTTGATCTTGGTCAACATACTTTAGTGTATTTATTTATATTTTTAAATTGCAATAAAAAAAGTTTACTCATAAAATAAATGTGGTTCAAATTCAATTTTTGTATAGTGAAATTCTATTCATAGAATGAATTTGGATGAATTTTTTTTACAGAGAATGTTTTTTGTTCAATAATTTTTGTACAAATTCATTCCTAGAATGATGTAAGAGTAGCCTTTTTGTAAATTTAAAAAAAAAAAAAAAAAAAAAAACAATTTGATGATTTTTTTCATATTTTATTTTAAAGTGATGACTTACTCAAGGCATTATTCTATATAATTTATTTTTTTATTTTTTTATCACAATTGGGGTTTGTATATTATTACTCTTTTTGTCATGGATTCTAGCCTTGCTAAAAAAATTGGCAGAGTGGAGAAGAGCCCACAAGCATGAGAGAGAGATTTTGCAAGTTTCAAAAACTAGATACATTGCATTACAATAATGGAATCAAGAGATACAAAGTTTCCCTTGTTCTTGCCAGCCTAAAACATGTACACAAAGTCACATTATCATTTTCATCCATCTCCAAGCCCTTTTCTCTCTCTCCAAAACTAGTCAAGCTCTTGATTCTTTTCCACAACTCTCACTCCCTTTGCAGATCTAAGCACACTTGCCTGATTGTACACACAAAAAATGAATCAAACTTTCATTAGTTCTTAAATGTAGCTATATATATACAACAAAATAGTACTCGTAATATATCATTGTAGAGATCACCTGATCATCAGTGATTTCCACAGCAAAGCCATCAACAATAACCAAAGAAAATGTCTTCTTGTAGCTTCCAGGCTCGAGTGTCGACGACAACAAGTCATCGTGCTTCTGACTCAAGTACAAATCGAGCTCATTTGATCCTCTCTTTGTTCTAATATTAGTGACATCATTGTCATTAGATAATGCACTAAGATATAGAAATTAGAGCGTAATGAAGTAATAATGCTAGAGAAAACTCACCGATTAGATCGAAGACGATCATATTCAGGATCGTAATTCATGAAAACAAAATACAACTCACTTTTTGTAGTTCCCATTGTTCCTCTCCACCTCTTGTTCTCTTCTTCTCTTCTTCTTTGTTCTTTTGTTTTGGTTGTGAAAAAATATGCAAATGAGTTTTTGCCCCACATGGTATGGATGTGTATTTATAGATGGGTTGGGTTTTGATTTTCTACTTTTTATTTTATTTTCAAAAAACAAAGTTGCTATTTATGGATTCTGTCAATATGCATTATTGTCAAAATACTTACTTGCATCTAAGCATATTATTTTTTCAAACATTTTTTTTTATAGTATTCTGGCTTCTTCTTCTTTTGTACAAAATTATAATATGGCTAAAATTGCAAATTATTATTGTTTTTGTATATGTGACCTCTACAATGATTTTTACCAAATACTAGTTTTACATTTGTACAAAAAAAGGCAAGTTACATCGTCAAAAGATGGCCATATAGTACAAAAATACACAAAATCAAGATTCAACAGCAAAACTTAGCCCTTTATACAAAAATTTCGGATAAAATAGTTTGACATTTGTAAAATTAAACAGGTTCTACTAGTATGTCACTTAGTTGATCGCTTATGATTCATCCAAAAAAATTATTATTATTATCAAAAATCTCAAATTTTTAAAAATTGAATTATATAAAGTTTCATTTTGATATTTAACTTAAAATCTTAAAAAAATTCAAACAATTTGCAAATACGTATTTTGAACAAAACCCATAAAGTATGCACACCTGTATATGCATACACACACATTGATCTCACATGATTGGTGGTTGTTTGAGTTTTTCTCCAGAAAATTTGACTAGGGTTTTGTTTTAGTATCCAAGTGTAAAAAAGAACAGCTGAAATTCCCAGAGTGCCCCTTGTATTAAGTCATGATTCCAACTGGAAGTTTCTCTAACCTAGGGTTTGTAAATTGTCTCAGATTAACATATTAAGCACACGCTTGTGCAGACAAGTCAACCCTTCAGAAAAGTCAACACACCCATAGGGGCAAATGAATAAATAATGTATATCACATGCATAAATTAAGGACAACTGGTATTCTATCAAATTTTTTATATAAATTTTATATTTGAATTATATGACAGTATCATTTATGTAATTAAAAATATTTCATTTGATTCTTTGTCTTAAAGTTGTAGAGTTAAAACCGAATCAAATCATTATATATAAAAAAAACTATTTAAATTAATTGTTGCTATGCATTATGGCATCTTAATTGGGAGACAATAGATGATCAATGATCAACGATCAACGATCAATGATCAAATGATGGCATGGATGGCACTCAACATGGTCAAAGAATTTTATGAAAGACGTCATCACGTAATGGTAGTCAAAGTAAATACTTTAAAATTAATTATATATGACACCTATGCCTATTTGGTATTTTTTCATAAAAATATAAGAAATATAGATAAAATAAATTAAATAGAAATGATAAAATATTTTTTTTATTATTAAAGAATAAAATACAGAATAAACAATACAATTAAAAATACAGAAATAAATTAGATTACATTACTAATAGAACAAATTATTAACATAGATAATTAAAGATTAGAACTCATCGAGGTAAACTAAGTTTTAAAAAATTTAAGAACAAATAATAAGAAAAGAAGCAAACCGAAACCTGTGTGATACCACAGTTTCCTTAAAACAGATTCACCCCGCCCCAACGGATGCTGGAGGTATGCCAACGTCTGTCTTCTAGGATACGACGGTCAAAATCAGTTAATGTAGAAGCACTTTCTGAATAGTTTCGACGAACTTGATAATGACTACACTCTCTTTAACAAGAATCAAAGAAGGGGCTAGTAAAAGAAAATAGGAAAATATTTCTTCATTGAAAAAAAGCATCTCTAAATTTTTATCTCAAAACACCATTTCTATTTTCCATCAAAAATCTCTCCAAATTTATCCTACCAAATTAGAGGGGAAATGCCTCTATTTATACAAGTAAGGGAATCCTTAGTTATGAAGGTTATACATCAATAGGGCCATCAAATACCATTAATCAAGATCATCAACTCTAGCCATTAGGGCTAGAGTTACAAAGGTTAAAAACCTATGACTACTAATATGATCATCAACTCTATCATCAAAAGATAAGAGTTACAAAACCTTACATTTCTCGTGTGCTTAATATCTACAAATATATATATATATAATGATGTTTGAATAAACCAACTAGATAGGTCACAAAATGGATACTAATGTTGGATTATAACCAATCCAAGCCCAATTCTTGAACACATGCACAAGTTAAGTCTAACATTATATAACTTAGCCCAAGTTCAAGATTACGTCCAAGACCAAACCCAACACATGCACAAGCACAAGCACAATCACAAACCTAGGCCTAGTCCAAACCAAAATTAAGTCCAAATCTAAGCTCAACTTTATTGATGTCAACTTTATGACACAATTCTTATTCACAACTTAATAGTTTCGTCTCATTATCTTTATATTGTAACATTTCTATTTAAGAGAATACAAAACTACTCAAATCCACCTCAACTGGCAGTTAGGTCCCACTTTAATTTTAAATTAAAGTTACAAAAAAAAATATTCAATGTGTTTGGTTTAAATTTTTTGGATTAAATTTTTTAAAAATTGAATTTTTATTTATTTATGTGCTTCTCTAATCATCTTATCATAGTCTAACATGCAATGCACAACTGGTTATATATTATAAAGGAAGTATCTACCTATGTTGGTGTGAGCATAAAAATCAAATTGAGTAACATTTTTTTCCAATTTTAAAATTATAAAATAAAAAAGTTATTTTTCACTTTTTTTTGGTCAAAAGAAGGAAAGGGAAAAAGGTAATGGATCTGCATTTACAGTAATAAGATTCAAACTTTCACACCTAGGAAGGGAAACACCTCTACTATCACACAAACATGTTGATAAAATTATTTATTATTATTTGAATGTGTTTTTTTTATATATTTTTTAAGGGTAAAAGTATAAATTCATACACCAATATATGGAGGAATGTAATGAAATACATAGATATATACAAAAATATTTGATTTTTGTAGTCTAAAAAAAATATTAAAAAAAGGGGCCTAATGTTCATTTTAGGTAACCATGCCAAATTTGAAAAATTATTTTTTCTTCCAAGCGCAAATTCATGCGATATCCCAACATAATATTTATTGGTTGAAAAAATGAAACTCAAAGCTTGTTTGGTTTCAGGATTCTGGATTCACTTATCAGAAAGTTAAAATTTTTTATTTTCTGTATTTTTTTTATTTTTGCTAAATTTTTTAATATTTTAAGCAATTTTTTTAAAATTTTTAAATATACCTAATATAAATACATTTAAAAGGATAATATTTGTGAAAAAAATCACTAAATATCAAAAATATATAAATAAATAAATAACTAGAATGCAGTATATTTTTGTATTCTTGTGTATTTATTAATTTTAAAAAATATATTTTTTAAAAAATATTTTAATTTTTAGATATATTTAAGTAAGGTGCATTTAAAAAATTTAAAAAAATTATTTAAAATTTTTAAATATTTACTAAAACAAAAAAAAATATGAAAAATAAAAAAATTAAATTTTCAAAAATTAAAACCAAATAAAATATTTTTTATTAAATTTTAAAAAAATATCTTAACGAATATCAAGTAATAAGTAGTGTAAAATAATATTTGAAGACCATGAAATAATCACTTGTGAAATTGAAACCGGTCAGGATATTGCAACGTAGGTCAAGAGTGAACCACACATCTGCTGATTTTAGTCTCTATTGATGGGTCCCGCCACTTTCTTAGGAAGTGTTTGGCAGGCAGTTAAAAATTATTTTTTTACTAAATAAATCAAAAAAATAATTTATTACCAGTTAAAAAATCAAAAAACAAAAAACGAAAAACAATTTCATTCAAAATACATATAATTTTGATAATTTTCAAAACACATTGCGCGTGTTTGGTTTGAGTTTTTTGGATTAATTTTTCGTATTTTTTTTTATTTTTAGTGAATATTTTTAAAATTTTAAACATTTTTTTATTTTTTTAGATGTACCTTACTTAAATGTATCTAAAAAAAAATTATGAAAAAATATTTTAAAAAATTAATAAATACATAAAAATATGAAAATAATATTGAATTCTCATTTTTTTTTTTGTATTTTTGGTATTTAGTGAATTTTTAAAAGAGTTTTTTTCACAAAAATTATACTTTTATGTGTATTTATGTTAGGTATATCTAAAAATTAAAAAAATTACTTAAAATATTAAAAAAATTCAGTAAAAACAAAAAAAAAATACAAAAAATAAGAAAGTAAATTTTGGCTTACTTACATGTAAGTTCTAATAAGTGGATTTATTATTTAATAGGTCCTATGAGATAAATTTGTCATAAAAAAAGTCACTAATTGTAAATTTTAGCAATAATTTATAAAAATCATGACAAAAAAGAAGTCACTAATTGTCAATTTTTAGCGACAAATATAAAAATTGTAACAAAAAATTATTTTTAGCAATAATTTTACCAAGATTTATTTTCAATAGGACTTGATGAGAATTAAGTTCAACTATTAGGATTTATTACTAATTTATCCGTAAATTTTTTAAAAAATCAAAAACAAGCAAAGTGATAATTAGTTTTTAACAAGAAAAAAGCTCAATCCCCAGCTTCCTCAGTTAATTTTTTATAGTATAGTTTCACACAATGAACTATTTTGAGAAATATATTAAAAGTTGAATTTTTTTTTATAGAAACGTGTAAAATATTAAAAATTTGTTATAATTTAAAAAAAAAATTAAAATGCCAAAAAATTGACATTTAATCCAGTTATCAAAATAGACCAGAGATTGTAAAAAAGCTCAAGGTTACAAATCAAAATTGGAGTGCCATTTTTTTTCTCTATCTAAAGATCAAAGTAAAAGCCAAGTAATACTTTAAATAATGAAAGTACAATTATTATTTTTTTAGAAATCATGTTTATATGTAGCAATGTATAATAATTGATCGGAAAATGTTTTATAACTTTATTTTATTTATTTATTTATTTTTACGAGCTGCATATCACAGCTGGAATTGATCAAAACATTTTGAAGTGTTAGAATCGCTGCAATACGCTATGATTGGTGGTATACGTGTTAATCGAAGAAGAAAACGAAAAGTGGCCACTGTTTGGGTACACATAATTCAGAAACGTACATATACGTATACATTGACGTACGTACATTATCCATACAGAGAGATACAAGACATATATACAGGCTACAGCTCATTAAATTGAAGTACTACGTACTTTGCTGTCGTACTGACAGCTCTCAGTCATATGGTGGTAGTGGAGAGAGGATCTTCTCTTTAGCCTTTGTGTTGCTTTTGTTTTTTTTTTTTTTTTTTTTTCTTTTTTTTTATTTTAATTTTGATATCATATTTTATTTATTCGTTATTGATGATTCAATTCATAAAAAAAAATTCAAAAAAAATAAGTTAATAAATTGTAATTTAATTAATTCAAAAAAATTTTAAAAATTAATTTTTTTTTAAATAATTTTTTTTTTTGATTTAATCGTATATATCGATTAAATTGATTAATAAATTTTTAAAAAATAATATTTATCAAAAATATCAAATAAACAAATTCCAAGCAAGGAGCTAAAAAGCAAGCAGAACGGCAAGGTGTAGGTCTCCTTTGTTTTAACGAGGAGGTGTTTGGAAACAAGATTAGGTTCAAATATAATAAAATAAATTAAAATAATTAATAAAATAAAATATTATATTTAATTTATAATCTTTTTTACATAATTATCAAATTAATTTAAAAAAAAATCAACCAAATTTTCAATCACAAATTTTAAGATCTCTAACATTTTTGTTTCTTCAATGATTGATCTAAATTGAAGACTTTAGTCTGTCTGTCCCACTGAGATCCACACTTGAGGTTCTGCCCATTGGCTTCTAGTGGTTCTCAAGCATAGTGAGTGAGGTATCATCCAAAGTGTTCTAATTGGTGAAAAAAAATACAATAATAATTTAGATTACTAAAAAATACATTACTAATAGCATTAATACATTAAAAATGATAAAAAAATAAATAAATAAATAAAAACAAGACATAGAAAGTGGACAGAGCCCACTGCCACATCATTAGTGCTCCCTCTAGTGATCTTTTTTTAATACTTCCAAGTATTTTTCAAAAAAATAAGGTTCCGTTGGGTAAGTCTTTCAAATTATAATTTTATCCATTAAGTTGAGTGTGATGTTTGTTTTAAACTTTTAAATCATAATTTTATACTTATTTCTTAAAACTTAATTCAAAACATAATCATTACTTTTCAAAATTCATAACCAAATACATAATTCAAAACTCTTTTCAAAACTCAATTCAAATCAATATTTTAATTTTTAAAATATTTAAATATTTATAAAATATTTTAATTTTGTTAAGATTTTAAATATTTTAATATTTAAATATGTTACGATTTTTTTTAAATTTTTAATTTTTTGAATATTTTTAAATATTTTAATTTTTAAATATTAAGATTTTTTTTAATTTTTTAAATTTTAAAATATTTTATAAAAATAAATTCAAACTCTATTTTATAAAAATATTTTTAAAAATTTTAATTTTTTTGTTATGTATTTGGTTACTATTTGAGTGTAAAGTTATGAAAGTAATATGGAGCTTCGAGTTATATGTTTGGTTATGAGTTTTAAAAATAATTTCTTAATTGAGTTTTGTTTTATGTGTTTAGTTACGATTTGAATATAGAGTTTTTTTTAAATTTAAAATATTAAAATTTTAAACTATTTTAATTTTTTGAATATTTAAATTATTTACATTTTTACGATTTAAATTTTTTGAACATTTATTTTAATTTTTTACTTATTAAATTTTTTAGATTATTTAAATTATTTAAATATTTATGATTTAAATTTTTTGAATATTTATTTTTAAAAAAAATTATTTCCTTTGTAGTATTTTCAATTAAAAAATTAATTAATGTTATTTTTTGTAAATAATAAATTTTTTTAATTGAATTTTAAAAAAAGTTTGGTTATGAATGTTGATCAGAATTTTCAATAGTATGAAAGTAGTGTGTTTTGTTATAAGTTATAACAATTTAAATTAAGTTTTGAAAACTCTTTTCAAAACTCAACCAAACAAATTTTCTTACTTTACATGTTAAATCAAACTTTCAAAACTCAATTTCATACTCAATTCAACACTCTATTTAAAAATCATAACTAAACAAATTTTCTATACTCAAATTATAATTTTAAAACACACAAATTTAAAATACAACTCATATTCTCAAATCACAGTTAAAAAATCTTACCAAACAGAACCTACACCTTTTTCGATAAGCTGAAATAGGATCTACTACTTTATGTTAAGCCATTAGAAAACTTTCAAAGAATTTAGTAATCGGTGATTGATTATAGATAATATTTGAAAATATCTAATAATTTTTTATCTATAACATAATTTACATAAAAATTGTTACTCTGCTGTTAACAAGTTCTGATATTCATACTTAAAAGATTTGTCAAGAGTAATGAAGATGGTAATAACAGTGATGAAAATGATAAAAAAAATTTGCGAGTAATAAAAAAAGAGAAATGATTGTCGCGATGATGACAAGAACTGATGAAGGAGTAAAAGGTAAAGGAGAGACAAGGATGTCTTATTATTATAGTAGGAGTGGATATCTTGAAGGTAAGTTTGGGCCGGGATAAAAACTTACGTTTACTTAAACCTAACTCCATCCAAGTATCATATATATATATATATATTAAGGTCATATTTGTTTATCGGCTTCAATGACCGAATTGGATTTATCATGATTGTGGGTTCTACTCACAGTGTATTTGGTACTGAAATGGGAGGTCGGACTGACAGTCTAAGGAGGTTAGTTATCCCTTTCAATAGGGGAATTAGCTTGACTGGGTAGAGGGTAGGATTAGGAAAATAATAATCAAATTAAGCCAGCTCTTTTTTTTTTTTTTTTTACCTAAGTGCATTTGTTTGTTTTAATATTTGTTTAGATTTTTTTTTAATATTGAAATAATTTTTTTTATTTATTTTATAAAAAAATAATTTAACAATCTCATCACTAACTATTTCTTATACTATCATCAAAATAAACACACTTTTATTTAATCCCCTCACTAACAATCTCCACATTAACAATCTCTTCACTAATCATCCCCTCACTAACAATCTCATTCAACCTAATCCGTCAAATGGCCTAAAAGTAATGTTTTTCCTTGTTATGTGACACATTTTAAAGGAGTTTTTTTTAAAAATATTCTAGAAAAAAAATTTATTTAGAGAATTGACCCACTTTTCAAATTATTTGGGAAACTAACCTGCTTTTTGAAATCACATTTTAAATATGCGATTTTGAAATTGAAATTGCATTTTCAACATGTAATTTTATCTTGAAATCGCAAATTGAAAATGTAATTTATGATGACATGGTGAAATCACATTTTCAACATGCGATTTCAAGATGAAATTACATGTTGAAAATGCAATTGCAATTTCAATTTCAATTTCAAATTGTATTTTCAAAATGCGAATTCAAAAATAAGTTAATTTCCCAAATAGTTTGAAAAGTAGGTCAATTCTCTAAATAGTTTTTTTTTTTTTTAAATATTAAAAAAAAAACCCCATTTTAAAGGCTTACTTTTATCTAAAAAAGTCACATCATCATGACTTTTCCATTTACAGATAAAATTTTACACAAACTTAATTTCAATTATAATAACCAATTTTATATAAATTATATTTAAGAAATATTTATTTTTCATATATATAATTATTATGGTATTCAAAAAAAAATTATTTCGATATACAAATAAATAAATGAATAAATAAGATAAAATATATTTAATTATGTGTATCGCACGGATCAAATGAATTTTCTTTTACATTTTAATTTTTGTCTATCTTGTTGATATCTTAATATTAATTTATATTTAATTTTTTATTTAACATGAAATTATTTATTAAAAAACATTTATATTTAATTTAAATTTTATATATCTATATACAATATATATGAATAATTGAAAAATAATATTAAAGAAAAAATTAATACTCTACATAATTAATTGAAATTTTTTTTTAAAAAAAATCCCTAATAATAGGAATTTAGAAGATAAAGGACACTAAATAAAAACGTAGTGGCTCACGTCCCTCAAACACACACACACATACACACATTTTACATCCAAATTTATTAGACCAAAATACTCTTGAATCATGTATATTATTAAAAGTAGTATTTTTCCTTTACTTAGGTGACACATTCTAAAGGATTACCTTTTTTTTTTTTAAAAAAAAAAGCCACATTAACATGTCTTTTCCATTCACATATGAAGTCCTACATAAACTCAATTTCAATTATAATAACTAATTTTATATAGACTCTATTTGAGAAATACTTATTTTTCATATATTTTTATTTTAATTTAATTATTATGATATTTTAAAAAAAAAATTATTTTGATATACAAATTAATAAATAAGACAAAATGTGCTTAATTATGTGTATCGCACGAATCAAATTAATTTTTTAAAATATTTTTTATTTTTTATTTATCTTCTTGATATCTTAATTTAATTTATATTTAATTTTTTATTCAATACGAAATTATTTAATACAAAACATTTTGTAGACATCCCATTTTTGACGGCTTTTCAAAACTTGGATGTTCTTGTAGGTCCATCTAATGATGAGTCTGTTTGCTCGCCAAGCGCTCGAAATCCTTAGCGGAATGCTACAATTTTAAGCCTTTTAAACACTGCATCCATTTTGTCGCATTTTTGGACCATACCTTGGTCTTTCCGTCCTATAATCTCTAGTGGCCTGCCAGCCATCCTTGGAGGCTACCAACCATCACTTCTTGTCTGTCGGCCATTGATGTGCCTTGCTGGCCATCAATGATGCCTTGCCAGCCATCAATGATGACCGGCCGGCCACTAGTATTTTCTGCAGATATTTTGTACCAGCTGTTTGCACAGATGCTTGCATCTGTCCACACGTAGAGGGATGGATCTCCTTGTATAGAATTCATGTTTTCTATATATAGGGAACCCCTCTCTCATGTTTTGGGGTTAGAAACTTTTAGACTCAAAATTTTCCTCTCTCTCTACAATTCTCTCTCTCTTTCTCTCTTTCTTTACAAATTTCCTACACTTTTGTCTACAATTCCCACACTCTTGCTTATACACCTTTAACCAAATCCCCTAATCTCTGAGTTGAGGTGTTCTTGGGTTTGGTTTGAGCTCTAGAAGGTGGCATTTGCTTGGTTTGTTGCCTAGAATTACTCTTTCCTTCAAGAGGTATAGCACTTGTCATGTATATTTTGTTTTGCATACTTATTGTGCTATATTTTCCCACTGTTTTTGGGCTATTGTTGAACTGTAAAAAAACCTATTTTGGTGGACTAAAAGTGATGGTTTGAGTCCATTTTAAGTTAGGGGGTGCTTCACCCTTCTTTCTTTCTTGTTTGATAGGCTTTTGCACTTTTGTTTTCCACTTTCAAACCAATTTTTTTTTGGGCTTTTAAGCACTGAATTTCAGAGTATTTTCAGTGGCAAAAAACATGTTTTGAAGTCCAAAATTGGAGAAGTTAGCCTCCCCTCATTGTGTCATGTTTGCTAGCCTAGTTAGTTCTATATGTTAGCATGATTTTCTAACTTTTGTAGCTATATTCTAGCATGTTTTTCTAACTTTTGTAGCTATATTCTAGCATGTTTTTGCCTTTATTTTAGATTGCTTTAGCTTTGTTTTGGGCTTTTTGCCTTTGTTTTAGATTGCTTTAGCTCTGTTTTGGGCTGTTTGGGTTAGTTAGGCCTTGTTTTGCATGGTTGTAGTGTAAAGGTCCTCACAAGCTCGGTGTTTTAAGCCATCAGATACCTCTTGTTTAAGTTGATTGTATGTTTTGGTATTGTTTTGCACTTCATTTCAGCATCTAAAGCTTGTAACCTTCCTCATTTCTTGACTTTTTAAATTTTCTTTGAGGGTTGTTTCAAACTTGGGATTCTTTAAGCTTGAGATTGAGGTCCATACTTAATGGTTTAATCCTTTTTTGAGGATTCATTACCGATGGCATGAAACTTCTCTCACGCCTTGACGCTTCCTTCCCTTTAAAGGACTTTAACTCACTGTTTGGACTTAATTAAATTAAGGAATGGTTGGTAAAGTAAAATGAATAACTAAAACTTGGAACTAAAAGTGAGCAAAGATAAGAATTTGGTTGTGTTTTTGATGTGTTCAATCGGACGTTAATTGAACACGTGGAACTTGGACCATTTCATACTTGTTAGTGATGACATGATCTAAGTCTCCAAGGTCAACTTCTTCCCTTGATCTTTCATGAAAGGGAGGAGGTTTATGTCCCATTTTTCATTTATTGAATTTGCAACTCTTGAATCACAAGCCATCATGCAATAAAATTGCTTGAGTTGGTAGTTTGTAGCTTAAGTTCACAACTCCTTGGTTTTGTTCATGAAAATGAGTGGTGAGTTGTGCAAACAATTTGTGGGAATACCCTATTTTTGCTCTATTTGTTCTCTGTTGCAGCAAGTTGAACCAGTGCACCAATGGCCAACAAGCCAGCATCTATGGCCAGCAGGTGGCTGGCAGAGCACCATAGATGGCTGGCAGACCACTTTAATGGCCGACAGTCTTTACCAATGAGTGGCTGGCCACTGATGCAAATCTCAGCAGAATGTTGGTAAGGTGGAGCAAAATGGTTCTAGAAGTATTCAACTCTACAAACAGAGGCTTTCGAGAACAAAATAGAGGTTTTTTCGGGTGGTATCTGAGCATGTGCATCTTCCATTTCCCAAGGCGGAGTAGTGGCAGCGTAGTTATATACTTTAATTACGTAGTTTGCTTACATTTGTGTTGTAACTTAATTAGTAAGCTTACTAGTTAGTTAAATTAAAAGTGTTGTAATAATTAGTTAATTAGTTTAGCTATTTATTTCACTTGGTTTGTAATAATTAGCTTAATTAGCTTAACCCTAATTAGTTGCTGGTTAGTTTTACTTTATTCATTTGGACTCTTCTTCGTGAGAACAAAATGTAATAATGTGTATGTCTTCCAACCCCACGTCTTTCTCTCTTTTATTTAATCGTTTTTAATGGTTAGATTAGGGACATGTTTCAATTAGCATACCTTATGTTTGCATACATTCATCTTGTCTTGCATGCATCGAAACTTGGCGCATCATTCAAACTGCATTGTCATTTCAATAATTCTTTGAATACGTGTTTAACCGCATGTTATCAAATTGCTTCATATGCCATATTGGTAGCTGAGCCTATTAAATTGCATTCTTTGCATGCGTTGCATAAGTCATTTTGCATAGATAGGAATCATGCATATTTTTCTAACTCATATATTTTTGGCCTGGAGTACTATATGAGTTTTTAATACTTTAGCATACTTGCATGAGTGTAAGTGATTTCCATGACAAGCATGCTTGCCATGAGGCTCAATGTTTACTTGCTAAACTACTTGAATGCCTGTGGATGAAGGCTTGTTGTTTGAATTGGAACGATTCAACGAATGTACATTTTAAGCCCACTATATCTAGTGGCAAATTCACATTTTTTAAGCCCACTTTGTTGAGTGGCAAATTCGCAAACTTTAAACCCACTTGAGGTGGCAAATTCAAACCCTTTTCGCAAAAACAAACATGAACTTGAATCGTTCCAAATTGAGCAAACTAGTTTATACTTGCTTGTGCGCATCACATTGTAAAGCTAGCCTAATAACCGGAATAAGAGCACACAATGTTCATAAAAACCATATCATGATTAGTAGAGGTTGATCTTTGATCGGGCGAGCGGGGGTGCTCAATTCATGACCTTCCCCTCTCATACCCAAGTTCCCAAGCCGAGGCAACTTTGGTGATGACGGACACGAGACCTTTGGCACGAGTCATAGGTTTTCTAAATTTTTCCAAAATAAAATATTTAGGTGGCGACTCTGTATCTGGCAAAGCAGTCCAATTTTGACATTTTTTATTCAAAAATTAATTTTTCAAAAGGTTTGTCGGATTTGGACTCTTTGGTGTTTATCAATTTCACATTGCACTTGTGAGATTAGATTCAAAATCAAGGAAGTCCGAACTGTAGGGCTTCTTTCGAGTTTCCAAAAGGGGGCACGAAAAAGCCGAGCTACAGTTTCTGGTGACTCTTTGGGGATTTAGAGAACTTGACTCGAACTCATGTTATGAAATTTTATCTACACTTATGTGTTTATTTGCATTTGCATTTGCATTTGCATTGGTGCACCTAAGTCACTGTGTTTGCCATTTTCTATTCCTGAACGATTTGCCGAAGGCTTGCTTGGAAAAGCTTGCCAAAAGGCTGACTGATTGCGAGCTCTGCCAAGATGGGAACACAACCTTTAGATCTGGACTATCGCTGTACTGTTTGATCCTCCTTTCACTTTTTGGTGTTAGGTGTGAGAGGTATACTAGGTAGTCTTACTAAGGTACCCTTTTTGACTAATCAGCCTAGTTGTATATCGAAAACCGTAGAGACTATTCCAAATTAGGACAGGTTGCTTACCCAAATTCAGGATTGTGTGAAACCACATTGCTTAAATAGTAAACCCTAGTTCCTGACAAAACTAAGACAGGGTAACCCTACCCCATCATAGGGGTGTTTTTGCTCTCACTTAACTATTATGTGTTTTTAGAGTGAAACCCTACAAGAACGTATGTATCAATTGCAAGTTTGGGCATCAGATTTGGAGGCAGAGATCAGTGTTAAGTACAGTACTGCAATTTTGAATACAACTATGTCTTGTTTAGATCTAAGCTGAGGTGCTGTGTGGTTTCTGATTTTTTGCTTTCTTTTGCTTTATTTCTTTTTGCAAGGTAGTTTATCACAATTGCTTCAGACGATTCTACTATTCCCCAAGCACTCTGGACCCGTGTAAGAAGGCTTTACCGATCAGGGGATCTTGTTAAGGGACAACTAGTGTTTGCTTCACTCCAACCGGTTACGAGACGGAGGAGGGTTAGGCATAATTCACCAGTCCAGCAGTCACCTTTTACTTCACCTGCGCCCAGTCAGGCTCAGTCTTCTACTTCCACTCCAGTGAGAGATTATTCACCAATTCTGATGGCTCAACATCCCCCAGTTAGTATGGAAGATATGCTCTGTCATCTCCAACAAACCATTGAAACCATACAGCTAGATGCTGCCCGTCAAGCTGAGGTTACAGCCCACCAAGCGGAAGTAATAAATAGGCTACAGCAGCAACAATCACCGCAAGCAGCGACTTCTGCTTCCCATGCACCTCTAGTGGGTATTCCAGCACCCGGAGTCACTGTCAATGTCCAAGAAAATCTGGGCATTCCAATAAATCCGATCCCACCGCAAACCTCCAAGGCACCAGTGTACCAAACCAAGGCGCCATTTAAATTTGAGGTTGACCCCACTGCACTAAAAGTCGACAAGCTAGAAAAGCTTTTTAAGCGGGCACAGGGTGTGAACTCAATCCCTGACATCGATGATGGATATACTGACTCGGCAGTGACTTTGCCAGACAGATTCAAGACGCCACACATAGACCGGTTCGATGGCTCCGGGGATCCCATAGTCCATTTGCGATTATTCTCAAATATTTTACGGCCAATGGGCCTCACTAGACTTCAAAAGCTGTCGCTTTTCGACTGGACCCTGATAAGGATAGCAATTATCTGGTATGCAAAACTGGAAGACTTTGTGAAACGGAGCTGGGAGGAAATGGCTGAGGCCTTCATCGCACAGTACTCTTACAATACCCAAATCGAGGTCACAACCCGTAATCTTGAGGTAACCTGACAGGAGCCAAAGAAGGGTTTCTCAAACTTTGTGACTTGATGGAGGGCTAAGGCCTCGATGATGACTATCAGGCTGTCCGAAAATGATCAAATCAGAATGGTGGTCTGCAATCTACAAGGGAGATTATTGCAGAAGATGATAGTCTTGCCATTGTTTACATTCTCTGAGCTCCATGAGATAGGGGTTCAGATTAAAGATGTGATGAAACAAGGGTTGATAGCCAATGAGAAGGAGCTGCCCAAGAGGCCGTTTACACGCGATTCTAATGCAACCACGAGTGGTAGCACCTCTGCACGGCCTTCGGATGTGAGTATGGTCACCACCACACCCAAGACCACCAACGCTTTCGCCAATACATCCAACACAACTCCACAAACCTCAACTAGCCAGGCCTGATCTCAAAAGGTCTTTACCCCGCTCTACATGCCTTTATCCAAAGCCCTAGGGTCCTGATTAAAAAGAGGCATCTTAAGCCACTGGAGCCTCGCCCTTTACCCGATCATCTCCCCCCGAAACACAACCTGACCAAATACTGTGTTTTTCACCAGCAGTACGGTTATGACACTGATCAATGATAGCACCTCCCCAAAAACCCAATGTCACTACAAATCCTCTCCCACCACATAATCAAGTCCCTCCACCCCGGCATATAAACCTCATCCATATACTGGTTGTCCCATATGACCCTAGTATATATATCACCCCTTCCCACTACCTAAACTGGCATTATTTATCCCTGAGAGCATAGACTTGTGCATGATGAACACGTCTACACTCCAACCTGAACCCATGGTGGTGACAGTGGTAGATGAAATGAGGTTGGCCTTAGTGGAAAATGTCAATCCGTTGCCCAAGGGCTCTGAGGACTTATCTGAAGGGGTGTACAACCCATACTGCTATATTGTGCCAATCAATCAAGCTAAGCCGGAAGTGGTGTTACCAGCTAGGATGGAGGTTAGTGTAGTTCGAGAGGATAGCCCAAGTTAGGGATTAAATGATCTGGCTGACCTAAAGGAGGACATAGACAATTTGCAGTTCTTTGATGAGCAAGATCAAGGAGACATGCATGTTGATTGATTTGATCTGAACGGGTCGACAGACAATTCTGGGTGGTTAAGTGATGAACCCGATAGAGATGAGGGAACTGAATTGAAGCCAGAAGAATAGAAAGCGAGAACCACTGCAATGGTCGGAATAGTTGATGGGAAGAGTAAACTGCTAGAAAACACCGGTGTAGAACAATTGGCTTAAAAACTGGGCATTGTTAGTACTGTACATACAGAGCAAGAAGCCACACTGAAGCGTCTTGAGCAAGAAATGGATGAAAACAACTAGAAAGCTGGAAAAACCCAACACCCTGCAGGGGAGATTTGTGACGAGAAAATAATCCGAACGGAGTTGGACAAATGCTTGTCGACTGTTGAGGGAATCTGGTGAGATGACGATGACCTACACCTGGCTCATATTGATGAGGATTGGGGTAAAGACCTTCCTGACAACACTTGGTATATCGAAGAGGTTGACCATATGACGAGAAATGGCCGATATTTCAAACCACCGCATCTAGACCAAACCGAGGCATCCGGAAAGGATAAAGAAGTTGAGAAGCAGAAAAAAACAGTTGGAAGAAGAGGCTGTGTTGAAACAGTTGAAGAAGATTCAAGCTGACATATCTATCTGGGGTCTGCTTATGGCTTCGCGAGTGCACAGACAGACTGTATTGTTGGCGATGGATGAAGCTAAGTTGTCCATTGACACTGCCCCGGAACAACTGGTAGGATTGGTCTTCCCAGGAGGCGCTGTGCCAACTTTAACCTTCTCGGACAAGGAACTATCGCCGAAAAGCTCTACACATAACAAGTCTCTATACATATCAATGGAGTGTCGAGAAAAGTGGGTACCAGTGGTATTGGTCGACACCGAGTCAGCAATCAACGTCTGTCCTTATCGCATGGCTTATGCTATTGGCTTGAGACTAGCAGATTTTGTACCTACAGCCCAGGTGATCTGGGCATATGACGATACTAGCAGAGAGGTAATGGGAATAGTACAGATCAGAGTACAAGTTGGCCTAGCTCAACAGGATATCTATTTCTATGTCCTGGATGTTCCGGTCACTTTCAACTTACTACTTGGGTGACCCTGGCTACACCAAGTGAAAGCTGTCTCTTCTACCCTCCACCAAATGCTGAAGTACCCCCATGATAAATGGGTGGCCATAGTATTCGGGAATTCATCTATTCATCCTCTGCCAGAGGTCACTACACTTGTGCTGGAGATTGTGCATGGCGATGAGGATGTTTTCCTTTCTAGATTTACCCTAGCTGAAGCTCGGATAGTGCAAACCATCTTGGCAGCTGATGAGGGCTTGTATGTCAATGACCAATCAATCTATTTCATGAATAAGCTCCAACATATGCCAGAAATGGGGTTGGGAAGAAGTGGCCGGAAGGGCATTACTACATTGGCCGATGTGCCATATAACCCGCATGCCTTTGGTCTTGGCTACACACCCACCAAAGAGAACTGGGTTAGGAAAGGGAAAGAGATGGCTGGTAGAGCCAAAGCTAAGAAGACCGGAAAGCATTATGAACTTGTGCACAGACCAATCCAGGGGACCCTGAATGGTCATTTTGTTCAGGAGGGTGAAGATTTCCCATTCTGTGATTTCCCCGAACCCTAGTTCAACTCTGAGAGGAAACGGGTTCCTGGTTTTGAAATTTTCTTTGACTTACAGCTGTAAGATAGTGATATAGAGGAAATGGCTGAACCAACTACTGAAGCTGCGAAGAGCACAAAAAGTGATTCCGACAACAACGAGTTTGAAATAGGAGCAGCACTGGCATGTCTCCTTTTGGATCCTCCGATCAACTCAGAGAGCATGATCGGGGACCAACCAGGTGTGAACCTTGCTAGCAGCATTCTAGATGCATTTGATGCACCCTCTCTCATTTGGAAGCTGGAGGAGGGCTACTTGTTTTGTAGTTTTAAGTCGGGCAGTGAGTCAGAATCTGATTCCATAGTGTCTGTGGAGTCGAAATCAGATTTCGATTTTTCTGAGTCAGAGTCCGCTATTCCTAAAGGTGATAACCCGGATGCCAAGGTTTTGTCCGGGTTGTCCTTTTCTTTTTCCTTTGAGTCTGTTGTAACGGAAAAACTAGATGAGCTCGACTTGGTGAATGAGAATGCCACTGCAGATTCTGAGTATTTTTCTGTGCCGCTTATTTATTGCATTGATCATGACTTTCAAAACTTTAATAAAAACGAAGAGAAAGGAATTCCTCTGGTTTTGAAAATTTTGATTAATCGAGAGGAAGAGAGGTTTGTAAAACCCTTCGCTAATGAAATCATTACTTTTAATGTGGGTACTGAGAAAGATCCGCGTGTGATCCAGATTGAGTCCATTTTGTCTTCGGAGGAGCGCAAGCACTTAGTCTCTTTATTAAAAGATTTCAAAGATGTTTTCATGTGATCCTACGAAGACATGCCTGCAATCGATCTTGAGATTATACAGCATCGGATCCCTCTCGACCCCGAGGCCCAACCCATCAAATAGAAGTTGCGAAAAATACACCCGAATTGGGCTTTGAAGATTAAAAAGGAGGTCACCAAGCAGATAGACGCAAGGTTCTTGCTAGTGTCTGAGTACCCGACTTGGTTGGCAAACATCGTCCCGGTGCCGAAGAAAGATGGCAGAATTCGGGTGTGTACGGACTTCAAAGATCTGAACAGAGCCAATCTGAATGACGACTTTCCCTTGTTGCAAATCGATGAACTAGTGGACTTCACCGCGGGTCATGCATTGCTCTCCTTCATGGATGGATTTTTCGAGTCTAACCAAATTTTGATGGCGCACACGAGGACATAGAGAAAATTGCTTTCACTATGCCGTAGGGAACCTACTGCTACAAGGTGATGCCGTTTAGGCTGAGAAATGCCGGGGCTACCTATCAAAGGGCTGCAACCATAATTCTACATGATATGATCCATAAAAAGGTCAAGGTGTACGTAGACGACATGATTGTCAAGTCCAAAGAAAGAGAGGGCCACTACACCACCTTGAAGAAATTTTTTCAACGGATCAGGGAATACAAGCTGAGGTTAAATCCACAGAAGTGTACTTTCGGCGTAACAGCATAGAAAATGCTGGGTTTCTTGATCACATAGAGGGGCATCAAGGTAAATCCTTCCAAAATCAAGGCCATCCTAGAAATTCCACCACCATGGACTGAAAAGGAGGTGCGGGGCTTTCTGGGTAAAGTATAATTCATAAGACGGTTTATTTCTAAATTAACCTTGACTTATAAACCACTATTTGGTCTCCTGAAGAAAGGAAAGAAGTTCCAATGGGATGATTGATGTCAATTCGCTTTTGAGCAGATCAAGCACTACCTTCAGAATACGCCTGTGTTGTCGCTGCCAGAGCCGGGGAAGCCTTTGATTCTGTATCTGTCAGTAACGGACACAACGATGGGATGCATGCTTGCTCAGCAATCTGAGAATGGGGTGGAGAAAGTCATCTATTACTTAAGCAAGAACATGCTAGATTATGAAACCCGCTATACCCCGTTGGAGAAAGCTTACTTATCCTTGGTATGGGCTACGAGGAAGTTGAGGCACTACTTATTAGCTCACTCCGTAATTTTGGTTTCGAGATTAGATCCCATCAACTATCTCTTTGAGAAACCAACGCTTACGGGTAGGCTAGCTCGTTGGTTGCTTCTTCTCTCCGAATTTGATCTAAAGTATGTCACTTGCAAGTCTGGCAATGAAAGAGCTTTAGCGGAGTTCCTGGCAGACCACCCAGTGGAAGGGAATGAAGAGGTGGAATACCTGTTCCCAGATGAAGGCATTCTGCAAGTCGAGGAAGAGATTTAGACAATGTACTTTGGCGGAGTGTCTAACCAATACGGTTATGGAATAGAAGTGTTGCTGATAACACTCGACAATTCCCATATACCCTTAGCCTTCAAACTCCGGTTCAAGGTATCCAATAACAAGGCAGAATACGAGGCATGTATCACTGGTTTGAAAGCCGCCCCAAAACTAAGGGTAAAGAGGTTGGATGTCATTAGAGACTCGAACCTAGTTGTGTCTCAAGCAAAAGGAGACTGGAAGGTCAAAGAAGAAAAAATGAAGATCTATCACCAGACCTTGGACATTCTGATTCCTAGGTTTGAGAAGGTGGCTTTCACGCATCTGCTAAGAGAGAACAACAGGTTCGCTGACGCCTTATCAACTCTATCTTCTATGATAGACATCCTGCTTAGAGTCCGGATACATCCGATCATCATTGAGCAGAGGTATACACCGACCTACGAGACTATCACTGCAATAGATGAAGTTCAAGATCAAAACCCTTGGTACTATGATATCTGAAACTTCTTGGAAAATGAGGTTTATCCACTAGGGGCAAATGCCAAAAATAAAAGGGCAATACGGCGGATGACTGTTCAATTTATCATCTGCGTAGGTGAACTGTACAAGAGAGGTCATCTGGGAATGCACAAGTTGTGTGTCGAAGCAGAGGAATCAAAGCGCCCGATGAAGGCCATCCATGAAGGGAAGTGCGGAGTGCACATGAACAGAGTAATGTTAGCCTGAAAGATTCTCAGGCAAGGTTATTATTGGCCTACTATGGAAGAGGATTATATCGGTTTTATTCGGCGATGTCACAAATGCCAAATTCATGCTAATCGCATGAACATCCCGCCGTCAAAGCTATATAACATGACTTCACTATGGCCTTTCTCAGTCTGGGAAATTGATGTCATCGATGCAGTCACACCGAAAGGGTCAAATAGGCATGAATACATTCTGGTGGCAATTGATTACTTCACAAAGTGGGTGGAAGCTCAGCCTTATACAATGTTGAAAGCAACGCATGTGGCTAATTTCATCCGAAACAATATCATTTGCCGATATGAAGTCCCAAATGAGATCATTTCAGATAATAGCTCCCATTTCAATAAAGAAGTGATAGACTTGTTGGAGAAATACAACGTGGCTTTTCATAAGTCATCTACTTACCGGCCGCAAACCAACGGAGCTGTTGAGGCTGCCAACAAAAACATCAAGCATATTCTACAAAAGATGGTTGAGACTTACGGGGACTGGCCAGACAAATTGCCATTCACACTTTGGGGCTATAGAACCTCAATCCGGACGTCTACAGGGGCAACTCTTTACTCTTTTGTTTATGGGATGGAAGCTGTTCTGCCAATCAAAATAGAAGTTTCGTCGCTACAGGTTATGGCTGAGTGTCAGATAGCAGAGGCGGACTGGCAACAGAGCAGGTTCGAAAAACTAATACTATTTGATGAGAGAAGGTTAAAAGCATTGTACCATATTTAGGGTTATCAACGCAGGATTGCCAGGGCTTTTAACAAGAAAGTTAAGTCCTGGAATCTCAAATAAGGAGATTTGGTGGTGAAAAACAACCTAGCTCCCATCCATGACCCTAAAGGCAAGTTCAGACCCAATTGGATTGGTCCTTACATTATCAAAGCTATCTGGTCAGGTGGAGCTGTTATTCTCATGGACCTGGATGGCCTAGAATTTTCCTAACCGATCAACATGAACAAGTTGAAGAAATACTATCCCTGAGAGGCTCGCTAGTCCGAAAACCCGGAAGGGCAACCTGGGCAAAAATTAGACCACAAACAAAACAAAAATAAAGAAAAACTGAGCTCGCAAGGTTAAAAACCCTAAGGGACGGCCTTGGCAAAAGTTAGAGCGCAAAAGGAAAGAGTTAATACTCGAGTGAACTCGGACCGAACTATGTAAAGCTGATTCCCATCTTCGAGATACGTAGGCAACTTCATCCTGAAGTCCTGCCGTAAACAACTCCAACTCAACTGTCCCGTCCATGTGTTGATCAGGTCATCTTTGTCCGTTCTTTACCTGAAAGTTCGGTTGTGATCTCTACTACTGAGAGAAGAGCTGGTTACAATGCTACGCAGTGTTATTTAGTCAAGGGGCAATTTGTGATCTTTGGATTCGGGGTTGTACATCTCGAGGATAAATTCCGTGCGTGTTAAGTGGTGATCTTCATCGAAAATGGTTTAGAAAAGTTTTGATAAAAGTTGATTTTTGTTCAAATTTTACCTTTTACAACTTGGATCATTTTTCGACCAAAAGGAAAATTTTTAGTGCTCACAACTTCAATTTCATTGATTTTAATACAAAGTTCTCCGACTCTCGACACAAATCAAAGTTGCTTTTATTATATTCATAAAACTTGAAAAGTAAAGATCGAAGTAATAAACTAGGGGCATAGATGAATCAGGTGTTCCTGCGTCCCCTCTTGTGCTTGTGGAAGCTTCTGATGCTAAAATGGGCCTGGATCGTGCCTCATCTTCGAGCCAAGTTAGGTACTCGCTAGAAAGGGCGCAGCTGAAACTAGGGGCAGGGGGCAGAAGCTCTCTCTTCCTTTAAGCAGTGAGGTATCTAGCCAAATATGAACCTCGGATTGGGAATGAAACTGGGTACTCTACCCTCTCCTCTGGGTGAATCTGATCATGTCCAAACTGACGTCTAAACCAGAACGAAAAGTAGAATACATAGTGTGTCAGGCCAATCAGCTCAATGCCAGGTTGCCGAGTCATGTTGTAGCTCATTTCGATCAAATTAAGCCAGGGATAACGCCAAGCAATGTCAACAGCAGACCTGTTGCACATCCAATGGCACCATCATCCTTCATTCGGGAAATCCACTAGCTGTTGGCGTAAAAAGTATGCTTGAGCAGAGTATGTAGGGCAAGAGTCCACCACCTTCAACTTGTCCATTAGCCATATCTGGAGAGAGATGAAAGAAAAAAGAGATTAAAGAATAGAGAGCTGTATATTGAGAGAAAAGTGAGAAAAGGGCTTTGAGAGAAAAACAAAGTATGAATGCCGAGTGATGTGAGAAACACATATTAAAAAGGGTGGGAAACATTACCTAAAGAAGTAGTGGACTTCCTACGAATTTGCTTGTCTCTCGTTGATGGAATGTATCTAAGCTCATCAAAGTCTCGGCCAACACCAAACCAATGCAACTCTTGCCTCCTTTCAAACCTTGGGCCACTTCGACAAGTCGAATGCTAGACCCACCAAAACTAGGGGCAAGAAAGAAATGAGCTAACATGCACAAGCAAAGGGCATGTTGTCAAAAACCCCGCCAAAAAAGGTCGCCTCGGTCTTTGGTGTCAGAAAATTGATGAATCAAACTGGGAATGTCAAGCTCTCCGTTGTGGACCAAGGATCGAGCCTCGTGTAGAGTAAGCCTATACATCCGTCCCAAAGCTCAGATGTGGCCAAAGCAGGGTTGAGGTATGATTTCCTCATCACGGTGGGATTCTATTAGCACTTGAAATTCTTCGATTGTCGAGCATATCTCTTGTCCCCCAAAGCTAAAGACATGTGTAATCAAGTTCCAACATCTAGTCGCGGCGTGAAGGAACGGAAGATAAAGCGAAGAATGACTCAGTGAGAAAAGTGCATTTTATGCCGAAACCCTGGAAATTCACCTTTTTCGAGCCATCCAAAGTCGCAATCTAATTCGAGAGTTTTTTGGAGAAAAATGGCTCCATTTGTGAAAAATTTGCAGCTAAAATGAAGAAACTATGAAGCACAACCTTTTGTATAAGACAAGGCAGTGAGTGGAAGCCAGGAGTCAACAATCTGGAGGTCTTGTACATCGATGGCCGGCAAAGCTCATTGATGGCTGGCAAAAGGCATTAATGGCCGGCAAGCCACCCCTCATGGCCGGCATGTGGCCGACAACCTTTGTTTATAGCCGGCAGTCTCTCACTTTGACTTGCTATCTCTCTTTGTGTTGAACAATGCTAAAAGCATGTGTTTTGTTCTGCTTTTAGTCTGTTTTAAGGTCTTGTTCTCAGTCCTTTTAGCTTTAACAAGTTTGTTATTTTGTATTTCATTTATTGTTGCATTGTTTTGCTTATCGAGTTATATGTTGTTCTGTTTATCAAGTTGTCGTCGTTTTGTTTATCAACTTATCGAGTTGTATATTGCTTTTCATTTCAGTTGTTAGTCGATTCATTACCCGATTAAGAACGTTGTGCCAATACAAGTGTTTAGTTTTCAGTATCAAATTCAATCTCATTTCCATGCTAAGTGGAGCTCATGATGAGAAATACAACACTTTTTCAAAAAAAAAAAATTGGTTTTCATTTCGATCATGGTTGTTTTTACAAAAGTGTAGCACAAGTTTTTAAAGCAAATAAAGCCTGTTTGAAGCTGTACAATGTGCTAAAACTATAAATAAAAAGAAACTAAGCAAAAATATTTTTTTTTAAAAATCAGTGTTGGTCGCCTCAGGCTTAAGAAGCCCTCTTCGCCCTTTTCCTCGAAGGAGAAGACTCTAGGGCACTGTCTCCGTCAGTGCTGCTATCTGAACCTGTACCGGAACCTGAGTCGGTGTCATCATCGCTCTCCACCTCAAAGCTCGCCTCGGCATCGCCTTCACTCTCGGAACCCGAGCCAGCGTCGTCACTTCCACTCTCAAATGACTCTGAATGCTGACTCGCTACCTCCTCAGAGTTGCTCGTCTCAGCATCATCATCACTCAAAATGGGCTCTAAAGGGCTGCTCTCAGCTCGGGTGCCCCTAGCTCTGCCTCGGCCGCGTGCCGGAACCTGTCTCTCTCTCCTCCCTATTATTGGAGGAGGTACTACTGGTTCGAACGCTGCAGTTCCCGCTGGAGCCATCGATATGGGTGGAATCTGAAAAAAGACAGTTGTGTATCAGTTATAGCATGTGTATCAAATGCAAGCATAGTATGCAGAATGAGTATATGCAGAAGTCAGATACAATGTGTGAATACAATATGCAAGTGTAATATGTCAAATGTGGTCTATCGATGCAATGTATCAGTGCAGTTTGGGAGGTTTTCAATTAAAATGTCAGTGTCAGTGTGTCAATGGAAATTTCATGCCTGGAATGTAAAACTGAAGAAATTACCTGAATACCGTAGAAGCTGAGCAACGCCTCTCTCCTCTATACCATCCTCATCAGCAAGGCTATTAGCTCGAGGGCACCTCCTGTGTACTCGATTGGTGCCTGCAAATGTATTTCAATGATTAGTAACTACAAATGAACATAGCTGAAATAAAACATGGAGTGCAAGTGCTAAAGTATGGTTTATACCGGAGTTGGGCCTCAAATCCTGATAAGCTCATGACCAGCCGCTACGGGCTGAATCGGGACCTGGTAGGCATCCCTGGTGTGTCGCCAACAAGTCAGCGTGGTGGGAAGCTCTAGCCAATCAGCCCTCTGCCCCGCTCAAGAAGCCCCTCTGCCACGGGCCCTGCTTGCCCGGGTCACTCTGCGCCTCACTCTCGCGGCAGGAGCTCTCGCGTCCTCAACTCTACAAATACCAGTTAGGGGCAGCATCAAGTGTGTTTGGATGAAAGCTACATAGTCGCCCTTCACTCGAAAGAAGTCGGCATCAAGGCCCACCATGAACTAGATGACCTCCTCAACAGATAGGCTCTCTGTAGAACACATGGACGCTGGTGGAGCCATTGAAACAATCGGGTTAGGTAGGCCCATAATTTGGCGCACAAAGCGCTCACCCAAGAACCAAGCCCGGCAGACCAGGCCCTCAAGCAGAATACAGTAGTGAAAGATGGCCTAGGCACCGGCAAACTGGTCTCGAACCCCCCTAACATCAAGGCCCACGGCTACCACGTAATCTGCAAACAGAAGTTGTACATATTATTTAGTTGCTGTCAATTATTAAACGAACAGTTTCAAAGTGAAAATGACTGTGTTTCGGATTAGCTCATTGGTCGCTACCGTGTCGAAGTACTGCCTAAAGAATGTGAAAGGCTCACGGGTCCTACGGCGAAGCTAACCGTCGTATATCTGCGAATAGGGGACTGTCAACGGAAGCTCCTCTACAGGCTCTGGGGTGAGAGTCAGAAAGTATGCGTATGCCCATTGCTGCAGGGAAAATGCAGTGGTATCTGATCAGTACAGTTTTGTTTGAGCAGATGTAGAAAGTGCAAAACAGAAAACACAGTGTATGAACAGTGTCTAAGCAGATGCAGAAATGCAAAGCAAAAGGCATACCTTGTTTGAGCAGATATAGAAATGCGAAGTAGAAAGCATGTGTTGAAGCAGATGTAAAGCAGAAACTGTAAAGAAAATATAAAGTGCAAAGAGAGAACTGAGATGTGTACCTCCCAAGCTCGCCAATAGCCTCCAATCAAGTCTCCCCACAGACGAGAGGTAGAGCTCATATATCCATATAGCGTGGTGAGGCTAGCTCTACCCCAGTCGTAGAAACGAACCCGAGGGAGGGTCATGTCACGACCCAAACCCGGCCCTATGGGTTTAGTAACTGGCCAGTAATCCGAGATTACCAAAGGCCTCTGAGCGATACAATAAAAGCAGTAGAGCTGGCGGAAGCCAATACAGTAAATAAACAATGTCCAATGAGCTGTGATAGTCTGTATGCAAAAAGATTTTCCATACATATGCATATTAACAGTCGGTACAGAACAGTATATACAATATTTACAAACACTCAATATAGGGACTTAATCCCTACTCAACAGTGCAGTAAACATTCAAACTATACATTCGATCCAGTTATTACAAAACAGTAAGACAGTACGGTAGGGGAAATACTAAAACACCCCTAAGCCTTGGCAAGGTAGGCTCGGAACCTCACAGTGAGACACATAGGCTGGCTTGACAAAACCGAAGTAACCCTGACGCTTCTAGCCGCGGTCTGGTGCCTGTACACCTACATATGTATATGAGCAGTGAGCTAAAGCCCAGTGAGTAATATAATGCGTAAAGGGGTTAAGAATAAATGTCCTTTTAGTATTAAAACCAGTCATTTCAGTCAGTTTATCAGTCACTCAGTTTGCGGCTCATATTTCAGGCCATAACAGTCATTTAGGTAAAATAGTGATATGTAGTACATCCCTTGGCGTAAAGATAAGATGCGGTAGGTCTTAAAAAGACCGGTCTTATGCATCAAACGATAAATGATGGCCATCGATGCGATCTGATAAGATGGCGATGCGATACCAATTCAGAGAACGATCTGATGCTTGTGGATTCAAGAGGTGGCTCCCCTTTGTAGCACTTAGTTCCAGAGATTCTAGAGGTGGCTCCCGATTAGCACTTTGCTCCTTATCAAGATCTGGATTCAAGAGGTGGCTCCCACCTGTAGCACTTAGCTCAGAGATTCTAGAGGTGGCTCCGGTGTAGCACTTTGCTCCATATCGGTAATCGAGTGGCCATCACAACAAGATGTGATAGTGGTTCCAAACTTGGGAACCGACAGAGATCTCTCTGTCACAGTATGTGGATTCAAGAGGTGGCTCCCACTGCAGACTTAGTTCCAGTAGATTCTAGAGGTGGCTCCGGTGTAGCACTTTGCTCCTTATCGATGCAAGAGTGCCAAGGATGCCCTAGTATGCGATTCGAATATAACTCATACGTTCATTTAGTATACGATTAACGATTCGGTGGGCGGTCAATTGATGGCGATGTCAATTCAATAATTGATTCGATTCGGTGAAAGTCAATTCGATAGCGATGTCAATTGATGAATGATTCGATTCAAGAAGAAGGTCAATTCGATAGCGATGTCAATTGATGGCAGTTGATTCGAAGAACAAGATCAATTCGAACGGTGTCAATTGATAACGATTCGATTCGATTCGAACGGTTCGATAAAATAGACAGCTCAATAAGGTAAGCTCAATAAAAATAACGATTGAAAGATAATCATTTTTGGACATATCTTTACGATTGTTACTCACAGAGTTCTCTGATATGCTGCTGAGCGTCTCCTCGGTAAGCCAACCCTACACAGTTAACAAATAGAACACACACTAAGTTCACAGTCGAAAGGATGATAATTAAATCCCTAAATTTCCTCGGTGTGGTTCTAGGTCTAAATCCCCATTAAGATGCCTTAAACTAGGCCTAAGAATGCCTAGGATGGGATGAGGATGCCAAGATGTGCACAGAATTCAATTTCAGAATTTTCAGTGAAACAGGCCTCCGCCGGCGTCAACATCCCTTTCGGCGGACAAAATAACAAGGTCCCCGCCGGCGTCAACTTCACGCCGAAAGCCGATGTACTGATGCAAGATCTTTGGATCGCAATTTCCGCCGAAGGTGAAACTCTCCGCCGAAAGCGATCAGAAACAATGCGAAGAAAATGCTGGGAGCATGAATTCCCCGCTCGAGCGGCACTTACCCCACTCGAGCGGACCTCAAAAATCTGGAAAACCCAGAACTGTGTTCTGAGTTCGAAACTCAAGTTTAGAATACCAAAATCGATCCTCTTGGGCCCATTTTCTGGAAAACATTTGCAAACACATAATATTACATGATTCCAAGCTCAATTCATAAAATCAAAGCACAAGAGTAACTTAATTAAACTCATTTTCAAAACAATTTACATAAACATGATGAACATGCAATAACCATGGATTCAATCAATTCAAGGCCTCAAATGCTAGCTCAAAGGAGCTCATTCCTTCAAGAACAAGATGAAATCATGGTTTTAAACATAAACATGTACATGCATGTACGATTTCTATGAAGTCAAACCTCCAAACTCAACAATTCAAACATGCATGCATGCTAGAAGCTACAATTCAACATTATAAGCCACGTCTTGGCTCTACTTTAATAATCCTCTAAACCATGCAAGGAGTGATCCAATTCATAATCAAGAAGGTAATTACTCTACCTTAGATCCTCAACTACAAGTGTAGAAGTTCAATCATGCAAGAATCCTTCCAATCTTCTCAATTCCCAAGCCTTACAAGATGAATTCACTCTAGTCTCTCTCACTCTCTCTCTCTCTAGCCGGTTCTTACATCACAATATGGCAGATGAAAATGTGTTGCCTAAGTGTATAAGGCTCAAACATATAAATAAACAAAGGCCCATTAGATGGCAATATGGTAATTAAGGCCAATTCTTTGATTTAGCTTATTTTAATCTAATTTAATCATGCCAAATCGATTTTCAGATAAATATGCCAGTAATTCACATTAATTACGATGAACACAGAACATCAATCAATTTCAGATTTCGCCGCCGATAAGGCCTTCAATTTGCAATTTAATGCATAAGACGAGAACAGATAATTTGGCAGTCAAACAGATAGATTATGCATTTAAACAGTTACAGTTCGATCAATTCAATTATCGATCATAGTCAGTCTCGGTTTAGCAGTAAACAGTGACAGTATCGGTAATCAGTGGTCAATCAGTGATCAGTGATGAGGGTTGTTACAGGTCACCATAGCACTCAGCAAATGCAGGCCTACGGTATTCCATCTGTTCAAAAACAAGGTGGTACCGAAGACGAACATCAAAAAGCCCCTGGCACACTGCTCGACCTCCTCTATCGTCTCAGGTTCGGTCCCTCTGAATAGCTCAGCGAACCAAGTGTATCTAACCATTCCCGTCCGGTATATGGGTAGGTATGCCCCCAGCAGCTCGAATTAGGCCGCCTCTCACTCCTCCATATCTGTATCAAGAAGGATCAAATCTCCCCCTACATCTAAGCCAGTGATCATGGCAAAGTCGTAAGAAGTCATCGTCATCTCCCCTGGAGTGGAAAAGTGGAAGGAGTTAGTGGTATCCCACCACCTCTCCACCATTAATCCTATGAGGGAACGGCTCGCGGTGACCCGAGTCAAGCCAAAACAGAAGAGGTTGAAACTGCCTTGTCGATGATGTCATGAACTCCAATTGGGAGCTCATCATACCAGTCTCGAGCAGTCGTAACACCATAGCCTCTGAAGGCGCGAGACTCGCCCTATGGCAAAAAACAAATGCATCAAATGTAGGACAGTGAATGAAATGCAATCAGATGAAGGCAATGCATGGTCAGATATAAGGCAGTGTATGAAATGTAGTCAGGTGAATCTAATACAAGGCAGTGCAAGAATTAAAACTAATGAAAGGTAAAATACATTAAAAATAGAGGTCATACCTCAACGACAATGGCCGGAAAGTGAGAATTCGGCTCCCTCAGCAAAAAGTCCTCCGGTGCATTGCGGGCAAACTCGGTGAAACGTCTGATGCCTCCGAAAGTGGGCAATATGTGTGTCTGTGGGTGATATCTCGTCAGATCGAAAGGCCGTACCGTAAGTGGTAGCGGTTCTGGCTCGGCCTCAAGCTTGAACTCTGCCTCCAGGTCAGCCTCAAGATCAACTGTTGGCTCCTCTATCTCCGGCACAGGTGGAACGACTAAGGGAATCTCGAGAGGAGCCTCGTCGTGAGGAATCTCGTCTACCATCTGAAAATAGGTGCGAGAAGGGTGACAAGTGAAGAAAAAGAGTAAACTTGAAAAAAGTCAAACCCTATGAGAGAGAAAATAGAGGAAAAAGTCATAGTCAGGAAAAACAAGGTTTTGAAAATTGGACCGAACCGGCCGATTCAACCGATTGAACCGTTGACCGAATGAGGTTCCGGTCCTATCAACCCTCTCAAACCGTTCAAAATAAAAAAACCGGTGTATTTAAAGAGAACCGTTTGAACCACCGGTTGAACCGTCAAACCATCCAACTCGTTCACGGGTTAATCAAACCAGAACAGTTTTGTTAACAAAAAACCAAATCTGTCTCGTTTCTCTTCAATCGCAACAGATCTTCTTCGGCAACAACCCTGCACAGCCACATCTCTCTCTCTCTCTTCATCAATTATCATCATCATTAATAAATCACTCAACTCAACTCAAGCTCTCAACTTTTCTTGCAATAAAGAAGAAGACACCCACAGTCCAAATCCATTGTAGATAATCAATCTTCTTGAACAATACAAAACTTGCCAGTCTTGATCTAGGTCTGTGATCAAATGGGTTTCACTAATTCCTGCTGCTACTTGCTCGTTGAATGAAGTAGATTTTGATCTCTCTCTTGAATGAAAGACCACTCTCAAGAGAACCCATTTTAGAGAACCCATCTTTTTGGCCCTCTGTTTTGAGGCTGAGCAATGGGCTTTTCATCTTTATGGAAATTAAGAATGAGAGCAGAGAGATAGTGTAAGTGAGGGGCCTTTTTTCTTGTTATGAGCAATGGGTTTTTCATTTTTTAAATTTTATTTGTTGTTAGCATGTGAAGTACTATGACTTATATCTAGGATTTTATTTTTTTTTTAAGAAAAACATAGCTGAAAATATTAAAGAATTTTTAAAAATTATTTATGACATAATTATGTCGTCATGTTCGATCCGATTCAACCTGACTGATAAACCCGTGACCCGTCTGCCCGATGCCTTTTTCGGTTCATTCATCGGTCCGATTTTTAAAACATTAGGGAAAAGTACACAAAACTCAAGAAAAACTCGAGGGGAATGAGCCTAGAAGGGTGGAAGTGAGGAAGGAAGCACCAAAATCATGTTTCAATCGGTTCAAAGTGAAGGAAATAAAGAGATTTTAGCAAATCAACTTCGCGTGAGGTGATAAAAAAACGTGAAGAAAGAGCAAATCTAAAGAGAGAGTGAGAAAGATTTCGGACTTGGGTGAGTGAGAAAATGAGCCCTAGTGGCTCATTTTTAAAGACCCAAACCAAAAAGTCAAGTTTGCCCTTGATCTGCCATCGATGGCCAGAAAGGCTCATTGATGGCCGACAAGGCACATTAGTAGCCAGCACCTGGCCGACGGCCTTCCCTTGTGGCCAGCAGGTGGCCTGAAGCTTCCTTAGGTTCTTGATGATGTTTTGTATCTTTGGTTTTTAAGAATTGAAGGTGTAGTTCACTATTGAGTTCAAAATGTCTCTACGAAAGCTCAAAACAGTGTTTTCGGTGCGCGATGTTCGTCACTTGTCAACATAAACGAGGTGTATCCTTTAAATAAATTGTAATTCTTCCAAAAGGTGAATCGAAAGTTGCTACTGAGTTTGTTTTTATCAAATCATGCTTTGATATCTTTCATAGAACTTGCATTTCTTGTTCGTTGTTGCATGGAACATGCACTTCACTTTGTGGCATAGAATATGTATTTCACATGTGTTGTTGTAAGATGTGCATCTCACGGGAATTGCCTGCGTGTCTTGCATTAGCTCTTGAATCATGCATGGAATCTACATCCGCTTTTACGCATAGATTATGCTCCTGTTATGAATTATGCATAGAATACGCTTATGCTTTTGTTCTTCGCACAGAACATGCCATTAACATTGTATCTCAATTGTTTGTATTGTATAGAACATGCATTCGTACTGTATCGCACTTGTTAAGTCTCTTTCCTACACATGCACGATATTATATGTATGGTTCATTCAGAGGAGTTCCAGGTTAAATCATTCGTGCCCTTTGAATAGCATCATTTTACCCTTTCCTCCTCTCACGTGAGACGCGTTAAGACTCCCTCTCGGTTAAAAACATTTGGGTGCATCCCGATGTTCACACTAACCCCCTTTAGTTAAAAACAATCAGGTATATCCTGGTGTTCACACCACTTCTCTCGGTTAAAAACATCCGGGTGCATCCCGATGTTCACACCAACCCCCTTCGGTTAAAAACATTCGAGTACGTCCCGGTGTTCACACCACCCCTTCGATTAAAAACATTCAGGTGCGTCCCGGTGTTCACACCTCCCCTTTGGTTAAAAAATATTCGAGTGCATCCCGGTGGTCACACCAACCCCCTTCAGTTAAAAACATTCGGTTGCGTCCCAGTGTTCACACCACCCCCATCGGTTAAAAACATTCGGGTGCGTCCTGATGTTCACACCACCTCTTCCCTTCTCACGTAAGACGCGTTAGGATTGTTTGCATCGGTTAAAAACATCTGGGTGCGCCCAGTGTTTACACCATCATTTTCTTCTTCCGTGTGCAACGCGTTAAAATCTTGGTTGAGACCTCAGGTGTGCCTGACGGTTACGTCGCCTTTTGCCTTTTCTGCGTGTTGCGTAGTTAAGCCTTAATTTTCTTACATCATTTCTGCATGAAATGTAGTTTGGGCTCATGTTTCTCGCACGGGGTGCGTAGTTTTCTTTTTGTGTTTGGAATTGTTGTGCCTTGTTTCAGTTTGTTTAGCATTTGGATTTAAATGTTTCATTACATAATCATAAGTTATGTTCTTGCATCATGCATATCATTTGCATTTTGCCCCAGAACTACGCTGGTTTGATTCCTTACAAAGGGATACGTAGACAACCTACGGGCACAACCATTTTGTTTTCTGTTTTGATTGTTTGTCCAAGTCTTACGGCCTTGTCAAAATAGGTCGTCTCTGGGTTTTAACATTCACTCACGTCATTTCATGACTCCAAGTTCTGTCAAAGAGGGGAAACTGTAGACACTCTATTTTTTACGACCCTTCAAGACTTGGATGTTCTTGTAGATACATCTGATGATGAGTCTGTTTGCTCTCCAAGCGCTCGAAGTCCTTAGCGGAATGCCATAACTTTGAGCCTTTCAAACCCTGCATCCATTTTGTCTCATTTTTGGACCATGCCGTGGTCTTTCCATCCTGCAATCTCTGTTGGCCTGCCGACCATCTTTGGAGACTGTCGACCATCACTTCTTGTCTGCCGGCAATTGATGTACCTTGCCGGCCATCAATGATTCCTTGCCGGCCATCACTGATGGCCGGTCGGCCACCAGTGTTTTCTGCAAATATTTTATGCTAGCTATGCCAATTGTTTGCACAAATGCTTGCATCTGTCCACACGTGGAGAGCTGGATCTCCTTGTATAGAATTCATGTTTTCTATATATAGGGACCCCCTCTCTTATGTTTTGGGGTTAGAAAATTTTCCTCTCTCTATAAATTTCCTACACTTTTGTCTACAATTCCCACACTCTTGCCTATACACCCTTAACCAAATCCCCTAATCTCTGAGCTAAGGTGTTCTTGGGCTTGGTTTGAGTTCTAGAATGTGGCATTTGCTTGGTTTGTTGCCTAGAATTACTCTTCCCTTCAAGAGGCATAGCACTTGTCTTGTATACTTTGTTTTGCATACTCATTTTGCTATATTTTCTCACTGTTTTTGGGCTGATGTTGAACTGTATAAAAACTTGTTTTGGTGGACTAAAAGTGATGGTTTGAGACCATTTTAAGTTAGAGGGTGCTTCACTCTTTTTTCTTTCTTGTTTGAAAGGCTTTTGCACTGTTGTTTTCCACTTTCAAACCAAATTTTTTTGGACTTTTAACCACTAAATTTTAGAGTATTTTCAGTGGCAAAAAACATGTTTTGAAGTCCAAAATTGGAGGGGTTAGCCTCTCCTCTTTGTGTTTTGTTTGCTAGCCTAGTTAGTTCTATATGTTAGTATGATTTTCTAACTTTTTGTAGTTATATTCCAGCATATTTTTGCCTTTGTTTTTCACTGCTTTAGCTCTGTTTTAGGTTGTTTGGGTCAATTAGGCCTTGTTTTTCATGATTATAGTGTAAAGGTCCTCACAAGCTCGGTGTTTTAGGCCATTAGACACCCTTTGTTTGAGTTGATTGCATGTTTTAGTGTTGTTTTGCACTTCATTTTAGCACCTAAAGCTCTGCAACCTCCTTCATTTCTTGACTTTTTAAATTTTCTTTGAGGGTTGTTTTAAACTTGGGATTCTATAAGCTTAAGATTGAGGTCCATGCTTAATGGTTTAATCCTTTTTTGAGGGTTCATTACCAACGGCATGAAACTTCTCTCACGCCTTAAACTACCCCTTCTTTGACGCTTCCTTTCTTTTAGAGGACTTTAACTCACCCTTTGGACTTAATTGAATTAAGGACTGGTTGGTAAAGTAAAATGAATAACGAAAACTTGGAACTAAAAGTGAGCCAAGATAAGAATTTGGTTGTGTTTTTGATGTGTTCAATCTGACGTTAATTGAACACGTGGAACTTGGACCATTTCATACTTGTTAGTGATAAAATGATCTAAGTCTCCAAGGTCAACTTCTTCCCTTGATCTTTCATGAAAGAGAGGAGGTTTGTGTCTCATTTTGCATTTATTGAATTTGCAACTCTTGAATTACAAGCCATCATGCAATGAAATTCCTTGAGTTGATGGTTTGTGGCTTAAGTTCACAACTCCTTAGATTTGTTCATGAAAAGGAAGGGTGAGTTGTGTAAACAATTTGTGGAAATACTCTCTTTTTGCTCTGTTTGTTCTCTGTTGCAGCAAGTTGAACCAGTGCATCAGTGGCCGGCAGGCCACCATCCATGGCCGGCAGGTGGCTGGCAGAGCACCATAGAAGGTCGGCAGGCCACTTTATGGCCGGCAGTCTTTACCAGTGGCCGGCTGGCCACTAATGCAAATCTCAACAGAATGTTACTAAAGTAGAGCAAAATGGTTCTAGAAGTATTCAACTCTACAAATAGAGGCTTTCGAGAGCAAAATGGAAGTCTTTTCAGGTAGTATTCGAGCATATGCATCTTCCATTTCCCAAGGCGGAGTAGTGGCAGCGTAGTTATATACTTTAATTACTTAGTTTGCTTACATTTGTGTTATAACTTAATTAGTAAGCTTACTAGTTAGTTAAATTAAAAGTGTTGTAATAATTAATTAATTAGTTTAGCTATTTATTTCACTTGGTTTGTAATAATTAGCTTAATTAGCTTAGCCCTAATTAGTTGCTAGTTAGTTTTGCTTTATTCATTTAGACTCTCCTTCGTGAGAGCAAAATGTAATAATGTGTATGTCTTTCAACCCCACGTCTTTCTCTCTTTTATTTAATCGTTTTTTATGGTTAGATTAGGGACATGTTTCAATTATCATACCTTATGCTTGCATGCATTCATCTTGTCTTGCATGCACCGAGGCTCGGCACATCATTCAAACTGCATTGTCATTTTAATAATTCTTTGAATACGTGTTTAACCACATGTTCTTCATATGCCATATTAGTAGCCGAGCCTATTAAATTCCATTCTTTGCATGCATTGCATTAGTCATTTTGCATAGATAGGAATCATGCATATTTTTCTAACTCATATCTTTTTTGCTTGGAGTACTATGTGAGTTTTTAATACTTTAGCATACTTGCATGAATATAAGTGATTATCTTACTTGCTAAACTACTTGAATGCCTGTGGATGAAGGCTTGTTGTTTGAATTGGAATGATTCAACGAATGTACGTTTTAAGCCCACTATATCTAGTGGCAAATTCACAGTTTTTAAGCCCACTTTATTGAGTGGAAAATTTGCAAAATTTAAGCCCACTTGAGGTGGCAAATTCAAACACTTTTCACAAAAACAAACATGAACTTGAATCGTTCCAAATTGAGCAAACTAGTCTATACTTGTTTGTGCGCATCACATAGTAAAGTTAGCCTAATAATCGAAATAAGAGCACATAATATTCATAAAAATCATATCATGATTAGTAGAGACCGATCTTTAATCAGGCGAGTAGGGGTGCTCAATTCATGACCTTTCTCTCTCGTACCCAAATTCCAAAGCCGAGGCAATTTTAGTAATGACGGACACGTGGCCTTTAGCACGAGTCATGGGTTTCCTAAATTTCTCCAAAATAAAATATTTAGGTAGCGACTCTGTATCTGGAAAAACAGTCCAATTTTGGCATTTTTTATTCAAAAATCGATTTTTCAAACGGTTTGCCGGATTTGGACTCTTTAGTGTTTATCAATTTCACATTGCACTTGTAAGATTAGATTCAGAACCGCAGGAGTCCAAACTGTAGGGCTTCTTTCGAGTTTCCAAAAGGGGGCGCGAAAAAGCCGAGCTACACATTTATATTTAATTTAAATTTTATATACCTATATACAATATGTATAAATAATTCAAAAATAATATTAAAGAAAAAAATCAATACTCTACATAATTAATTTATGTATTTTCTTTTTAATACAATTACAATATATTTATATTTAATCTTTTAAATAAATTTTGTATAGTTCTATTTATAAATATTTTTATTCAAGTAATTAGAATCACTTTTAGTTTTATATTACTAATTCTCTTTCTAATTTAACTATTATTTTTAATATAAAAATGAGTATTTATTTTATTATTTTATAATTTAAGATATATCATATAAAATCATTATATAATAATTATACTTTTATAACACAATAGAACTAAAATAATCAAAATAAGCAAATAATTTAACTAAATTTATTATATAAAAGTATTCAACTAACACTTTTATAAAACGATAATGCTAAGATTATAATTTTTATTTTAATTTAAAATTAATATTATTCTTTTATATCACATATCATAATATATAATATTATCATTACATTGATTAAAGTTAATTCTATTGTGATTTTATGTCAGACATCATATTTCTAGAAGTGATTTACATACAATTTAGCATCCAATTTGATATTGATTGATTAAAATAATGGAAATTAATACTTTTTTTGTTAAATTTTTAGAGGATAATTTGACAAATGTCGAACGAGAAATAGTATGGAGTATTATTTTAAAGAATAATGATTTATTGAAAATGATTGTGCATATTTAAGGCACATATAGATATTTCTTAATAAAAAATTGAATTTAGAATGTGCCACCTAAACAAAGGAAAAACACTATATATATATATAATAATTAATTAGAACTACTTTGAGAATTGAACTTATTAAGGTTATAGAGATTTTGTGCATGCTTTCCTTTGAAGACACTGTTTATGATTTGAATTTGTAATTTTTTATGCATCAATGTGAATAACTCTTACAATTTTGTTAATATAAGCATAAATCATACTTTTGAGTCAACCCATCTTAAATATTTTTTCGTGTAACAAAATACTTAAATAGTATCATATAAAAATATTATAATAAATCATAGTCAAATACCACTTTGAGCATATATAATTAAAGACCCGATGCATCACTTTTTTTTTTTAGAATATGAAAAACATTTATATTAAAAAACAACATACACTTTAGACATAACCAAAAAATACGAAATTAACAATGACCTTTTCGATTAATAGCCATAATACTTTATATATTATAGAATTTTCTGATATTTTATATTTTTTAGAAAAAAATATTGTGATACAAGTGAAATTCATAAATTTTGGCAAATTTAATTAATACAAATGAGAATTTGATTTCAAATTAAAAAAACTACTACTTGAGTCTACATATAGATACCCAATGGATAAGTCTATGAATTTACATTTTTTTAAAATAATGTACATGTCCATGCATTTAAGGGTATGTTTGTTTAGACAGACTAGATGAGGACGAATTGGAATTCATCGGATTGTAAACCTGATATTCATAATTCTAAGACTATTTGGTTGAATAGAATATGTATCCCATGTTTGTTTAGTCATGGGATTAGATGGACTGTTTGGTTGGATATGAAATAAATTCTATGTTTGTTTGGGATATTATAGAGAATGATAAATGTTCAAATGACTATTTTATCTTTTTTTTTCAATTATTTACTAAGTAATAGTAATATTAAACATATCTTTAATATTTTAATTATTTTTAGATTAAATAAAAATTTATTTTATTTTATTTTATTTTTGACACATTTAAATAAATTTATTTTTTTAAAATTAAATATCAATAAAAATATATGTTATTTTTTTAATTAAAATTTTAAATAAATAATTAAATAATGAAATTAAATAAAACATCTATTAAAATTTAAATAATGAAATTAAATAAAATATAAACAAAATTTTAAAATAAAATATCTATAAAAAATTATTTTAAAAATTAAATAAATGCAACATCAATAAAAATTAAATCATATTATTTTATTTTTAAATCGAGACGTTTAAATTTTACTGAATTTTACTAAATATAATACATAATTAAATAATAGAGGGTCAAAATGATAATTACACTGCCTAATCTCATATCCCTCCTTTAGGGCTGCAAACGAGCCGAGCCGAGCTTTAGTGTATTTGGGCTTGTTTATTAAGATTTTAACGAGTTCGAACTCGAGCTCGAGTTGAATAAAAATTTAACGAACCGAGCTTGAGCCGAGTTGGCTTAGGCTCGATTCGAGCTCGAGCCTGTTCACGAACCTTAACGAGCCAAAAAATTTATAAATTCATACTTGCATGTGAGACTAAAGTTACAATTAAAACTTTGATTATACAATTATATATACAATATATATAAACATACTAAAAAAAAGTCTGTATTTTACTAAAATAATAATATCTACTACCATTATTATATAAATATACTATCTATAATTAAGTATTATTTACATTTATATTTTTTAAATATATAAATAGCATATTTCTCTTATTTTTTATACATAATTTTATATTATTTAATATATAAATAATAAATATTGAACGAGCCAGCTAACGAGCCGAGCTTTAGAATGTTTGGACTTGTTTATTAAAAATTTAACGAGCTCGAGCTCGAACGGCAAAAAAAATTAGGGAACCGAGTTTGAACGAGCTCTTACCAAGCCGAGCTCGAGCTTGTTCATAAACGGCTTTGTTCATTTGCAGCCCTACCCTCCTTATCCTCCCATTTGTGTCCCACCAACCCGCCCATGAGACACAATAGTCCAACACATTTGTGACTAATAGTCTGGAGGGACTATTAGTCCGGAGTAAAATTGGAAAACCAAACAACGGGTATAAATCATTTCTCATCCTCTAATCTTATCTCACCCACCAATCCCTCCAAACAAGCAATACCTAAATGTATAAGAACTGTATTAAAATAATATTTAAACTAGTTTTGAAAGAAAAAAAAAAAAAATCCGTCCTGTCTAACAATTCAACATCAATTAAAACATTACTATGTATTACATACGAAATTGTTAGCACCATAAATCTGCAATTTTTATTATTTATATAATTGCAGGACATGTGGCATTTTCTTATTTATTTGGAAGTTAAAAGAAGTTATAAAGATGATGGAGAATATGAAGGACAAAGTGGATGTGTGGAAGGACACATGGCAAGACAAGAATGAAGATGGAAGAGTGGATAGTTTTAGGTGGTTATTGGGTAGTTATTGCTGGAAGTTTTTTCCTACAAATATTTTCCTATAAATAGCCATTCATGGCTACATTGTAAAAGATTCAGAACTCAAATCAAAGACAGTTGATTTCAATATTTCTTGTCATTTTCTTTATCTTAGGAGTAGTTTAATATAGATTTATATTTCGAAACATTTATTTTCAGCAATTTCATTTCGAAGCATTTTATGTATTTCCTTTTCAAAGCATAGGAGTAGAGGTAAGTAATTATTACTTTGATTGTTCATTCAATCGTCTTTCTCCATCTCCCTTTCTTCTTTTAATTTTTCTTTTCTCTACACTTTGGCAATTTTGAAGTCCTCTACGTTGAGGCGAAAGAACCGTCAACACAATCGCTTGATAATTGGCTTGAATTTAATCTGTAAGGATTTTTCAATCCTTGCTGGCACGCTCGCATTTATAATATTTTCCTTCGTAGGAAAAATAAGCCAACATTTTTTGGCACGCCCAGTGGGACAGCCAAGTGTAAGAAATGATAAACAATTTGGATTTCGCCATTCGAACTTGTCAATTCGAAATATATTGGCGTGAAAGAAAAATTTTGGATCTTCAAGAAGAGATCCATTTTCTTGATGAAATAAACTTTCATCCATTACAATATTATTTGGTGGAAGAAAAAGGACACCATTTAATTGGAGAAATTTATCAACTTGATATGGAAATTCGCCAATGGAATGATGAGTTATCAACTCTCACTATCAAGTCTTTAACTGAGGCTTTAATGGCCGGAATTGGTGAATTTTTTCAGAATTTTTCCATGGTTGAAAATAGCAAAAGCAAAGAGTTGATTTCATCAATGGCTCGGGGGGTTCAAGAGTTCGTTTTTAAAGAGCCAAGTTATGAAATTAACACAACGAAAGAGCATGTTCTTGAGCCAAATTTGGCTAAAAATAATGTTCTATGTATGACTCGGAGGGTCCAAAAACTAAATTTTAGAGAGTCAAATCATGAAAATAACATATTTATGAGTGATTTTCATAAGCCATTAATGGTTAACATGGAAGAACAACCCACTTTGCTAAATAATTATAAAAATCAATTCGGCGAAAGTTTTGTTTTTAAAACAAACATGGTCAAGAATGATGAACAAGCCACTGTTCATGAATTCAAAATTTTTGACACTTTTCAAAATGTCAAAAAGTATGAATTTTCATGGTCACACTATACCATGACTTTTGGTATTCAAAATCCTTTTTGGATTTGTGGTTCACATCAAAATATAATTCTAATGATGTGGCTAATAAAATTAACAAATTGTTCTTATGAATTCGAAGCACTAAGAACAAGAGATGACCATTTAAAATGCATGAATTTGGTTAGAAAAAGCCTATGCATTTAAATAAATGGTTGAGATTGGCTTATCTTTTCAAATTGATGGCCAGTTGTTTGTATGTACACAGTCAAAGCATCGAAAATACATTCAAAGAATCAAGAGTTGTTTCGAAGGTTGATTACTTCACCTTCGAAGCTGTATAAAGCTTTGAAGATACATTTGAAACATCAAGAGTTGTTTCGAAGGTTGATTACTTCACCTTCGAAACTGTATAAAGTTTTGAAAACTTTCGAAATGTGTACATCTCTTCAAACATATGTAAAATGACAATTAATTAGTTGTCGAATAATGCCTATTTTTGGCATGATAAGTTGGTTCGAAGAACAGTAGTTTTTGGTGTTTTCGGAGAATTAATAATTGGTTCGAAGCACAAAATTAATATTTTCATTAATTATGTACGAACCAGAACATACAAAATTTGAATAACCACAATGTTAACCACAATGTTGGCCAAAAGTTGCTTCGAAGGCCCTTTTGCCATAATTTTGCAAGCTTCAAAGCACGCTATCTTGCATTAACAGCTTCGAAGAAATAATAATGGTGGTTGTGAACCTTCGAAGCTTTGCCGAATATTTCCAAGGATGTAATTTGTCCTTTGTCGGCATTTTCAACTTTCGAAAGATGATTTTGGTCCTTTGTACCACCTTCGAAGCTTGTTACTAGTCCATAATAGCTAGTATTCGAGGCATCTAATCATAATTTCATACTCATTCGAAGCACTTCATTGGTGCTATTACATTATTCGAAGCACTTTGTTGGTATTATTCGAAGCATTTTATTGCTTAGATTAATCATGTGCTTGGTTCGGCCCTTCAAAAATTCAAATAAACATCATTTTTAAGGGCCGCGGGGGGTAATGTTAGCACCATAAATCTGTAATTTTTATTATTTATATAATTGCAGGACATGTGGCATTCTCTTATTCATTTGGAAGTTAAAAGAAGTTATAAAGATGATGGAGAATATGAAGGACAAAGTGGATGTGTGGAAGGACACATGGCAAGACAAGAATGAAGATGGAAGAGTGGATAGTTTTAGGTGGTTATTGGGTAGTTATTGCTGGAAGTTTTTTCCTACAAATATTTGCCTATAAATAGTCATTCATGGCTACATTGTAAAAGATCCAGAACTCAAATCAAAGACAGTTGATTTCAAAATTTCTTGTCATTTTCCTTATCTTAGGAGTAGTTTAATATAGATTTATATTTCGAAGCATTTATTTTCAGCAATTTCATTTCGAAGCATTTTATGTATTTCCTTTTCAAAGCATAGGAGTAGAGGTAAGTAATTATTACTTTGATTGTTCATTCAATCGTCTTTCTCCATCTCCCTTTCTTCTTTTAATTTTTCTTTTCTCTACACTTTGGCAATTTTGAAGTCCTCTACGTTGAGGCGAAAGAACCGTCAACACAATCGCTTGATAATTGGCTTGAATTTAATCTGTAAGGATTTTTCAATCCTTGCTGGCACGTTCGCATTTATAATATTTTCCTTCGTAGGAAAAATAAGCCAACAGAAATACAGACATATGGTAAGTTAAAAGGTTTTTAAATCAAACAAAATAAAGCTAAATTATCATGATTCATTGTTTTTATGAATTTCTTTAGCAAGCAAGATAGTGAACAATTATCCATCTCAATTTTTTCTTTTTTTTCAGTAAAGCGATAGCCAAGTGGCCAATTCCATTTCACAAGTCACAAACAATTACAGGTACTCAAATCACAAATCATTTATATACGAAGTCGAGCTACATTGGATTATAAATTAATTCCAAACATAACCCATTAATGTAACAAGCTAAAATATTGGTCTGACTCAATTTTATGTATTAAATATTCTTTTTAAATTTTTTTTTTTTATAAAAAAAAAAAGAAAAAGAGAATGGTATTGAAAGATTGAATGAGCCACTACAATGAATTCTTAGTTCAGTGACACTCGAAAATGTCACAAAATTATTCATCTAATGACATTTTTCAATTTTGTGACGTTTTGAGTAAGTGTTATACTCATGCCACGATAGATACTAGTGGCACTTAAGTGATACTTATAAATACCACTACACCATGATAGTTTTGAGATCTTTTGTGAAATTTACAAGTGCCATTATTTTTTATTTTTTATTTTTTGTATGAAAACCACTCAAGATTATTTCTCGTTTGAGAACAGGATTTTTTAATAATTTTTTGGCTAAAATATAATATAAAAAAATTAGTATATTTGAGATGACTGTTTGATTTTTTACGAAAAGATGTGTAAAAAATAAAGAGAAAATGAAATCTTTGACTTTTTTATATAAGTTGTTAGCTTTTTAATTTTTTTAATAATTTTTTGATTTTTTAACTAAAAAAGTCACTTGTCAAATGAGACATTAGTAGATACTAAAATAGCACCATTAGTGGCAATTGTGGCTGCCACTAAAGATTAAAAAAAGTATTATATGTATAATATTTGGAACACTGCTGATCAAAAAAAATAAAATTGGAACACCAATGTGCAAATCTTGCTCTTTTAGAAACTAAATAAATAAAAGTTTATTTATAAAATATAAATACAACATCCATGAAACTAACAACATAAACTCATAAAAATTAATTGTAATCTGACTTACATATCAGAAATCAAAAAATATATAAAATAAAAGTTACAATGACATCTACTTTAGACAACTCAGTTGCTTCATATATCTTGAACAAGTGGATGTATATCAATCCCATTTGGTTCAACCCAGCCCCAAAAAATAAATCAGTTGTGATTTGTGGCACTAATTTGTTGAGTACTAATGGCACTAATTTCTATATCAGGTAAAAAAAAAAAAACAAAGTTACCAAAACAGGAAATTAGTGCCATTAGTGCCAGCATTTTTAGAGCCACAAATCATTTTTCAAAATCAATATTGATTTCCTTTCACTGTTTACTCTGTTTGCTTTTCTGGTACGATTGAAAGAGTTTCATACTTCCAAAGCATGTACAAACATAATGTCCATTAGTACTTCTACTTTCGCAATTGCACTTTATTGATGATTATACTCAAATAATTTTGTTTCCTTATGCAAGAACTCAAATTCATCCTTCAATTAGTTAAAAGATTAATATATTTCAAAAGCACATGGCAATGAATTTATTGTGTTCAGAAACAAATTGATTAATAAGAAATAAATCAAGTAATAAGAAACAAGTACCTTAAGATCATTGAAGAATTTTTGAAGTAACACTCTGAGCAATAGTGCCAAGACAGTCAATGAGCTCCTCTTTGGTCATTCCAACATGTTTTTATGAACAAATAAATCCATTTTAAGGAGCCACTTTTGTTATCCATAAAGTAAGAAATAGAAAATATGCTAGGAGGGTCAGCAATAACAAAAGGAATCACCATACATTATAGCGATTGTCATATTATCTATGATGAATGTTTGATGTAAATCTTTGGTTTCCCAACATCCCCACATTCAGAGTTTACTATTTTATTGAGTTAATACAGCTTTATATGAATCTTTAAAAGATTGGTTGATTAAATCTAAACCATTTGAACTAGTTGTTCTATGATGAATGTTTGATGTAAATCTCTGGTTTCCCAACATCCCCACATTCAGAGTTTACTATTTTATTGAGTTAAACTTTGCTGTATATGAATCTTTAAAAGATTGGTTGATTAAATCTAAACCATTTGAACTAGTTGAAAACACAGAGTCGAGTGTCACAACAAAGATAAATGTATATGGTACATTGCACACTTCCTTTCCTAGATTTGAAAGACTTAACTACCTTGCACACTCTCTCACATTGACACTACAACATCAATTAAGGATATTCTCTAATGATAGGACAAAGTTTTTTTTTTTGAGGACTTAAACTCCGTGTACATTATCCATTGTATATGTTTTAAGAATATGAAATATTTTGTGTGTTGTATCACTTTTGGAAACATTGTATATGTTGTGTAAATTTCAGAAAAAGAACTTAGATTTTGATTAAACATTGCATATGATTTGGGAAAATATAAATTGTATAGCCAGCATTGAGGCATTGTTTACCTTATTGTTGAGAATGGATGACCAGTGAATGGGTCATGGTGATGGAATTGAATGGTTATCGTTATCATAATCAGTTTTAATTGTATTTTAAAACTTGATTTGAAATTTCGGGGACGAAATTCTTTAAGGGGAGGAGGTTATAGCGATCCCGGTTTTGACCCGACACTTGTGGTAGTCAGAACTCGGGTTTATAGTTTCTGAATGTTGTTCATTGTCGTTTTCCCCTTAATCCTCCTTAAATTTGGTTATTGGATTGTTGTTGTGCATTTGGAATAGCTTGCTTGCTTGTTTTTCCAAACATTTGTTGCCCAGATTTTTATTCTTTTGCTCGAGCGAGCTTTGCAATTTTGCTCCTCCGCTCAAACGACACTTCTCGCGCTTCAGCGGCACTTCTCGCGCTCCAGCGGGTTTTGTGAACTCTCAGTACTTTGCAAGTCTGCAAGATTACTGAGAGAGTGTTTTCTACGCTCGAGCGGCGTTTCCTATGCTCGAGCATTGGTCTGTTATTTGCAAAACTACTGAATGTGTGCTTTCTACGCTCGAACGGCCTTTTTTGCACTCGAGCGGTGAGCCTCTTGTTCATTGTGTCTTGGAGCTCGAGCAGCCTTTCTTGCGCTTGAGCGGAACAATTTTTTTGTGTCTGACACTCGAGCGTCAACTCTTGTGCTTAAGCGGACTGTACGTATATCAAATCACGAAAATGACTTTTTATCTCACTTTTTCAGATCTTTTCTTCCAAAAATCCTAAAGTGAGACACTCTTTCTCGCTACATTTTCTCCTAGATCCTTTGATCTCTCCGTCGTAGTGTCTTTGGGAAAAGGGTAGAGCATCTTGAGAGCTCCATTTTGATCCGATTGGTGTTTGGTTTCCACGTCGTTAATTTTCGTCCTTTCTCCATTGATCTTCTAAACTTGAGGTAGGGACTCTCTACACCTTAATATGAGTTTTAAATTGGTTATAGGTTGTTGTGTGAAAATTGTGAAATTTGGAGATGTTTTGAGCAAACCTAGGGTTTGGGTTTAAGTTTGAAAATAGGGGTTTCTATGTAGGTGTTATATAAATGATTACGGGGTTTGGATATGAAGTCATCTTGTGTTAAAATAGTTAACTTTGGTCTTTGGGTTAATATTTGGAAAATGAGAAGCTTTATCCTAAAATGTCTTAAATAATTATTTTGTATAAATAATGAAATTGGTATGAAAAATATGAAACTGGGAGAATGTATACATGAATGGTGTTGTTGGATTTGTTTAATCACTCACTTATGGAAATTTGATGATTTATCTGTTATAGAGATTGTATATCTGTTTAGAAATATCTGCTTTGGGCTATCGGTGGAGGATAGTCATGATTGTTGTAGACATCGCATGTGGATTAGGCGAATTGAAACTAATCCCTTAACCATTATCATTGAATATGATTATAAATGATATACATTGTATATGTATGATATTTTGGAGAAGAAAAGGGATGTACTCCATGTTTTGAGGAGAAAAAAGAGGATGGACTCCATTGAACTAAGTTGGCCTGTGTGTCCAGAGTGAAAGTCTCGAAAACCATTTGTATATATGGGTGTCGATTTCAGCAGACAAAATTTTCGTAAAATGGCAAATAAAAGTGAATGTATTTGTATAATGATTTTATCTATTGGAAACTTGTGAGGTGTAACCTCTGTTGATGGGTTAAATGCAGTGGAGGTGTCTATTGAACCAAAATGAATGAATTGAGATGCGAGTTTGGCATAACATGGTTTTGGAAAGAATTATAAAGATTTTGTCGTAGGACAATGAATACGTACATCATACTTATATCTTGTTAACTCTTATATATCGTGTTAGTATGTTTCTACTGGGCTTTGGCTCACCCTACTTGGGAACCATTTTCAGGTGTTGAAGACATGTTTTCGCCGAAATAGTAGTTTGGAGAGACTTTGAGCAAGAGTTTCCTTTTATTTTATTTATTTTGTATAGCTAAGGGCTAAGTTGTATTGAGTTAAACTCTTCATTTTGCTGTAACCAAGCAATGTCTTGGAAAGATGTAAACTCGTAGGGTATTTATTTTGTTGATTACTAATTGGTATTACATGCTATAGATTCATGATGAATATTTATGAATGTATATTGCATGTGTTATCTTTTGTAATACGAACTCTGATGAATAAAAGTATATCAATTCTATCATTCTCACTTCTCTTATGAGTTGGATTAGTTGCATTTTTTTGGGGGCGTTACGTACCAAATTATGGAATGTTTTTTCTTATGCACCATTTGGTCCTATTTTGTTGGTAAGGAATATTTTAAATTGGTAGGGTGTGGATGGAATTTACTTTTTTACCCATTGTGGCAAATTTTGGGGGATTCTGTTAAATGATGTTTGGGTATCAATGTGGAAGGTAAGTTTTGACATTTTCATTTCACTCACTCGATCGTATCAACTACTCTCTCAACAAAACCTACAAAAACATATATATAAATATTAAGTTCAACACTTGCAATTTGGTTTCCTAACTAGAAGATGCTATTTTCTGCTAAAATCAACAATGGTAATTTTTCTTAGACATACAACTCCTTATTTTACTAAGAACCATCATATTAGCTACAGCACTCGGCCCCAACAACAATTCTGAACACCATACAAGTACAACCAAGTCAAATTTCTAAATCCATATGCCAAGACTCATTAGAAAAAAATTAACAATTTAAGTTCCAATAAAGTTTGGACCTCTAGAAAAAGAGAAAGAAAAAAAACAGATATCAAAAAAAATAATACATCAGTATATCTCAACCTCAAATCCCAAATTCATATATGGACCCAAAAAAAAAAAGATTACATAAATTACGCATGGCAAGATTATATAAATCAAAGAAATGTAAGAATTTTTTAGAAAGGGGAAAAAAAAGTTTCAAAAGACTCAGAATCAATCTTGAATGCTGCTACCATGTGATATACTCGGCAAAAATTGGTAAATGACAAGAGGATCTATTTTGAATGTAAATATCACCCAATTCTCTTTTAGAAAGCGGATTGAAAGCATATATATTTTGCAAACATTGTTTTAGGGAGCATGGGTCAGGCATCTCCACTAAGAAAATAGCATCTTGAATTTAATGTACAAAGACACTAATTGTGCAGATATTTGTCATGTAATTTTTTGATAAGTGTATTCGTCATCCATCCATGGGACAAAAGAAATCTAACACCTATCCATCAAAATGTTAACTTCCCTGTCAATCCCCATAGGTTTTCCATCTCCACCTAAGTCATTCTCCACAAAGCTAGTAAAAATAACAAGTGCTATATCTAAACATCATTATAAAGAAAGATACTAGTGAAAGTACAAAAACCCAAAGGTGAAAATGGGAAAGTATGAGCAACTAAAAGCTGAATCAGTAATAAAGCAAACTCAGAGTAAGCTAAACAAATGAGGATATTTTAGGACATGAAAGGTTACCACAGTTACCTATCATAGTGCCAACTACATCCTGATGACATCAGTGGCACAAACATTGTCGTTCTGAACTGGTTAATTCGTGGGAGAAAATCCTCTTCCGTCTCAAGGGCATTCCTTCACTGTGAAACATGTTGCATTCTTTCAAATCAGCTGATAGTATGGTGTTGGGTTTACTTGAACATCTAAAATTATGCATCCTTGGACTTTCTATGACCACATGAGAACCAGCTGCACCATACAGTAAAGGCTAGTTCCTCTCAAAATTGATCTTCTTCCAAGAGCCATCACGTAGAAATGTGAATTGGAAAGAAATTATAAACATAAAAAAATAAAATATGTGATAAAGGTGTCATGGTTAAGAATGAAACACAACTAGGAAAAAACCTATGTGACAATGAAAGGAAACAATATGCCACATATTAAATAAAGTCATTTAAGTGCCTAACCTGGTCAGAAGAATAACCAGAATTGACAGGCAGTTGCTTGGATGGATTAGAATCAATTGTGTTCTATTCTAAACGCTAGGATGGCATACCCAGGGAATGGTGTAACTGCTTAATGAATGATGCTTCCAAAGCATCAGGATATGAATTATTCTTCTCATCCGTCCATGTCGTGTTGTAGACACCCCATTTTTGACCGTCCTCAAGACTTGGACGTCACCGTTTGAACACCCGGTGATTATCCATGTTTGTGTTCGTTTGGAGTTCCCAGAGGTCTTGGCTACGCACCTTGTCTCAGGATCTCCGAACTCGACTGTTTCGTGTCTGGTTTTGCACCAAACGCTTGTGTTTTGCCTTGGAGGGGGAGGGAATGCCTTTTGAGGCATCCCCACACGCCCTCCCCTCACCATCACCGGCGCATATGTGTCTTAAGCCTTTGTTTTGTTAAAATCTTTGGCTAGTCGGCACTATGTGTTGCCGACCGGCACATTTTTGTGCCGATGATCCATTTGGCTGGCCGGCGTGCACCCTTTGAACCCCTGAGACATGGTGCATGCCAACTGTGCCAGCTGGAATGCACCATCACACTCCCCCGCGCACAGGTGTGGCCATTTTGCACCCTTTGCACCCTTGAACCCTCTAAGCTTCTAGAAGCTTGACCCTTTGGCCAAAGCTTCTTGGAGAAGCTTGGCCAGCTGTCTTGGCTTCTCCAAGAAGCCAAGACCCCTTTGCACCCCCCTTTGAACCTTTTCCTTTGCTTAGCCACTAAGTTTGGCCTTGCCTTGGCCTATATAAACACCACCCCTCTCCCTTTGAGAGGGGTCAGCCATTTTTTTCAACACAAAACCAGAGCTTCTATATCTATATATCTGTGTTGTACTCTCTCTCTCTCTATATCTCACTCTCTCTCATCCTTGTGTGTGTGTTTTGAGCCTAAATAGTGTGTTTTTACCTCACTTTTGCACTAATACACACACCATTACACCTTATTTCGAGATTGAGGGACTTGGAGGGTTGTTTGTTGAGTTTTTGGACTGGTTTTGATCACTAGAGGAGGGCTGCACCACCTGTTCTTCAAGTGTTCTTCAAGGGTGAGCTAGTTACTTTAGTTTCCCCATTTTTGCAACTAGTTTTTACCTATCTTGCTTTGTGTTTTAGGCTTTGTGTATAACTGAAAAAAGTCTTATGTTTTCTTGCTTTTGAACTCTCATTAAGGTTGTTTTATGGTTTGAGTGCAAACTCACCCTCTTAAACCTTATTTTGGCCTATTTGGTGTCTTTTCTTTGAAGCGTTGTTTGCTCTGTTGTTTTTGTCTTCTCATCACTGAAAATCAGAGGGTTTTTAGTGTTGATGAAAGTGTTTTGAAGTCTTGTATAGGGGAGGGACACCCCTCTCCCCCTTTGTCCCTTTCTTGCCTTTGTCTTTGACCAAAAGGGTAGCATGCATGAGTGGTTGCATTTGGCTTCATTTCAGAGTTTTTCTTGGTGTTTTGGAGCATGTTTAACCTCTTTCTAATGTGGGTTTGTTGGCCCTTAACATGCTTTCTATACTTGCTTTGTACCCCTCCATTTTGCTTGGAAATGTGCCATGCCATTAGCCTAGTATATCCTCATGTTTTAGCCTAACATTTTGAAGCACTTGATCATGATTTGTCATGTTTTAGATCTGTTAGCCACTGATTTTTTTTCCATGTTTGGTGTGCTTGATGTGGTTACTTTGTGTTTTGGCTTGTAAGCCTTAAGCATATTGACCTCTAACATGCTTAGCTTGGACCATCCTCATGATTTGGCATCATTTAGGGTCATATTTCAGCCCATAAATCATGTTTGTATGTTTGCATATGTGGCTTATTTCATGCTTTTAGGGTGTGCCCTTTTATGCCTAGGAATAGGCCTTATGCAAGCTTGTATGTTTAGAGCATTTCGGGGCTGCCATATCAAGGGGATTTCGGTGTGTTTTTGCATGATAGAACTCTGTTTTTATGTGCCTAATATATGCCATGAGTGGTCATGATAATGGTAGTAAGATGCTCTCTTTGGTGCCATAGGTTTAGGCCCATTTGTTTGCATGCTTGCATGAGTGTTGGTCTACTATTTTGGGCATGTTTTGCCACTGTTTTGGGGAGGTTTGAGGTCTGCCCTATTGTGTTTAAGTCCACCATTGCACATTTATTTGATGCTTGTTGCATGCTTGGTCAATATAGTCTTGACATATGACAATCCTATTGCCTTAAGTATCCATGTTTGCATCACACTTTGTATCTTGCATACCTAGTATTGCACACTTGCCATAATATAGCCCTGTTTGGTAGAGCTGTGGGAAAGTGCTTATAGCTTATGCCTAAACAGCTTATAGCTTATAACTTTCAGCTTAAGCTGATTTCCAGCTTATTCTTAAAGCATCTCCTGCCCCACTCAAAGAATAAGCTGATTTCTGACTTCCAAAAAGCTATAAGCTATAAGCTATAAGCTATAAGCTATAAGCTAAACCAAACACATAAAAATAGCTTAAATTAAGCTGAAAACTGAAATAAGCTGTAATTAAGCTCTGCCAAACAGGCACTATGTTGCATTACATTTGGTATGTCTTGCATTTCATCTCACATTGTACCATTTGAGCCATGTTTGCATAACATGCATTGCATTATTTGGTTTGGGGGTGTCAAACCAAGTGTGAGAAATGAGGGGTGTTTGTACTTTAAGTGACAAAACACACCTCAATTCTCATGTCACTAGGGCCCTTGATCTTGACATGATAGGGACTTAGTTCTCATTTTGTATGTTGCATGCATTTTTACATTGAAATGCAATCTTGGTTCCTTAGGTTATCATGCACCAAGATGCATAATTTATGGCCCAAGAACCAAGGGTCATGCTTCCTTGAGTCCCATACATGATAGGGGGCATTGGCTATGCTTACATTTGCTCAAAAACTCCATGTCATGCAATCGCCTGTCATCATTGTTCTTTGTCAAAGCGTCCTCTGCAGGAATTTTATGCCGACCGGCAGTATATAGTGCCGACCGGCACTATATAGGTGGCCGATAACCTCATGGACAGCCGGTGGCTATTTTGGATGGCCGGTGGACATTTCCTCCAGCCGATGGTGTACAGAAGCATGCAAGGAAGGTATCCTGGGACTTTGGCAATTTTTGGAGAGACAGGGCAGTAAAAACAGAAGCAACAGTGGCATGGCGCGGGTTTTCCGGGCGAGTCAGATTCGAGCATGCATCATTCGCGCATCCCGAGGCAGGGCTGAGGCCCTTTTTTTTTTATAATGAATTTAATTTGATAATTAGAAATTTTGTAGTAATTCATTTATTCTGTATTCGGACTGTATTGTTTTCGGACTGTATATTCTTTTGGTCCCTCCGTGTGAGGGCATATTTATAATAAGTGTGTGTGAGTGTGTGAATGTCTTCCAACCCCCATTTCTTTCTTCCCTTTTATTTACCTGCTTATGATGGTAGACTAGGGCATATTTAAATTAGCATACAGTATGATAGCATGCGTGCATCCATACATTTGTCTTACATGCACCGGGCTCGGTACATCACACTAACTGCATTGTATTTCAATTTCCAAATTGAATACTTGTTACTTGTAGCATTTCACATGCCATGTTTAGGATAGCCGAGCCTGTCTAGATTGCATCCTTGTTTGTGTTGCATTAGCCACTTAACATGAACTAGGATCATGCATATGATTACTAGCTAGTTTTTGTTTTGGCTGGGAGTACTAGGTGAGCTTTTATGCTTTAGCATATCGCATACGTGTGAATGTTGCCATAAATAGCATGATTACCATGAGGCTAAATGCTTATGTGATATAACTGCTTGAATGCTTTGTGGATGGAGGTTGAATTACCTAAAATTGGGACAATGCATTAAAAGCGTGAGTTTTAAGCCCACTAGTTAGTGGCAAAGCATCTTTTCTAAAAGCCCACTTGAGGGTGGCAAAACGCATTTTAGCCTACTTGCGAGTAGCAAACCATTTTTCTAAAACAAACATGCAATGCTTTGTTCCAATTTAAGCGATTTGGTCTATACTTGTTTGTCTTGTCGCATAACATAGTAACCTAGGCTAATAACTTAATAAGAACACACAATGTTTTCAAAGTGAGATATCACGGTTAGTAAAGTAGTCTTGACCCAGGCGAAGAATGCTTATAGCTGACCTTCCCCGATCGTACCCAAGCTCCCGAGCCAAGACTACTTTGGTAATGACGGACACGTGGCCTTCGGCATCGAGTCAGGATTTCCTAAATTTTCCCATTTTAAAAAAAAAATATTTAGGTGGCGACTCTGTATCTGGCAAAGCAGTCCATGTTTGGCACTTCTTTTCAAAATCTGTTTTTCTCAAAACGATTTGCCAGAGTTGGACTCTTTGGTTCAAGATTAAGAACCGCAACAAACAATTGAGTCCTTCGAACTGTAGTGACCCAATATCGAACCAAAACGGGGAGGGGGGGGACTCGCACTCCTTCGCCCCGGGATGCGTTCGGGGACGTCTACAGTTTCTGGCGACTTCGCTGGGGAATTTTGGAGAGCTTGACTCGAACTCGTGATATCCTGTTTTGATTTCATTTATGTGTATCTTTGCATTGCATGTGCATTGGTGCGCCTAGGACACCGTGTTGGCCATCTGCTATTCCTGAGCGGTTTGCTGGAGGCTTATCTTGTCAAGGCATAACCGTAAGGCTGACCGGTTGCGGGCTCTGCCAGTATGGGAACACAAACCCCGGTTTTATCGGGGCACCCTTTGTGACCATTCGACCTAGTGCATATTGAAATCCATAGTGACCATTCCAAACTAGGACAGGTTGCTTACCCGATATAGGTTGTTTGAAACCGCTATGTGCGTAGTGAAACCCTAGCTCCCGACAAAATAGGACAGGGAAACCCTACCCCAACATAGGGGTGTATTGGCTCTCTTTTACATGCTATGTGCTTTTAGAGTGTATCTCTACAGGGAATGCGCATATCAGTTTGCAAGTTTTGGTATCCGGCCTGAGGGCACCAGTAACAAGTATTTTGGGGAATCAGTTATCTGTGGGTACCAGATTCAGACTTGGGGGCAATGATTCAGAAACAGTGATCAGTATTTGAGGAACAGTGTATCCAGTTCGCTAGCAGTGTGTTATGATATCCAACCGTGTGTTGTTTATTTTATGCCGTTATGTTGTTCGATTTTCTGTTTATTTATACGCTTTATTTATCTTTTTATTAGGGTAGTTGAGCACAATTGCTTCTGACCCGATAGATATTCCCCAAGCATCCTGGATTAGAGGTCGTCAACTTCTTTGATCTGAGGATCTGATAGACGGACAACCAGTGTGCTACTCACTACTCCCGGTTACTAGACAAAGGTCAGTCAGGCAGAGGGCATCAGTACAGCAGTCAGTTCAGAGGGCCTTATCTACCCCACTTGTGTCCAGTAGGGATCGGGATTCTGTGTCGCCAACAAGGAGAGAATATATACCAGTAATTCAACCAGAGCGGAATAGTATGGCTAGTTTGGAGGAAATGGTGCGCCACCTCCAAGAGAGCATGAAAGCAATCTGCAGATGCCGTCTATCGGCCCGAAGTCCAGCAACAGCCAGATTGTGAGGAATAGGCGAGACAATTGCGGACTAGAGCGACAAGCGGAGCATCTGCTTTGCATCAAGCTCCTCCCCCACCAGGAGTTCCAAACCTTGGAGAGACAGCCAATGTTCGGAATGATACAGAACTGCCCACAGGACCACCTCCGCCTCCAACCCTACCTCAAATCCAACCTCAGCTATCAAAAACACCCACCAACCTACCGAACTCTCCCTTTGAGTTCGAGACTGATCCCACCGCACTAAAGTTGAGCAAACTTGAAAAGTTGTTCAAGAGATCCCAAGGGGTCAAGATTATCCCTGACATTGAAGATGGTTATACCGACGCAGCTGTGACGCTGCTCGACAGATTCAAAATGCCTCATATTGATCGGTTTGACAGGTCCAGGGACCCCATGGTACACTTAAGACTGTTCTCAGATGTTCTAAGGCCAATGGGCCTCAGTAGGCTTCAGAAGTTGTCTTTGTTTGGCCGGACCCTGTCGGGTGTGGTGGCCATATGGTATGCCAAGCTAGAAGATGATGTCAAGAGGAATTGGAACGAAATGGCTGAGGCCTTCATCGCACAATATTCGTATAATACACAGATTGAGATTACGACCCGTGATCTCGAGACGATTAGGCAAGAGCCTAAGGAGAGTTTTTCGGAGTTTGTAACCAGATGGAGGGCCAAGGCTTCGATGATGACCTTGAGGCCTACAGACAAAGACCAGATTCGGATGATTGTGCGCAATCTTCAACCGAAGTTGATGCAAAAAATGATAGTACTCCCCTTTCCTACCTTTTCTGACCTACATGAAATGGGGGTGCAGATTGAAGATGCCTTGAAGCAAGGCTTGATTGATAATGACCGGAAGCAACCCCGACGAACTTTCAATCGTGGTAACAATGCAGGCCTGAGTGGCACTACTACTACGAGAGCCTCCGAAGTGAGCATGGTCACCGCTAACCCCTCTCCGAGAAATACGGCAGCTGCACCATTCTCCAGCGCGTCCGGAAGCAACCCGTAAATAGCCAAATACCCACCCAGAAACACCAGAACCTTTGCCCCACTTTATATGCCCCTATCCAAAGCTCTGAGGGTTTTGATCAAAAAGGGGCACCTGAAGCCCCTGGAGTCACGGCCCCTACCAGAAAAACTCCCTCCTACCCATAACCCGGCCAAGTATTGTGCATTTCACCAACAGCACGGTCATGACACTGATCTGTGTTTCCGGTTGCATCATGAGATTCAAGATCTCATCGATAACGGGGTGATCTTGCCTCCCGAGAAACCCAATGTTACCACAAATCCCCTCCCCACCCATAACCAAGCTCCACCGCCCAAAAGGCTCAATTTCATCCATACCGGGGCCGTGTCCTATGACCCTAGTATCTATATCACTCCTACCCACCTGCCTAAACTGGAGGTGTTTCATCCCAATTGCACCGACTTGTGCATGATGGACATCTCCATGACCCAACCTAAGCTAGCAGTGGTGACCACCGAGAACAGGGGAAGGGAGATTCCAAAGGAGAAACAGGTTGTTGAGTCAGAGTCTGCGGAATCTGGGAGTTATGTTGGGAAGACATATAGTCCGAGTGACTACATTTCATCAATAGGCCAAGATGGGCCCGGAATAGAATTGCCAACAGAGGAAGAGTTGTGTGTGATTCAAGAAGATAGTCTGGGTCAGGGAACAGATGGTGTAACAGCTGTGGGGGAGGACTTCACAGATCTCCAGTTTTACAGTGACCAATACCCAGAGGACGCGGCAGTCGCATGGTTCGATTATGAGGATTTAGCGGAAGTTACCGGGTGGTTGGATGATCAACCTGATGTGATAGGAGAACTTGATCAAAGCGAGGGCTCGATGAAATTTGGGAATATCGATGTGGCGGAAGAATCAGCGAAGCACACCTGGGAGGGTGTCAAGAATTTCCCCCGGGATTGGAACATTTTGAGTACGGAGAGTATTGAACAGTCAGTTATGTCAGAACAAATAAGTTTTGAAGATTCCGAGAGAATCAGGAAGGCGAAGGCCCATGTGGAAGTTGAAACTGCTGTGTGCACAAGAACCGAGAATGTTGCAGACGTGTGGACGGAAGGTGCTGCAAGCGCAAAAACAGTCATACCAGAGTCGGACCGATGTCTGTCAGCCGCTGATGGAATGTGGTGGGAAGATGAGTTCTTATGTCTTGCCCACACAGACGAAGATTGGGGGAATAACCAACCTGATAACACTTGGTACCTTGGAGAGGTCGACCACATGACGCGGAGTGGACGGTATTTCAAACCCCCACACTTAGATCCACCAGAGGCCTCAGGGAAGGATAGAGAATCTGAGAAGCAAAAGGAGAAGCAACTTGAGGAGGAAGCTGTACTCAAACAGCTAAAAAAGATACAAGCAGACATCTCCATCTGGGGACTGCTCATGGCCTCACGAGTACATAGGCAGGCTGTCTTGACGGCCATGGATAAGGCCAAACTCTCCATAGAGACTACACGAAGCGACTAGTTGGTTGAGTCGTCCGGAAGGAGGTTCTGACATTGCCCTTTTCGGATAAAGAACTTCTGCCCGAGGCCGTAAATCACAATAAGCCCCACTACATCTCTGTGGAATGTAGAGGTAAGTGGAAACAGGTGGTACTTGTCGATCTTGGAGTGCGCCATCAATGTCTGCTTGACAAGGGCGGCGTATGCAATTGGCTTGAAAGCTGCAGATTTCATACCAATGACCCAAGTCATCGGGCATATGACAATACAAGTAGAAAGTAATGAGAACGAGTTAAAGTTCGAGACAAAGGTTGGGCGAGGCGACGAGATAGATTTCCATGTCCTAGAAATTCCCGCAACTTTTAATTTGCTTTTAGGGCGGCCGTGGCTACATCAGGTGAAGGCAGTATCATCTACTTTGCATCAAATGGTGAAATACCCCTACGGGAAGGGAGTAGCCATTGTCTTTGGGAATTCATCAATCCACCCACCACCGTGTAGACACCCCATTTTTGACCGTCCTCAAGACTTGGACGTCACCGTTGGGACACTCGGTGATTATCCATGTTTGTGTTCGTTAGGAGTTCCCGGAGTTCTCGGCTGCGCGCGCCTTGCCTCAGGACCTCCGAACTCGACTGTTTGTGTTTGGTTTTGCACCAAACACTTTTGTTTTGCCTTGGAAGGGCAGGGAATGCTTTGTGAGGCATCCCCACATACCACCGGCTGGGGCTAGAGGCCACCGGCTGGCTAGAGTTGCCACCGGCACTTTATTGTGCCGGTCGGCACTCTTTTGTGCCGGTCGGCACTCAATTTTGTCAAAATGACATTTTCTGCCGGCCGGGCACTGTGCACTTGCTTTCTGAGATATTTTCAGACAGCTGTGTGCAATTTTCTTCCCCTCCATACACGTGTATGGAGGGATGAGCCCTTGGTTGCTTAGCTTGTAAGTCTTACAAGTTCTATAAGAGAGAACTCTCTTCTCTTGGCTCAAGGGTTGGGAATTCTTGAGAGATTTCAACCATTTTAGAGAGAGACCAAGCTCTGGTTTTAGGTTAGATCATATATCTATCTTATCTCTCTCCTTTCTTGCTTATTTAATACACTAGGTGCTTTAGTTCACACTTTTGCACACAAGCACCTAGTGTTTCACCTTCCTTTGGTTCTTGAGGGTCCAGAGGTTTGTTTTGAAGCTTTGGAGTTGATTTGAAGCTCAAAGAAGCCATCACACCATCTTTGTTGAAGAAGGCTACAAGGGTAAGAACTTAACTCCCTTTTTACCCCATTCTTGCACCTTGTTTTTACTTGCTTTAAAACAGTTTTTGAGCTTAGTGTTTGGCACAAAAAAGTTCTGATTTTTAACCCTCTTTGTTGTATATTAAGAGTGTTTAGTGGTTTGGGTAGGTTTGACCACCCTTAGGCCTTGAAAAGGGCACTTTTTGTGCTATTTTGTGAGAGATCCGAGATTTTGGTGATAGGATCTCTTCACCACTGAAATCTTGAGAGATTTCAGTGGTGAAAACATGCCTGTGAAGTCTCAAGAAGGAGAGGCCACCCCTCTCCTTGGTGTCCTTGAAAAGGGCAAGTTTTGGCTTCAAAGGAGCACCATGTTTGAGTGTGTGTTGAGCATGCCTTGGTTGTCTTTCATGCTTATATTGCCATGATATAACATGTTTTCAAGTTGGTTTTGGTCTCCTATGCATGCTTAGTATAGTTGCCTTGTAATGCCTCTTTATGTCTTAACATGCTTAGGTGGTATGCCTTCATTTCTAGCATGTTTTAGACTTGTGTTTGTGAAGATTTTGTGCTCATATTACCATGTTTTAGGTCTGTCCATAAGTATTTTGGTCAATCTTGGCATGTTTAATATAGCCCCTTTGCATTCTTGTTGGCCTTAAGAGCATGTGAGTGTAGAATGCTTTGCTTACAATGTTTTGATGGTTTGGAACCATCTAGCATGCTATTTCAGTCCCTTAGAGTTGCTTGTATGCTTACCTTGCATGCTCCTTCGTGACTTCTTAAGCTTGTGTTATATGCTCCATGTTTAGGCCTTATTGCATGCCTTAGATTCCATGTCCCTTGGATGCCATCTAAGTGGTCCTTTGGGCCTAATTTGACATGCTAAAAATCTGTTTTTGGTTGTTTGATGCATGCCATAGGTGTTTGTGCTAAGTGTGGTTTAATGCCCTATTGACTTGCTTTAAGCCTAGGCCATTTGCATGCTTTGTTTGGCATGCTTCATTGCATGATTTGGCATCATGTTTGACATGGGTTTCAGAGCTTTTCATGCATGCTATTAGCCCATGTTTGTGCCTCTTAAGTGTGCATGAGAGTTGCTTTTGTATGCCTTGGGTTTGGACCTTAACACTTGCATGCGTGTGAGTTTGTTTAGTTTCCATTTCTAGGCGCTTTGGCCACTGATTTTGGGGCCCATTTGAGTTGCCTAACTCATGTCTAAATCCATTATTCCATTGGTTTACATGCTTGCTTCATATGCTTGTTTGTATGCTTGCATGAACGCCTTGCATTGTCCATATTGCATACTAGTTTGCCATGCTTAGGGCTTCATCATATTGACTTGCATGCCAAGCCCCTTGAAGTGAGTTTGATGGAGGTTTGGCACCCTTGTTTGATTATTTGGTTTGCATGCATTTTATAGTAAAGTTGCATTCTTGGTTCTTAGGGCCGTCATGCATGAAAATCTTGTGATTGGTGGTCCGGAACCGAGGCACATGCCCTTGAGTCAATAACATGATAGGGGTGTGTTTGGTGCATAAATGGCTTGAATTGCATTGCCTTGCATGTTGTTTCCCTCTATTTCTTTGTGAGTTGCGGGATCTGCGAACATTTTGTGCCGACCGGCACTTTTTTTAGTGCCGACCGTGATATTTTCCCGGCCGATGGAACAATTGATGCGGTGGCCTCTTACTTCACCGGTGGTGTTCTACCACGACGGTGGTACTCCCATGCCTGAGAGGCACTCCTAGGATTTTAGAATTTTAGAGAGGAGAAGCGAGGAGAAAGCGAGCACACTTGCAATGATCTGATTCAAAACGATCCCGATGTGTTGGCCCCCTCATCATCGGCGATTCTTGTTTAATTAAATTAGTTAATTTATTTAATTAATTTAGTTGATTTGTAATATTTAATTAGCTAGGGTAGTTAATTACCTTACGTGCATATTATTATTTTGGTCCCTCGGCGAGGCAAAAATGTAATAAGGGTGTGTGAGTGGGTGTATGTCTTCCAACCCCCATTTCTTTCTCCCTTTTATTTACCCGCTTATGTTGGTAGATTAGGGCACATTTAAATCAGCATACCTTATGCAATGCATGTGTGCATTCATGCATTTGTTTACATGCATTCGGGCTCGGCACATCATGCAAACTGCATCGTACTTTCAATTCCAAATTGAATACGTGATAGTTGTTGCATCTCATGTGCCATGTTTAGGGTTAGCCGAGCCTACTCTAGATTATATCTCTGTGTGTGATACATTAGCCACTTAAACATGAACTAGGTCATGCATGTTTGCTAACTAGTTTCTTGTTTTGGTAGTCTGATGTAAGTTTTATGGCTTTAGCATATCGCATGCGTGTGAATGTTTACCATGACGGTATGCTTGCCATGAGGCTAAGTGCTTACATGATAAAGCTGTTTGAATGCACTGTGGGTGGAGGTTGGATTGCACGAGTTGGAACAACTCATTGAAATCCGCATTTTAGCCTACTTGCGGTAGCAAAAAACAACACGTTTTTGAGACAAAATGGATATCACGATGTTTATTTCCAAATTAGGCAATCTAGTCTATACTTTTGTGTTGTCGCATCACATAGTGAATTCTAGGCTAATAATTGGAATAAGAGCATGTAATGTTTTCAAAAGCGGATATCACGGTTAGTAGAGGCGGTCTTGGATCGAGGCGAAAGGTGCTCATAGTGACCTTCCCGATCGTACCCAAGCTCGAGCCAAGACCACTTTGGTGATAGCGGACATGTGACCTTGACGCAGTCGGGGTTTCCTAAATTTCCCAATTAAAAATATTTAGGTGGCGACTCATGTCTGCAAGCGATCCATGTTTGGCACTACTTTTCAAAAAATCTGTTTTCTCAAACGATTTGCGGATTTGGACTCTTTGGTTGATTTAGAACCGACGACAAAAATCGAGTCGAAGCTGTAGCCGAGGTCCCGCGGACGTGCTCTGATTCTGGCGACTCTTGAGGATTTTAGAGAGCTTGACTCGAACTCATGATATCCTGTTTTGACTACATCTATGTGTCTCTTTGCATTGCATGTGCATTGGTGCGCCTAGGACACCGTGTTGGCCATCTGCTATTCTGGCGGTTTCTTGGGAGGCTTGTCTTGTCAAGGCATGACCATAAAATGACGGTTGCGAACTCTGCCGATATGGGAACACAAACCCCGGTTTTCTGGGGCACCCTCTTTTGACCATTCGACCTAGTGCATATTCGGAATCCATAGTGACCATCCCAAACTAAGACAGGTTGCTTACCCAATGCTAAGTTGTTTGAAACCGCTGTGTGCGTAGTGAAACCCTAGCTCCTGACAAAATAGGACAGGGAAACCCTACCCCAATATAGGGGTGTTTTGGTTCTCATTTATCTGCTATGTGCTTTTGGAGTGTATCGCTACAGGGGAACAAACATATCAGTTTGCAAGATTTGGGTATCCGGCCCGAGGACACCGGTATCAGTGTTGTTGAGAATTAGCTATATCTATTTGCGGGTATCGATTGTTTTGGGACGATGATTACGGGAAACGATTATCGATAGTAAGGGATCGATTGATTGACTACACCTATGTTTGATCTGTTTTTGAAATTTGGCAACGTCGTTTTTCCTTCGAGGAGGTTGAGAGGATTGAAAATTGAAACAGAATAGTCGATATTCCCTTTCTTTGGCGGGGTGAACATATGTGAGAACTTCGAGAAGAGGTTGTGGTCATAATGACGGCGCATTAGTCGAAGACACCTGAGGATGGCTGTTGTCGACATACCGCATCCGCCTAGGTGCTTTGCCGCACATCAATTTGGGCTCCTCAAGCATGCCGCTCGTGAGCCTACTACTTTCGAACTAATGGGGATGATAGGTGATCTCCAAAGATCTGTGACGGATCTTGCCTATGGAATGTCAGTTTCACCACCAGCTGCACCCTATGCCGGGAGGTTCGTACCTCAAGAGCCCCCGCTGTTGGGTCGAATTGTCATCGAACTCAGCCAACAGGAGATGGCCTCCAACTATAAGCGATGCATTAAACCAAGCTCGATCGGTGAGGCGAGGCAGAGAGGCAAGATGAAGGCGAGCCGACCCTATTAATTTCTTCTTTGTAGGCGTAGAGGCTTTGAAGCGGAGGAATGAACAAACAACAGATATCCATGATTATGTCAAAAATTTGTGGAGGGCGTTTTCCCTCCGCTGAGGGCAATTCGATCAATCGAGAATCGGGATAGGCCCGTCATGCCAAAAGCAGTTCTTCCCCTTCGGCCTTACATCAGGAAGGATCAAAAATCAAGGCCGCACCCGCGATCCGTTTGCTAGTGCATCTAGCAAGAGTGCTCCAAAGTACCGGCCAGAAGCGCGGGGTCTTTCATGCTCTCTATATGCCATTGTCCAAGGCATTGCAGATCCTTGCGAAAGGGACACCTTAAGCCCCACGGAGCGGCAGCTCGAAGAATCTCCACGATACCCATGATGCTTCCTGTATTGTGCGTACCATCAGCGGTGGCCATGCCAGCGATAATTGTTTCCGTCTTGACACGAGGTGCAAGATTTGATTGATAACGAGGTTATCCTCCTCCCACTTGACAAAGTCCATCACCACTCGGTTGTTGGATTTTGAAGATCTGAATACTGTGATATGTAGCGGAAGGTGAATCGCCTGAGCGGTGTTTGGTACATTTTTGGATGTGGCGTATGGCACGCATTTTTGGGCATCCATGAATCTTGGCCTTGCACATTCTGACTTGGGTGTCGAGTCAGTCTTTTGTCTTGTCTTGAGTCTGTCTCATCGTCTTGAGTCGATCCTTTTGTAAAGTGCATCTAATTATAATGAGTCAGTCCCTCTTTTGTATAGAATACTAGGTGACTTTGGGGTTGTTGCCTCAAGCACCGTTTTGTTTTGTAAATTACTTCTTTTTGCTTTCTTTTTGGGTTCCCCTCCGCTGTGGAGCCAGTTTACACCCGGGGAAATCTGAATAAAATAGTCGTGGCTACCGTGTTTCCATGTTTATTGATTGTGTTGGGCTAGTTGTGCCAGAGAATTCGAATGGGGTGACAACACATTCCACCTGCTCTTTTGTGCCCTAAAAATTATTGCTTTGACTTAAGTTTTTCGAAACCTTTTAAGCACTGCAGTGAAAACGAAGAGGAAGAAATTCCTCGGGTTTTACAAAGTTTTGATCATTTTGAAAGAAAGAGAGGCATGCTAACTTTTAATGAATGAAATCATCCTTATCGGTAGTCTTGAGAAGGACCCTAGCCTGATCCAGACTAGTTCCGCACTATCTTCAATACGAGCGATTTGTCGCTTTCTTAAAAACTTTCAAAAACAAAATGTTTTGTGCGGTCTTGCAAAGACCTGTGTGGAATCGCTCTTGAGATTGCGCAGCTTAGGATCGCTCTCAGCCTCGAGACTCGACCCTTCATTTTCCAAACTTTGGACCGGCATCCAGAATTTAGTTATTAATGCAAGGCCTGTGAGGCCAGACTCGAAGCAGCCCTCGATCAAGAGGCACCGGAATCGGAGCAAAAGATTAGATTTCACCAAAAGAAGTTTGCAAAGCACCCATGATGGAATCTCCTGCAAAGTACTGCAACCGTCATTCTCCCGGAAAAGGGGAGACGTCAATCTCAAAACCATTTGGCATGGATTTGTTACACTTTTACCCTTTGAGAGGCTCGCTGGGCCGAAAACCCGGAAGGGCGGTCCAGGCAAAAGTTAGAGCAAAGAAAAATGCAAAAAAATGCAAAAAAAAAAAAAGAAAAGTGCAAAAAAAGAAAAAGAAAAAATATATATATATACAGCAAAAGAAATAAAAAAAAAAAGAAGAAAATACAAAAAAAAAAAGAAGAAAAGAAAGAAGAATATAGCTCGCAAGGTCGAAAACCCGCATCGGGTGCCTTGGCAAAAGTAAGAGCCTAAAAATAGTGAAGGTTAAAATACCCGAGTGTACCTTAACCCGAACTACGTAAGGCTTGATTCCCATGTTTAGGATACGTAGGCAACTTCATCCTGAAGTCCATTAACGCTTCCATAGCGTCTCGATCCATGTAATGGTTTTGATTACCCATGCTTCCTCCGAATCCGATGTCTCGGTTGCAACAATTGAGACTCGTGGTCAACTTCATACGGAACCCAGTCCTGCGCTTTCAAAGGCGTGTGTCCATATATTGTTTGTGGTAGTCTTCATCCTCTCCGTGCACGAGCCGGTCGAGCTCAATCATCAATAGGCATGCCGCGGCGTCATCCAAACAAGGGGCAACTTTCCGTTGCCATCTATTGCCAAAGTTGCCCTCAGTCGTCATCCGAACTAGGGGCAACTTTCCGTTGCCCTTCCTCTCCCCCTTTTTAAGCTAGGGGCAATTTTCCAAATTGCCTCCGATCCGGGGCTGCGCATCTCGATGGTGAGTTCCGTGCTCGTTAAGCATTGACCGTTTGCAAAAATAGTTTTTGAAAATTTTTACTGAGGTTGACTATTTTCTCGAAAACAATTCCATTTTCCAAAATTGGACCATGTTTGGACCCAAAAGGAAAACTTTCGATTAGCTTGCAACGACTTGCATGATTTTCAAATCAAAAATTGCCCAAACACGCTAATCTGGCGTTCATTTTGATCAAAAGCTGTTTTAGAAAAAACAAAGAATGGTCGAGTAATGAACTAGGGACACAGTTGAGCGGTATCTGTCTTCCCCACCGTCGACGCATTTGCGGAAAAGGCGCTCTATCTACCGAAGAAATAGCCCAAGCTAGTCATTATCGGGTGAACCCGCCGCTTCCTATTCATCTATCAATCACCCGGGGAGGGATAAAAATGAGAGATTAAAGAATAGAGAGGTGTAAGCGAGAGAAAAGTGAGAAGAAGGTCTTGTGAGAAAAATCAAGCTCGAGGGCCGAGTGATGCGAGAATCACAAATCAGAGAGGGTGGGAAACCTGCTCGGAAGAATTGGCTCCTCAAGATCTTTTGTTTTCAAACACGTCCATGTCGTGTCTTTTGGTTTGTTAGTCTCAACTTAGTTTTGAGTCTTTTAGAGTGTGTCTCGTTGTGTTTAGGTCGTGTGCCTTTTACTTTCTGTACTTGAGTTCTCGGCGGTGTCGGTTGTAGGCTCGATATCCGGGTTAAAAACCTCTCTTTACCTCAAAATAAATGCATGCTTTCAGAATCGTGCCATTCTCTACATCCATCGAGGTGAGAGAAGAAATGGAAAATTTGGGACATCAGGTGTGTTTCAATTTGATCGATTCCACTTTGCCGTGATCCGGCTTGTCAGTTAATTTGTTTGTTCAAAGTTTGCCGTGTCTTGAATAGACCAAATGTTGGGTTTTGAAATTTGTATCTGATTAATCCCCATCGGGATGTGGGCGTGTTCGATTTGAGCGATGGTTTGTATGAGTTGTTTCTTTGTTAGTTGGTTGGTTATCCGATTATTACAATTCCAAGCGATAAAACAATTTGATTGCATCGAGATGTAATATGATGCAATGCGATTACCAAAGTACGAGATATGTAAACATAACACTTTTAGGATAAAAAGTTTGTTTTATATAATCTCTTTCAAAGTACAAACTTTTGAAGAAAGCAAAAAATACACTGTGGCGATACATAGTACTCTATCTACCAAAAGAAAAGTACAAGAAAAGAAATAAAAGAAAAAGCGACAAAATCATCATCATCGGCCGGGCCTCATGCACGAGGATCAATCCTCGCCCTCTTCTGGGCAAAAGCAGGGCGTCGTCGGGCTATCCTTTGTCGGGCAGGCAGCTGTCCCGGCCTCCTCATAAATGACTCCGTCCCGCCTCCGACTCACCATCTCCTGGAATGAGCTCGTGAGCTGCTCCCACGTGACCACGTCCCCTCTAGTCTTGAGGAATATCCTGCCATCCAGTAGAGAGGGAGGCCAGCGGGCGGCGCCACTCCTTTGGAGGGATCGGGAAAGGAGGCTGAAAATACAAAGAACAAACACATCGAAAAGCGTGGCGGTTTATCGGTCTGAGAATCACGGTGTATGAGTACGGTGTGTGAATCTGTGAAGCGGTTTATCGATCTGAGAATCACGATGTATGAGTACGATTAATGTGAATCTTGTGGCGGTTTATCGGTCTGAGAATCACGATTGTATGAGTACGGTGTGTGAATCTGCGTGAAGCGGTTTATCGATTTTGTGCGATATAGCGGTTATGCGAAAGCAGTATGGTTTGAGGCGTAGTCGAGAAGAACATACGGCGGTATGTAAACGGCAAAGCGTCGAAGTCATTGCGGCATCCCCATCGAGGCATTGACTCCTGGTAGCCGGGTATACTCGGAGGAAGCTGCAAAAGTATTAAATACATCGATGATACATGGGATACTTGAATGGCGAAATGAAATAACAATGCAAGATCTTGAAATAAAGTAATACATACCGGAGGCAAGTCGGGAATACCAGCCAACTCATGACCAGCCGGGGGAGGAGCAAAAGGGATCTGGTAGGTCTCCCCACTCTGCTCCTTGTATGTCAACATGGTAGGCAGAGCGAGCCAGCCCGTCCCTCGTCCCCTCTGCACTCCCCTCCTGCCGCGAGCTCGAGCCCTCTGTGACGACCCCGCTCCTGCTCCTGCCTCTGGGGCAGCGCGCCTTGGTCTCATTGGATCGGCTCAGGAGCCCCTGCTCAAAAGGCCGCATCAAGAAGGTCGGGACGTACTCGAGTAGTCGCCCTCGCCCTGTCGGCATCTCGTCCACAGCCCGACCAAGGGTGTAGTCCTCCATCTGCTTGGAAGGCTGTACCCCTCGATCTCCCTCATGCGCTCGGGAGGAAGGATCGAACTATCTCTGCTCACGGCAACCCTAGCGTCTGGCGTGTAAACGCTCACCAGTACCGGGCAGCAGGCCGGGCCCTCGGAGAATCCGGTGCCGAGGTCTCGATGGCGGCCCGGCATACCGATCTCGTATCACCGTGGTAGTGGAGCCCAGGTTGCCGGTGACCTGAAATGAAATACAGTTGATTATCTACTGATACAGAAATATACGCTTGAAAGCGAAGCTTAAACGGACTGTAAGTAAAACATACCTCGGTGGGGGTGATGGTGTCGAAGAAACGGCGGAAGAAGCTAAAAGTGTCCCGGGGCCTCCGGACGCATCGCCCGTCATAGCGACGAGAGAAGGGGACGACCAGAGGGGTCTCACTTCTCGGCAGCTCTAGCACTGGGAAGTAGGCGTACACCCACAGTGCAAAAGCAGACGTCGATATGACTATCGAGATCAAGCGGGATCACGAGAATAAGCGAAATAACGGGCCGTGTGTTGTGTATTGTGTTGTCGCGAGTGTCTGATGTGAGCGATGTGCGATCGGTGTAAAGTGAAATATGTGTGTGCCGTGTGTATGCAGTATCTGAACTACAATGTGTGCGGTGTACAAAATCTGAAAGTGTAGAAACGAAATGTAAAGTAGAAGACATACCTCCGGGCTGCTTGATAGCCTCTAGCGGTATCCTTGCCACGAGGCGAGCTCATATAACCGTAAAGGGTGGCCAAAGCGCGCCCCGATCATCTTGCACAATCCTCTCGGCGTCCACCAAAGCGAAGCGGCGAGAACATTGTGTTCGCCGGTCGGCAAGCGGTGGTCCCGGCAAGAACATGAGAAGCGCGTGCGTATCTCTCGGCCTCTGGGTCATCGGGCTGCGTCCACCGGCCGCGGCTTTCAGGCGCACCTCGAACCAGGAGTAGCGGGCGAACCCTGGACGAGCGAGTGGCGGCGCCTCGCCAAACAAGTGAATCTGGCGGCAATCCACTCATCCATGTATGCATGTCGAAGGGATCGGGTCACCCCCACCCGATGCGGTGAGCATCGAGAAGTCGTAAGGGTCATCGTCATGTCCCCGATCGGTGATAAGTGAAATGAATCGGTGGTGTCCACCACCTCTGCCAGGCGGCAAGAAGAGTCTGCAAGCGAAGAGCACAGAGAGTCCCTGCGAAGGTCAAGCGGCCCGATCTACAATCGACTCTTGGCGTCGGCGACTCGGTGTACCGGTCGCGGCGGCAGCGTTCCATACCGCGAAGAGTATGGGAGTCTCCTGTAGTCAAGAATTGCGAAGCCATATGAAGATATCGGTCGGTACAAATCTAATATGCGTCTGATTTCTAAAATTCAAACAAAAAGCGATGCGGTGTGCTTCTGATAAACTTCTAAGCGTGATCGTCGGTGTGTTTTGGATGCTCGGTGTAAACTTGGTGCATGTGTGCACATTTTTGATTCAAGCGGATATCGGGTTTGGCGTGCGATGGGTGGGCTACGGCTGTGATATGTCGGTGCTCCTATGAGGATCGGTGTAAATAGCATGTGTCGTGTTTTCAAAGTTCAAATAGAAGCGGGTCTCGGTATGTTTGATGAACTACTAGCGTGTGATGTGTCAGCGTGTTGGTATAGTTTTGTGCAAATCTAGCATGCGTCGCGAGTTTTGATTCAAATAAGCAGGGTGTCGGTGAATTTGCGATGCAATGTGTCGCGTGTGTTTGAGTGCTTGAGGCGGTGTGTGTGCATGTCGTCGGTCCTAAGCAGATGTCGATTATGAGTTTGTCTCGATCAACTTCTGATGCAGTACATCGAGCTAAGCAATTAATGGGTTCGATTAGCTCGGCGATTGGCGAAATCCTACATTGCAGAAAATAAAAGACGAGAGTGTTACCTCGGCGGCGCCAAAAGACAAGTGGGAGGCCGGCTCGCGTAGCAGAAGCTCCGGGTCCAAAACCCTGTCGAAGTCGCGGAAGTGGCGGAGTCCATCGGGTGGTAGAATGTGAACGGTCGGCCGGTAGGTCGCCGGATCAAATGGGCGCTCGCTCAGTGGCGAGGCTCGACCGGGATCCATCTCGTGGTCCGGGGGAGTCCTGACATGTGGAACATCATCGGCCATAGAGATGGAGGTGAGAAAATAGCCGAAAAAAAAGCGGGCGGAATGTGAAAGGTCAACCTAGAAAGTCAACCCAGGAGGTCGGAAATGACCGAAAGGGTGAATGTGAAAGGACACGAGAATGTAGACAAAATCAAGGGAACAAGTCGAAAAGGCGGAAACGGCAAAAAGTGCGCCGAAACGAAGTTTTGTTCGGTTGAAAATGTCCGAAACGCGAAGAATATCGCGAATCCGACGAGAAAACGGGCCTAAAACGTGAAGAAATCGATGAGAAATCAAGAAAACAAAACTCTAGAGAGAAAGAGTGAAGATTTCGGCGGTGTAGAAGTGGGAAAAATAGGGTTTAAAACCCTATTTTATAAAGCCCGCAGCGAAATGGCAAATCTGCCCCCGATCAGCCATTTTGTGCCGGTCGGCACATTATTGTGCCGGTGGAGAGTTTCATGCAGCCGGTGGCAGCCGGTGACCTTCCCACCCAGCCGGTGGTGTTCCCAAGGCCTTGTTTAAGCAAGATAAGGGGTTTTTGGGTCTTCATAGTTCAAGAAAGTGCAAGAAAGTGCATCCCCGATGCTCGGCTAGCCTCCGTTTCGACCTCGGACCGTACCCTCAGTGTGTGGCACTCAAATTCAAGCAAGATTGTATCCTTTTGTATCCTTTTGTCTTTTATAAGATTCAAAAGTTGCCCTGTGTGCGTTGTTGCATCCCTCACTTTGTCTAGTCTTGACACGGCGTCGTTTTACCGTCCTCTGCGACTTGCATCTTTTGGTATTTTGTGGCATCGTGTCACACTTGTATCATTTTGTACTTTGTGTTGCATGCATGTCGCACTTAGCATTCATTTCTATTCGCGTGGTGTGCCACCTCCGTGTTTCGTTTCATTTGCATTTCATATTCGGCGTGAGGTGTGCCACCTCCGTGTTTCGTTCATTGCATTTCATATTCGTGAGATGTGCCACCTCCGTGCTTCATTTTCATTTCATGTTCACGCCGAGGTGTGCCACGTGTGTTTCATTTTCATTGCATTTCAATTCACGCGAGGTGTGCCACCTGCGTGTGTTTCATTTTCATTGCATTCCAATTCGCGAGGTGTGCCACCACGTGTGTTTCATTTTCATTGCATTCCGGTTCACGCGAGGTGTGCCACCACGTGTGTTTCATTTTCATTGCATTCCAATTCACACGAGGTGTGCCACCGTGTGTTTCATTTTCATTTGCATTCCAATTCACGCGAGGTGTGCCACCTCGTGTGTTTCATTCATTTGCATTCATTTCAATTGGCGTGAGGTGTGCCATCTCACGTGTTTCATTTCATCTCAATTGGCGTGGTATGCCACCTCATGTTTCATTGCATTATATTTCAAATCCTATGAGGTGTGTGCGCCTCATTTGCCTCATTGCATTATTCGCGCTATTTTGGCGCTTTATCTACATTGTGCGTGCATTTTCGATTAAGCGGTCGGCGGGACCAAACACGCCCGGTCTAGGAGACCTTAAATCCTCGGAGGTCGCGAACCTTCGTCGAATGAGGTATGTGTGCCTCATTTTGCATTTCATCGCGTTTGATGCGTGTACCTCATTGCACTTCATTTTCCATCCTTTGAGGCACGCGCACCTCCTTGCCGCAGCGTCTCGTTTGCCCCATTTGCATCCGCGTCGTATCTCATTCGCATCACACTCACTTAGAGTGTTGTGTGTCGTTGCCCCTGATGCAGCGAGACCTTAAACACGCACGGTCTAGAGACCTTAAATCCTCTGAATGTGCAATTCGCCGGTGTTTGTCGTGCGACGACTTTCGGTGATCTGGTAAAGCCACACATGCGTGTTCTTGTGAGTTCCTAGGAGACCAGTGGGGACGGTGAAAACTAGAGTTTGAACGGCTTATGCCTAGAACGCAAAGGTTCGAGATTTTCGAGACTAAAGTCTGGTTTAAATACCCAGGGGGTGTACCCTCGGCTTGAAATCTGTATGGAAGCCCCATAGGTTGAGGCGGTGTGTTTACGCCTCAATTCTGGATACTGAACCAACCTAGTGTACCGCCCCGTCGGGAGAATAGGGAAAACTGCAATCGCAGTCATTGCATCATAGTGCATTATCATGCATCATTTGTAAATACTGCATATGTCATGCATCATGCGCATTTCAAAAAACAAAAAAAAAAACACATGCATTTCATGCATCATTTGTAAATACTGCATATGTCATGCATCATGCGCATTTCAAAAAACAAAAAAAAAACACATGCATTTCATGCATCATTTGTAAATATCGCATATGTCATGCATTTCAAAAAAAAAAAATGCATATGTCATGCATCATCATCGTAGTATAGTGCATATGTCATGCATTTCCTGTAAATATCCATTCCTATTACATTGTAGCTCGCATGCATTCACTGCATCATCTTCCCTCTATGGCTTGCGCCTTTCCTTGTTGAGCTTGGTCTGGTATGTGCCCCTACTTTTCACGTCAAAGCACAATTTTTGTGTACGCGCCTATTCCTTGACGAGCTTGGTTTGAGGGTTGCGGCACATTTTCTGTGTTAGACGCGGTTCGTATGCGTACATGCCTTTCCTAGGCAAAATACGGTTTGGCCCGTGCCATATCCATTGTTTCCATTTCTATTGCATTGTAGTGTAATTGTTGCATCCGGCATTAGGATCATTATTCTCTCTCCAGCGGGTCGTTACCCCACTTATGTCAATCCACCCAATATTTGTCCTTGTGTCTGTCTACATTACTCATAGTTCTGTGTGCGCTCGCGCCTTGAGGGCTTCGACACCTTTTCTATGGTAGACGGACTTGTTACTTCCATCAATCTATCTGACATTTGTGTGGTTTCAAACCGCTCATGATTGAATCATGATTCCATTGCCCTACATGCAATTCGCATTAGTTTTAATTGCATTACATTTTCATTTGCATTATTCATACATAGTTTTGTATATATTGCATAGCATCCATCATTCGCATTGCATATGTCATGCATGTGGCTAACAATATTGTACCTGTTAAGTTTACTTTCTTTGCAGGCACGATATTGTATGTACGACTCATTTGAGGCCGGCGCGACCGGACGAGCCGCACAGGTATTGTATCCTCCGCGTGAGACGTTTTGAGAATTGCCTAATTCTCTTACATCCTTTCTGCATCGTAGTGAAGATTGGCATATTCTGGCTTATAAGCTTGCATGTGTGCTTCATTCTGACTTTCTTTGCGATCATAAGTTATGCGGCTTCTTGCATTTTTAGTTGCATTTTGCCCCGCCTTGGCATACCTTGTTTGTCTTGCATGTTTGTCCAAGTCTTGACCTTGTCAAAAATGGGTCGACTCTGGGCTTTGACATTCACTCCCGTCATTCTTATGACTTCCGAGTTCTGTCAAAGAGGGGCAACTGTAGACACCCCATTTTTGACCGTCCTCAAGACTTGGACGTCACCGTTGGGACACTCGGTGATTATCCATGTTTGTTTTCGTTTGGAGTTCCCGGAGTTCTCATTGCTTGCGCCTTGCCTCGGGACCTCCGAACTTTGTTGTGTTTGGTTTTGCACCAAACACTTTTGTTTACCTTGGAAGGCGGGGAATCCTTTGTGAGGCACCCCCCCATCCCACCAGGTGGGGCTAGAGGCCACCGGCTGGCTAGAGTTGCCACCGGCACTTTATTGTGCCGGTCGGCACTCTTTTGTGCCGGTCGGCACTCAATTTTGTCAAAATGACATTTTCTGCCGGCCGGGCACTGTGCACTTGCTTTCTGAGATATTTTCAGACAGCTGTGTGCAATTTTCTTCCCCTCCATACACGTGTATGGAGGGATGAGCCCTTGGTTGCTTAGCTTGTAAGTCTTACAAGTTCTATAAGAGAGAACTCTCTTCTCTTGGCTCAAGGGTTGGAATTCTTGAGAGGTTTCAGCCATTTTAGAGAGAGACCAAGCTCTGGTTTTAGGTTAGATCATATATCTATCTTATCTCTCTCCTTTCTTGCTTATTTAATACACTAGGTGCTTTAGTTCACACTTTTGCACACAAGCACCTAGTGTTTCACCTTCCTTTGGTTCTTGAGGTCGAGGTTTGTTTTGAAGCTTTGGAGTTGATTTGAAGCTCAAAGAAGCCATCACACCATCTTTGTTGAAGAAGGCTACAAGGGTAAGAACTTAACTCCCTTTTTACCCCATTCTTGCACCTTGTTTTTACTTGCTTTAAAACAGTTTTTGAGCTTAGTGTTTGGCACAAAAAAGTTCTGATTTTTAACCCTCTTTGTTGTATATTAAGAGTGTTTAGTGGTTTGGGTAGGTTTGACCACCCTTAGGCCTTGAAAAGGGCACTTTTTGTGCTATTTTGTGAGAGATCCGAGATTTTGGTGATAGGATCTCTTCACCACTGAAATCTTGAGGGATTTCAGTGGTGAAAACATGCCTGTGAAGTCTCAGGAGAGGGCCACCCCTCTCCTTGGTGTCCTTGAAAAGGGCAAGTTTTGGCTTCAAAGGAGCACCATGTTTGAGTGTGTGTTGAGCATGCCTTGGTTGTCTTTCATGCTTATATTGCCATGATATAACATGTTTTCAAGTTGGTTTTGGTCTCCTATGCATGCTTAGTATAGTTGCCTTGTAATGCCTCTTTATGTCTTAACATGCTTAGGTGGTATGCCTTCATTTCTAGCATGTTTTAGACTTGTTTGTGAAGATTTTGTGCTCATATTACCATGTTTTAGGTCTGTCCATAAGTATTTTGGTCAATCTTGGCATGTTTAATATAGCCCCTTTGCACTTGGCTTGTTGGCCTTAAGAGCATGTGAGTGTAGAATGCTTTGCTTACAATGTTTTGATGGTTTGGAACCATCTAGCATGCTATTTCAGTCCCTTAGAGTTGCTTGTATGCTTACCTTGCATGCTCCTTCGTGACTTCTTAAGCTTGTGTTATATGCTCCATGTTTAGGCCTTATTGCATGCCTTAGATTCCATGTCCCTTGGATGCCATCTAAGTGGTCCTTTGGGCCTAATTTGACATGCTAAAAATCTGTTTTTGGTTGTTTGATGCATGCCATAGGTGTTTGTGCTAAGTGTGGTTTAATGCCCTATTGACTTGCTTTAAGCCTAGGCCATTTGCATGCTTTGTTTGGCATGCTTCATTGCATGATTTGGCATCATGTTTGACATGGGTTTCAGAGCTTTTCATGCATGCTATTAGCCCATGTTTGTGCCTCTTAAGTGTGCATGAGAGTTGCTTTTGTATGCCTTGGGTTTGGACCTTAACACTTGCATGCGTGTGAGTTTGTTTAGTTTCCATTTCTAGGCGCTTTGTGCCTTGATTTTGGGGCCCATTTGAGTTGCCTAACTCATGTCTAAATCCATTATTCCATTGGTTTACATGCTTGCTTCATATGCTTGTTTGTATGCTTGCATGAACGCCTTGCATTGTCCATATTGCATACTAGTTTGCCATGCTTAGGGCTTCATCATATTGACTTGCATGCCAAGCCCTTGAAGTGAGTTTGATGGAGGTTTGGCACCCTTGTTTGATTATTTGGTTTGCATGCATTTTATAGTAAAGTTGCATTCTTGGTTCTTAGGGCCGTCATGCATGAAAATCTTGTGATTGGTGGTCCGGAACCGGGCACATGCCCCTTGAGTCAATAACATGATAGGAGTGTGTTTGGTGCATAAATGGCTTGAATTGCATTGCCTTGCATGTTGTTTCCCTCTGCTCTTTGTGAGTTGCAGGGATCTGCGAACATTTTGTGCCGAAGCACTTTTAGTGCCGACCGGCGGATTTTCCGGCCGATGGAACAATTGATTGCGGTGGCCTCTTACTTCACCGGTGGTGTTCTACCACAGCGGTGGTACTCTGAGAGGCACTCCTAGGATTTTGGGAATTTTCAAGAAGGAGAAGCGAGAGAAAGCAGAGGCACACTTGCAGACGGTGCGATTCAAGGCGATCCTTTTGGCCCTCATCCCGAGGCGATTTACTGTTTAATTAAATTAGTTAATTTATTTAATTAATTTAGTTGATTTGTAATATTTAATTAGCTAGGGTAGTTAATTACCTACTCGGTCTGTATTATTATTTTGGTCCCTCCGAGCGAGGGCAAAATTGTAATAAGTGTGTGTGAGTGGGTGTATGTCTTCCAACCCCCATTTCTTTCTCCCTTTTATTTACCCGCTTATGTTGGTAGATTAGGGCACATTTAAATCAGCATACCTTATGCAATGCATGTGTGCATTCATGCATTTGTTTACATGCATTTGGGCTCGGCACATCATGCAAACTGCATCGTACTTTCAATTCCAAATTGAATACGTGATAGTTGTTGCATCTCATGTGCCATGTTTAGGGTTAGCCGAGCCTACTCTAGATTATATCTCTGTGTGTGATACATTAGCCACTTAAACATGAACTAGGTCATGCATGTTTGCTAACTAGTTTCTTGTTTTGTAGCGAGTCTGATGTAAGTTTTATGGCTTTAGCATATCGCATGCGTGTGAATGTTTACCATGACGGTATGCTTGCCATGAGGCTAAGTGCTTACATGATAAAGCTGTTTGAATGCTGTGGGTGGAGGTTGGATTGCTTGAGTTGGAACAACTCATTGAAATCGCATTTTAGCCTACTTGCAGTAGCAAAAAACAACACGTTTTTCGAGACAAAAGCGGATATGCGATGTTTATTTCCAAATTAGGCAATCTAGTCTATACTTTTGTGTTGTCGCATCACATAGTGAATTCTAGGCTAATAATTGGAATAAGAGCATGTAATGTTTTCAAAACGGATATCACGGTTAGTAGAGGCGGTCTTGGATCGGGCGAAAGAAGTGCTCATAAATGACCTTCCCGATCGTACCCAAGCTCGAGCCAAGACCACTTTGGTGATGACGGACATGTGGCCTTTGCGCCGAGTCGAGTTTCCTAAATTTCCCAATTAAAAATATTTAGGTGGCGACTACATGTCGCAAGCAGTCCATGTTTGGCACTACTTTACAAAAAAATCTGTTTTCTCAAACGATTTGTCGGATTTGGACTCTTTGGTTCAGATTTAGAACCGACGCAAAAATCGAGTCCGAACTGTAGCGCGAGGTCCCCCCCGCGGACGTGCTACACACCGGAAGTATCCACGCCTGTTCTAGAAATCGAGCACGGCATGGAAGATGTGTTCATATCAGGTTTTACCTTGGCCGAGGCTCAGGTTGTACAGAATATCATGGCCGCTAACGAAGGAATATACATCAGTGCTCAAGCAGTGTACCTCATGAACAAGCTCCAGTACATCCCCGGGATGGGATTAGGGAAGAGCGGCCGTAAGGGCATTGCAGCGTTGGCCGAAGTGCCGCACAACCCTCATACCTTCGGCTTGGGTTATCTGCCCACCAAGGAAGATTGGGTAAGAAAAGGAAAAGAGATGGCGGGAAGAGCCAAAGCAAAACAGATGGGGAAACCTTTTGAATTGATGCATCAGCCCATCCAAGGTACCCTGAACGGACGCTTCGTCCGGGAGGAGAGGATTTTCCATTACGTGATTTTCTGAGCCATGGTGAATGTAGAAAAAGCGTGTGCGATTGAAATTTTCTTTGACCTCTGATTATCGAGGGATGATGTTGTTGAAGAAGCGAGCGGACCTACGATTGAGGCTGAGCATAGCAAAGAAGTGGAATCTACGGACACAGAGTTTGAAATGGGGGTAGCGCTGGCATGTCTACTTTCAGATCCTTTGATCGACCAGTTGTGCTTGGGGGATGACACCTCGGTGTCCATGATCGGAGATGAAACGGCTGCGGGCCTACCATCAGCTATTTTGGACGCATCCATCGCACCCTCCCTCACCTGGCAGTACGAGGAGGGATTTTTTGTCAAGCAGCACCGAGTCAGGTAGTGAGCCGGAATCTAATTCCACCGAGTCTTGTGAGTCGGAATCAGGTTCCAGCTCGTCTGAGTCTGAGTCCGGTATTCCTAGGGGTGATAACCCGGATGCCACAGTCCTGTCCAGGTCGTCTTTTTCTTTCTCTTTTGAGTCTGTTGTAACAAAAGAATTGGACGATTCGGAAGTATCTAATGAGAATGAGGTGGTGTGTTTCCAGTACTTTTACATGCCTTTGGTTTATTTCTTAAATCGGGACTTTCAAAATTTTGATGAAAGCAGCGACGAAATTCCTCGGTTTTGCAAGCGACTAATTGAACAAGAGCGGAGAGGTTTGTTAAACCCTTAATGGATGAAATCACTACCGTGAACATTAGTCGAGAAGGACCCGCTGGTCGGATCGGGTCCACGTTGTCTTCGGAGGAACACGAGCACATAGTCGCATTATTAAAAGATTTCAAAGATGTCTTCGCGTGTCCTACGAAGACATGCCCGAATCGATCTGAGATTGTATGCGACCGGATCCTCTTGATCCCGAGGCCCACCACAAATAGAAGCTCGAAGGATTCATACGATTGGGCCATTAAGATCAAGGAAGAGGTCACCAAGCGATTGACGCGAGCTTCTGGCGGTGTCCGAATACCGACTTGGTTGGCCAACATTGTTCTAGTGTGCGAAGAAAGATGGCGATCCGGGTATGTGTGGACTTGAGGATTTGAGCGAGCCATCAAGGATGACTTTCCCTTGCCGCATATCGACGAGTTGGTAGATTTCACAGCGGGGCATGCTTTGCTTTCGTTCATGGATGGCTTCTCAGGTTATAATCAGATAGTAATGGCACTCGAAGACCGAGAGAAGACTGCTTTTACCACCCCGTGGGGTACATATTGTTACAGAGTGATGTCATTTGGGTTGAAGAACGCTGGGGCTACTTATCAACGAGCTGCAACCACAATATTACATGACATGATCCATAAAGAGGTCGAGGTGTACGTGGACGACATGATTGTCAAGTCCAAAGAAAGAGAGGGCCACTACACCGCCTTGCAAAAGATTTTTCAAAGGATCGAGAATTTAGCTGGTGAATCCTAGAAGTGTCGTTTGGTGTTACTGATGGGAAAAATCTTTGGGATTTCTGATTACACAGAGGGGCATCGAAGTCGACCCTTCCAAAATCAAGGCCATCTTAGAAATGCCCCCACCAATGATTGAAAAGGAGGTGCGAGACTTTCTGGGTAAAGTGCAATTCATAAGATGGTTTATCTCTAAACTAACCTTAACTTGTGAACCACTTTTTGGTCTTCTGAAGAAAGGAAAGAAGTTCCAATGGGACGGCCGATGCCAAGGTGCATTTGAACAGATTAAAGAATATCTACAGAACCCACCCGTGTTGTCACCACCAAAGCCGGGAAAACCGTTGATACTGTACCTGTCAGTGACTGAAACTACAATGGGCTGCATGCTCGCACAAGAGTCGGAAGATAAAGTGGAAAGAGCCATCTACTATCTGAGCAAGAAGATGCTGGATTATGAGACCTGCTACACTCCGCTGGAGAAGGCTTGTTTGGCCTTGGTATGGGCTACCAGGAAGCTGCGGCACTACCTGTTAGCTCACTCTGTAATGTTGGTTTCACGACTTGATCCCATCAAATATCTTTTCGAGAGACAACCGCTTACGGGTAGGCTAGCTCGTTGGTTGCTGTTGCTCTCCGAATTTGATCTCAAGTATGTGACGCACAAGTCAGTAAAAGGAAGAGCGGTAGCAGAGTTCCTTGCCGACCACCCGGTTGAAGGGGATAAAGCAATTGAGTACCTATTCCCAGATGAAGCTATTCTGCACATCGAAGATGAAACTTGGACGATGTACTTTGACGGAGCATCAAATCAGTACGGGTATGGGATAGGGGTGTTGCTGATAGCGCCTGACGATTCCCGTATCCCTTTAGCATTCAAGCTTCAGTTCAAAGTCTCGAACAATGAGGCAGAGTATGAGGCGTGTATTGCCAATCTAGAAGCTGCCCTAGAACTAGGGGTAAGACGATTGGACGTCATTGGAGATTCGAACCTTGTTGTGTCTCAGGCGAAAGGAGATTGGAAAGTAAAAGAGGAAAAGATGATAATTTACCGCCAGGCCTTGGATTTGTTAATTCCTCGATTTGAAAAGCTAAATTTCACTCACCTAGTAAGAGAGAACAACAGGTTTGCAGATTCGCTAGCAACTCTATCTTCCATGATAGACATCCCATCTGGGGTCCGGATGCATCCAGTCATTATTGACCAGAAATTTGCACCTGCTTATGAGTCGATCTCTGCCATAGATGAAGTGCAGGACAACAACCCCTGATATCACGACATATGGAACTTCTTGGAGAATGAGGCGTATCCACTAGGGGCAAATGCCAAAGACAAAAGGGCAATCAGAAGAATGGCTGTTCAGTTTATCATCTGCGGGGGTAAATTGTACAAGAGAGGTCATCTGGGAATGCACAAGCTGTGTGTGGAAGCCGAAGAGTCGAAGCGCCTGATGGAGGCCATCCATGGAGGAGAATGTGGGGCACATATGAATGGGGTGATGCTGGCACGAAAGATCCTCAGACAGGGCTACTACTGGTCTACCATGGAGGAAGATTGTATCGGCTTTGTTCGGCGATGCCACAAATGCCAGATTCACGCAAATCGCATGAACATCCCACCGTCAAAGCTGTACAACATGACGTCGCCGTGGCCATTTTCAGTTTGGGGGATTGATGTGATTGGAGCTGTTACTCCGAAGGGGTCGAATGGGCATGAGTTTATCTTGGTAGCAATAGATTACTTTACGAAGTGGGTCGAGGCCCAATCTTATGCTGTGTTGAAGGCTTCGCATGTCTCAAAGTTCATCAGAAACAACATTATCTGCCGTTATGGAGTCCTGAATGAGATCATTTCAGACAATGGTACTCACTTCAAGAAGGAGGTGATTGATTTGTTGGAGAAATACAACGTGGCTTTTTATAAGTCGTCCACATATCGGCCGCAAACCAACGGAGCAGTCGAGGCCGCCAACAAAAACATCAAACACATACTGCAGAAGATGGTGGAAACCTATCGGGACTGGCCAGATAAGTTGCCGTTTGCTTTGTGGGGCTACTGAACTTCAATTAGAACTTCTACTGGGGCGACTCCGTATTCCTTGGTTTATGAGATGGAGGCCGTTCTACCTATAGAGATTGAGGTTCCGTCTTTACGAGTATTGGCTGAGTGTCAAATAGCCGAGGATTAGCGTGAAGCGGATTCGAGGAACTCATGCTCTTCGATGAAAGAAGGTTGAAAGCACTATACCATGTCCAAGGATATCAACGCAGAATTGCCCGGGCTTTTAACAAGAAAGTTAAGTCTAGGAATTTGAAGGAAGGAGATTTGGTGCTCAAAGACAACGGAGCTCCCATCCATGACCCAAGGGGCAAGTTCAGACCCAATTGGACTGGTCCCTATATCATCAAGTCTATTTGGTCAGGTGGAGCTGTGGTTCTGATGGACCTAGATGGCCTAGAGTTCTCCCAACCGATCAACATGGACAAGTTGAAGAAATATTACCCCTGAGAGGCTCGCTAGGCCGAAAACCCGAAAGGGCGACCTAGGCAAAATTCAGAGCACAAAAAATTAGAAAATATAAAAACTGAGCTCGCAAGGTTGAAAACCCGCAAAGGGCGGCCTTGGCAAAAGTTAGAGCGCAAAAGGAGAGTGAAAATACTCGAGTAAACCCAAGCCTGAACTACGTAAGGCTTGATTCCTGTCTTTGGGATACGTAGGCAGCTTTATCCTGAAGTTCAGCCATAAACTTTTCCCCGATCAACTTTGTCCATTTGATCATCTCGGTCATCTTTGTCCATCAGCATTTATCGCAATCTCCGGTACAGTGCTATTCAGACTAGGGGCAACTTTCCGTTGTTGTACAGTGTCGCGGTACCGTTCAAACAAGGGGCAACTTTCCAGTTGCTAGGATCCGGGGTTGTGCATCTCAGTGACAGATCTCAGGCGTGTCCAGTTCTGATCCATATCGAAAATAGTTTTAAAAAGTTTTAATAAAGATGACTTTGTTCGAATAAATCTTTTTACAACTAAGACCATTTCTGGACCAAAACGGAAAATTTTCAGTACCACAACTTTCAATTTCATTAATTTCAAATAGAGTTCTCTTGCTCCTGCATACAATCGAAGTTGCTTTTTATTACATTCATAAAGAAAACTTGAAAGTACTAATAAAGCAATAAATCTGGGGCATGGTCAAGTTAAATGTTCATGCATCCCCTCCCGGAGCTGGTCGAAGCTTCTGATGCCAAAGTGGGCCCTTCTTGTGCCTCTTCATTAAGCCAATCCAAGCACTCATCAGACAAAGTGCAACTGAAAGTGGGAGCGGGGGCCAGGAGTTCTCTCGTCCTCCATGCTGTGGCATATCGGGCCAGCTGTGCGCCTCGAATCGGGAATGTAGCCGGGTACTCTATCCCTTCCGGCGGGCAAGTCTGATTATGACCGAATTGGCGCAGAATACGGAATGAAAAGTAGAAGACACAGTGAGTCAAGCCAATCAATTGGATCCCGGGTTGACGGGTCATGCTGTAACTCATCATTGGGAGATTGAGCCAAGGGCACCGACAAGCAATACGGTCTGCGGACAAACGGCACATCCATTCGAACCACCAACCCTCATCAAGGGCGTCAACTAGGCGTTGCACGAAGAAATGGCGATTTGAATATCTTTGGGCAAGAGTCCATAACTCGCAGTTTATCCATCAACCATACCTGGAGAGGGATGAAAAATGAGAGAATAAAGAATAGAGAGATGTAAGTTGAGAGAAGAGTGAGAAAAGAGTTTTTGTGAGAAAAACCGAGCCAAAGGGCCGAGTGATGTAAGCAAACATATATGTGAGATCGGGTGGGAAACATTACCTGCAGTAATAGTGGACTCCCTGCTAATCTGGTCGTCTCTCGACGATAAAAGGCGTCTAAGCCCAGCAACGTCTCAACCAAAATCATGGCAATGCAGCTTTTGCCCTCCTTCAAGCCTAGGGCAACTTCAATCAACCGGACACTAGGCCCTTCGGAACCGGAGACAAACAGAAAATGAGATAGCATGCACAAACAGAGGACGTGTCGTCGGAAGCCTTGCCAATAATGGTCACCGCGGTCACCGATCTCAGAAAAACGGCAAACCAAGCTTGGAACATCTAGTATCCCATCACAAATCAGAGAACGAGCATTGGGTATTGAGAGCCCACACATTTGCCCTAAGACTTGGGCATGGCCAAAACGAAGTTGGGGCAAAATCTCTTCATTACGCTCAGATTCCATTAGAGCTTGGAAATCTTCAAAGGTAGGACACACCTCTTGCCCGCTAAAGCTGAAGACGTGTGTTACCGGATTCCAAAACCTTGCCGCGACACGAAGAAATGGAAAATGCAGCGGGGTATGACGCAAAGTGAATAGTGCGTTTATCTTGAAAGCAGGAAATTCAACTTTTCCGAGCCATCAAGTTGTTAATCAAATTGCGAGATTTTGGGCAAGGAATTCTTCCATTTGGAGTAAATCGAGGTGGAAATGAAGAAAACTCTGGTGGGGTCTTTTGTAGGGGATAAGGTTGAATGGAGGACAGGTGTCAGCGTTCTGCTGGCTCCTTCCATTCTTTGCCGACCGGCCAAATAGATTGCCGACCGGCCATCTGTTTTGGCCGATGGATCACCTTTTCGGCCGATGGCCATTCCTCAAGGCCGGTAGCCTTTCTATTGGGCCGGTGGTTCTCCCCCTTGTCCCCTGAGCTGTTTATGCTAAGAAATTAGGAAATCCCATCATTCCCAATACCCTCTAGTGATTAATTCTCACGAGAGCGCGCCCATTTGTTTATCGAGTTGTTGTATATTTGCTTATCGAGTTGTATTTCACTCTCTTTAAGTCTTTGTAATGTTTATCGAGTTGTACTCGCATTTTGGCTAGTTTGCTAAGTCCCTCTGTTTTGCTTATCGAGTTATAATTGGTTCATTACCTGATTATTACGATGCGATGCTTCATTTTCAAAACCCAGTGTCAATTTCAACCACATTGTTGTGTGATACCTTGCGATGCAATGTGTAGTACGTGCAATGCAACACCTTTTAAACAAATAGCTGTTTCATTTCCGTCATGTATTTCTAAAAGAAAGAAGAAGAAAAATATGCGATTTCAAAAAATAGTACCTGCCTGAGGCAATGCAATGTGCTTAAACCCCTAATAAAAAAGAAAGTAAAGCAGGAAAATAACGGTAGCGAGGATCTGGAATGGATACCGGTAATCTCCCCTCGCGGTCATTGTACCTTTCGCGCCCTTGTTCGGGTCAATTGTGTGGTTTGGCACCTTCATCACTCAAGGCAATACAAGAAAATGCATTGTCATAATGCAAGTGGACTTTCGAGTTGACCTCAGGCCATGACTTTTGTGAGCAATGCTCGATACATGCGAAGGACGCTCCTTCCCATATCCTTTTATATCTTGTGAATTCCGTAAATCATTTCAATCATACTGTGTTGCAACACGTTGCGTTTCAGCATCATGTTTTACCATGTTCAATTTCAAGTTCCTTTTCATACACATTGCGTGCATGTGTGCATGGCTTTACTGATATGTGTTCAAGTTCCTTTTCATACACATTGCGTGCATGTGTGCATGGCTTTACTGATATGTGTTCAAGTTCCTTTTTATACACATTGCGTGCATGTGTGCATGGCTTTACTGATATGTGTTCAAGTTCCTTTTTATACACATTGCGTGCACGTGTGCATTGCTTTACTTATATGTGTTCAAGTTCCTTTATATACACATTGTGTGCATGCGTACATTGCTTTACTCACATGTGTTCAATCCTACCATTTCTCTATACACACTGCGTGCGTTGTCGCGCACTTTCATTTGCATTGTCATGCATATTGCTAACAATATTGTACCTGTTAAGTTTGCTTTCTTTGCAGGCACGATATTGTATGTACGGTTCATTCGAGGCTGGTGCAACCGGACGAGCCGCACAGGTATTGTATCCTCTGAGTGAGACGTATTGAGAATTGCATAATTCTCTTACATCCTTTCTGCATTGTAGTGTAGATTGGCATATGCTAGCTTACAACCGTCGCATGTGTGCTTCGTTACAGCTTGCTTTGCATGATCATAAGTTATGCTCGGCTTCTTGCATTTTCGGTTGCATTTTGCCCCTGCCTTCGGGCGCATACCCTGTTTGTCTTGTATGTCTGTCTAAGTCTTCGGCCTTGTCAAAAATGGGTCGTCACTGGGCTTTGACATTCACTCCCGTCATTGTTATGACTTTCGAGTTCTGTCAAAGAGGGGCAACTGTAGACACCCCATTTTTGACCGTCCTCAAGACTTGGACGTCACCGTTTGAACACCCGGTGATTATCCATGTTTGTGCTCGTTTGGAGTTCCCGGAGGTCTTGGCTACGCACCTTGCCTCAGGATCTCCGAACTCGACTGTTTCGTGTCTAGATTTGCACCAAACGCTTGCGTTTTGCCTTGGAGGGGGAGGTAATGCCATTTGAGGCATCCCCATATGCCACCGGCCCTCCCATACCATCACCGGCCGCATATGTGTACTGCCGGTACCATTTTGTTAAAATCTTTGGCCAGTCGGCACTATGTGTTGCCGACCGACACATTTTTGTGCCGATGATCTATTTGGCTGGCCAGCGTGCACCCTTTGAACCCTTGAGACATGGTGCATGCCAGCTGTGCCAGCTGGAATGCACCATCACACTCCCTCGTGCACAGGTGTGGCCATTTTGCATCCTTTGCACCCTTGAACCCTCTAAGCTTCTAGAAGCTTGACCCTTTGGCCAAAGCTTCTTGGAGAAGCTTGGCCAGCTGTCTTGGCTTCTCCAAGAAGTCAAGACCCCTTTGCACCCCCCTTTGAACCTTTTCCTTTGCTTAGCCACTAAGTTTGGCCTTGCCTTGGCCTATATAAACACCACCCCTCTCCCTTTGAGAGGGGTTAGCCATTTTTTTCAACACAAAACCAGAGCTTCTATATCTATATATCTGTGTTGTACTCTCTCTCTCTCTATCTCACTCTCTCTCATCCTTGTGTGTGTGTTTTGAGCCTAAATAGTGTGTTTTTACCTCACTTTTGCACTAATACACACACCATTACACCTTATTTCCGGATTGAGGGACTTGGAGGGTTGTTTGTTGAGTTTTTGGACTGGTTTTGATCACTAGAGGAGGGCTGCACCACCTGTTCTTCAAGGGTGAGCTAGTTACTTTAGTTTTCCCATTTTTGCAACTAGTTTTTACCTATCTTGCTTTGTGTTTTAGGCTTTGTGTATAACTGAAAAAAGTCTTATGTTTTCTTTCTTTTGAACTCTCATTAAGGTTGTTTTATGGTTTGAGTGCAAACTCACCCTCTTAAACCTTATTTTGGCCTATTTGGTGTCTTTTCTTTGAAGCGTTGTTTGCTTTGTTGTTTTTGTCTTCTCATCACTGAAAATCAGAGGGTTTTTAGTGTTGAGGAAAGTGTTTTGAAGTCTTGTATAGGGGAGGGACACCCCTCTCCCCCTTTGTCCCTTTCTTGCCTTTGTCTTTGACCAAAAGGGTAGCATGCATGAGTGGTTGCATTTGGCTTCATTTCAGAGTTTTTCTTGGTGTTTTGGAGCATGTTTAACCTCTGTCTAATGTGGGTTTGTTGGCCCTTAACATGCTTTCTATACTTGCTTTGTACCCCTCCATTTTGCTTGGAAATGTGCCATGCCATTAGCCTAGTATATCCTCATGTTTTAGCCTAACATTTTGAAGCACTTGATCATGATTTGTCATGTTTTAGATCTGTTAGCCACTGATTTTTTCCATGTTTGGTGTGCTTGATGTGGTTACTTTGTGTTTTGGCTTGTAAGCCTTAAGCATATTGACCTCTAACATGCTTAGCTTGGACCATCCTCATGATTTGGCATCATTTAGGGTCATATTTCAGCCCATAAATCATGTTTGTATGTTTGCATATGTGGCTTATTTCATGCTTTTAGGGTGTGCCCTTTTATGCCTAGGAATAGGCCTTATGCAAGCTTGTATGTTTAGAGCATTTCGGGGCTGCCATATCAAGGGGATTTCGGTGTGTTTTTGCATGCTAGAACTCTATTTTTATGTGCCTAATATATGCCATGAGTGGTCATGATAATGGTAGTAAGATGCTCTCTTTGGTGCCATAGGTTTAGGCCCATTTGTTTGCATGCTTGCATGAGTGTTGGTCTACTATTTTGGGCATGTTTTGCCACTGTTTTGGAGAGGTTCGAGGTCTGCCCTATTGTGTTTAAGTCCACCATTGCACATTTATTTGATGCTTGTTGCATGCTTGGTCAATATAGTCTTGACATATGACAATCCTATTGCCTTAAGTGTCCATGTTTGCATCACACTTCGTATCTTGCATACCTAGTATTGCACACTTGCCATAATATGTTGCATTACATTTGGTATGTCTTGCATTTCATCTCACATTGCACCATTTGAGCCATGTTTGCATAACATGCATTGCATTATTTGGTTTGGGGGTGTCAAACCAAGTGTGAGAAATGAGGGGTGTTTGTACTTCAAGTGACAAAACACACCTCAATTCTCATGTCACTAGGGCCCTTAATCTTGACATGATAGAGACTTAGTTCTCATTTTGTATGTTGCATGCATTTTTACATTGAAATGCAATCTTGGTTCCTTAGGTTATCATGCACCAAGATGCATAATTGATGGCCCAAGAACCAAGGGTCATGCTTCCTTGAGTCCTATACATGATAGGGGGCATTGGCCATGCTTACATTTGCTCAAAAACTCCATGTCATGCACTGTCTGTCTGCTGTTGCTGTCAAACTGTCCTCTGCAAGAATTTTGTGCCGACCGGCAGTATATAGTGCCGACCGGCACTATATAAGTGGCCGATAACCTCATGGATAGCCGGTGGCTATTTTGGATGGCCGGTGGACATTTCCTCCAGCCGGTGGTGTACAGAAGCATGCAAGGAAGGTATCTTGGGACTTTGATAATTTTTGGAGAGATAGGGCAGTAAAAACAGAAGCAACAGTGGCATGGCGTGGGTTTTTCGGGCGAGTCGGATTCGAGCATGCATCATTCGCGCATCCCGAGGCAGAGTTGTGGCCCCTTTCTTTTTTATAATGAATTTAATTTGATAATTAAAAATTTTGTAGTAATTCATTTATTCTGTATTCGGACTGTATTGTTTTCGGACTGTATATTCTTTTGGTCCCTCCGTGTGAGGGCATATTTGTAATAAGTGTGTGTGAGTGTGTGTATGTCTTCCAACCCCCATTTCTTTCTTCCCTTTTATTTACCTGCTTATGATGGTAGACTAGGGCATATTTAAATTAGCATACAGTATGATAGCATGCGTGCATCCATACATTTGTCTTACATGCACCGGGCTCGGTACATCACACTAACTGCATTGTATTTCAATTTCCAAATTGAATACTTGTTACTTGTAGCATTTCACATGCCATGTTTAGGATAGCCGAGCCTGTCTAGATTGCATCCTTGTTTGTGTTGCATTAGCCACTTAACATGAACTAGGATCATGCATATGATTACTAACTAGTTTCTGTTTTGGCTGGGAGTACTAGGTGAGCTTTTATGCTTTAGCATATCGCATACGTGTGAATGTTGCCATAAATAACATGATTACCATGAGGCTAAATGCTTATGTGATATAACTGCTTGAATGCCTGTGGATGGAGGTTGAATTACCTAAAATTGGGACAATGCATTAAAAACTGTGAGTTTTAAGCCCACTAGTTAGTGGCAAAACTGTCTTTTCTAAAAGCCCACTTGAGGGTGGCAAAACCTGCATTTTAGCCTACTTGCGAGTAGCAAACTATTTTTCCAAAACAAACATGCAATGCTTTGTTCCAATTTAGGCGATTTGGTCTATATTTGTTTGCTGTGCGCATAACATAGTAACCTAGGCTAATAACCGGAATAAGAACACACAATGTTTTTCAAAGTGAGATATCACGGTTAGTAAAGGCCGGTCTTCGGACCGGGCGAAAGGGGGTGCTTATAGCTGACCTTCCCCGATCGTACCCAAGCTCCCGAGCCAAGACTACTTTGGTAATGACGGACACGTGGCCTTCGGCACCAAGTCAAGGTTTCCTAAATTTCTCCATTTTAAAAAAAAAAAATATTTAGGTGGCGACTCTGTATCTGGCAAAGCAGTCCATGTTTGGCACTTCTTTTCAAAATCTGTTTTTCTCAAAACGATTTGCCAGAGTTGGACTCTTTGGTTCAAGATTAAGAACCGTAACAAACAATTGAGTCCTTCGAACTGTAGTGACCCAATATCGAACCAGAACCGGGGGGGGCTCGCACTCCTTCGCCCCGGGATGCGTTCGGGGACGTCTACACATGTGCTGTCCCAGTATGAATTAACCAGTATAAGAAATTTAGAATTTTCAGGAAAATAAAGAAAGAAGATGTGATGAACAACTTACGTAGCATAAACAAATAAGTGTTCAGAATTTGTCAAACAAATTTATAAATAAATTTTTTTCGGACAATCATAAAACTTACTATTCTCTTGATAATAAATTTTTAACAAGGAACTTGCCATTTAGTTTTACCATCTTTCCCAATAATTTGTTTAATTATTTCAACCTAGTTGTGAGGGTGTTTAGAGCTCTAAGGCATGCTTGATCCAAGGTCTATGATATGACCTCCAAAAGAAATTACCTGTTAAAGCTAGTACACAAAACATAGAGAGGACCTGCAAGAAATTTGATAAGATGGTAAAATTAAAGCTCATTATATGAAATATAGTAATTTCATAAATAGCTATGAAGAGATCTCCATTGTGGAATTGAACAAGAACCTGCATACCCACCTACAATGACGTCCATATACTTCCAAGGGAAGGAGAAGGGGAAGGGCGGAAACAGGGACTACAGAACTGCAGCATTGCCAATTGAAGGAAAAGCAAACCTCTGACACATTATATGTAACATGGAAACACAGAGAGGTATATATAAAGAGACAAACACATGTTAATATTAATCTTAGAAATGGAGACAAACTTTATAAGCATGAAAATTTATAAGACTTGAGACTCAGAGAGACTTTATTTGGTTCTATACCATCTAAGTATTAAGCACCAAGTCCATTGCTCTCATCCTAGCTCTTTTTAGTTCCTGAGATGTTCAAAATCCAACGAGCCACCTTAGTATACAACAATAGAAGGGTAAGATAAAATGTTGGACTAAATGTACAAACCTTGAACTCTTTTTTACACCATGAGTTTTGGCCCCACTCATCTGCTAGCTTCAAAAGAATGACAACATATGGTGTGTGTTTATGGACAACAAAATCAGGCACCTTCAAGTCAATTGTTTCAACAAAGCTATCATTGATAAACATGCAATTAGCTTTTCACTTAAGATATAAACTGTTAAAAAAGAAAAGAAAGAAGAGCAACTGATTAATATGAATGTGTTGGCTTTTTGGCTTTCGAAGGGTGTTTTTGTAAATGCGAGCGTGCCAGCAAGGATCAATCAGTCCTTACAGAAATTATAATTGCCAACCAATTATCAGACGATTGTGTTTTAGTTCTTTCAGCCTCAATGAAGAGGACTTTTACTGGTGGCTTGACTTAGGAGAAATTAAGCAAAATAACAGTTAAATGACGAACAATTGAGTATTTCATTAAGATGAAAACTTACAATGATCCAAACTCAGCCTCGTAGAGGTTTACAGCGACAATTTACTCGAAACTACTCCTATGAACGAAGTGCAGTGCAGGAATTTAAAGTGCAGAAAATGTAAAGAACAGGTATTTAAAGTGCAGGAAATGTAAAGACTGGAAATGTAAAACTGGAAAAGAAAATATGAAGTAAATGACTAGTTTGTTGGATCTGAGTCTGGGGTTTTTTCTGGGGGCTTCCCTGCTATTTATACTTGTCAAGGATGACCTTCGAACTGCACTTCAAACCGTCGAACTGCTCCTCCATGATCGCTGACCATGTTGCCTTATAAGTAGTTCCACTACACCATCATTTGCAGTTAGGCTTCCCTCCTATATTTGAATTTGAATGTGAGTAACCGTTGGAGCCACGTCACCTTGCATCTCTTTACTGATCCAATGCTACTCAGATCACGTGAGAATCAATATTAACTGCCACGTGTACGATCAAGATCAAAGACTTGACTAGTCTTCCTATATTACCCTTACTCTGCCACGTGTCGAATTGTGATTGGCTTTTACAAAATATGTAGCCAACATTACCCCCGCACTAATATACCCAATACTTGGTGATATTAGTGGATCAAAGCTCTTTTCCCGCATTTTTAAGAACGTGCATGGGGTCTAAATTTTGGAAATGCAACCGTCGTTTATTGATGATCATTTACATTCACTTTCAATCTTGTGAACGCCCCAATACCTTAGCACTCGCACAGACTGATACTCCTTCTATGACCGAATCAACTTTCTTCTCCATTGATCGAGCACACGAAGAGTCATATGATGATGTTGTTCCTCCTCGAAAGAATTTTCATGCATTAATTAGCCACCTTTATCCACATTTCCATATTCAAGTCATGGATGCCTTTACAAATTATCGACCTTTGGATTACGAACACATTGCTCTTAATCTTTCGATTCAGAAACTTGCGAATATAGATACAAGAAGTTTCTCCTCTGACTCCCTCTTGTGCTTCGAACAAACTACTCCCAAATCTTTGATTCAGAAAGTTGCAAATATGGACTTGGGAAACTCTTCTTCACAAACCTCTGCATAGGATAAATCTATAACTTCTTCATCTTCTGGGGTTTCTGGCTAGACAAGTTGGTCAACTCCTGAGACTTATGATTTGAGGGAACGAATCAACCATCATTTTGTTGAGTTCTTGACCCTTTGGAGTTCCCTTCCTACGCCCGAAGTTCAATGGTCTACCCCTATGTGCCCATTGACCATCGACGTAGTTTGGAGGAGAATCTGCTTGTGGCATGGTATACATCTTCCATGCCCACAACGACAGTGCTTGTTGCCCGACGCCCAAAAGAGGCACAAGGGTACAACCCATCATTCTTAGCCCAGAAGGTGAAGATTTGTTCTTCTGAATGGCTTGATTATATTAATGCCTTTGTTCCTTCCACCCCCGTGCCATCTCCCATAATAGAAGCATCCACACCTTCTTCTCCATCTTCTGAAACAGAAACATCTACACCTTCTCCCCCACCAACTCTTTGCTGAATAGAGAAACTGAGGCTTGCTTTCCCCATGAATGAAGTCTTTCCACCTTACAAACCTCCACCATCCCCTACTCCAGCTGAGCGGAAACAAGCTTAACTTCTGCTTGCAGCTTTCTCTCACTTGCCCTTCAATGTTCTTGAGGACGCAGTCCCTCTCAAGAACTTTCAATGGGCTTGTGATATTCTGACTAGGGGCCATGTCCTTAATCCCCTTCCCCAAGCAGAACTTCATATGTTCCTGGATCAACTTCCATTGCTCCTCTACTGGCATCGAAATTCTATGGCTACTACACAATCTTTAGACCAACTTTCGTCTCTTCGAATTCATGCCCAGTACAAAGCAGAGAACTTCATCAAAGAATTCGATGATTTCAAGAATAAAGATTCTGCGTATTGGGATGATTTGGTCATAGACGAATTGGAACAAAGATTGAGAGAGGAAGCTTTCGAAATAAAGGCTGAAGAGCTCTACTACGAAGTGAGAGCACATCAACTCATGTAGCCAACATTAGAAGAAATAGAAGATATAATAAAGAAAGAACGAAAATTCATTGATCACTGTTGGACCAAATTTCATGATCTTGTTATTTATTCCATTCCTTATTTTTATGAGCTTGAGTTTATACCCAGATAGGGTTATTCGATGTAATTGCCTTGGCTTGAATACAAACAAAATGCTTCTGTATTTGGCATTGTTTGACCCTGTTTCCTTTTGTCTTCAAAAGCCAATTCAGAGCTTCGAACTAAACAAACTCGTTCTTCGAAATTGGACACAATTGTTAAAACACTAAAATCAACATGAATTCTTCCAACTTTTGAAATAGAATTGACAATTCTGCTGATTTTCATTTAGAATCAGTGCTTCGAATTTAACAATCTTATCCTTCGAATATAGATCCAATTAATTCCAATAAGGATGCTGAGATGAATTGTCCAATTTATAGACTATGGTTACCAACTCTTGTTGATTTTTGTTTGGAATTGGTGCTTCGAATTTTAACAATCTTTCCCATCAAAGCCTATTTTAATCATAACCAAAATATAGTCATGGTTAATACTGACTAGTTTTGCAACAGTCCATACTTACAACAATATGGAAATTGCCCTTGGGGTACACTGTTTTAACCGAACAAATAATTCTCTATGTATATACAAACCAACTATTGGTTTAGATGTTTCGAACAACAATTCACATCCTTAAGAGGCCTTAAGTTTTGCCTCAAGGGTATTACTTTTGTTAAGAAACCTATTACAGGTCTTTGATCTCTTCTAAGTAAACCCACCCTTGAGTATTCTTACATTTTTAAGCATCTAGTATGCTTTGAAGCCGACTTCTGTATTTCGAAGCCGTTGTTGTTTGATTTTTGGCGCCAAAATCTGGTTTCGAAGCCAAACATCTTGCTTCGAAGCTGGCATCACCATCCGGAATGTGCTCTTCCCTCCAAAAACTATCAATATTGGATGAGACTCCTCGTAATCATACTTTTAGTACTTAACAACTTATGGGATATATTTTCCGAACACAAAGGCTTTTAAAACCCTTTTGTTTCGCGTTCTGGAATCACTTACGCTATCAACGTACAAACCCTCATCAGTCTTCCAACTTCTCTCTACTCCCTTCTTTACTTTCTGAAAAAGCATACTATCAATGGCTTCTTCTTCACCAGAAGTGCCAATCATAGAGCGTGTGAGCTCATCTGTGGCCTTGAAAAGGCTCATTGATGCAGAATGTGAGAAGTACAAGGCTGGGGAGAAAAGCGCTATCGATGGGCGTATCTTTGTTCTTCGTCGCCATGTGCAACAAGATTACGTGCTCGGGCCCATATTCAAGGAGATCCTTACTGAGCTCCCAACCCTATATCCTCGTCTGAAGAACCAATGTCTCCTTTATGAAGGTGGTCTCGACTGGAGGAACTGGAGAATCAATCGCCTCCACCGATGCTGGCCCACGGTGAGACCAGAGTGGCAAGAATGGTATGACCGGGTCATCCCTGCTAGGACACTGGACCTTCAAGAGCTCTGCCTTCTCGATGCTCTCCGACTATCTAGGGTAACTATCTCAGAGGACCCTTTCTTAGTTTCTGCTGCCTTATGTTTTTGGAATCCCATCTTTAATTTCTTTCAATTTAGATGTGGGATGATGGCCCCTACTGTTCTTGATATTTGCCATCTACTAGGAGTATCCCCTTTTGGTACCCCCATTACACCAGATTTCCCTGACTTAGCAGTCCCTTTCTCCCTCCCCTCTCTTAACTCATCTTACAGTGATTTTGTTAAAGCTGAGAATAAAAGAGAGGGCCTGGTAACTGATAGGGAATTCTTTTCATTCTTGTTGTATTGGCTTTGCAAATTCCTTTTCTGCACCTCCTCCCAAAGAATCATGCCTGAATTTGCCCCTCTTGCCAAAGCCTTTGTTTTACAGAAAAAGGTAGCCTTGGCCCCATATGTTCTAGGCCATGTATATAGAGTTTGCTCCCTCTTTTGTGAAAAACCCTTAGATGCTAATCAAGGGGGGCCATTCTGGATCCTTCAACTTTGGTTTTTCGCCTATTTTTTTGAATTACAATCCAAATGCCTTAAATTTTCTGGGCTACACTCTCTCACCCATGGCATAAGACTGGCCAATGCTTCACTCTCTCCCTCCACTTTTGCCTTTTATTTCTCTTTCTTCCATCAACTACCAGCTGCCCCTCCTATTCACCGTTTCCGTCCCTTCGAACCCAACCTTGGTCCAACTTGGTTGAATAATTTCGTAAGTGACAGGCTCTGTGCCTCGCCTGCTCACAAGGATATATGGGCTTCCCTTCTGCTTCCTAAAAAGCTATTCATCGGGACTATGAACCCCAGGGCTTATAAATGCATAGCTGAGCCTTATTGTCCTGCTCAATTTGCTAGGCAATTTGGCTTCACACAAGGGGTCCCAATACCTCTCTGCAGCAATACCAATTTGAGCCTTACTAGGAGAGATTTGAAGGTTCGAAGGTCGAGGCTAGAAGAGGCAACCTTCAAATTTATAGATGACTTGACCAATTTTGAGTATACCCCTTTCATTCCTCAAGGTACCGTATTGAAGAGATACCAAAATTGGTGGGTGAGCAATATGAAAGTCTATTTGGCCATTTCCCCTCAAAACCTACTAAAGGTGTTGGATGTGCCCAAGCCCAAGCGAACTGGAACTGCTACTTCTCCCACTATGCCTCTTCCAACCCAATCCACTCCTGCTGCCTCAACTCCTCTTAAAGTCACTCGGGCTGCTTCGAAAAAAAGTATATACCTTTGTTTTCTTTTTTTCGACTTTCTCTATGATGCTGGTTATCTTATTCTTAATTCTTCTTCTGTGAAGGTGGTCAACAGCAAAAGAAGAGGAGATTACTTGAGCTAGAGAAGAAAGTATCTAAGGTTCAAGTAGAAGAAGAGGAAGAAGAAGATCAAGAACAAGAGTCTCCCTTGAAAAAAAGAAAGAAAGTGATTGACTTGGTTCAACAGAAGGCAGCTGCTAGAGAAGTAGAAGAGGAGCTCTTTTCTAGGGAATCCAGATCTCAGTCTGAAGAAATTGAGAAGGAAATTGAGAAGAAGCCGACAATATCAACATAGAGAAAAAAGGGAAGAAAGATAACTGTCTCTCCTTCTGATTTCGTTGAAGACTTCGATTCCGAGACATTGCCGAAGCAATAGAAAAAAGAATGAAAGTGGCTGCTTCGGCTACTAACTTAGTTGAAGATCTCGTCCACGAAGCAGCTGCTAGGGCCGTAGAACAAGAGTATTCCAAGGCCATAATTGTCTTTGAGAGGGCTGAGAAGAGACGGCAGCAACAATTTCTGAGGGATGAAGCTGCTGCTGCTGACGCACTTCAAAGGGAAGCTGCAAGAAGGCAACAGACTACCGAACATTACTCTCTTCGCAACTCTCCCATCAGTGCCAGCGCTTCTGGAACAAGTAATTTCTTTCATGCCTCTATTCTTTCCTTGTCGAATCTTTAATATTGAGACTTGACATTACTTCATATTTCTTTGCAGCAATAACCACTGAGCCTATCCCTCAATTTAATTCTCTTTCGAGCCTTGCTCTTCCTTCTCCTTCTCTTTCCAAAGAAATTCCAATTGCTACCTCTTCTTCGAAGGCAGCTAATTTCCCAGTTGAGGGTGCTGGAAGTTCTCCAGCTCATAATTCATCACCTTTGCCTACTTCCAGTCCCTCCTCGCTTGATTCATTGGTGGCTAAGACCATAGAGACTGCCAAAAATGCTCCATCCATTTCTCCTATCCCCATGCAGTCCTCTGTGCCTTCCATCGCAACTCTCTCTGCGCCTCTCATGTCTATGGATGAGGTTGATGTCTTCGAAGCCAGACTAGCTAGTCTCTTCGACATACCCTCTACCTCTCCAACATTCAATGTTGAAGCTGAGCCATTAATTTTGGCTGACTCCTTGCTGGAAATTTTCGAGAGTTCTTCTTCCTCCAGCAGCAAGCCTTTTGCACCTTCGATAGACCTGGAGACATGCCTGGATCTGTTGATTTCTTTTTCGAGGATCCCCTTCGAGGCTCTACAAAGGCCTATAATCAGAAATGGGTTCCTTCAATCTTTGCCAAAGTTCTTTGGCGATCCGATGAATGTTTCAAGTCACCTATCTAAGGCGTGACCCTTCATCGATTTTACATTAGCATTTGCCGTGCTAAAAGAGGATGAGAAATTGGCTGGCAACCAGAGTTTTGTTTCCCACGTACATACTAAAGTGTCAAAACTTAAGGAACAACACTCGTCTGCCTTCCACTTTCAAGTCCAATTGCTGGAGAGGAAAGCTCAACTTGAAGATGAGCTATCTGCAGTGAATCAGGCCTTAGTCCGAACTGACACTAAACTGCAAATTACCAACCAAGGACTGGTTGATCGAAAGGAAGAAATGGCTGCAACTATTCAATTGTTTTCAGCATTTACCAATAGGAAATCTGTTTTACAAAAACAATTAAGACACTGTAATGATTTTTGGGCCAATTTGTGGCAAAATGTACTTAATTCTTTATGAAAAAACAAATTTTTGTCTATCATTTAAGCATTCTTATGTTCTTGTACTTGGTGTTTATTTTATTTCTTGTGTTTTCCAAATAGTTGGAAAATAAGGCTTCAAATATCTGCCATTAATCTTTTTGAGATGTATATACCCATTCAAATTTCTCAAATGGTATGCTCCAAAAGGCAGAACTCTATGAATTTGATATGGTCCTTCCCAGTTAGGTGACCATTTGCCAAACTTATGGCTTTTAACTCCTATTGGGAGTATTGTTTTCCATACCAAATCACCTTCATCAAAGCCAATATATTTGACCTTCTTATTGTAATTTTTGGCTTCCTTCTACTTTTGTAAGAGAATGCTATTTAATGCCAGAATTCTGGCTTCATCTATGCCTTCTAATTCCAAGCACATATCAGAGACAAGACCATGAGGGACCTCTCGTTACGCTTCTGATTCGGACTCCCCTGTTTTGTTTGTTGCGGTTCTTAATCTGAACCAAAGAGTCCAACTCTGGCAAATCGTTTGAGAAAACAGATTTTTTTGAAAAGTAGTGCCAAACATGGACTGCTTTGCCAGATACAGAGTCGCCACCTAAATATTTTTAAAATGGAAAATTTAGGAAACCCAGACTCGGTGCCGAAGGCCACATGTTCGTCATTACCAAAGTTGTCTTGGCTCGAGAGCTTGGGTACGATCGGGGAAGGTCAACTATGAGCACCCCCTTTTGCCCGGTCCGAAGACCGGCTTCTACTAATCGTGATATCCGATTTTGAAAACATTACATGCTCTTATTCCAATTATTAGCCTAGAATTACTATGTTATGCGCACAGCAAACAAGTATAGACTAGATTACCTAATTTGGAAATAAACATTGCATATCCGTTCATTTTGAAAGCGTTTCGAAATTTGCTACTCGCAAGTAGGCTAAAACACGAATTTCAACGAGTTTTTCCAACTCAAGCAATCCAACCTCCACCCACAGGCATTCAAACAGTTTATCTCATATAAGCATTTAGCCACATGGTAATCATACTGTCATGTTAACATTCACACGCATGCGATATGGTAAAGCATAAATAGTTACATCGTACTCCGTGCCAAAACAATAAACCAGTTAGTAATCATATGCATGATCCTAGTTTATGTTAAGTGGCTAATGCAACGCATACAGAATGTGATTAGGATAGGCTCGGCTAACCCTAAAATGGCATGTGAAATGCAATCATTTGATGCACGTATTCAAGTTGGATTTGAAGATGCAGTGTGGTTGTATGATGTACCGAGCCCGGTGCATGTCAACAAATGCATGGATGCACGCATGCATTGCATAAGGTATGCTAAAATAAACGTGCCCTAATCTACCATCATAAGCGGGTAAATAAAAGGGAAGAAAGACGTGGGGGTTGGAAGACATGCACACCACTCACCCACACTTATTACAGATTTCCCCTCGCTCGGAGGGACCAAAAGAATAATACAAATTAATTAACTACGCAAGCTAATTAAATATTACAAATTAATTAATCTAAGAAAAACAGTAAACCGCCTCGGGGCGAGGGCTCAATGCATGCGCGCTCGGATTCCGCTCGGAATTGCACTGCCATGCCTAGCCTATCTCTATTTTCCCTGCTTTGCTCTTCTGAAAATTGCCAAAGTCTCAGAAATGCCTCTCAGGATACTGAGGGATCCCACCGGCTAAGTAAAATGATCACCGGCAGTGAATTTGTGGTCACCGGCACAAAATGAATCCACCGGCCATCTATTGACTGCCGGTCGGCACTAAATACTGCCGGCCGGCAATAAATTCCTGCAGAACCTGCAACTCACAGCAGCAGAGGGCAAAACTTGCATGGCAATGCAATTCAAGCTATTTATGCACCAAACAAGTCCCTTATCATGTTTGCGACTCAAAGGGGCATATGTCTCGATTCGCGGGCCACCAATCACGCATTTCCATGCATGATGGCCTAAAGAATCAAGTGTGCACTTTAATTTCAAATGAAATGCAAACCAAATAACCCAATAAAGGGAGCTTAACCTCTATCACACTCACTTCAAGAGGCTAAGCATGCATGTTCATGCAAGGTAATCCTAAGCATGTGAAGCTAGGTATGTAACATGGCAATGCAAGTAAACATTGTATGTTAGGCATGCGACCAAGACAAACAATCATGCAAGGCATGGAACAAGCATGCAAACATATCAAACATGCAAAGAGCAACATGTTGAGAACAATGTATAGCATGCAACATCATGCAAATGGGACCAAGTATGTGACAACATACAAAGTAAGCATGCTACAACACATGGAGGAATGGACTTAAACTCGATTAGGCAGCCTCAAACAAGCCTAAAACAGTGGCCAAAATGCCCAAACATGGAGGCTAAACACACACACATATGTGCACATATAATGGTCCAAAACTTAAGCATTAAACTAACAATTTTCAAGCACACTTGAAAAGGGATATCATGGACAGCTAGCATGCAATATAAGCTCTAAAAATCATGCTAGAATGTGGTGCCAAACCTACGCAAATGAAGCAAACATAAGCATGTAAGTGTGGCCCAAGTATTTAAGGCAAGCCAAGAGGCATTGAACTACACTTGACAAGGCCTAACATGGCAAGAATTAAGCAACTAAAATCAGAGTTTTAGCACACAAAATCAAGCCCAAAGGACTACTTAGATGGCATCTAAGTGGCTCAAATTCAAAAGCATGCACAATGGTCAAGATATAGGGCATACAACGCATGCTCTCAAAGCAACAAAGCGGCAACTAAGGCAAGCATATGAGCATGCCAAAAGGACTGAAATTACATGTTGGATGGTTCCAAACTGCCAAAATGATGCAAGCAACACATGCTACACATTCACATACTTGAGGCATACAAGCCCGACAAGCTACAAATGCAAAGAAGCTATACTAAACATGCCAAAATTGATCCAAACAACTATGGACATACCTAAAGCATGGCAAAATAAGCACAAAACATTCACAAGTCTAAGCCTAAAACATGCTCAAACAAAGGCTAACAACCTAAGACATATTAAGGGATCAATGAGGCATTACATGATAGGTATGCTAAGCATGCATGGTGTACCAAAACCAACACACAACATGATTATATTATAGCATAATAAGCATGAAATGCAGCCTAGACATGATCAACACACACTTGAACAAAGGCTTCCTTAAGAGACCAAAAATGGTCCCTTTCAAGGACAACAAGGAGAGGGGGTGGCCCTCCCCTTTTGGAGACTTCAAGGCACCATCTCCACCACTGAAATCCCTCAAGATTTCAATGGTGAAGAGGCCCAAATACCAAAGTCTCGAAACTTGCACAAAATAGCACAAAAAGAGGCCTTACAAGGCCTAAGAGGGGTCAAACTTCCCCAAAGCACAAAACACTCTTAATAAACTATCAAGAGGGCCTAAAAACAGAACTTTTTTGTATTAAACACTAAGCACAAAAACAGCTCTAAGATAGGTAGAAATAGGATGCAAAAATGGGGTAAAAAGAACTAGTTTCTTACCCTTGTTGACCTTCTTCACAAAGGGTGCTCTTGTTGCCTCCTTAAGCTCCAATCCAGTCAAAAATATCAAGAACAAGCCCTTAGAACCTCAGTAGCCCAAGGAAGGTGAAGCACTAGGTGCTTGTGTGCAATAGTATGAACTAAAACACACACAAAAGTAATATAGAGATAGGATATGTATTGAACCCTAACCCTAAAGCCAGAGCTTCCTCTGTATTCTCTAAGCAAAGAGCTCTAATTTTTCTAACCCTTGAGCAAGGGAGAGAAGGCCTCCTCTTATAGAGGAGGCAATCTTGTAATGCTTAGCAAGTAAGCAAACAAGAGGGGCATCCCTCCATACACGTGTATGGAGGGGAAGCAAATGCCAGCCAGCTGTTTCAAAATATCTCCAAAAGCAGCTGAACAGTAGTCGGCCAGCCAAAAATGTCATTTTGACAAAATTGAGTGCCGACCGGCAACAAAGAGTGCCGACTAGAAAAACATATTGCCGATGGCAACAAAAACCAGTCGGTGGCCTCTAGCCACTGCCGGTGGTGTGTGGGGATGCCTCACAAGGCATTCCCTGCCCCTCCAAGGCAAAACACAAGTGTTTGGTGCAAGACCAGACACAAAACAGTCGAGTTCGGAGATCCTGAGACAAGGCGCGTAGCTGAGAACTCTGGGAACTCCAAACGAACACAAACATGGATAATCACCGAGTGTTCAAACGGTGACGTCCAAGTCTTAAGGACGGTCAAAAATTGGGTGTCTACAGTTGCCCCTCTTTGACAGAACTCGAAAGTCATAACAATGACGGGAGTGAACGTCAAAACCCAGAGACGACCCATTTTTGACAAGGCCGAAGACTTGGACAAACATGCAAGACAAACAAGGTATGCGCCCGAAAGTAGGGGCAAAATGCAAGACAATGCAAGAAGCCGAGCATAACTTATGATTATGCAAAGAAAGCTGTAACGAAGCACACATGCGACAGTTATAAGCTAGCATACACCAGACTACACTACAATGCAGAAAGGATGTAAGAGAATTATGCAATTCTCAATACGTCTCACTCGGAGGATACAATACCTGTGCGGCTCGTCCGGTTGCATCGGCCTCAAATGAACCGTACATACAATATCGTGCCTGAAAAGAAAACAAACTTAACAGGTACAATGTTGTTAGCAACATTCATGACAAAGCAATCGAAAGTGCGTGACAACGCAAGTCGAGCATAGAGAAATGGTAGGATTGAACACATGTGAGTAAAGCAATGCACGCATGCACGCAATGTGTATATAAAGGAACTTGAACACATATCAGTAAAGCAATGCACACATGCACGCAATGTGTATATAAAGGAACTTGAACACATATCAGTAAAGCAATGCATACGTGCACGCAATGTGTATAAAAAGAAAATTGAACACATATCAGTAAAGCAATGCACACGCGCACGCAATGTGTATAAAAAGGAACTTGAACACATATCAGTAAAGCAATGCACACGTGCACGCAATGTGTATATAAAGGAACTTGAACACATATCAATAAAGCAATGCACACGTGCACACAATGTGTATATAAAGGAACTTGAACACATATCAATAAAGCAATGCACACGTGCACACAATGTGTATAAAAAGGAACTTGAACACATATAAGTAAAGCAATGCACAGGTGCATGCAATGTGTATAAAGGAACTTGAACACATATCAGTAAAGCAATGCACACGTGCACGCAATGTGTATAAAGGAACTTGAACACATATCAGTAAAGCAATGCACACGTACACGCAATGTGTATAAAGGAACTTGAACACATATAAGTAAAGCAATGCACACGTGCACGTAATGTGTATATAAAGGAACTTGAACACATATCAGTAAAGCAATGCACACGTGCACGCAATGTGTATAAAAAGGAACTTGAACACATATCAGTAAAGCAATGCACACGTGCACGCAATGTGTATAAAAAGGAACTTGAACACATATAAGTAAAGCAATGCACACGTGCACGCAATGTGTATAAAAAAGGAACTTGAACACATATAAGTAAAGCAATGCACACGTGCACGCAATGTGTATAAAAAAGGAACTTGAACACATATAAGTAAAGCAATACACACGTGCACGCAATGTGTATAAAAAAGGAGGATGTAAGACAATGCAAATGAGGCACGCATGCTGATGCAAATGAGGCACGCATGCCAATGAAAGTGAGGCACACGTACCGATGCAAATAAGAATGAGGCACACGTGCTGATGAAGATAGGGCACACATGCCGATGAAGATAGGGCACACATGCCAATGGAAATGGGGAGGCACACGTGCTGATGAAAATGGGGCACGCGTGCCAACGAGAACGAGGCACACGTGCCGATGAGAACGAGGCACATGTGCCAATGAAGATGAGGCATACGTGTCGATGAGAACGAGGCACACGTGCCAATGAAGATGGGGGCACACCTGCCCATGCAAGTGAGGAGGCACACGTGCCGATGACGACGGGGCACACGTGCAGACGAAAACGAGGCACACGTGCCAATGAAGATGGGGGCACACGTGCCCATGCAAGTGAGGAGGCACACGTGCCGATAACGACGGGGCACACGTGCCGACGCAAATGAGGAAGCACACGTGCCGACGCAAATGAGGCACACGTGCCTATGAAAACGAGGCACACGTGCCTATGCGAAATGAGGCACACGTACCAGTGAAGATGGGGAGGCACACGTGCCGATGCAAATGAGGAGGCACACATGCCGATGAAAATAAGGCACACATGCCGATGACAACGGGGCACACGTGCCAATGAAAACGAGAAATGATGCAAGTGTGACACGCATGCCACATGGAATGGAAAATGATGTAAACGATGCTTAATGAAACAAATGGGACACGCATGCCTCATAAGAATGTAAAATGATGTAAGTGTGACACACATGCCACACGGAATGTAAAACAACGCAAGTGTGACACGCATGCCACACGAAATGTAAAACAATGCAAGTGTGACACACATGCCACACGAAATATAAAACAATGTCAGTGTGACACGCATGCCACACGAAATGTAAAACAACGCAAATGAACTCGTGTGCGTGACAACGCACGTTCTTTCTTTTTGAAATGCATGATAATGCAAAACAAGGAGATGCACGACAACACGAATGATGTGCGAGGCGATGTATGTATTGAGGTGCATGACAATGCATGAGGGATGTGCATGACGGCGCGACGCAACGCACCGTACAATATGACGAATGCATGCAACGCACGCGGGGCAACTTTTAAATCTTGTAAATAGCAAAAGGATACAAAAGATACAACATTGCATGAATTTGAGTGCCACGCACAGAAGACACAGTCCGAGGTCAAAACGGAAGCCAGTTGAGCATCGGAGATACACTTTCTTGCACTTTCTTGGGCCATGAAGACCAGAAACCACTCATATTGCCTAAACAAGGCTGTGGGAACATCATCGGCTGGGCTAGGAGGCCACCGGCTGCCCACCGGCTGAAAATAAATTCCATCGGAACAATATTTTACCGGCCGGCACAAAATGTTGTCGACCGGCAAAAAGTTGCTGAGTCGGGGCAGATTTGACTTTTCACCCCGGGTCTTTTAAAATAGGGTTTCTAAACCCTATTTTCTTATTTCTCCTCCGCCGAAAACCATCTCTCTCTCTCTAGAGCTTTTTTTCTCTCCTCATTTCCTCATTTCTTTGCGTTCTCGCGCCTTTTCCGTCGTTCGATTCGCGAAGTTCATCACGTTTCGGACATTTTTGACCGATTGAAATTTCATTTCGGCGCTTCCTTTGCCATTTTCGCCTTTTGGGACTTGTTCCCCTCGATTTCCTCTTCATTTCCATACCTTTTTCCCATCCTGACCTTTCCGACCATTTTCCACCCTCCCGGGGGTTGACTTTTCAGTTGACTCTTCGTATTCCGACCCTATTTTCATTCCTCGACCATTTTTCCCATCATTCTCGATATGGCCGACGACGTTCCACGCGGCAGGACTCCCTCGGATCACGAGATGGATCCCGAGGTCGAGCGAGCGCCCGTTCGACCTGGCGACCTACCGGCCGGCGATTCACGTTCTACCACCCGACGGACTACGCCAGTTCAGGAGCTTCGACATGGCGTTAGATCCTGAGCTCTTGCTACACGAGCCTGTCTCCCACCTACCCTCCGGTACTTCCGAAGTAACCTTCTTTCTCTGCTTTACTTTCTGTAATGTAGAATGTTTAACTGCCAATTGTCATAGCTGATTACAGTCTTTAGCTGCTTAGTTCCGATACACTGATATACTGTACATTGTAGTCGATTACAAACACGTTTGCATCTAATTATCTGTTTAAGACTCACACGCGCACACACTGCACTAGCCTTAAACCACTCAAACCACGGCACACACCGTATTTCACTGCAAACACCGACACCCGATACCTGTCTGAATCTGAAAATATGCACGCATGCCACATTTGCATCGAGCCACACAAACACGCTGACGTATCACACGTTATAGTTCACTAAAAGCATACCGGCACCCGGTATCTGTTTGAATCTGATAAACTTGCTCACATGCCAAATTTGCACTAGACCACACAAACACACTGACGCATCATATGTTGTAGTTCACTATAAGCACATCGGCACCCGGTATCTGTTTGAATCTGATAATTTGCGCGTATGCCAAATTTGCACTGAACCACTCAAACACATTGACGCATCACACGTTGTAGTTCACTAAAAGCACACCGGCACCCGGTATCTGTTTGAATCTGATAAACTTGCACGCATGCCACATTTGCACTGATTTTGACTGTTTCTTCAAAACTGCACATTTTATATTGTTTCGCAATTACTTGTTTGAAAATAGGGAGATTCCCATACTATCCACGGGTATGGGAATACCGTCGCTCGCGAGTGGTACACCGAGCTACCCGACGCGGTTCGCCGTATTGTGGACCAGGCCGGCTTTGGCACCTTTTGCAGGGGGCTCTCCAAGCTCACGACATGCAGACCTCTTCTTGCCGCCCTGGTGAAGAGGTGGTGGGACACCACCGATTCGTTTCACTTGTCTGCGACCGGGGACATGACGATGACCCCTTACGATTTCTCGATGCTCACCAGCATCGGGGTAGGGGGTGATCCGATCCCCTTTGACACTGATATGGATGAGTGGACCGCGGCTCAGGTCTACTTACTTGGCGCGGCACCGCCTCTCGCGCGCCCTGGCTTCGTCTGGTACTCTTGGTTCAAGGTGCAGTTCCGGGTCCAGCCCATCCTCGTTGATGCAGCTCCGATGACCCCAGAGGCCGTAGAGAGATATGCACGCGGCTTCCTCATGTTCCTATTTGGGACGACCATCTTCGCCGACCGGGCGAACATAGTGCCTCTCTGCCTTCTTAGCGCACTGGTTGATGTCAGAGACATTCTGCATTATGACTGGGGTGGCGCCGCTCTGGCCACCCTTTATGGATATATGAGCTCAGCCTCCCGCGGCAGTGGACAGTTGCTCGGGGGTTACTGGCGTGCTTGGGAGGTACATTTCTTTTTTCTGCCTTTCATTTCCATTCTTTATTTTCAGACTTGCATGCACACATAATCGTAGTCTGCGTTACACTTGTCAGATAATCGTATACACAAAGACACACATACCTCGCTTTACATCGATCAGACATCGCTTACATCGTACACTCGCACAATACACGCACAACACCGCTTCCGCTATTTCGCTTTCTATTCTCAGATTCTCGCTTTATCTCGATAAATGTACCGTATTTATCTTGCAGTTGTGGGTTTACGCCTACTTTCCTAGGCTCGCCCTGCATCGATGCAGAGACCCTCCGTCGCCCCTTTTCACGCCGCTTGACGGAGGTGCACCCGAGGTCATGGAGACATTCAAATTTCTTCCGCCGCCATTTGACACCATCACCCCCGCCGAGGTATGTTTTACTTGCAGTTCATTTAAGCTTTGTCTTTCCACTGTATATTTGTAATATCAGTAGGTAACAAATTGTATTTCATTTTCAGATCACCTGGCAGCCGTGGGCTCCACTGCCGGCGATGATGAGGGATCGGTTTGCCGGTGCCGATGAGACCTCTCATTACCGGATTCTGCTCGAGGGCCCGGTCTGTCGGGCTTGGTACCTGGGTGAGCGTTTCTTGCGCCAGACCCTAGGCTTACCTGAGCAGATAGTCCCGGTGCATCCTCCTGAGCACATGCGGGATACGGAGAGGTTCAGTGCCAAGCTGATGGCGAACTACACCATCGGCTGGGAGGCAGACGATTTCCAAGGCGAGGGCGATTACTTAGAGTACGTCCGGACCTTTATTATACGACCTCTGAGCGGCGGCCACCGAGCAGAGAGAGAGAGACCAAGGCCACCGAGCAGGAGCAGGGGCTGGAGGGGGAGCGCCGATGAGGGCTTGAGTCCGTGGCAGAGGTGGGGTTCAGCGAGGGCGAGGATCCGGTTGGCCTGTTCTGCCCGCTTCATTGACTTTCCGAGGGCAGGATGGGGCGACCTACCAGATCCCCTTTGCTCCTCCACCGGCTAACCACGAGCTTGTCGGTGTCCCTGACTTGCCTCCGATATATATTACTGCATTTTTGTACAATCATTTCATTTCAGTTTATTTGATATTCCACAGAATACTGATGCATCTGATACTTTTATAGGCGTCTTCCGGGTACACCCGGCAGTCATTGGAGATGAATGCCTCCATGATGGGGATGCTACAGCGGACATTCGATCTCCTAGCCCTCTACAGCATTCCGGTATGTTCTTCCTGACCGCAGCCTCAAACCATATACAAACTGCTTTACATAATCTGATGCATAACACAACATCTGATAAACTGCTCACGGCATCTGATACACCGTACTCACACATCAGATTCTCGCTCGATTCATCGCTCACGGCATTCACACACCAGACTCATGCACCGTGATTCAGATCGATTCACTACTTACGGCATTCACACATCAGACTCATACATTGCATCCTCAGACCGATAAACCGCTTCACGGCATTCACAGATCAGACTATACATCGTGATTCGTGACCGATTCATCGCTATGATTCGATGTATTTGCCTTTCTTGCTTTTTTCAGCCTTCCTTCCTGATTCCTCCGGTGGGTGGCGCTCCGACTGGACCTCCCCTTTCTACCCGGGATGGCAGAGTGTATCCTCGCACCAGAGGAGGGCGCACTCATGTTGGAAGCAGCTCGCGAGCTCCAGTTCCGGATGATAAGTCTGAGGCAGAGACAGAGGCGGAGGAGACCGGTGATGGCTCGGACTCGAGCTCAGGCGGCGATGCCCCTGGTGTTGCCCCTGTTGATGATGCTCCTGGACCTTCGTCCAGGAAGAAGACCAGATGTATTGACCCTTTGAGCCATTTTGACATTTGATACAGATTTTGCTGTTTTCTTTTTCTTTTCCCTTTTTTTTGCATTTTCCCCTTTTGGTTAGTAGCTAGGGTACTTTTGTACTGCCACAGGCAGATTTTGTTTCCCAAAACTTATGTACTTGAAAAGATGATATGAAATGAAACAAACTTTTTGTCTGAAAAAGTGTTTACATTTGTGTATATTTCATACCTTGCACTGTATTGCATCATATTACACCTCGAATGTAAATGATCTTGATCTGTTGTCTGAAAATTGAGCACTTGCACTATGATAATCGGATAACCAACCAATTAACAGCAAACAACTCATACAAACCACTACTCAAACTGAATAATGCAACCCATACTTCATCGGGATTGATCTGCAGATACAAATTTATAATACAAAGATTCGTTCATTCTCGCACACAAAGAAACCCTGAACAAATAACCCAATCTGACAAGACGGATCGCAAAACTAACACGGTTGCTGTTGAAACACACTCGGATGTCCCAAATTTTTCCTTTCCTTCTCTTGCTCCGCACGAATGTAGAGAATGGCACAGCATTCTGAGCACAAACGATTTTTTGAAATAATGAAGGGTTTTCAACCAGGGTATCGAGCCTACCACAGAACACAACGAAACAGACTCAAACAAAGAAACAAGAGGCACGCGACCTAAACAAAATGAGATACACTCGGAAAAGACTCAAAGCCAAAATCGAGCCCGACAGATCAAAAGACACGACACACGGACATGTTTACGAAAAGACCTCAAATCTCGAGGAGCCAATTCCTCCGGGTATTATTCCCACCCTTTCTGATTTGTGATACTCACATCACTCGGCCCTCAGGCTCGGTTTTTCTCTAAAAACCCTTTTCTCACTTTTCTCTCAACTTATTCCTCTCTATTCTTTATTCTCTCATTTTTCATCCCTCCCCAGAGCGGTTGATAGGTAAACGAGAGGTTGTGGGTTCACGCCCAACACTGTTAGCTCACGGGTATTCCTTCTGGTGAATAGAGCGCCTTTCCGGCAAGTATGTTAATGGGGAGGAGGACAGAAGGCCTGACTCAATTGTGCCCCTAGTTCGTCACTTTGACCATTTTTTTCTTTTGTTTTCTAAAACAGTTTTGATCAAAATGAGAGTTGGATTAACACACTTATTCGATTTTTGATTTGAAAATCATGCAAATCATGCAAATCAGGCTGTGAGCACTGAAAATTTTCCTTTTTGGGTCCAAACATGGTCCAATTTTGAAAATGAAACAGTGTTCGAGAAAATAAGTCAACCTCAGTGAAAATGTTCAAAAACTATTTTTGCAAACAGTCAATGCTCAAACGAGCATGGAACTTACCCTCGAGATATGCAACCTCGGATCGGAGGCAATGGAAAATTGCCCCTGGCTTAAAGGGGGATAAGGCAACAGAAAGTTGCCCCTGGTTTGGACGGTAACTTAGGGCAACTTATGGCAATGCATGGCAACGGAAAGTTGCCCCTTGTTTGGATAATGCCGCGGCACATTGTAAGCCAGTCCCTGTTGACGACGATCAGACCCTCGGACGCGGAGGAGACGAAGACGGTTTGAATCAATATATGGACACAGTCACCTGGAAGGTGTTGGTGGTTGGACTTCAAGATAAAGTTGGTCACGTAATCCCAGGTTGCTGCAATCGAGACATTGGATTCGGAGGAGGCAAAAGTGATCAAAACCATGACATGGACTGAGACGCTATGGAAGCGTTGGGGCTGGACTTCAAGATGAAGTTGCCTACGTATCCCAAACATGGGAATCAAGCCTTACGTAGTTCCGATTAAGGTACACTCGGGTATTTTAACTTTCACTGTTTAGGCTCTAACTTTTGCCAAGGTGCCCAATGCGAGTTTTCGACCTTGCGAGCTATGTTTTCCTTCTTCTTTCTCTCTATTCTTTTCTTTTGCATTTTTTTATTTTTTTTCTTTCTTTTCTTTTGCTATTCTTTGTTCTTTCCTTTTTCTTTTTGCTTCTTTTTGTATTTTTCTTTTTTCTTTTCTTTTTCTTTGCTCTAACTTTTGCCTGGGCCGCCTTTCCGGGTTTTCGGCCCAGCGAGCCTATCAAAGGGTAAAAGTGTAGCAAGCCCATGCCAAATGATTTTGAGATTGAAGCCTTTCTATGTCCAGGAGAATGACCGTTGTGTTGATTTGCAGAAAAGTCCATCACGGCTACTTCATAAGCCTTGCCTGGTGGGATTTGATCTTCTTGATCTGGCTTTGGTGCCTCTTGCTCGAGGGCTGCTTCAAAATGGGCCACACAGGCGTTTCGTGGCACTGAATATTTTGAATGGACTCCAGTTTGCAACAGATGAGTTGAATCTTGAGACCGAGAGCGATCCTGGGCTGCACAATCTCAAAAGCGATTCCACACAGGTCTTCGCAAGACTGCGTGAAACATTTTGTTTTTGAAAGTTTTTAAGAAAGCGACAAATCATTCGCGTTGAAGATAGTGTAGAACCAGTCTGGATCAGACCAGGATCCTTCTCAGTACTCACGTCGACAATCATGATTTCATCCATTAAAAGCTTAGCAGGCCTCTCTTTTTCTCAAAATGATCAAAATTTTACAAAACCAGAGGAATTACTTCCTCTTCGTTTTCATCACCGCAGTGTTCGAAATGAGGTTTTATGAAAAGCTTAGGTCATTACGACGATGTTTAAGGCACAAGAGAGTAGGCGAAATGTACTGTCGTTCCATTCACATCTTCTGGCACGGCTAACTCAAATAGCAACAAATACGGAACGTGATAGCCACAGCTGTTTCATTCAGGTTTCTCCGATGCAACTGGCTCCATAGCAGAGACAGACTCAAAAGGAACACGAAGGAAGTAATTATAAAGCAAAACGGTGTTCGGGGCAACAACCTCGGAATCACCTGGTATTTTATACAAGAGGGACTGACTCATTACAACAAGACAGACCCTGTAAGCAAAAAGACTGACTCAATACAGAGAGACAGACTCAAAACAAAACAAAAGACTGACTCGACACCCAAGTCAGAATTTACAAAATTAACATTAATAGATGCCCAAAAATGCGTGCCAAACGCCACATCCAAAAATGCGCCAGACACTGCCCGCAGGCGGTTCACCTTCTGATTACATACTTGCAGTATCTGTGTCCTCAAAATCCAACAACTGGGTGGTGACGGACTTTGCTGAGGTGGGGGAGAGGATAACCTCGTTGTCAATCAAATCTTGCACCTCGTGACGGAGGCGGAAACAATTGTCGGTAGCATGGCCTGTCTGTTGGTGGTACGCACAGTACTGAGCAGGGTCATGAGTATCAGGGAGATTCTTCGAGAGAGGCCGAGGCTCCAGGGGTTTAAGGTGTCCCCTCTCGGCGAGGATTTGAAGTGCCTTGGACAATGGCATGTAGAGAGCATGGAAGACCCTGCGCCCTCGGGGCAGGTATTTTGGAGCCTGAGCACTCTTGCTAGATGCACTAGCGAACGGATCGGCGGGTGCGGCCTTGGATTTCTGATCCTTTTCGTATGCAAGGTTGGGAGCGGAAAGAACTGTTTTGGCATGACGAGGCCTATCCTGATTCTCTGATTGACTGGAATTGCCCTCAGGCGGAGTGGGGAAAGCATCCTCCACAGCTTTTGACACAACTGCAGATATCTGTTGCTTGTTCATTCCCCCGACTTTCAAAGCCTCTACTGCCCACAGCAGTTGTTCGATAGGGTCGGCATCTGCCTTCATCTTGCCTTTGTCTCTGGCCTCAGCCTGATCTAGAGTTTGGTTTGATGCGTCGTTGCCATAGCTGGAGGCCATCTCCGGTTGGCTGAGTTTAATTACAATGCGTCCCAATAGCGGGGGTTCCTGGGGTATAAAGCCTCCAGCATATGGTGCGGCTGGTGGCAAAACAGACATTCCATATGCGAGATCCGCCACGGATCTTTGAAGATCACCTATCATTCCCATTAGTTCAAATGTAGTAGGCCCGCGAGCCTGATATAGTTGAGGGGCCCAAATTGGGTGTGCGGCAGGCGACCTGGGTGGATGCGACATGTCAACAGTAGTCTCACCCTGCAGGGTAATTCCTTGACTCAACGCGGCCGTCATGACCACGATCTCTTCTGAATTCTGCGTCATGTTCACCTCGCCAAAGAAGAAGACACTAGCCGCTTCGATCGACCCTAATCTCGAATCAAACGGAAAACAAGCAAGATTTCAAATTTCAAACAGATCAAACACGGTGTAGCCGAACAATCAGACTCTACTATCGATCATCGTTCTCGTAATCACCGCTCAAAATCGAATCGATACCCGTAGACATAACTGATTCTTGCCAACACTGATACTAGTGCCCTCAGGCCTGATGCTCAGACTTTGCAAACTGATATATGCGTTCCCTGCAGAGATACACTCTAAAAGCACATAGCAGGTAAAAGAGAGCCAATACACCCCTATGTTGGGGTGGGGTTTCCCTGTCCTATTTTGTCAGGAGCTAGGGTTTCACTATGCACACAGCGGCTTCAAACAACCTATATCGGGTAAGCAACCTGTCCTAGTTTGAAATGGTCACTACGGATCCGAATATGCACTAGGTCGAATGGTCAAAAAGGGTGCCCCGGTAAAACCGGGGTTTGTGTTCCCATACTAGCAGAGCCCGCAACCGGTCAGCCTTATGGTCATGTCTTGACAAGACAAGCCACCAGCAAACCGCTCAGGAATAGCAGATGGCCAACACGGTGTCCTAGGCGCACCAATGCACATGCAATGCAAAAAAACACATAAGTGTAGTCAAAACAGAATATCACGAGTTCGAGTCAAGCTCTCTAAAATCCCCAGCAGAGTCGCCAGAAACTGTAGACAACGCCCGCGAGGGATCTCGCTACCGCTACAGTTCAGACTCCCCTGTTTTGTTTGTTACGGTTCTTAATCTGAACCAAATAGTCCAACTCTGGCAAATCGTTTGAGAAAACAGATTTTTTTGAAAAGTAGTGCCAAACATGGACTGCTTTGCCAGATACAGAGTCGCCACCTAAATATTTTTAAAATGGAAAATTTAGGAAACCCGGACTTGGTACCGAAGGCCACATGTCCGTCATCACCAAAGTTGTCTTGGCTCGGGAGCTTGGGTACGATCGGGGAAGGTCAGCTATGAGCACCCCCTTTCGCCCGGTCCGAAGACCGGCCTCTACTAATCGTGATATCCGATTTTGAAAACATTACATGCTCTTATTCCAATTATTAGCCTAGAATTACTATGTTATGCGCGTAGCAAACAAGTATAGACTAGATTACCTAATTTGGAAATAAATATTGCATATCCGTTCGTTTTGAAAGCGTTTCAGAATTTGCTACTCGCAAGTAGGCTAAAACACGGATTTCAACGAGTTTTTCCAACTCAAGCAATCCAACCTCCACCCACAGGCATTCAAACAATTTATCTCATATAAGCATTTAGCCACATGGTAATCATACTGTCATGTTAACATTCACACGCATGCGATATGCTAAAGCATAAATAGTTACATCGTACTCCGTGCCAAAACAATAAGCCAGTTAGTAATCATATGCATGATCCTAGTTCATGTTAAGTGGCTAATACAACACATACAGAATGTGATTAGGATAGGCTCGGCTAACCCTAAAATGGCATGTGAAATGCAATCATTTGATATACGTATTCAAGTTGGATTTGAAGATGCAATGCGGTTGTATGATGTACCGAGCCCGGTGCATGTCAACAAATGCATGGATGCACGCATGCATTGCATAAGGTATGCTAAAATAAACGTGCCCTAATCTATCATCATAAGCGGGTAAATAAAAGGGAAGAAAGACGTGGGGGTTGGAAGACATGCACACCACTCACCCACACTTATTACAGATTTGCCCTTGCTCGGAGGGACAAAAAGAATAATACAAATTAATTAACTACGCAAGCTAATTAAATATTACAAATTAATTAATCTAAGAAAAACAGTAAACCGCCTCGAGGCGAGGGCTCAATGCATGCGCGTTCGGATTCCGCTCGGAATTGCACTGCCATGCCTAGCTCGCCTGCTTTCCTCGCTTTGCTTTTCTCAAAATTGCTAAAGTCTCGTAAATGCCTCTCAGATATCGAGGATCCCACCGCTAAGTAAAATGATCACCGGCAGTGAATTTGTGGTCACCGGCACAAAATGAATCCACCGGCCATCTATTGACTGCCGGTCGGCACTAAATACTGTCGGCCGGCAATAAATTCCTGCAGAACCTGCAACTCACAGCAGCAGAGGGCAAAACTTGCATGGCAATGCAATTCAAGCTATTTATGCACCAAACAAGTCCCTTATCATGTTTGTGACTCAAAAGAGCATATGTCTCGATTCGCGGGCCACCAATCACGCATTTCCATGCATGATGGCCTAAAGAATCAAGTGTGCACTTTAATTTCAAATGAAATGCAAACCAAATAACCCAATAAAGGGAGCTTAACCTCTATTACACTCACTTCAAGAGGCTAAGCATGCATGTTCATGCAAGGTAATCCTAAGCATGTGATGCTAGGTATGTAACATGGCAATGCAAGTAAACATTGTATGTTAGGCATGCGACCAAGACAAACAATCATGCAAGGCATGGAACAAGCATGCAAACATATCAAACATGCAAAGAGCAACATGTTGAGAACAATGTATAGCATGCAACATCATGCAAATAGGACCAAGTATGTGACAACATACAAAGTAAGCATGCTACAACACATGGAGGAATGGACTTAAACTCGATTAGGCAGCCTCAAACAAGCCTAAAACAGTGGCCAAAATGCCCAAACATGGAGGCTAAACACACACACATATGTGCGCATATAATGGTCCAAAACTTAAGCATTAAACTAGCAATTTTCAAGCACACTTGAAAGGGGATATCATGGACAGCTAGCATGCAATATAAGCTCTAAAAATCATGCTAGAATGTGGTGCCAAACCTACGCAAATGAAGCAAACATAAGCATGTAAGTGTGGCCCAAGTATTTAAGGCAAGCCAAGAGGCATTGAACTACACTTGACAAGACCTAACATGGCAAGAATTAAGCAACTAAAATCAGAGTTTTAGCACACAAAATCAAGCCCAAAGGGCTACTTAGATGGCATCTAAGTGGCTCAAATTCAAAAGCATGCACAATAGTCAAGACATAGGGCATACAACGCATGCTCTCAAAGCAACAAAGAGGCAACTAAGGCAAGCATATGAGCATGCCAAAGGGACTGAAATTACATGTTGGATGGTTCCAAACCGCCAAAATGATGCAAGCAACACATGCTACACATTCACATACTTGAGGCATACAAGCCCGACAAGCTACAAATGCAAAGAAGCTATACTAAACATGCCAAAATTGATCCAAACAACTATGGACAGACCTAAAGCATGGCAAAATTAGCACAAAACATTCACAAGTCTAAGCCTAAAACATGCTCAAACAAAGGCTAACAACCTAAGACATATTAAGGGATCAAGGAGGCATTACATGGTAGGTATGCTAAGCATGCATGGTTTACCAAAACCAACACACAACATGATTATATTATAGCATAATAAGCATGAAATGCAGCCTAGACATGATCAACACACACTTGAACAAAGGCTTCCTTAAGAGACCAAAAATGGTCCCTTTCAAGGACAACAAGGAGAGGGGGTGGCCCTTCCCTTTTGGAGACTTCAAGGCACCATCTCCACCATTGAAATCCCTCAAGATTTCAGTGGTGAAGAGGCCCAAATACCAAAGTCTCAAAACTTGCACAAAATAGCACAAAAAGAGGCCTTACAAGGCCTAAAAGGGGTCAAACTTCTGCAAAGCACAAAACACTCTTAATAAACTATCAATAGGGCCTAAAAACAGAACTTTTTTGTATTAAACACTAAGCACAAAAACAGCTCTAAGATAGGTAGAAATAGGATGCAAAAATGGGGTAAAAATGACTAGTTTCTTACCCTTGTTAACCTTCTTCACAAAGGGTGCTCTTGTTGCCTCCTTAAGCTCCAATCCAGTCAAAAATATCAAGAACAAGCCCTTAGAACCTCAGTAGCCCAAGGAAGGTGAAGCACTAGGTGCTTGTGTGCAATAGTATGAACTAAAACACACACAAAAGTAATATAGAGATAGGATATGTATTGAACCCTAACCCTAAAACCAGAGCTTCCTCTATATTTTCTAAGCAAAGAGCTCTAATTTTTCTAACCCTTGAGCAAGGGAGAGAAGGCCTCCTCTTATAGAGGAGGCAATCTTGTAATGCTTAGCAAGTAAGCAAACAAGAGGGGCATCCCTCCATACACGTGTATGGAGGGGAAGCAAATGCCAGCCAGCTGTTTCAAAATATCTCCAAAAGCAGCTGAACAGTAGTCGGCCAACCAAAAATGTCATTTTGACAAAATTGAGTGCCGATCGGCAACAAAGAGTGCCGATCGGCAACAAAGAGTGCCGACCGGCAAAACATATTGCCGGTGGCAACAAAAACCAGCCGGTGGTGTGTGGGGATGCCTCACAAGGCATTCCCTGCCCCTCCAAGGAAAAACACAAGTGTTTGGTGCAAGACCAGACACAAAACGGTCGAGTTCGGAGATCCTGAGACAAGGCGCGTAGCCGAGAACTCCGGGAACTCCAAATGAACACAAACATGGATAATCACCGAGTGTTCAAACGGTGACGTCCAAGTCTTGAGGACGGTCAAAAATGGGGTGTCTACACATACTCTGATGGTATTGCTCAGAATCCAATTGATCTTGGCACCTTACCCTTAAGGATTTAACATTAATCTCCACAAGTAACACTGCATCATGCCCATATACTAAGGCATAAGGAGTGACTCCTGTGCTTGACTTTGGGGAAGTTCTGTAAGCCCACAAAACATCCAACAATAAGTTATGCCAATCTCTGGGATTGTCCTCCACAACCTTTTGTATTCCTTTTTTCAAGGATTTATTGGATGATTCAGCTTGACCATTGGCTTGTGCATAATATGGGGTGGAATTAACGAGACTAATTCCAAATTCTGCCACGAAGGACTTCACCATCTTTCCATCGAACACAGTCCCATTATCCACGGTTGTAGTTTGTGGGATGCCAAATCTATGGATTAGATCCTTGATAAATCCAATGACCTCTGTCTGGTCTACGGTTTTGTATGGCTTAGCTTCAACCCACTTAGTGAAGTAATCAGTGGCCACTAGAATGAAACAATAATGCTTCGAAAAAAGGTGGGTGTATTTTCCCCATCATATCCATAGCCTACCCTCTGAATGGCCAGGGCTTTACTACTGCATGTAGGTCAGTTATGGGCACATGCCTTATTGTGCCATGTTTTTGGCATGCTTGGCAACCCTTTGCATACTCTATGCAATCTTTAAGGATAGTTGGCCAATAGTAGGAATGCCTTCGAAGCAACCATCTCATCTTCACACCAGGCTGATGAGCACCACAAATGCCTTCATGAACCTCAGCCATAGCTGTTAATGCTTCTTTTGGGCCTAAACATTCCAGCAATAAGCCATCTCCTCCCCTTTTGTAAAGAGCATTACCATATATCATATATTACATAGACTGCAATTTAGTTTTTCTGCTGGCTTTCGAAGATGGACCAGCCAAGTACTGCATTATTGGATGCCTCCAATCTTGTTCTTGTAAGTCATTATGATTGACTTCCAAGACCACATTTCTTTTATTCAAAGGTGGTATAAATTTCTGATATGTTGTTTGGCTTATGTCCCTTTGGGCATTATCCCTTCTCTTGAAGTTCAAAGCTTTCTGAGCCACATCATTAGCTCTATTATTCAAGAATCTTGGAACATGAGTTACATTTGCTATTTGAAATTAAGAAAGCAGATGTAATGCAACAACATAGTATGGTAAAATGCTTATGGTTTGACACCTGAAAATCCCTTTCACTTGGTTAACCACCAATTGAGAATCTCCGAAAATGTCAACTGTATGAACTTGTAATCCAATAAGAATTTCTAGTCCCACTATTAAGGCTTCATATTCAACCTGGTTATTAGAACAAGTAGCTTCATCCACTCTGAAACCATGTGTGGTTTCTACCCTTTGTAGTGATTTAATCACAATACCAATTCCAGTTAAGCCATTGGCTTTCGACCCATTGAACCACATCTGCCATGGCTCAACACTAGCCATACCAAGTTCCATTATCTCTGGGCTCTCTGTTTGAGATGGATGGTCTGCCAGAAAATTGGCTAAAACTTGCCCTTTTATTGCCCTTTGGGGGACATACTCTAGATGAAATTCTGATAAGGCTAGTATCCACTTGCCAATTCTCTCCCTCAACATAGGTCTAGATAACATGCACTTAACCAAATCTGTGGTTGCAATTACCAAGACAATTGTAGGTAAGAGATAGTATCTTAATTTCATTGCAGCAAAATGCAAAGCAAGACACAGCTTTTCAACAGCTGAATATTTACATTCACAAGAATTTAAAAACCTACTAAGGTAATAAACAACTTGCTCCTTGCCTTCTTCATTATCTTGAGCCAAGAAAGCTCCCAATGAATCTTCTGCTGCAGCTATGTACAACTTCAAGGGCTTATCACCTTTTAGAGGCATCAGCACTGGAGGGTTGGCCAAGTAGGCTTTGATACCTTCAAAAGCAATTTGATGCTCTGCTGTCCACACAAATTCCTCTTCATCTTTCAACTTTAACAAGGAAGAAAAAACTTTAGTTTTTCCTGCAGTGTTAGAAATGAACCGTCAAAGAAAGTTAACCTGTCCAAGTAACCTTTGTAACTCTTTCTTACTTGATGGAGGTCTGGCTTCAATGATGGCTTTGGCTTTATTTTGGTCAATTTGTATTCCTTTCTTGTGTACCACATAGCCCAAGAAGTTTCCAGATGATACGCCAAAAGCACACTTAAGAGGATTGAGCTTCAATTTGAACTTTCTCATTCTTTCAAAGGCTGCTTCTAAGTGAAACAGATGCTCCTCCATGGATTGGGATTTAACTACAATGTCATCAATATAACACTCTAAATACCCTCTAATGAGGTCATGAAAGATAGTGTTCATAGCCCTCTGATATGTAGCCCCAGCATTCTTCAGACCAAATGGCATTTTAACCCATTCGAATGTGCCAATATTTCTAGGACATCTGAATGCTGTCTTGTGGACATCCTCCTCTACAATGCAGATCTGGTTATAACCAGAATGTCCATCCATCATTGATAAAACTTGATGCCCTACTGAACTGTCTACCAACAGATCCACTATAGGCATAGAGTACTCATCTTTTGGAGTTGCTAGATTTAAGTTTCTGAAATCAATGCATATCCTCATTTTACCATTCTTCTTGACTACAGACACAATATTAGATAGCCATTCAACATACCTAGCTGTCCTAATAAAGCCTGCCTTGAGTAGTCTAAGAATCTCTTCCTTGACTTTCTGAATTACTTCTGAACTCATTCTTCTTGGTTTCTGCTTGTATGGCTTGAAATGAGGCTTCATAGGGAGCCTATGTTCCACTAATCACCTATCCAATCCTGGTAGTTCATTATAAGACCATGTAAAGCAATCTTTATATTTCTTTAGAACAATCAATAACTGGTCCCTGTCCAGATCATTCAAACAAGCACTTATATAGGTGGGCTGTTGCATAGAACCTTCCCCTAAATTTACTTCTTCTAAGGGGTCTTGTGTTTGAGAACTTATTGAAGCTTCTTCCTTGGTTTCTTCTACCTTCAAAGCAACCTTCTCGCTTTGTTCTGCTCCCAAGTTCCTTAGTTCAACATCTTTGCCCTCCTCCTCATAGACAAAATCTGTCCATAAGGCATCATCTTCCTGTATCTCCTGGACTTTTGTTTCAATGTCCAATGCACAGTATTTGCCAAGGGTCAAAATTCTGACCTGTTGCTACTCCTGCTTGTAACCAATTATCATGGCATTTCTCTCTTGCTCCTGTACTTGCTGGACTATTGATTTTACATCCAATGTTGAAAACTTAATTAGAGCCAAAGACTTGGCTTCTTGTTCTTCATCTCTTTGCCTACAACCAGGCATCATTGTCATCTTTAATGACAATCTCTTCATCAGCACTTTCTTGGACTAAGTGCTTCAGGTGTGTCACTTCCTCATCAGCCGTCACTTCGGCTGAGCCATCAGCTTTCCTCAGGATACTGAGTGGTGTCACTCCCTCAATATACAACTTGGCCTCTGCAAAGTCTGCACAAGCTATGAAGGGTTGAGGATCTACATCAATTTCCTCCGTCTCTCCATTGCCTAAGGTCATCATAATTTTCTGATGCAAAGAGGAAGGCACACATTTGTTAGTGTAGATCCAATCTCTCCCAAGTAAAGCATTGTATTTAGCATTACTGTCGATTACGAAGAATGCTATCATGCAGTCCCTGGTTCCCACACTCAGGTTAATGGGTAGAATCCCTTGAGCCATCTGTTTGTCTCCAAAGAAAGCCCCGATGGTTGTCTTTGGTTGGGATCAACCTGTGATTCTTTTTCCCTAGTTTCTTCAAAGAAGATTTCGGTAGTAAGTTCGCTGCTGCCCCATTGTCTATCAGGACTCGGTTTAGTTGTATCCCATCGAAGAAAGCCTTGATGTACAAAGGCTTGACATGTTGTGTCATAGAATTCGAGGGATACTCAAAAGGATACGAGAGGTTAATGCTCACCTCTTCTTCACTCTCATATTCAATCTCCATTGGGGTAGCCATCCTAGGATCATCTTGTACCATACTTACTTGTGAGTCTTCACTAGAGACAGGAATAGGATCCATGTCTTGGTCATCTTGGTCCTCATTTCCAGCTTGGAACTCATGAGGCAGTATGTGTACCATATTAACTGATATTGGACGAAATGAGCCAAATTAGATGGTTGGCTATACTTGCTTCCTCCCTTGGCCACCTTGTTCAGTTACTTCAGCAGCATCCTCTATGCTGCACTCTGGCACTTCATTGTTAACTGATTCCTTCGAAGGATCTTTCTCAACTAGTTTTTCAACCAAAAATGTTTGCTCAGCCATAAAGGCTTCGAACATTTCTTCCTCCACCATTTCTTTCTTTTGGCTTATGTCAATCTCTTCTTCTATCTCGCTATCACTCTCCATCAGAGCTTTCTCCAATCCTGCTAAGCTAGACTTCTTTCTGGCTTTTAGTTCAGAATGAACCTTGGCCAACTGTTCTCTGCTGCAACCCACTTTGCTTTGTAGAGTTGGCTTTGGAGTATGGTCTGACTTTGGAGTTTTCTTTCTTTCTTTCTGTCTAGACCAATAAAGAGCTCTCTCCATTTTCTTTCATATCGTTTTGGTACTGAGTGTACCTGCGCTGAATCTTTCTCCTTTGTGATCTCAAAATGACTGGGACCATATCTGGTTCCTTTGTCTTTGGGTGTTTAAGTAATACCCAATTGTTCGAAACCATCAAAGGAGGCTTGACCATCCTGCCTTGGATTCCAACATCTCTCCGGGCAGGCACTTCCCTAGGTTTGTTTTGCATTACAAATCAGTCTGGGACTCCAGGTACCCACGAACTTGCTGACTCAGATGTTGAACTGCTTTTTTCTACCTTCGAAGCCATCTTCGAAGCTGACTGTGAAGGTAAGTGTTTGGCTCTAACCTCATGTTTTGAGCCTGATTCAGACCTTCGACGAAGGTAGCCACTTTCTATCCTGCGTGAGGCTGGTCTAGGGGGCCAATCTTTGGCTTTGATCCCATGAATTGAGCCTCTCTCCAGTCTTCTTTCAGAATGACTGCTCTCTATTCTGTAATAGTTAGGTGGCCTGGATTCATATAAGGGCCTCTTGCCTTTAGCATGCATTCTGTCCATTGCAGGCTCAACCACTGGTGGTCGCTGCCTATCACTAGCCGGATACGGCCTTTTGTTGTAAGCGTTGGTTGATTTAGGACATCTCTGAACATCCATGTAGTATTGCTTCCCATCAATTAGAAGCCCCTTCAACCATTTATAACTCAGTCTGCACCTGGGACACATCCTTTGTATCACTGCTGCCTCCAAGGAATCATCATGCAGTGATTCTTCATCAGAGTGTTCCCTCTGGTGTGAGAAACCTTGTCCAATAACTAGTGGGTTTCTAGTGTCCTTCTTGATGGTTGTCTGGTTAGCAACATGCATCTGCACATTGACTTCTTCCAATTCTGTCAAGGATAAGTTCTGGAAGTCTGACATAATGACATTGGCTGTCGCCTCTCCAACTTCTGGAAATGGATTACTGTCGATCCCCATGGCCTTTTCTGTTTTTTCTGGGAACTTCAAACTTCCTTTCCGAATTTGTTCTTGGATCCTGTCTCGAAAAATAATGCAGTTTTTAGTCGAGTGAGACCAAGAGTTATGCCATTTACAATATACTTTTCCCTTAAGTTCATCTAGATATGGCAGTTTTACTCCTTTAGGTAACTTAAGGAAGTTGGCCGCAAGTAAATGATCAAAAATGTCATCTGCTTTTGTTAAATCGAAAGAATACTTTCTGTAAAAAAACTGCTGGTCAATTGTTGTATCCTTATGAACTAATGCCTCACAGATCACAAGTTCTTTGCCCACAATCTCTGCTGCATCGATCTCATAATTAGGATCTGTATAATATGTCTTGTACGATTCATTATTTCGATTTTGTTCCTCCTCTAGTAATGCTTCATATCTAGACACCTTATAGGTTAGTTCCACCAAATCTCTGAATTCAGTTGAGTCAAACTTCTTTCGAAGCCTGAACTCTAGGCCATTTTGAGCCAATCTTACGAATTCTGACTCTAGCAGGATGACTCTACATTTATTTCGAGCCCTTTTAAATCTAGCAATAAACTGAGTAGCCTTTTTTTCAGGCCTTTGACTCAATCTAGCCAAGTCTGCCATAGAAACCTTTGGCTCCGACTGGAAGAATTGGGCATGAAATGCCTCTTCCATTTGTTGCCAATTTTGAATGGAACCAGGTGTAAGGTTGATGTACCATACAAACGCTCCCCCAGTTAGAGAATTTGGGAATAATCTTAGTTTCATATAGTCATGATTAGTAAATTCACCGCATTGAGCAGCAAACCTAGCAATATGCTCTGTTATTGATTGATTTCCAGTCCCATAGAAAAGAGTAAAATCTAGTATCCTGAACCCCTTTGGGTATTCACGTACCCTATCTACCCATTCTGGGTATGGTTTTCTGTATACAGGAGTCTGGACCCCCCGAGCCATCGATCCACACATCTCCCTAACAATATCAGCAATTTGGTCCCTAGGGACCATATTTTGTGCCTGCTGAACCACTACTAGAGGGACAAACACAAGATTTTGTGGACAAACTTGTGCTTGCGGTCCTCTTGGTCCATAAGGTGGTACATTTGGGACTGGTTGCCCCTGTGGTGCAGGTTGCTATTGGGGGTGTGGGTAACCCCTTTGAGCCTGTCCTGCGAAAAGACCTGCAAAAGGTGCAAGAACAGGCGTTGTGTCCTTTCCATTTGCAGGCCAACCTTCCAACCCCCCAGATATAAATTCGAATAAGGGATTATTATACCCCCTAGTGCCAGGTATGGCTTCGAACATGGGATTTGTAACCATTCTTACGCCAGTTTCTTGTACTTGACCAGATCCACCAACTTGTGTGGTTTCATTGTTGAGTACTGAGGCATTTTGGCCTGCTATAGGCCTCGAAATAGGTTCATACCAAGACTGAGGTGATGGTCTTTCATAGTTCTGGTTACTAGTTTGACCATTAGAATGTCCATTAACTTGCATAGGCTATTTGTCTCTAGCCAATCTTTGCTGAGGGACATTTAAAACTTCCTCTGTGTGTCTTGTGTTTGTTGGTTGGTGGTTATTCATTCGATCCAAAAAGGATGTTGCCCACCTTTCTATTGTGTTCATTAATTGTTGTCCCATAGCATCTACTAGGCCATCCCATGAATTGGTTGGCTGAGTAGATGGAACAGTGGATGGTCCAATCCCAAAGTACTGGTCTGTTCGACCATAGGTTCTAACAATATGGGAGTTTCCACAAGATGTGTTACCACATTATCCTCTAGATTAGGTATTTCTACGCCTTCTTCTAAGCGTTCATTTTCTCCTTATCGTCTTCATCTAGCCATTTTAACATGTCCCACCAGGCGTGCCAAAAATATATGTTGGCTTTTTGGCTTTCAAAGGGTGTTTTTGTAAATACGAGCATGCCAGCAAGGATTAATCAGTCCTTACAGAAATTATAATTGCCAACCAATTATCAGACGATTGTGTTTTAGTTCTTTCAGCCTCAATGAAGAGGACTTTTACTAGTGGCTTGACTTAGGAGAAATTAAGCAAAATAACAGTTAAATGATGAACAATTGAAGAATTTCATTAAGATAAAAACTTACAATGATCCAAACTCAGCCTCGTAAAGGTTTATAGCAACAATTTACTCGAAACTACTCCTATGAACGAAGTGCAGTGCAGGAATTTAAAGTGCAGGAAATGTAAAGAACAGGTATTTAAAGTGCAAGAAATGTAAAGACTGGAAATGTAAAACTGGAAAAGAAAATATGAAGTAAATGACTGGTTTGTTGGATCTGGGTCTGGGGGTTTTTTCTGGGGGCTTCCCTACTATTTATACTTGTCAAGGATGACCTTCGAACTGCACTTCAAACCGTCGAACTGCTCCTCCATGATCGCTGACCATGTTGCCTTATAAGTAGTTCCACTACACCATCATTTGCAGTTAGGCTTCCCTCCTATATTTGAATTTGAATGTGAGTAACCGTTGGAGCCACGTCACCTTGCATCTCTTTACGGATCCAATGCTACTCAGATCACGTGAGAACCAATATTAACTGCCACATGTACGATGAGGATCAAAGACTTGACTAGTCTTCCTATATTACCCTTACTCTGCCACGTGTCGAATTGTGATTGGCTTTTACAAAATATGTAGCCAACAGAATGTTATCATAGTAATAATACTCAAACCAAGTGAACTTTCTATAAGTCTCTCCAGACAACATTGGTTCAACCTTCCAATACAAATGCATTAGAAACTTGAAAAATCAAACAAGTACCTCTTAGTAAAAGTTCTAACTAGGGTAAGGTACTATTGCCCCCTTTTCTTCATGAATATATATATATATATATATGTGTGTGGGGGGGGGGGTTTAAAAGTTTAATACTATTTTTAATGATTCATTTCCTTGAATTGAAAATAGGGTCTGAATTTTGTATGCTAGTTCAATTTCCATTTCGGTTGCAATTTCAATCTAAGAAAAATTACTAAACAGATTTTGACAAAAACAAAGGGGTCTTGAACTATATACCAAGAGAAAGGAGTATCTGAAAACTCTAAACTTTCTGCTTTGCTCTGTTTTAAACTTGATTCAAGCTTTCTCTGCTTCAATTTAACAAACCTGGACTGAAAATCCCAAAAGCACTAGAACAACTATAGAGAGAGGAGGGTGAGAAAAACCCAAAAATAAAGAAAATGAATTTAGAATGAAACCTAGGTTCTTAAATTACATGTCTGATATATCATATGCCTTTTCCAAATTATATCTAAAAAATGCTAACTGGACTTACATGTAGAAAAAAGCATTTGCAATCATAGGCTTCAATACATTAAGCTCAAAATGGAAATCTCATCCACCCATTGTAGTGACAACATGGTTTCTCACTACTAGGTTCTCCAATTAATGTCTATCATCAAAGTAAACTAGAATAAGACAGTAAACCTTACCTGAGTGCAAACCATAGTAAAGGCCTCACATTGAGTAGGGTTCACTTTCCCTTGAAATAGAGTGCTCAAACAAAATATGATTTATTAGGTGGAGGAATAGGACTTCAATCCTGAAGCAGTGTGCAAACTATTGTCTTAATCCAGCTTAACTTAAATTCTTTAGATTCTAAATTCTCTATAGATTAAAGTTTACTCCTCTTACGTCATCAACTAAAACTATACAGTCTACAAATAATACGATATCCTCTTGAATGTTCCTAATAGATTCATTTATAATTTATAACTAACGCAAAAAGATAAAGGCTTAGGATTGATTTTTTGATGTCAACAACTTTACTGCATTTTTTTTTTTTCTTTAAAAGGACTTTGAAGCCATTATCACTCATCCATTGACTTCATAAAAAGTTAAATATTCATTTAACAACACAAAACATGGTAATCAAACAGCATACTCATAGAATTTGATCAGGTTCATAAAAGATCCCATTATCTTCTACCAATCAAATCACACTAAAAACAAAATCCTAAAATTGACATCCTTATTGGATATTCAAAACACAAAAAAAAAAGAAAGAGAAAAAGAAAAAAAAACAGCCTAATTAGGTATCCAAAACACAAAGCAAAACACTAATTCAATGTAAACAATAAACAAATCATCATAACCAACCACACACAAGCCTAATTTATACTAAATTGAATAAAAGAAACATCAATGGAATGGCCAAAAACCTAATAGCCTAAATTGAAGGATACATAAGCTGAGGCAATGTGTACTTTTCGAGAGATTGATTAAGAAGGCAAATGAGAAAGAGATGATGATGATCCTATTATTACCTCTAATGAAAGATTTAGCAGTCTCATCAAAGACCTCGTGCAAAACGAGTAAGAGAGAAAAATCCGTGAAACATCAGTCAACAAACCCTCTACTATTATTCTATCTTCTATTGATTTGTAACACACTCAAAAATCTCCAAATTTATCAAATTAAAATCAATAGTGACTTAATGCTTAACACAAAAACACAAACTCACACTCACACATACATATATATATACACATTTTGAAAGTAGAGATTTGAAGCAAAATTGCAAACTAGAGAAATATGAGATTATCGGAGTTGAAGAGTTCAAGATCTTGAGGAAGACAGCTACTTCAATTCTTGCTTGGACCTCAATAGAATAAATTCAATTTCAAACATCGATATTCACAGCATATACATAATATGTGTAGTAGAGGTGCTGATTTGAGAAGATCATAAGGAGAGAGAGCACAAGATTAAGAGAGAGAGAGAGAGAGAAAGAAATAGAGAAAGAGAGAGAGAACGAGATTGAGAGATTCTGTCATGACCCAAACCCGCCCCTATAGATTAAGGTCATAATCGGCCAGTAATCATGAGATCACCTACGGTTTTAAACCTAATATCAATTAATAATTAATAATATGGGGCCAGATGCGGAAGCACACTTAAAAATTTTGTCCAATGAGCTATGCTTACATGGCATATCAAAACATTTCACATAACTTAATAATAACTCACACCACATATCAGTAGTTGACATCTTGTATAACCAAGATCATTCAAACACATAGTTAGCTAGACCAAAAGCTTATACACATAAATGGTCTATCATGACCAATAGAAGTAGCAAAAGAAATACAAAAAATCAAAAACAAAGCCTCTTGCGCGAGGCACTTGGGCTGACTTCACAAAACTCGAGTTCCTTTCTTAAATTCCACTAAGGCTGGGGTTCAACGTCCCTTTGCTTACCTACATATATATAAATAAGAGTGAGCTAACACCTAGTGAATAATATCAAAATAAAGAGGTTAATGAATGAGATTCGCTCATAAATGAGTCATACTTATAATGTACACATTTGAACCACTATTCTCATTCACATCAGATTTACAAACCTCAATAAGGCAAAGCGACATTGGGTCCAATTCTTATATAAAACAAACGACCTTGGGTCCATCTATACAAAACAACCTTTGGTCCAACCAACTCTTTATTCAAAACGACCTTTGGTCCAATTCAAACATATCAAACGGTCTCGGGCCTATTCTCTTTATATTTATATCCATACGTATTTCATATTCATGATCATAATCCCTTTCATTTAAATGGCCTTTGGCTCATCACGGTATTCAAACATATCAAATGACATATTCAAACGGCCTTTGGCCCATCTTTACATTCATGTCTAACGGCCTTTGGTCCAATCATCCATGTCCGACGGCCTTTGGCCCAATTCAGATATATCAAACATATCAACGGCAAACGGCCTTAGACCCAATTTAGATATATCAAACGTATCAAATGGCCTTATACAAAATTAGACATATAGAATACTCATTCATATTTCAAATCAACAAATCCATGAAGCTTATACAGAAGTAGCATTTGAAAAGTAACATACTTGAAAATATCTTTACTAAGATATTACTCACAGTGTTCTGCCGGTGGATTTGCCCTTGAGCTCGACCCTACACATTACATAACACATATGGGTCACAAACGATTCAATCCGTTCTTAATTCATACATTCCTCTTAGGCTTCTTTCTTATCAGTTTAACTCATTCATAATGCCTAATGCATGCCTAAGAGTGCTTAGAAATGAAAGAGAACGGAAAATGAAACATATAGCTACTTTTCAAAATTTCAGAAACAGGGCTCCCCGCTCGAGCGTGGCTTTGGCCGCTCGAGTGGACCCCTTTGGTCTGCAAAAATACTGGTTGCCTTATTTTTATGCTCGAGCGTGAATTTGGGCGCTCGAGTTGAAAGTCACACTACATGGCTCCCCGCTCGAGCGGACATCAATGTCTGCAAAAATTCTGGGAGCTCGCATTTCATGCTCGAGCGGCGCTTTCCCCACTCAAGCGGACATGCCAAATTCTGGGTTTTTCCAGCAACCATTTTGAGCTTTAAGCTCGACCCCAAGGCTCCAAAACTCATATTCTTGATACAAAAACATGGAGAAACATCATACAACACAAGGACATCAATAATTGGGAGCCAATTGACTAAAGTCATGGTTTATTTCTCAAATCACTTCAAACTCTTCTTGTTGATTTCAAAACTCATGTACTCATTTTCATACAAATTCCATATCCTTATCTATCATTCATGCATGTAAATTCTTGACTTCAATTCTATTCCAAATGGTACAAATGGCTCTTAAAATCATGAAACTCATGGAAATCATGTATGCATATGAGATTTGGAGCTCAATTCTTCTTGTTCTTCATGACTTGTGTTTGAATGTATAAAATTATGGCAATTATGCTCATGCATGTACATATAAGCTTCAAATTCAACAAATTCAATTCAAATTATGTTCTTGATCACCATCAAGCCTTGAATTCACAAAATTACAACCTTAAGCTCATAAATCTTTGCTCAATTAATCACCTAGGCTCTTCCACTCTCACAATTGTAGTCAAATCTTTGAGTCTAGCCTTCCAATTTCACAAATTTTGAGCCAAACACACAAATCTCCTCCTTTCTCTCTCTAGAGTCAGCCTTTCCCTCTCTCTCTAGAGTGTGACTTCAATTTGAGTTCAACCCAATGAATATAAGTGTATATTGGCCCTTTTTATAGTCTCTCTCTTAATCAAATTGATTAGAGTTAAATAATAGAGCTTAATTAATCATTCCGAATCTAATTATTTAATCCGAATCAATTTCTGATTAAATTTCACCATAGGCTCTAAAAATTACGCTAATCTCAATGGCGTGATCAATTTCGGTTTATGTGGCCAATAAGGCCTTCAATTTTCAGTTCAAAGCACAGATTCTAACAGATTTTCCTACGGTGCATATATACAAAACCAAAATCATATATGATCATGCAATTAACACCCAAATTCAGATTAAGCACATAATTACAAACATAATCATGATTAATTGGCATAGTACAGGACACGGTTATTACAATCTTCTCCCCTTTAGGAAGTTTAGTCCTCCAAACTTATTTTACCTTTAGTCGAAAACAATTCAAAATACTTTTTATTCAAAAGTTCCAATCCTTTTGATAGTTATTTGCTCAGTCTCAAAATCAAACAACACTCTACTCTCAACCAGTCAGAAACTTACCTTTTCCTCCATACAAGGCTTTGTATGGTGCCACACTGAAACTAGAGTGTAAGTTGTTGTCGTAAGCAAAGTTTGCCAATGATGGATAGATTTTTCCAACTTCCCTGAAAATCTAATACATACATTTGGAGCATTTCTCCCAGAATCTAAAAAAAGTTCTTTCGGATTATAAATCAATTTGCGGATGGAAAGCAGCGTTGAATAACAATTCAGTTCCCATTGCCTCTTGAAGGCTTGTCAGAATCTAGACACAATTTAGGATTCCTATTTTGCATCCAGAAACAGAGAGAGATTGGAGTAGCTCCGCCTATATTTGATGTTCGACCTTGACTCGTTGGCACCGAAAATATTTAGACACAAATTCAACAATTTCCTTCTTCACAGTAGGTCACTAACATATTTATTTCAAATGTTAGTTAACTTTACCATAGAAGTTTGGTCTATTTCCTTGTCACAGAAGTTCGATTTATTCTTTAATAATTCCGCAATTCACAATCCAATTCGGTATTTAGTTCAATGACTCATCACAGTTATCCAAGATCAATTAAAAGTTTTCAGGAAAATAAAGTGGATCTAGACACTGATTCCTGAGTCAACAAAGGTAACAACGAAGTAATCAACCACACGACGTACATAACTCATATATCCCCATAATATCGATTGTAAAGTACAATAACATCAAAGCAATCAATTTCTAACATATTACACGTGTTCTCAATCATTCAACAGTTTACAGTTTACAATTCAATTCAATGTTTGGTTCCCTGTTCCACCAAGTCTTTCAATGTTACCTGATAGTCGTTAATGAGCATAAAGCAATTCGTATATTATTCCCATGACATCCAAGGTAATATCGGAGGAGTCAATCACATGTTAAGCACAATTTACACATCCTTAAAGCCCCAATTGCAGAATAGAATGGCATTGAGCAGTCATTTACAGGGCGCACTAAATTCACACACTTTCGGATAATCGAGGTTTTCTAATCCCAATAGTGTTCACAATCAAAACTATTCGTGGTTAACAAGTATCGTAACGTAAATTCCCAACATCTGATAACACTGAAACAACTATTCTCCCATACAAAACAAAACATATTTCAACCAGTCAAAGGTAAATGTTCAGTACTGTTTATAATCAAATCGATTTGCCGTCATCGATTCCCATGGCGTCGAATAGATAAAAATTCAGTAGTATGGAAGCAGTCATTCCTTAAACATCCAATTACTAGATTTGCATAATTCTGTTCATTTATAACATGTATGTCTCCAACAATTAAAGGTTGGTTCTTAATGGTGTTCATGGTTAGATCGGTCTGTTGATAGCCCACATAAAGTCTTCTAAATAAGTCAAGTATTCCAAACGGATTCAAGTTTTGGGTCTATCAGTTTTCTCGTCAAGAATAATTTGGTTATTTATTCATGAACAATCCGTAATCCCCTTAACAAAATTAAATCAGATAGAGGTTGTTATCAAATCAATCCAGGCAAAGGTCTTGTCAAATTAAATTAAACAAAGGTCCTATCCAATTATATCAAATGCGGGTCCCATCAGGCCAAATCAAACAAAAGTTCTATCAGATCGAATCAGATAAAAGTTTTCTCAAATAGGGTACATTTGGTTCTATAAGGCACACTTTGTTTGCTTAGGTACATAGTCAATAGTTTCACAATTGTCCTAAGTTCATCAGTTCTCAAAATCATGTCAGAGTCATTCATCACAACTGTTCATATCAAAGTAATTTAGGTCATGCACAATATGGCATCGTCCACATAAGTTCATGTGTAATTACATATGCATGCAGTTGTTTATATTAGAAGGTATGTATCATAATCAATATAGCAGTTCCCAAATAAATCTGATATGCAAGTACATGGTGCACAGTAACACATTAAACAAAGTTCCTCGGTTGCACATACTATAGGATTTGTTACGCAAAAGTTCCAAATCAGTCACAAAAGCATAGGTTTACGAGTCAAGCCTAGTATAGTCACATAGTCCAGTCAATTTTCTACCAATCAAAATACATGATCTCACAATTTATAGAGTTCATTATTTAGGGTGCTCAACTCAGTCACATGATCACAGAGTCATAATTCCAGTGGTTTAGTCATTGAAGACAGTGATATAACAAATCACCCTGAGCATAGGTTTAGATGTATATGTGCATGTACAGAGTTAATCAATATCCCAATACGTATTTCACAAATTTCCCAAATGGGACAGATACATACAGTAAATAAGGTATTGATCCTGTGGGTCTGACCAATCTAGTTACACATATAGCAGATATGAAAGAATGCGCCAAATCAAATCAAATAATATCCCAAGCAAAGATGTACACATGTACCAGTCCGAAATCAGTCAACATATAGACATTCGTTAATAAACAGTATAAATACTTGGGATAGCGGTCGTAGTATTCTGAGTGCTTTCTGGGACGAGTGCAATTACTTTATCTTGATTATCAATTCCTACCATTGGTATGAATCTAACTGAGGTAGAGGATCTATTCACATTTTGTTTATTTCGGGGACAGTTCCTTACCAGATGGTCCATTTCACCACATCTATAACAAGCCCCAGAAATTCGATAGCAAACTCCTCGGTGTTTCTTACCACATTCGTTACACGTTGGCACTGTATTCCTTGTAGAGTTTGATGTGCACGATGATCCCGTATTTTGCTTTTTATATGATCTTTTCTTTGAAAAAAAGCCTTGTCTCTTGCTTTTCCATTCAGAAGGTCGGTTCATGTTAGCTTCGGTCATCCGTGTTCGGTTTAGCACCTCAACATATTTTGTGACTTCTAACACATTCACTTGGTGCTCTTGCGCTGGTGGTGGCAAAGGTTCTTGCCGTAGCGGCAACTGATGTTGTTGTCTTAAGATCTCTGCCATTTCTTATACTATTCTTTCCAGTCTATCAAGTCGGGCTGTAGAAGAGTCTGCTAACTCATATGCCCTTACTTTAAGCCATGCTAAATACTGGAATGCCCAATACAGAAATAAACACGGATACACATAGGTACATTCGCACATAGGCACATCATTATATTCTCATTTTACATGTCGGCAAGACACAATTAATCACATACGTAATAGATGATTGCATACTTATCATATATCGCGTGCTGAACACTTACTAAGCAATTATACACTTAAACCATATTCATATTCCACATAGACACCCATTTACAGAATCGAATGCACATAAACAACTTTTCATGATTCGTATGTTCATGTACGTGCATTATAACAAAACAAGACTTGTTGTACACATTAATGCAACAATTCATATCTCATGTAATCACAAGTTCTCAATGCTTACATCAGGTACTTATCAAATGGATGCATCTTAAGTCTTTTCTAGACACCTTATGGCTTATTTGGACAAGTGTATGAGTTATTAACTCGTGCCCTGATACCATTATGTCATGGCTCAAACCCGCCCCTATAGATGAAGGTCATAACCGGCTAGTAATCATGAGATCACCTATGGCCTCAAACCTAATATCAATTAATAATTAATAATATAGGGCCAGATGCGGAAGCAAACTTAAAAATTTTATCCAATGAGCTATGGTTACATAGCATATCAAAACATTTCGCATAACTTAATAATAACTCACACCACATATTAGTAGTTGACATCTTGTATACCCAGGATCATTCAAACACATAGTCAGCTAGACCAAAAGCTTATACATATAAATGGTCTATCATGACCAATAGAAGTAGCAAAAGGAATACAAAAGATCATAAACAAAGCCTCTTGCGCGAGGCACCTGGGCTGACTTCACAAAACTCGGGTTCCTTTCTTAAATTCCACTAAGGCTGGGGTTCAACGTCCCTTTGCACACCTACATACATATAAATAAGAGTGAGCTAACGCCCAATGAATAATATCAAAATAAAGAGGTTAATGAATGAGATTCGCTCATAAATTAGTCATACTTATAATGTACACATTTGAACCACTATTCTCATTCACATCAGATTTACAAATCTCAACAAAACAAAACGACATCGCGTCCAACACATCATATCCATATGCAAACGACCTCGGGTCTAATTCTCATATAAAACAAACGACCTTGGGTCCATCTATACAAAACGACCTTTGGTCTAACCAACTATTTATTCAAAACGACCTTTGGTCCAATTCAAACATATCAAATGGCCTCGGGCCCAATTCAAACATATCAGGCGTATCAAATGGCTTCGGGCCCATTCTCTTTATATTTATATCCATGCGTATTTCATATTCATGATCATAATCCTTTTCATTCAAACGGCCTTTGGCCCATCTTTACATTCATGTCTGACGGCCTTTGGCTCAATCATTCATGTCCGACGGCCTTTGGCTCAATCATTCATGTCCGACGGCTTTTGGCCCAATCATTCATGTCCGACGGCCTTTGGCCCAATCATTCATGTCCAACGGCCTTTGGCCCAATCATTCATGTCAAACGGCCTTAGGCCCAATTCAGATATATCAAACATATCAACGGCAAACGGCCTTAGACCCAATTCAGATATATCAAACGTATCAAACGACCTTATACAAAATTAGGCATATAGAATACTCATTCATATTTCAAATCAACAAAACCATGAAGCTTATACAAAAGTAGCATTTGGAAAGTAACATACTTGAAAATATCTTTATTAAGATATTACTCATAGTGTTCTGCCAGTGAATTTGCCCTTGAGCTCAACCCTACACATTACATAACACATATGGGTCACAAACGATTCAATCCGTTCTTAATTCATACATTCCTCTTAGGCTTCTTTCTTATTATTTTAACTCATTCACAATACCCAATGCATGCCTAAGAGTGCTTAGAAATGAAAGAGAACGGAAAATGAAACATATAGCTACTTTTCAAAATTTCAAAAACATGGCTCCCCGCTCGAGCGTGGCTTTGGCCGCTCAAGCGAACCCCTTTGGTCTGCAAAAATACTGGTTGCCTTATTTTTACGCTCCAACGTAAATTCGGGCGCTCGAGCTGAAAGTCACACTACATAGCTCCCCGTTCGAGCGTGAATATCCCTGCTCGAGCTGCTCGAGTGGACATCAATGTCTGCAAAAATTCTGGGAGCTCGCATTTCACGCTCGAGCGGCGCTTTCCCCACTCGAGCGGACATGCCAAATTCTGGGTTTTTTCAGCAACCATTTTGAGCTTCAAGCTCGACCCCAAGGCTCCAAAACTCATATTCTTGATACAAAAACATGGAGGAACATCATACAACACAAAGACATAAGTAATTGGGAGCCAATTGACTAAAGTCATCGTTCATTTCTCAAATTACTTCAAATTCTTCTTGTTGATTTCAAAACTCATGTACTCATTTTCATACAAATTCCATATCCTTATCTATCATGCATGCATGTAAATTCTTGACTTCAATTCTATTCCAAATGGTACAAATGACACTTAAAATCATGAAACTCATGGAAATCATGTATGCATGTGAGATTTGGAGCTCAATTCTTCTTGTTCTTCATGACTTATGCTTGAATGCATAAAATCATGGCAATTATGCTCATGCATGTACATATAAACTTTAAATTCAACAAATTCAATTCAAATTATGTTCTTGATCACCATCAAGCCTTGAATTCACAAAATTACAACCTTAAGCTCATAAATCTTTGCTCAATTACTCACCTAGGAGCTTCTACCCTTACAATTGTAGTCAAATCTTTGAGTCTAGCCTTCCAATTTCACAAACTTTGAGCCAAACACAAAATTATCCTCATTTCTCTCTATAGAGCCGGCCTCTCCCTCTCTCTCTAGAGTGTGACTTCAATTTGAGTTCAACCCAATGAATATAAGTGTATATTGGCCCCTTTTATAGTCTCTCTCTTAATCAAATTGATTAGAGTTAAATAATAGATCTTAATTAATTGTTCCGAATCAATTTCTGATTAAATTTTACTATAGGCTCTAAAAATTATGCTAATCTCAATGGCGTGATCAATTTCGGTTTCTGTGACCGATAAGGCCTTCAATTTTCAGTTCAAAGCACAGATTCTAACAGATTTTCATACGGTAAACAGATACAAAACCAAAATCACATATGATCATGCAATTAACACCCAAATTCAGATTAAGCATATAATTACAAAACATAATCATGATTAATTGACATAGTACAGGACACGGTTATTACAGATTCATACAAGTCGTATTACTGTGAAACCGAGAGAGAGAGAGAAAGAACAAAATAAGGGATAAATTGGTTATTTGCGACGGCTAATCAGGTGGTTGCAATTTATATGGTAGCAAAAGGTCATTTTTCTAGTAATGTAAATCTAATTTAAGCGAGGTATTTTTATGTCTATGAGGTATTATCTTTTTGGTTTTTACCCTGCAACTTACAGTGAGATTTGGGATTGTGCATTGGTTGTAAACCTACACAGATCAATTTCTTATATATTTGTTGATTTGGTTGTATTTGTCATGAATTATGTTTGGATTACGGGTAGTTTATGTATTATCTAAATCTTAGGAGATTAATATCATTGAATTTTAAAGCACTATCTTGTTATATTACAATTTATTTATTTTTTTTATTATTATTACATATTGTTAATCTGTGGTACAATGCTTAAAAGACTATTAGACCATGTTTGTTATCTCTCATGAGTGGTAAGATTGGAGTGATAATGAGGTTAAATCTGTAAAAGTATGTTTGGTTGAGAAAATTGATAAGTAGATTATTAGTCTAGCCGAATTGATAATCCCCCTATGCAACTGGATTTACAAAGTTGGAGGAGGCATGAGATTGAAACAATAGTAAGGACATTAAATGCTATTTTATTATTTTATTATTTTTATTTTTTTAATCAGGTGCAACCTGTTATTTGTAAAATAAAAATTATATTTGTTTTAGAATTTTTTTAATATATTTTTTTATTTTATATAAAAATAATTTAACAATCCTATTACTAATCATTACTCGTACTATCATTAAAATAAACACACTTTTACTTAATTCTCTCATTAACAATTTTTATATTAATAATTTTTTCACTAACAATTCCATCTAACCTAATCCACCAAATAAAGGTGACCTTAGAATCAACTCATTACTAAAATTGCTTGATTATTGTATACATATAAGTTGTTTGATGAAATACTTATATGAGCCGTCCTTTTGAAGCTGGAATTATTGGCCGTGTGGTGATTTAAAATTAGGTGGAATAGCAACCGAAGTTGTAATTGTTGTCCATTCATACTACATCCTTTATAATTTGCTAAATTTGAATAAATATGAAACTAATTATTAGAGTGCAACATTCCCCCCCTCCCCTCCAAATACAATCTAAGAGACTAATTAGCACGAAAGTACTAAAAATTAATGGTGAAATTTTTAGGAAATGTAGTCATGCACTCCCCTTTTATCTGGAAAAAAATTATAAATTTTTATAGTTTTAATTACGAACAATTGTGCAGTTACAAAGGAGAGAATAGTAAGAATAGTTCCAGTTATGAATTATTATAATTATGTCATGAATATTAAAAAGTTATAAATCATTGTGATTTTATTATGAAATAGAAAATGTTAAGTTTTAAATTTTCTATCAAACAGAGGATGAAATGACCACTGGGGGTGTGGGCCCGATGGAGAAAAGCATTACTCTCCTGCGAGTCAAGTTCGACCTCGCAGCGAAAAATCTGAATTTTCTTTTTCTCTTCTTCTCTCCTCTCAACATCGTCCTTTCAAACTTCTTCTGGTGTGGTTAGGGAGATGATTGAATTCCCAGGTGGTTGAAGGTGGGGGTGGGCACTGGTGAGGTTAATTCTGGCTGATTCGGGCCATTAAAAAATTTAAAAGTAAGTTTTTTTTTTTTTTTTTTTTTTTTTCAAAAAAAAAAAACAGAGGATGAAATGTTATTATCCTATTTTTTGTTGTAACCTTTTACCAACGTGGCAGCATGACATCCTGCAGGCGGGAAAATACTAACCCTAAACATTTTCCCAGAGACTTTCCCGCTAAAACTAGAAAGTGATCGCCTCGCCACCATTTTTTTTTAATTTTCGAACGTCTCTGGCAAACCCTCGACGCAACGAACTTCATCCTTCACCTGTCCTTGCGAATTCAAACACGTCGTAAGCATCATTCTTCAATTCTTCGATAATCCACTCTGTTTATATATATATATACGTATATGTATTTTGTTGTTTGTTTGCCGAGAAAGTGAAATTGAAGTACTGAAGGCTGTCTTTTTGATTTGGGGAAAAAGTTTAGAACTCAAGAATGCCTAGAGAAGAATCTGAGAATGGTAGAGATGACATGTTAATTGACGGATGTGAGCCTGAACAGCCTCGAGGAAACTCTGTTCCGGATGGGTTCAATACGAATTACCTCAAAGTTTACTATGGTAATTGCTTCTCCATTTCGATTATGAACTGTTTGGTCAATTTGGGTTTTAATAGTTCAGCAGATTTATCCTGATTGAGACTTAATTAGCTTGCCATTGATTGTTAATTAAATTTATTTGATGAAATAAAGAATTGGGTAATACTGAAACTGGTTTACTGAATAACTTTATAATTGTGTTGATCTCTTGGTTGGCTATTTCATGAGATGTTTGGTTTGGGATCATATATTTGGTAGTAGATGTGAAGTTTTTGTAGCTCTATCAAATGTAAAATTATGCCTAATGTTGGGGTTTATGGAGCCTGATAGTACTGAACATGGGGCCCTGGGGTTCGAGGGGACCTGCCCCGAGGGTAGGGGGTCTCGATTTTTTCTGAGCTTCCGGATGGTAATCCTGAAGTGCGGGTTCGAATCCCGCTCGTGAGCACATGCAAGAAAGTTGTGAACTGAGAATTAAATTAAAAAAAGAGCAAAAATGTTTGAGACCCCCCTTCCCTCCCACCCCCTTTCCCTCCCATTGGCCATTTTTTCTTTTCTATTTTTTTTCTTTTCCTTCTCCTCCAATCACCACCCACCATGTGTGTGTGGGGGGGTGGTGATTGGAGGGGGTCTCTATCAATGCTCAAAAAAGACTAAGCGTCTAGTTTTCCAGCTCCGAAATATAGGTCTGATTAGAAAATGAGTACTAAGGGTAGCTTGGTAATTGTTGATGTAACCCTAGCGCTATATAAGGTGTTGCTTTTTGTAGTAGTTGATTGTACTCTCGTTTCATTCTCTTTGATATAGTGAAACTGGTGTAAGCTGTGGACATAGGCAATCTTACCGAACCACGTAAATCTGTGTCATTTCTTGTGTGAGATTTTTCATTTTCTTCTTGCTATTGTTTGTGTGTTTGGTTATTTCTTAACTCCTAATTCTATTTGTGTGAGTCTATGATTAATATACTGATGATTACTCACGACGGGCTTGATGTTAAATGTTTGCTAATTTATTGTCATCTCTTGTAAAAGGTTTAATTTTTATTTATGGCAGGGAAGCTTTTTCCACATCATGATATATTTAAGTGGATGTCTTATGGAAATGGTAATCCAAATTCCCTGTTCAGCCCCTTCTCTCTCTCCCTCCCTCTCTTTTACTTATGTTTTGTTGATATTATTGTGTTATAACCATATGTCTATAGATGGAAAGCATCCTGCATGTGACCGGTCATACTTTGGACGGAGAGAGTTCTCTTTCACATTGGATAATGACATATATCTGCGATTTCAGTCTTTCAACAGTGCATCTGAACTGGAAAATTCCATCAACGAGAAGTGTCCAGTTAAAATAGATATTGGGCCCGTATACAATGTGGATGTAAGATTTGTATACTTCATTTTTGCACCAGCTAAAGCTTAATTTAGTTTGTCAGATGATTTTAATGCTGTTTATAAGGTTCCTAGGTTAAGTGTAGATGATCAATAACTTTAAATGTATCCCTTTGCTACTTCACATACTTCATTTTAATCTTTTAAGTGATTCCATATTGCATGCTGTCACTAGTGTGTGTTGCAATTTATAATACGAGATTCTTATTTTTCCTGTTCCTTAATTTAGAGTTCTTCACCGTGCTTGCTAAAACTTTTTATTGATTGCTTGTTTTTGTGTTCCACAGCCTGCAAAGAGGCATGCCTATGCACAAGCTGGTGATAATGGTTTTGCTCCAGTGGAGAGGGAACTTATTTTTGATGTAGTAAGTTAACCAGTTTCTGAAAAGTTGCAACCTAATTAATTGTGAATATAACATCTCGGTCTGTGACAAGCTTATGGTACATTTTCCACCCAGGATATAACAGATTATGATGATGTTAGATATTGCTGCTCAGGCGCTGATGTTTGCTTGGATTGCTGGCCACTAATGACGGTTGCTGTTAAAGTGATTGATACTACTCTCAGAGGTTGGATTATTGTGCATTTTTATTCCATATTTTCGTACAAAGGTTTAGCAGGGTTGCATGTCTGTAAGATCTAAATACCACTACAAAAACACTGTAACAGTCATGATAAGTGACAAAGCACTTGTGACTTTTATGTTACACAGATAAATTACTGTAAAGTAGCTGTCATTTGAAACAGAAATCATCAATGGAAGCCATTAACTTGTTATCTTATGCTGCTAATGGTGTTACTTTCTGCTAATGGAGGCGTAGATGAATATTTACTTTCTGCATATATACAAGTACAGTGAACTGTTTTTAAGAAGTACATAGTATATATGCTTTGTATTTCTCTTTTATGCCTCCATGGCTCATATATCGTACTGCATTTGGTGTTGGAATTGATCTTATGCTATTTGAGTTTACATTATTTTACACGGGTTTTATTGTATTTTTACTTGTGAGAAACTTCTACATGGAGGAAACATGTTCCTTGCTACATTCCTCCTGATGATCAATATTTGACATTTTTGTCTTTTTAATTGATTAAATCATATTACCATAAATGTATCTTGTGCTGCAAACTTTTTCTTTTGGAAAACTGTTGTAGATTGGGGATTGTAGTGTTAGCTTTTTTATATTCATGTGTATGTACCTGTTAGTTATTTATTATGAGCTCAATTGTTTGCTAAGATTACAATTCTCACTAATATCTAATGCAGATGACTTTGGCTTCAATCACGTTCTGTGGGTGTACAGTGGCCGACGTGGTGTCCATTGCTGGGTTTGTGATGAGAAGGCCAGAAGGTAAATGCCTCAAATAGTTTGGAAAGTGAAAGTTCCATTCATTTTGTTGCTATTTGTGTTATCATTTTTGAAGGTTTAAAATCTACTGCCGTAATCCCCAGGTTGAATAATGAACAGAGGGCGGCTATTGCCGATTATTTCCATGTATATAAGGTTGCTTGCTACTGTTTCTGAATTCAATAAGGTTTTCAGCAAATTGTCTGTAGCATGAGGTTTAATGGAAATATATCTTTGACACTTTTGTTCAGGGCAATGAGAATAGTCATAAAAAGGTTTCTCTGACAGGTCATGCACTTCATCCTTTCCTTGCGTAAGTGGTTAATTTATATCATTGATCTTCTCTCTCTGTATTTGTCTATTATTATATTCACCAAATTTCATTCAATCGTTGCAGAAGATCATACACTGAGGTTTTGAAAGGTTTCTTTGAGGAGAAATTGCTATCTAGTCAAAATTTGTTTTCAAATGAGGAGAGATTTGAAAAGATCCTGGAGATGATTCCTGATGAATGTACACAAATTTGATTTGTATCAATTTTTGTCTCTGTTCTTTTTCTCAAATAATACACAGTTCTGTCATTTCCTGCAAACATTGTATGCATAATTAGAAGTAATCTTTGCAGCTATTACTTCGGAACTTCGGGGAAAGTGGCAGGAAAGCAGGCGTTCCTCCATTTCAAAAGAAGACATTAATGTTGTTCGATGGGGGCAACTAAAACAGATGCTGCAATCTGGGAAACAGAAGGTGCAAAACTACTTTCATAATATAAACATCTTATCTTAAAAATGGCTGACTTTGTGGTGGACTTGTGTTATTTTAAATTGATCAGTCTAGACTAGACTAGACCAATGCTGATCCATTTTGTTGCTTGTGTATCTCTTTCTATGACATTCATCGGCCTATACATTAATGTTTTGTGCCTTTTCTAAGCAAGACTTATATATAGATTTTGCATTCCATCTCTCAAGTTTCAAGAGTTAGTTTGACAATGTATGTGTGCTGGGACGAGCATTATTGTCAAAGTTACAAACAGAACAATTTTGTTTGGCACCTTATCCTGTGCTTGTAATTTGTAAGAAAATTTTTGTTTCGTCCATTTTCATATTCAGGGTCAGGGGCTTCGCCGGTGTGTTGAAGAGATTGTGTTCTCTTATGCTTATCCTAGACTTGACATGGAGGTTTGTAGAACATTTCCATCTTCCTCATGCTCTTTATGGTCATCCACTGTGTGTTAGTTTAGTAAGAAGTGTGTACTCCATAGGAGTTTAATTCTATTCTTTGTACATCTATAGTGTGTACTTTACATGGAACTTATTTGGATATATTTCAGGTTTCAAAACATATGAACCATTTGTTGAAGGCACCATTCTGCATACACCCCAAAACAGGTTGGTATCTATTACTTGCGATAGGAATAGCCAGGAAATTGGAAAGTATTCGCTTGCTATTTGATATAATGCTTGAGAATAGCAAAAAACACTGAAAGTTGTTTAAAGATGAGAATTTTAGTATTATTTTCTATTTTCCTTGTTTGGAAACAGGCTATTTTAGTAACTTTTTGACTTTTTCGCTAAAATATGAGGTAAAAAAAAACTATTATGTTTGGAATGACTTTTTAGTTTTTTATGAAAAGATGTACAAAAAGTAGAAAGAAAAATGAATCTTTGACTTCTTGATATAAGTTATAGGCTTTTTGATTTTTTTAGTAACTTTTTAACTTTTTTAATTAAAACACTCGCATAGTATACTTTTTAGCAATTGAGGGGTTCGTATTATTAGCATTACATATCTTCGTTGCCATTAATTTCCTTATCTTTTTTCCAGGGCGTGTATGTATTCCTATAGATCCAAATCATTGTGAAGAATTTGATCCTACAACTGTACCAACCCTTTCCAAGGTATGCATGTACCAAATATGATACGCCAATCAAATGCTTACAACACAAGATTCAGTAGTTTTCTACTCACCTCACCTCCAAGTGAAAAGATGTGGATAAAGGATGAATACATCCTGGTTTGGTTTTAATTCAGTTTTTTATTTTATTTTATTTTATTTTATACCCATTAATTCCTGCTTGATTTTGTCAAATATGCAGCTTTTGGGCGAGCTTAACATGGGAGGTGTGAAGGCAGATGGTGGTGACGGTACTTCAACTTAAATTCAGATATAATCAGTTTTTTTATACCCATTAACAGAAGCAATAATATTAATATATTTTTTGGTTTAATGATGAACAGAATGGGATAAAACGTCTCTTGGAAAATCAGTCAGATATTTCAGGTCATCTTTTTTGCAGCCTCTGCTAAAGTCATGCAAGGTATGTCTCATTTATTTATATCCCAAGCTATATTTCATGTTTAATAATTTTTTTCCTCAAATTTTATCTTCTTTTTTTTTTTTTTACTTTAAACAAAGAGTGGTTTAAAGGAGAAAGCAACAGCATTGAAACAAGCTATTTACGATATATTGCAGGAGGAGATAGAAAGTTCCTACAGTGCAAAACTTCAGGAGTCAAAAAATTCACTGAGCTGGTAGTCTTTTCTGAGCTTTTAGCTTTCTAGGATTGTGCCGCAAGATGTAAGTGAAAATTATGTAATGTAGTCTTACTCTATTTTTATGTTGTGAAATTGTCTCGAAGAATCCAGTAGAATTAAAAAGAACATTGACAGTCGAGTAAATTATCATGATGTCAAACCATTACAGTTTCCCTCTCTATTTGTTGATCTTGGTCTTTTATTTATTTATTTTTTGTTGATAAATCTAGAACTGACTACTTTTGAGATTGAAAGAAATGATTTGGTTAAATGTTTAGCAGAATTGGAATGGATTGAAAGTAACCAAATAGTGTCTGTTGTGTTGAGAGTTGAACATTGCTTTCACTTGTACATTGCTTTCTATCTCAGTCCTAGTCAAACCACTGTACTCTGCCAGTCATGGATTTTATGCTTCTTTAATGGGCCTCATCGGCCTCACCCACCATGGGGTTCATCTATCCCATCATTTTTAATTCAAAAAGGCTAAATTTTGACATTGTTTGTCATAACCTAAAAAATCAAAAAGCAAAAATGATCCGTTGCTTGAAATTGGCCCGAATACTCAAAACGTCGTTTTGGGTTTTTTTTTTTTCCCCTTTTCTTTCTTTCTTTGTGCGTTCAAATACAAAGGGAAGAGACAAGGGAAGAGAGACAGAGAAGAGAGAAGAGAAGAGAAGAGGAGTGATTGGTTGGTGATGGCGGTCCCCTTTCCAGTAAATTTGGATTTGAGGATTTGAGGATGAAAGGGAAATTTTTTTTTTTTTTTTGTTGATGAAGATGATGATGTTGAAGATGATGATGATGTTCAAAACCTGAAGATGAAGGGAAAAAAAAAAAATTTGTTGATGAGGATGTTGATGATGTTGATTTGGATTGAAGATGAAGGGGAAAAAACAAAATTGTTGATAAAGATGTTGATGATATTGATCTAGATTTGTAGACCCAGATCTTGTTGATGTTGATGAATAAAAAAAAAATTATTCAGAAAAAAATTTATTGTTCAGAGATAAAGATGTTGATGATATTGATCTAGATTTGTAGACCCAGATCTTGTTGATGTTGATGAACAAAAAAAAAATTGTTCAGAAAAAAATTTGTTGATGCTGATCAACAATTTTTTTTTTTTTTTTTTTTTTTGTTGATGTTGATGAATCCAGCAGTGCAGCAGACACAACTCTCTCTTCTTCAAAAATTTCTTCTTTTTCATCTTCAGAAAAACGCGAAGAAAGGAGAAAAAAAAGATACCAAAACGACGTTGTTTTGGTGTCGAGCCACTCTCGAGCCACACTTTTTCGAGTTACGAATCGGAACTGATCAAAAAGTCACTATCTTATTTAAATCACATCACCTCTCTACTATATCACTTTAAACTCAACTCATATTCAATTTATATTTTATAAAAAATCAAAAAGTGTACTTATTTAAATCATTCCAAACCATCCTTCTCTATGCGCACAAAAAAGGTACAGTAGAATGTGTTAACTGTGAAGTGGAAAAGGTGCATTAGAACATGTTAACTGTGAAGTGCTTACGTGTTAGCCAAATATCACAAAATTTTGTAACCGATGTCAATTTGGATCATAATTATGTATGTGATACCCAAAATTGCTATACAAGCCTAGCAATTGCTGCACATCTTGATAGCAGCCAGATCTAATCCTAAATAATAATGTATGATGTAACTTGGCCAGAGGGTTATAGCTAGTTTGGTTGCACCTATTCCATCAAATCAAATTAAAGGATCGTGCGAACAAAGTGAATTCTATGTATTAGTGCTATTTGGTAAGGTTTATTTCTAATTTATTTTAATTTTTAACTTAATTTAAATTGTTTTGATGTTTTTGGTTCAATTTAACAATACAGATTATAACTTTTTGTAAGTCAAAAATTAACTTATTCTTTGAGTGGAGGAGAAGAAACTTAATTTATAAGTCAAAAATCAACTTAAACGCGTAGCTGAGATATGAGGGGTAAAATGACTAAAATGCCCCTTATAATTTCAAATTATTACAAGTGTGCCATGTATATAAACCAAAATACACTCATTTTTTGTCCCTTACACGAGCCAAAGAGGCTATTTCTGGCGAAGGGAATTTTCGGCGACGGGGTGATTTCTCTCTTTCTCTCTCTCTCTCACGAACTAGAAGGGCAAATCCCTAGCTCGCCATCGATGAACTAGAGCTCGCCATTGACAGCGTGACGATCGAAAGGTGACAAACCAGAGCTTGTGATCAACAACCCTAACCACACCCATCGCAATCGCAACAGATCTCTCTCCGGCGTCGCGATCTGAAACCCTAACACCCCGTCCTCTGTCGCGATCGATCGCAACAGATTCCTTCCATGCCGTCGCGATTTCAAACCCTAGTGTCCTGTCGCCACTATGCCCACTACCGGGGCTGTTGGAGAAGAAGGGTTGTCAGTGTGTTTTTAATAATAATAATAATACTAAAAATTGTTTTTTTAATTAAGCCATTAATGAAATAAATTTTATATTAATTTACACTAATTAATAATTTTAGTATTAATTGATACTAATTAAGCCATTAATTGATAATAAATTAAATTATAAAATATTAATAAATTGGTATATTTTGTAACAATTTTGTAATGATAAATTAAAAAAATATTAATTGGTATTTATAACAACTTTTAATAAATTAAAAATATATCAATTAATATTCATGTATTTATAAACTAAAATGAATATAATTTGAAATTAATTAAGCCATTACATTTTAGTATTAATTGAGACTAATTAAGCCATTACATTTTTAGTATTATTAAAAGAAACAAGGAAATGTATCAATTTTTAAGAAAATAAAATTATTGAGAAAAAAAATTAAGCCATTAATAATAAAAGAAAAAAAAATGTATCAATTTTTAATTGAAAAAAAAAATTACATTTTTATATCATTGAGACTAATTAAGAAAAGAAAAAATAATAATAAGTATTAATATTAATATTAATCGCTATTAATTATTAATATTAATTAAGAAAAGAAAGAAACAAGGAAAAAAAAAGACGAAAATGTATCAATTAAGAAAAGAAAAAATAAATAAAAGAAACAAGAAAAAAAATATTAATATTAATTGATACTAATTAATAATTTTAGTATTAATTGAGACTAAGGTCAAGTTTGGCATGTGTCCAAAAAGTTAAAAAGTCAAAAAGTTACTCAAAGAGTTAAAAAGTTAAAAAGTATTCACCAAAAGTCAAAAAGTACAGCTACACAACTCTCAATCTTAATTTTCCTCTACACACTAATTTATACGATTTTTTAATACATATTTTTTCATAAAAAATCAAAATGTTAACCCAAACAAGCATATTTTTTTTCTCAACTTTTTAGTCCAAAAAGTCAAAAAGTACACTTATTTAGGACATTCCAAACAACCCCCTAATTAAGCCATTACATTTTATCAAATGTATTAATTTTTATATAAATTGATACTAATTAATACTAATTATGTTAATTGAAAAAAATAACAAAATTATCATTTTTATATCATATAAGGGTAAAAAGGACAATTACATAAAAAATATATATTTTACAGCTTATCTACCAAACACTACTCCGCTGCTTAAATCTATAATCTCACAGCTGCACCAAACAGATTAACAGCTTATGTTCACAAGTATAAGATATAATCTGTTAAGTTATAATATATAATCACTTTCTCACAATTCTACTAAACGGGACCATTGTGCCATTCATAGGCAATGATTGTAAGGGCATCACAAACTTTTCAAAGACATGAGAGAGAGAGAGAGAGAGAGAGAGAGAGAACTCCTCACACAGCCCTGTTTTCTTAGGGTGTGTTTGATAACGTTTACGTTTTCAGTTTATATTTATAAAAATTTATAAACTGGTTTTTGTTTATTTTTAGAAAAACATAAATTACAAACACGTTTGGTAATTGAAAAAATGTTTTAAAAATTTTAAAAATATAAAAAAGAGTGAGAAATGGTAAGTGGTGACGGTGGGTGGTGGTGGTGAGTGGGTGGCTGACGGTGTCGAGTGGCAGGTGGTAGCGAGTGGGTGGTGGTGGTGGCGGCAGGTGGGTGGTGGATGGCGGGTGGTAGTAGTAGGTGGATGGGTGGGTGGGTGACGGTGGCGGATGGTGGGTGGTAGCAAGTGGGTGGTGGTGGTGATGGCGGGTGATGGGTGGTGGTGGCAAGTGGGTGGCGGACGGCGGATGGTGACAGATGGGTGGTAGGTGGTGATGGTGGGTGGGTGGGTGGTGATGGCGGGTGGATGGGTGATGGTAGCGGGTGGTGGGTGGTAACGGTGGTGGTAGCGGCAGGTCGGTGGCGGATGGCGGGTGGTGGTGGTAGCGGCAGGTCGGTGGCGGATGGCGGGTGGTGGTGGGTAGTGGCAGGTGAGTGGTAGTGGTGGGGGCAGGTGGGTGGCGTGTAGGTGGTGGGTGATGGTGGTGGTGGTGGTAGTAATGGTGGTGGGTGAGTGACAGGTGGCAAGTAGGTGGGTGGGTGACGGTGGCAGGTGAGTGGTGGGTGGTGATGGTGGGTGGGTGGGTGACGTTGGCGGGTGGTAGCGAGTGGGTGGTGGTGGTGGTGGCAAGTGGGTGGCAGATGATAGGTGGTGGTGGCAGGTGGTGGTGGTGAGTGGGTGGTAGGTGGTAGCGGGTGGATGGTGGTGGCAGGTGGGTGAAGGTGGTAGTGGTGGGTGGTAGGTGGTAGGTGGTGGTGGTGGGTGGTGGGTAGTGGTGGCGGGTGGGTGATAGATGGCTGGTTGGTGGTAGGTGGCTGGTGGTGGCAGGTGGTGAATAGTAGTGGCAGGTGGGTAGTGAGTGGTGGTGGCAAGTAGGTGGCGGGTGGTAGCGGCGGGCGGTGGATGGTAGTGGCGGGTGGTGACAAGTAGACGACAGGTGGGTAGTGGTGGTGGCGGCGAATGGTGGGTAGTGGTAGCGAGTGGGTGGCAAGTGGGTGGTGGGTGGTGGTGGCGGAAGACGGTGGTGGAAAATGGTGACGGGTGATGGCTAGTGTCGGGTGATAAAAAAAAAAAAAATTGAAAACTCACAACGAAAACACATTTTTTGTGTTTTCATTTTTTGGCCAAATTTATAAACTGAGACCACTAATTTATAAATCAAAAATTTTATCAAATAAGTTTTTATGTGAGTTTTTTAAATTTTTATAAATAAAAATAAAAAATTAAAAACGTAAGTGTTATCAAACGTCACCTTAAATTTTCTATTTTCTTAGAGTGTATCCAAAATGACGCCACAGTTTTATAGTGACAATTATGATAGTTCTGAGAAGCGAGAATTGTTTGACCGTTAAACAAAGAGAGAAACCATGGTTAAGATAGGGAAGAGTTTCTAAATAGATGCGTCTTTAAATAACTGAAATCCTTGGTTAAGACTAGAAGTGGGTTGGGTTAAATTGGGAGGTTATCCAATTTAAATTGTGCAATTTAAGTCCAATCAAAGTTGTGCAAAAAACCTATCCAGGTCCGTATTGTTACCCGAGATTGTTTGTTCAAATTCGATCCGAACTAAATTTGAATTGTTCGTATTGTAAATAAATTTTTTTTTTTTTTTGCAGCTGCATTATTAAATTATTAAAATTTAACTCTATTTATATTTTTTTAATTTAGAAAATCATTAATATTATTAAAACAAATAATTTATATAATATAAAAGAAATTTCATTATAGTAGTCTTTATAATTTATAAGTGAAAATAAGAAGAAAAAAAAAAGAAGTAATTTGTACATATATACTATAAATCAGACACTTTTTCATAAATCTTTTTTCACCTACTTATGTTTTATTTAGTTCATATTATTTTCTTACATTTCAATAAGTCCTATGGGTGACATAATTACCAAAATACCCTTAATGATATTCACATTTACAGTGTGAATGTTTCGTGATGTGAATGTTCACACCGTCAATGTGAATGTTCACACCATCAATGTTAATGTTTACATCGTCAATGTGATTGTTCACACTATCAATGTAAATGTTAGCATGTCAATGTGAATATTCACATTGTAAAATACGAATGTTCACATCACCAAATTGCTAATCATTCAAAAAATATTTATAAGTGTAGAAATATCCATAAAATACCTTAAATATGAGAATTAGAATTTGATAAATCAAATGTCCAAATAATAGGACTTATTAGAATATAAGAATATCTTATGGACTAATAGGGATACAAACACATGAAAAAGAATTTTTTAATCAATTTCTCATATTAAATATGATTTAATAATCTAAATAACTTTAAGATCATGTAATGGCTAATAATTTATATGTATATTTAATATTTTTATATATCTATATATGTATAATTCAGGTATCGGGTTACCCTGGTTGTTTGACGTCTTTGTCCAAGTCCGTCCAAATTTAATTTAGGCTTCTAAATTTTTGTCGAAACCCATATCAAATTTGAAAATATCTTTTTCGAGCCCTAAAAAAATTCAGGCTGTGTTCGGATTGCTCAGATTGAACCCGTTCAAATTACACTCTTAGGAGTTGTTTGGGATGTCCTAAATAAATACACTTTTTAACTTTTTAGACTAAAAAGTTGAAGAAGAAAATATAATTGTTTGGGTTAACTTTTTGACTTTTATGAAAAAACGTGTATTAAAAAATTATATAAATTAATATGTAGAAAAAAATTAAAATTAAAAGTTGTACAGTTGTACTTTTTGACTTTTAATAAATAGTAATAACTCTTTAACTTTTTAAATAATTTTTTTGACTTTTTAATCACGTACCAAATTTGGCAACTTTGATTGGTAGCTCGAATTTTCTTCCCCCTAATCCCCCTAATTTTCTTTTTTGGAAAACTGTTTTTTTTTTTTTTTTTTACACTTGCCTTGCATTTTTTTTTTTTTGCCATTTTTGGCAATTCGGGGGCATTCGGGGGCGGAGCTTTCGAGCTCCCCCGCTTTTCTCCAAATTTGGCCAGAGTTAAGACATGGAACAGTTTCTAAATATGTTCACTATTTTCATCAGAACAGCTAATCTCAAGATAAGTCATCATGACCAATACAATCAAGCATAGCCACCAGAAAGTACTCAAATTTCACATAAACTGCATAAAACAAGAACAACAAAGCATACCCAAAATTACCATTTACAATAACCAGAGCCTAACATGATGCTACTGACAACTTAAGAACTTATCATAGTGTTTTGGATTAAGAATTTGAATAGAGTTTGTAGAAAAAGAGAGGGAAAAAAAATCAAATATTTCCCACAAATCTCTGTTTAAATATTTAATCCAAACACAGTCTACGAAATAGAATGCTATGCTAAAGAGCGAGAACTTCCCAAATCAACTCCGGATCAAAAGACGGCATGCGCTCGAGCGAACAGTGTTCGAACTCTGATTCCTGAGCCACCGCTACCGGACACTCGCCGGAAACAGAGGCCAGCGAATTCTCCCCCTTCCAAACCCCATCTTCCGAAATGGTCGGCGATACCACCATTTCATTACTCCAACTCTGACTACCAACCACCGGAGACGACAACGATGACAACGGAGAAGAATCAATCTTCATTACTTTCTCACAAACCCCAATTTTCTTCTCACTCTTCTTAGTCTTCTCTCTCCTCACTTTTTGGCAAATTGCTTGAATCTTGGCATCAACTGCACTCTTCAGAGCATTCAGTCTTGAACAATCTCCGAATCCCAACTTCGTCACATCGTGAAGATTCGGGAAATTCAAGCGCGCGTATTCACCGCGCAGCTTATACGCTGCGCGGTCATACGCGTAGGCTGCAGCCTCGGCAGTGTCGTAAGTTCCCAACCAAACTCTTACTCTGTTCCGAGGAAGTCTAATCTCAGCTACCCATTTGCCCCAATGTCTCTGTCTCACTCCTCTGTACAGCTTTTGCTTCCCTGGACTCGTGTTATTGGCTCTGTGTACAGAGTTTTGAATTTGGTTTGTGAGGGAAAGTTGTGAAATTGAGAAATTTTTTGTGTTTTCTTCAGAGAATTTTTTAAGTAAATCTCTTTGTTGAAGATAAACAGAGGACCCTAAGGGCTCAAGAACAGGGTTGGTGATTGGAGTTGATTGGGCAGAGTAAGAGAAGATTGAATCAATGGTGTTGGTGGTGCCACCTGTTAATATCAGCTCTGATAATGAAGATCGAATACTGGCATCGCAGGAGAATGTGAACGGGACGTTGTGTTCTTGCATCCTGGGAATGTTTCTGGAAAAGTTCCGATTTTCCGGGAATATAGGAACAGGGGAAGAAAAACAGGGTATTGAAAAATTGGACCCTTTTTCGTTTTGAAAGTTGGAAATTTATGAGTGAATAGGTGGTGAAATTTGCGAAAAGTTCACTGATCCGAAGAAAAATTTGGAACAGAGAAGAATAATTGGAGAGAGATTGAGCTCAAAGATGGGAATTGTTGTTGGGTATGGAGATTAAGACTTGAATTTGAAACACAGGTAGTAGGAAGAACACAAAGCAAGCATTGAAGAGAGAGAAGATTGAAGAAGCTCTCAGATGCAGAGGGTTGGTTTCAAATTTTTTATGTGTCTGGATTTGGTCCTTTCTTGGTGTATTTATAGTGCAGAGTAGGGCTGTGCAAAATACCGTCCAATCCGTTAAAATCGCACCGATTTGCATCTATCCGTACCGCTCTAACCGCTAACCGCGGTTTAAACTTTAAAATTTATAATTCGCCAACCGAACCGCTCCGCTCCGCTATAGTTAATACGTATATATTTTTTAACCTCCAATGAAATATCAATGTAAAAATGAATATGAGAGAAATTTAAGATATGAAATTTATTACAAATTAGTGGTTATATATATGAAACATATTATGTAAAATTACTTTGTGTTATATATCTAAAAAATATTATACAAATTGGTGTTATATATTATGCAAATGTATGATAATTAGTTAGAATATTCTTCAATCCGCCAATCCGTCAAAAACCGCCCAAACCGTAATTTGTCAATCCGCCAATCCGCCAACCCGCCATTTAATTTGTAAATTTACTCTCAAACCGCCCGAACCGCACCGCACACACCCCTAGTGCAGAGGAAAGGATTTTCCATGGACCCATAAGACTTTCTCTGTGTTCAAAAGTTTGTTTAATTTCATCATAATGTAGTTAAGAAAAAGTACTTTGAAAATTATCAATAAAATGTGAAGATTAACGGATGATATAATTTTGAAAATAGTCCATTACTTATTTTTTTAGACGAATAAGATCCGATCAAGTAGCTTCTAATGTCTGATCGACCTAATTTTTAACGGGAAAAAGACAAGACCTCCCCTGGAGGAGACCTCCAACACCCTCAGTGGTTTATCAAATCATCAACCCCCACGTATTTTTTTTTTGGGAGGGAGGGGGGGTTGGGGTCTCAATCAAAGTCCGTTTTAATGTGCATGATCTTTTTAAAAGATTTTACAAAATAAATAATTTAAATTATCGAAACGGGTCCAAAATGAACCCATATGTTAAAATGTCCAACTAGAAAGGATTCATTTTGAATCTGTAAAATATTTATAAAAGGGAAAAAGGAAATAGATTACCTTGTCTCTCTTTTTTATAGAAGGGATTTGGTGATAAACTTGTCACTTTCTAATTTATCTTTCAAAATGATAAGAATTATATAGGTACTTTTAAAATTTCCTAATATTTTAAAACTTATTTTTTTTACTATACTACCCTCATATTTATCAGTTCTCCTATTAAGCCATCATCACAGTATATTTCAGAGTAAAACTTTACTTTGAAAGTACAATTTTACTCTGAATAAAAGTAAAATTTACAATAATTCAAAGTAAAATTTTATATCGTTAAACAAATCAACATGTTTTTAACCAAAATAAAATTTTACTATTACAACAAATAAAATACATTCTAAATGAATGAACCAGAGTCAAATTTTACTCTTAGATCTATTAACAAATAAAATAAAATAAAAAGGAAATTGAAAACAACATGACAACATCTACAATTCAGATTGTTTTCTAGCCTTTGAGAGAGAGAGGTGAGGAAAAATAAAATAGAAAATAGAGAGATACAAGAAAGAGGCGGATAAAGAGCTACAATTGGCTTTTTTTATCTCTATATCTCTTATCAACTTCATGAGAGAGTTCAAAACCCTAACCCTTCAATGATCGTCAATGTCTGTAGTCTATTAAAGCTCACAATGACGCTATTAACGTCGTTGGTAGCTACGAACGACAGCAGGAAGAGAAATGGAGGGAAGAGAGAGAGAAAAAGAGAACAACTGCAGTTTTCGAAGGTGGTGGTGGTGGTGGTGGTGTTGGTGGTGTTGATGGTGTGGTAGAGGAGCTAAGAAGAGTAGCACTGTGGCAACGGATTGAGAGAGATCGACAGGTGGCGACAATGGAGGGAGTGAGACCAATAGATGGCGGCGATAGGGGGGAGAGATCGACAGGTGGAGGCGAGCGACGAAGGCGATAGTGGAGCCATGGCAGAGGGATGAGAAGATTTAGTTGAGAGTATAATAGTATGATAAAATATGTAAATAATAAATTTTGTCATTTATACAAGATTTTATAATTATGAGAGGGTTTTGAAGGTATAATTTGTTTTTTAATCCTTTTAACAATAAAAGAAAGGTAAAAGGGGTTTATAGCCAAATTTCCCTTGAAATAGTCTCTCCCTACACTTGCAAATTATGCATTACAAATAATTACCACATTACATGTATTGTTTCCTCAAATATAATAATAATTCTTTCACTGTAAACTACTTGTGAGGAAGTGTTTTGATAATAACGCTCTGTGATCAAGGTGCCTTCGAGATGTCGGCTGAAATGTCACATGAGCGGGTCATATTTGCCGAGATGATTGCGGCGTTGCCGAGGTTCAGTGCGGTAATGCTGGGATCTGTGATATCTAGATAGAGGACAAAAGTCTTAAATAAGAGAAGACTTTTAGACTGGATAATGATAAGACTCTTGAAGAGTTTATCCCCATCTAACTGAGAGTTCAATATGAGTATTGTGCTTGAGTCCTATAAAGTGAGACTTCTAGGAGACTAAGACACTACTGGCTATAAAAGTAAGACACCTTCGTAGCTTTAAGGTACACTTTAATTTGTGCATTGAGTACTTGTGCGATGTCTTTGAGAGATTATTTGATTAACTTGATTGTCAGAGTGTCCTCGGATGGACGAACCACCGTGGTATTCTCATTCTTGTTGACAGGTTGTTGGCTTAATATATTTTGCCACGTGCTTTTCCGATTAAGTTCCCTGTTTAGTTATGTGGTTAGAAATCAACACCCACACTACTCTTAACTTTTTCTTCCTTCCACAAATTCATAATTTAAAAACAGTCTTAAAGGAACAACAAAAAAATCACTAATTAGAATTAATTCAATTAATCATAACTCTTATATGTCATTAGGAAATGAAGGGTTTGATTCTTGCAACAGCTAAAACTACTCTTCTCCAACTACGTCGTCCTCCAATGTATTTAAATAAATAAATAATTGAAAATCATTGCAAGGTAATAGTTAGTAAATCAAAATCAAGGACATGTTAGTTTTATATGAAAAATAGAAGGATTCACCTAATAATCTTAGCACAAAGGAGGGGATGACAAGCCATATGACATGAAGCTAAATTTCAAAAGCTCAACCTAACTGGACACACTGCTCATGAATGACTACCACCTAAACCTAACCTAGAAACAGGAGTATTAACCTCTCTTCTAGCTACTGTGGAATTCATTGATAATGTGGAAAAACAAAACAAAACAAAAAACTACGAAGGGTCCAAAGTTTGATAATGTGGCAAAAAAAATAAAACAAAACAAAACAACACAAAACTAAAATAAACTAAACTGTGAAGGGCCCAAAGCTTCAACACCCTTTTCTCACTCACACCCATGTGTTAACAATGGAATTTTGATTCTGCTACGACACGTAAATTAAACAAGAAAGAAACATACACTACAGGAAAAGACACCTACAGCGATCACTTTTGGCGACTAAAACAAATTTAGTCGCCAAAAGTTACGGATTTGGCTACCAAAAATAAATTTAGTCGGCAAAAGTCAAATTTTTAGCTACTAATTATTTTTAGTCGGGGAATATTGATTATTGGCGACTAAAAAAAATTTAGTAGCTAAAGATATCACAATTGGCGACTAAAATAAATTTAGTCGGCAAAAATGGCAGAAATTGGCGACAAAAATTTTTTTTAGTCACCGTAGGTATGAATTTGGCTACCAAATCCGTTGGTCGGCAAATGTTTTAATAAAAAATTATTTTTTGTCTTTGGCGACTAAAAATTTAGTCGGGAAAACATGATTTTTAGCGACAAAAATTCTTTTAGTCGCTGTTGGTACACATTTGGCTACCAAATCCGTTGGTCGGCAAATGTTTTAATAAAATATTAATTTTTGTGTTTAGCGACTAAAGATTTAGTCGGGAAAACATGATTTTCAGCGACAACATGATTTTAGTCGCTGTAAATATACATTTGGCTATCAAATCCGTTAGTCAGCAAATGTTTTAATAAAAAATTAATTTTTGTCTTTGGCGACTAAACATTTAGTCGCCAAAAGTTGATTTTCTTTTATTGTATTTATTTTTTACACAATTAAATAAATCTATTTTTTTAAATTAAATAAATAAAATATCAATAAAAATATATGTTATTTTTTAATTAAAATTTTAATTAAATTTATTTTTAAAAATATTAATAATTAAATAATGAAATTAAATAAAATAAAACATCAACAAAATTTAAATATTTTGTGGCAGAATTTAAATAATGAAATTAAATAAAATATTACATCAAAAAAAATTAATTAACGGGTTGAGCTGACTCAGAATTTTTTTTTAAAATTTTTTCCTTATTTTTTTTTAATTTTCTTTCTTATTTTCTTATATATAAAATATAAGAATATAAAATTAAAAGCTCAATTTGTGATTATATTTTTCAGTAAAAAAAATATTAGGACAAATATTTAAGATAATTTATAATTTTATTACTTATATTTTTATTTAAATATCATTTTAATATATTTGTTACTTTTATTTGAATTTTTTTGTTACTTTTAATATATTTTTTACCCACTGAATTTTATTTAAATATCTTTCTATCTCTCTCGATCTCTCTCGTCCATTTCTCTTCTCTCTCTGTCTCTCTCTTTTTCTGTGTCTCTCTCTCACTCATCTCTTTTCGCTTTATTTCTCTCTCTTTTTGTCTATCTCTCACTCATCTCTTGTTTCTCTCTCTCTCTTTTTATCTCTTCATCTATCTCTCTCTATCTCTTTTTCTATCTATCTCTCTCTCCTTATCTCTCTTCCACTCATCAATCTTCTCTCTCTCTGTCTACTTGTCTATTTGTCTATTTCTCCCTCACTATGTTCGCCTTGCTCACTCTCTTACTCCCATCTTCTCTATTTATTGAGCTCATTCTCGATTTATCGATCCACTATAAGAAAATACACTTTTAGCAACCACTTTGTCTGTCTCTCTCTCTCGCTCATCACTCTATCTCTGTCTCTCTATCTATCTCTCTTTTTTATCTGTCTCTCACAAAATTAAAATATTTTAAAAATATTTAAATATTTAAAATATTTAAAAAATTGATTTGAATTAAGTTTTGAAAAGAGTTTTGAATTATCTGTCTTCTTTATTTATTGAGCTCCCTTTCGATTTATCGATCCACTATAAGAAAATGCACTTTTAGCGACCACTTTGTCTCTTTCTCGCTCATCACTCTGTCTCTTTCTCTGTCTCTCTATCTCTTTTCTCTATTCGTCTCTCACTCATCTCTCTCTCTCACCACCCATCTTCTCTACCACATTTACCACTACTGCAAATGCCAGTCAACTACCACCATTCTTCTCTTTCTCTCTTTCACTCATCACTCTTCTTCCTCTATCTGTTTGTCTATCTGTCTGTATTTCTTTCGTTCATCTTTCTTCTCTCTATCTCTCTCATTTGTCTTCTCTCTATGTCTCTCTCGCTCATCTCTCTTCTCTCTATCTCATCTCTCTTTTCTCTCTCTCTGTCTCTCACTTATCTCTCTTCTCTCTATCTCTATTTTTCTATTTTCTCTCTCGTTCATCTCTTTTCGCTCTCTTTCTATATATCTCTCTCATCTCTTGTTTCTCTCTATTTTTCTATATGTCTCTCTCTCTCTCTCTCTCTCTCTCCTCTCTCTGTCTCTCTTTCACTTACCACTCTTCTCTTTCTTTCTCTCTCATGTCTGTTGTCTCTCTCTCACTCTTCTCTCTCTTTCTCTCTATGTGTCTGTTTGTCTGTTTATCTCTCTTCTCCATTGTGTTCACATTGCTCACTCTCTCCCTTATCTCTGTGTCTCTCATTTATCTATCTCTTCTTTTATTTCTTTTCTCTCTCTGTCTCTTTCGCTCATCTCTCTTCTCTTTATCTCTTTCGCTCATCTTTCATCTCTCTATCTTTCTCTCTGTCTCTCCCGTTCATCTCTCTTCTCTTTATGTCTCTCTTGCTCATCTCTCTTCTCTCTATCTCTCTCATCTAGCTCTCTTCTCTCTATGTCTCTTTTTTGTCTATCACTCTCTCTCACCACCCATCTCCTCTACTACCTTCACCACTACTGCAAACACTATTCCACCACCACTATTACTTCTACTATCGCCACTTCACCTCTACGACTACCATTACTACTACTATCGCCACCATTCCACTACCACCACCACTACTGCTGCTACTACTATTACCATTACCTCTCTTTCACCCCTGCCACTCCATTTACACTACCACTATCACAACTTTACCACTAATCTCTTTCATCACCACCACCACCACTATTATCTCTTATCCACCACCTTCACTACTGCTGCCGCTCCTTAACTTTAATTGCAAATCAACAAGAATTTAATTGCAAATCAACAAGAACCAGCAAGACCTCAGTTTAATTGCAAATCCCCTCCTTAACTTTGAAAGACATTTGTGGTACATATCCCCTCCTTAACTATTTCACAAAAACCAGGAAGACCTCAGTTTAATGTCATGTGAATGATATGATTTCTACATCAACTCAATTATAATCAGATTTCTACATCAACTCAATTATAATCAGATTTCTACATCAACTCAATTTGTCATTTGTTCTATGTTAATACAAAAATCCTTCTTTGAGGACACCTTAGTGATTTATTTTGAGCTTGAGTTTTCATCAAAAATAATGTTTTCACTTTTTTACTTTAAGGAGGAGTATGTGTCCATGATATGTTCGAAGATGAGAAAAACCCAAGTGAGTTTGAAACTTACATTTAGGTTAATTGAAACAGTTGGATGATTATTTTTTTAGCTGTGCTAGTGATTGAAATTGTTGTTGATATTAGTTTTGGATCTTTTTATTTATTAGGACAAAGCTATCAAGAGGTTTCTTGTGAGGAACACAGTTGAACAAGCTGCTGTTAGGGATGTCCAAGAAGCGTGTGCTTTTCATAGTAACATTTCTTTTTCCCTTGCTAGTTTACCTTTCCATTCTAATTTCTTAGTTGTTGTTCATTTAATTTTTTTGTAAGTATATTGCTCATTGTTATTAGGGTTAATTACACCAAGACTCACACAAACAACTATAGGGGAAGGGGGCACTGCATCATTCAGTTGTCAGACTTGAACCCGAGCATCACATCTGATAGAGGAGTGTCTCATCCACCGAGCCCACTGTATATATGTATATATTTTATTTTCTTTTTATGCATTTATATAAATTGGATATAATCTGGTTAAATTCTGGTTAAATTCTTTGGATATAATCTGATATAATCAAAAATTGTTTGTATGCATTTATTGATGAGATATATTGTGGTTAAATTCTCATTTGTTCATCAAAAATTGTTTGTATGCATTTATTCGTTAAATTCTCATTCGTTAATTTTAAATTTAAATTAAACAAATTCGTTAATTTAACCCTTTCGTTAAATTTAATTTAATTTTAATTTAAATTAAGCATAATTTATTTACTAAATTTAATTAAATTCTTCATTGTTATAACTACGTTTTAGTCGTTAAAAATATACTTTTCACCGACTAAATATGATGTTTGTCGCGGAAAATAAATTTATAATTTGTTTATTTCGTATTTATTTAAATTTTTGGCTACTAATTGTAAATTGGTCGTGGAAATACTACTGTTTGGGCAACTATTTCAATTTTGGTCGCTAATGATTAATTATATACCGACTATAGTTCGGTAGCCAAACGTGCCACAAAATTTTTGGAGGGAATATTAAATTTATTAGCGACGAAGCTTTATTTTGGTCGGCAATAATAACTTATTTGTTTTACTTTTATTTCCAAAGCCATTTCCCTCTCGCACTCCTGCCTCGATTCTTTCTGTCTCACCGCAAATATCCGTTCATCCCGAACTCCTCCTGTATGTCCTCTCTCTCGCTCCCTCTCTCTATCTCTCTGTATCTTCCTCTCGATCGTTAGTCTCCTTCTCATAGAAGCCTCTCGGTTTCCCTCTTTCTCTCGCTCTCTCTCTATCTCACTAACGCCTCCGCCCTCTTCTCTACAGATTTTTCTTCATCCCCCAAACTCCCTTCGAGGTATGTCCTCCATTTCGCATTTGTCTCTCTCTCTCTCTGTATCTCCCTCTCGATTTCACTCTCATTGCCTCTGTCTCTGTTTAAATACACACACACATACATACATATATATATATATATGTGTGAAAACACAGAAATTATTTTAAGGGAAATGCTAAAAATTAGGGCATTCTTATTCAGAGGTGATTGAATTGAAAACTTAGGGCATGTGATTGAATTGAAATTATGGGCATTGTTATTGAATGTGATTGAATTGAAAACTTAGGGCATGTGATTGAATTGAAATTACGGGCATTGTTATTGAAATGTGATTGAATTGACAACTTAGGGCATGTGATTGATTGAATTGAAATTAGGGCATTGTTATTGAAATGTGATTGAAATTATTTAGTAGGGACATGCTTGGGATGAATCAAGCAATTTGCTACAAATACTAGGGCAATGTCTTGTAGTACTAGTATGTATAAATATGAAATGAACATAAGCTTTATATTATAATAACTAATTTAAATTAAAAAAAAAATATTAACTAACTATTACATAATAGAATGGAACGTCTTCATTATAAATATGAAATGAATATAAGCTTTATATTATAATAACTAAAAGGTGTGCACACCATATAAGTGTGCAATTACAAATTTCTATAAAAATTTATAGATGTGCAGTTATAGAAAAAGATAACTGCACTATTTTCAAAAATAGGAATTTTATGACATCAATACCAATTCCACCCTTCACATATATAATAGTATAGGTACTATAGCTATATACCCCCATATGACATTATAGTAATCTGCTGCATGATGTAAAAAATCTAGGGCACAGACAGTGATGATGTGTTAAGTTATTAGTTGTGAATGTATTCAATATTTTCTTCTCCTTAGTACCCAGTAATACATATATGTTGCCAAAGTATTTTTCGACTTATTTATTTGCAATGATAGCAAGAGATGGTCAATGTACAAGCGGTTGCCATCGAGTCGGGGACGCCATTGACACAGGAGGAGATTTCAATGCAAGTGCTTGGACAGAAGAAAAGGTACTTGCTTGGATTTGGGAGTGGCCCACAACCCTCTACCATATTTGCATCACGAGCACACGATAAGGACATGGAGGCAATGCGAGCTGAGGTGGAGGCACTTCGTGAGGAGCGGGAAAAAGATCATGACGAGTTAATGAAAGAGCGAGAGGAGCGCGAGAGATGTTACAATGAGCTGTTGAAAGAGCGAGAGGAGCGCATTCAATTATCCAATGAGATGTTGAAAGAGCGGGAAGAGGGACAAAAGGCAAGGGAGGAGACAAATGCAAAGGTCGAGCATCTTAACAACGTAGTAGCCAAACTGTCGCAACTCTTGGGAATCTAAGTTGGGCATCTGATGTTTGCTTTTTGGTAAGAACAATTTCATTAATGTGACACTTACTTTGTTTAAATATGGTCGCTTTAAGAGTTGAAAATGTCATCAATTTGGGAGTAAGGGTTGAAAATGTCACAAACATACTCGGAAAAGGCGTTCGGGGGCTAAAAATGCAAAACATCCCCCGAGCCACAATTTTTTCGTAACGGGAAGCTTCCCGGTGAAAAATGTGACATGTAGGGACAGACGGTATGTAAGTAGGACACATAAGTTGAGAGTTAGAGTTGAAAATGTCATAAACTTAGTCGAAAAAAGGGGTTCGGGGTGGGAAATCGGAAACATATAGAGTTTGTGCCTTCAATCATACATAATGTCGAAATGAATTGAATATTACACAGTGATTTGACATATATAGCTTTGTGCCTTCAATCATACATACAATATGTAAATGGGAACGCAGGTACTTCCTCTACTCTCAAGGTAAGCAATTGAAAGCAAGGTGAAATTTTAAAGCAAGGTAGAGAGCCAAAAACAACATACCTGCCACCATATTGAAATGATATCAATAAAAGCCATGACTTCTAATGCAAATGTGTTAAGGAATGCGCAAATGACAGTAAGACCCACATACATACATACATAAGAACAACCATTTTGGAGCTAAGTTTTCAGAACATTTAGTGCACTTGTGCAGTTCAATATTTACCTTCAGGATCATGCTAATAGTTTAATTCTTGATTGTTTGCATAGTTCTCTAGAAGCTAATAATTCTCAGCTGAGGTGTTAATAGAGTATTATTTTATTCTTTTTTTTTTGTTAATTTGCTGCTGGGTGAGTTTTATATATTGATATATGTTCTACTTCTTAATTTTCTGAATTTCTTTAAGCCAATAAACCCGATTGAAGAAGCCTAATTGTTCTCTTCGGTTGTCCAATGACTACTGTGTTCATGAACTGCCCTTAACTCTTGGCTCTTTATTTTCTGCACTTCTTTAAGCTTCTTAATGTCCTTAATTTCCCACAATAAAAATTGAACAAGACTAGTCAATCTATCCATTTGTCCTACGACTGCTATGTTGATGAAGAACAACCCCAAACTCATGGCCTTGTGCTACTAAGCTCTAAAGCTTTACCTAGTTTATACACCAAAGCAAATCCTACAGCTTCATGTATTTTCACCACCCAACGTAACAACATAAACTTATTACAATCACCCTTAAGATGGCCTTTTAACCACTGCCTTGAACCATAGTTACCAAATCTTGTACTAGCGGGTATTTCTTTGTTTTCATACTACACCTGGTAGAAGGCACAGTTCTTTAGTCGTGTAAAAGTTGTGATTTGTGAAGTTCTAGTCTCAATGATGAGTTCGGTGTGGAATTTGATTCTTCCTTCCTTTCTCCATAGGTTAAAGACTAAAAGTAAATAAAAATAAAAAAAACACAGAAAAAGAAACCAAGCCCTATGTAGTTCCATTCACCCATGCACTGTGGTTTTCCTTGGTGGTTGGGACATGCCTTCAATCAATGCTTCAGATGGCTTTGAAAGTACTGCTTTAGAGTCAGCTACTAACCTTGGGAGTTATTGATGTTATTATTAATAACAAACTCGGTGTTTACTTAATTAGATTGAACTTACTTAGCAGTGTGCTTTATTAATCTTGTCTGATGTATTAATATATGTTGTTGTGGTGTGAGCATCTGTAGAACATGTATATATATATTTTGGAAATTTTTTACTTAATTGAGGGCGTAATGGTTTCATGTGAATGGTTACATACAACTCAGTTATTAGCTGATATTGAAATTGTACTTGATAAAGAAATCTATTACCTACAGATTTGTGAGGGTGGTTTTCAGCTTGATATCTCAAAATATGGTGACTTCTCGATAGAGAATGAGGATATATATATTATGACTTGTTTGTTTGATCATGACTTTGATTGCATATGCCATGTTTGGTCTTTGATTTTGTAGGCATTATAATATAACTGGGCCCATATGCCTTTTAACCAGGGAACTTTTGTGTTTAACTTAACCATTTATTGCATAAGAGAAATATTGCTTCTTATGCAATGTGAAAGAGCTTATACTTACATTATATTCTCATTCAAAGATTTATATATTGACCTGAGCTCTTGGATGGGAACTTATATGAAAATTATTTCGTTTTGCTGGGTTGTTTATTTTGCTTGATAATTTAAATTAGGTTGAGAAACATCTTCAGCTATATCTTATTTAATTACTTTCAAAATTATGGTGTGTAAATCTGAAAATATCCGACACAGCCTCTTCATTGATTTTGTATGTAGCTTGAACATAGCTTTTGGTAGCAATATTAGGATCTGCATTTATACTAAATGTATGAAAATGTTTTAGTGGCCTTAACCCATTCATTGAACACTACTGAAATGTAACTGCCTTCTATTGAACTCCAATTGAGGAGTAGAGGTGAAAGAATCTGGTCTAAAAGCTTGGTTAAAGTTTAGGTGGGTTAGCTGAAATGTAATATTTTTTTTTCTATTTATTTTATTTTATTTTATTTTATTTTTTATGTTCAAGTTTTGCAGAAAGAAATAAATTGTTTGTGAAAGGTTTGAAATGACATGGAGATCTCACCAATTGCGATAGTAAAGAGTGAAACATGAAATAGGTGGGTTCAATGACTAAGTCTCAATAATCATCATGTATATATTTCTGAAACCTATTATTGGTTCTAGTAAAGTGCAAATGATGATAAGTTTCCTTTCTTGGTGCGAGCATTGTAATTTAGTTTCGTCAAGGTCAAAATAGCGCTAAACAGTAGCAGGATTGAAGTGGAGTGAAATATTTATGGTTTATTTTTGTTTTATTTCTGTCAATTTTATTTCCCTCTTTGTCTAATGATGTTTTTTCCCTTTTTTGCCGATGTTTTTGGACATACAAATGTGGATATGTTTTTGTTGACAAGTACGGGAGGACATTGTATTTATATCTCTATCCATATATATAGTGGTTTGTACAAAATATTTTTGGATGTAGAGTAAATATCAGCTAATTTGTGGCAGTACAAAATATAATTTTTGTTGTGGTACAGAAGTTCTAGGTGTACAGGTAAATTTGGTTATTCCAGTATTAAGTATGGAATTAAATTATTGACGTGGGATTAGACATGGTTTGTATGAAATTTGTAATATATATATAAGTGGACGTTTAGTATTAATTTTTTGGATGGTTGGAAATGAAATGTGTGCACGTTGAATGCTTGATAACATATTTACCATTGATGGATTATATTGTTTATACAGGGTACAGGTTGTATTAATAATGGATATAGGTGGTTTAGAAAATTTTATTTTAAAAAAAAAAAAAAAGATGTTAAAATATTTGGCCACTAAATATTTTTGTAGCCTAAAGTTGCCTTTTGCCGACTACAGACAAATTAGTAGCCAAATGTCTACTTTCAGTGACGAATTATTTAGTAGCTAAAAGTTCTGCCTTCCCCGACCAGAACAGGTTGGTAGCCAAACATCCACATTCAGCGACTAATATATTAGTCGCGGAAAGATGACTTTGCCGACTACAGACATATAGTAGCCAGATGTCTACTTTCAGCGACGAATCACATAGTGGCTAAAAGTGCTGCCTTCCCCGACCAAAACAGGTTGGTAGCCGAACAGCCACATTCGGCGACTAATATAGGCGACTAATATATTAGTCGCGGAAAGTGCCTTTTTGCCGACTACAGACATATAGTAGCCAAATGTCTACTTTTAGCGACGAATCACATAGTGGCTAAAAGTGCTGCCTTCCCCGACCAAAACAGGTTGGTAGCCGAACAGCCACATTCGGCGACTAATATATTAGTCGCTGATTAGATGCCTTTTGCCGACTACATATATATTAGTAGCCAAATGTAGTGACTTTCGGCAACCAAAAGACTTTTAGTCGCCAATACTATCGCCGATAGGTTAAAGACGACAAGCTTGGCGACAAAATGTTATGGTCGCTAAATGGTTTCGGCGACAAAAAATGTGACTTTTGGCGATCAATATTTTGGTAGTTAAAAGTGACATTTCTTGTAATGATTGAAGATTGTAAGAACGGAGATAATTTTTGGTAAGTCTTAATTTCAAAAATTTTATCCATTCATCCACATATTTTGTGTTTAATCCTGTAACCAATTTATGTATTTTTAAATTTATTCAACTTTTTTAGGAGAGTCCTCGTGGATGAAAAATTTTGTCAACATGCATGCATTTTCACAAATTTGTGCAGGCAAATTCTTGGAATAGCCCTAACCCTAGAGATGGTCTAGGTGAGGGACTGACACATATTGTCTATCGTAAACCATGCCAATAAATAAATAAATAAAATAAAATATGAAAAGTTGGTTTCAAATATCTGATTTGCACTCAACGTCATGATGATTTAAGTAAAATAAGATATTTACCCAATAATATCTTTAGAACTCTTTTATATATTACCCTCTTTTTTCTCATTTTATATATTACTAGATTAAATGGAAGTATATAGTATTTACTTTCATTATTTTTTTAATGGTTATTTCCAAACAAATAATATTATCATATTTTCATGAATAATGCCAATTAAATTATGAATAAAATGTCCTGATAGAAATATTAGATGAATCGAATCCCATCTCCATTGGCATTTTTATGTTAAAAAATGTTTTCCCTTTATATAAATCATCCCTATTAAAACATATAAACGTAAAGAAATTAAAGGAAAAGATTAGAATGCACGTCTCAACACAATAATGAATATACCTCTAGGGGTCTGTCATGTTGATAGGTACATATTTGTTATTTTTCATAATTTAATTATGTATAGGTAAACATAATTACTCAAAACAAAGGTCAAAAGAATATGGCTTACTCTCTAAGAGTGTATTTGATTAGAAGATTTAATGGGAAAAATAGAAAGTGAAAAGAAAGTGCATTCTTATTTTTTGTTTGATTATAATGGAAAACACATGAGAAAAGAAAGTGAGAGGGAAATGTAATCTCACTTTGTATCTTTTGGTTAATTTAAGTTATTTTCTTTCTCCATTTCTCAACTCAATCAAACATAATTTGGAATTCGAATCCTATCAATTATTTCTCTCTCTCTCTCTCTCTTTTTTTCTTTCATGTTTCTTATCAAATTTTCTAACTAAATACAGCATAAGAGCATCTCCAAAGAGATAGTTAAGCAAGGCTTGTTAGGCATTTTAACCGATGTAAGTCTAATTTTGAGCTCCAATGAGCTAGTTATTGGGCTCGCTACTTTATCATTCTATTTTTTTAGTAGCTACAATTGAAGAGCCTCAAAGGCTCTCCAAACAATTATGTATGTATATATTTTAGATTTTTGTATATTTATGTCTTAGATTTGGGATTTTATATATTATATATATATATATATGTGTGTGTGTGTGTGTGTGTGTGTGTGTGTCTATTAGCAATTTTATATGTTCTTTCAATTCTGTTTGATGAATTACGAAATATCTTATTTTGTATTTTGTATTTTTTTTTCTCCTCATTCTACGGGTTTTGTATGTTTGTATGGAGAAATTTATTATTATTGCAAATTTATATTAGTAAAATATCAACAATTAATATTTTTTTTATTTTAAAAATTAATTAAGTTAGTTTAAATGATTAGCTAAAATAAAGAGTGTGGTTGGAGAACACAATAGCTCAAGTAATTAGGTAAAATAAAGAGTATACTTTTTTTATACTTTAACTAATGAAAAGTAGAGAGTGTGAATAAAATTACTCTAAGAGATAACTCGTCAATGTGTGCAAAAGGTCAACTTAAGCCAAGCCGACACCACCACCTTCATCAAAACACTTGTCAAGGACTCATTCAAATGTTTGAGAGAGAGAGCTCAATCTAGAGAGAGAGCAAAGCAACAAAGCAACAATCAACTACTTCCACAGATTAAATGGAGAGAAAGAGAAAGGCCAATTCTTTGGTAGAGAGATAATCAAATGAGAAAGAGATAATCAAACGAACCAAAAAAAGGTTTGCTAAAAGTTAAGACGTAATGGTAATACTATATGCACTAATTAATATACATATTAATGTATCAATTAATGTTATGTCATTATTATTAATTTTATCTATTATGTAAATTATAAATATTTAAAATTTTTAAAATTATATCATATTATCTGTTAGTATATTAATTAATATATATATATATAATATTATTCAAGACGTAAAGGTAGTGTTTGATAGATACGACACAACATGACTTGTGATGGAGGAAGAAGAAGATGAAAAAAAAGAAGAAGAGGAGGACCCCCACCACCACTCCCACCATCTTCTTCACAAGGCTTTTAGAAAGCTTTTTTGGCGGATTGCATGCATGTGAACAAACCTAACTCACTTTGTTACAAGTCAAATCCCCCAAATAGTACTACTACTACTTCTCTCATGCTCCGTTCTCTCTCCACCATCCCTTTGATTTAACTTCTCCTGTCACTTGCAATTTTGATTATTATTTTTTTTTTTTTAAGAACTTTTTAATTTTTGAACTATTTAAATTAATTGTCGAAAACAATCCTTAGTGATGCTACCTGTTCGAAAGCATGTGGATGCGTATCGTGTGTCGTAGTTGAAATGGGAGCCCATATGTGCACATTTTTAAGGATGTATATTAGAGATTGACTAAAAATATATATATATATATATTTTTGAAAATTATTCCATAATTAAAATCATAAAAACTTTTTAACTTTGAACTATTTAAATTAATTGTCAAAAACAACCCTTAATGATGCTATGTGTTTAAAAGCATATGGATGCGTATCGTGTCGTAATTGAAATGGGAGCTCATATGTGCACATTTTTTAGAATGTATATTTGAGACTGACTTTAAAATAAAATAAAATAAAATTGAAAACTATTCCATAATTAAAAATGTGTTAATTTGATTTATTTCTACTTTCAGGAGTCGGGCCACAACTATAGTTTTCTCATTATTGAGCAGTTAAAATTTTTAAGTCATGGAATAAATATTGTGTGGATTTTTTTTTCTTTTTCCAATTGATAATAATTTAATTATAAATATAAAAAAAATTATATCTGGATAATCACCACAAGAAATAATCCAAACTAAAAAAATAAATAAATAATTCAATACAACTCCATAATAGAAAAAAAAAAAAAAAAAAAAAAAAAAAATCTTTACTTTTGACAATTCCTGATGTAATTGACTTAACACCAAATAATCGTATTTGATGATAATTTTTTATGGTAGGTAAAATATGTAACGACTTTGCTTTTTAAATTCTTAAAGATTTTATATTCTCTTGAAATAAAATTGAATTTTATACTTACTACGATAGGTAAATAAAACACTTGTTTTTTTTAAACTTAATGCAATTCACTTTTTTTCAAAAATAAAAAAAAATTACAATATTTTAATCAATTAAAAATATTTTCTCTCATACACTATATTTTTGTTTGGCAAGTGACATTTTTAATTAAAAAGTCAAAAAAAATATTATAAATTATCAAATAAATTTATTTATTTTTTATACATTCTTTTAAAAAAATTAATTAAAATAATCAAAATTTAAAATAAATTAAAATAATCAATTCCTAAGTGAACCTTGATGAGGTGAGCAAAATAATTTTGGAACAACAATGATACATTCTTTTAAAATTAAAATTCTAATTGAGTTCTAGGGAGATGGAATGTAAAAAAGAAAAAAAAAAAAAGCCAAAATACTATATCAAATAAATTTTACATACACATTAAAATTATTAAAACTCACAAATTAAAATTTTAAAACATTTATGATTTTGGAGTAAAGATGGCATTTTTGAAAAATAAAACAATATTGAAAAAGGCTTGCTTTGGCAGTATTAGAATTGGTCCCACCAACACATGGCAGTCTCTACGCCGACTTCACAAGTGTGGTCCCTCCACTTTTGTTTATTTATACACTACACGTGTCGTTTTATCATAAATCCATCAAAAGATTAATTTTTATTTTACCAATATCTCGTCAATATAAGAAAAGTTTTTTATTGATAAATCTCATTTAGAAGTGTTTTAATTCAAAAAATTTATGAAGAAATTTTTTGACCCACTTAATTCCATATATTTATAGTTTTATTCTATAAAGTCCTTCTTCTTAATTTACACTATTTTCTTAGACTTTCATACCTTTATATTTAATGTTGGTATTTAATGTTAGGGAAGGAGAGAAAAGGGAAATGATCAAGGCATAAAAAATTTCATACACAAATTAAATAACTTTGATATTATTATTTTATATTATTATATAATGTGAATATATTTTTAATTGACAATATATTAAAAATAATGTGAACATTCTCTCTCGTGTGATGTGAATATATTTTTAACACTATCTGATGTGAGCATTCACATTATCACATACAGCCATGTTATATTCAAATGAAAGTTGAGATTTGTAGTTGTGTAACTTGATATAATGCTAAAGTAAATCTTAACATCACTTTTATCACACGTCATTTAATGTGAATATTCACATTCATATCATCTAATGTGAACATTCACATTATTACGTAAGAATGGGAGTCATTGTTGTGCTAAAGGCATATATAATCAAATTGCATATTTTTTATGCTATTTCTCAAAAGAAAAACTTATTGTTTATTTTTTTGATATTAATCGGATATCATAAGTATATGATCGGTAATCAAAAAAATAAACAATAAGTTTTTCTTTTGAGAAATATAAAATACAAATATGTATTTACAAAATGAACGATTTATATCATAAAAATAAATCTAAAATACACTTCAAATTAAGGCACAACACCAATTCCCATTACTTATAGTCAATATTTGGATGCATGAAAACTATCAAAATATAATGACAATCAACAAAAAACTATGTTTAATTTTTTGTGTGTAATATATATCAAGATTACATAGTGGTGTATAGATAATGCATTTTTTTAGAGTGAATGGTCATGGGAACTACCAAACATAATGACAATCAACATTAAATATCAATATTAATGGGGGTAAGAGAGATTGAGAGTGTTTTAGTCTTCTTATCTCAAATAGGACTTAATGGAATAGTCAAAAAGAATATAGATTACACGGAATAAAATTCTTAGAAACTGGATTTATTAAAACAACTCCCATATAACAAAAATAAAATAACTTTTCCTTTCTTTTTTTTTATACTCACCTTAACATCTAAATATTCCATCCATGACAACTTGGCCAGCTATATGAGAATAAAAAAACAAAAAACAAAAAATGCTTAACATCCTTAAAATATTATTATTAAATCTATTTTCAATTTCGTAGAATGTAACATATATCAATTCTTAGTTTATTTAATAATAAATAAAATTTAATTTTGAATTGATATTTAAGGACAGGATAATAAACATCATACTCATTGGGTTTTTTTGACTCAATAGTAGCAAAAAGATGAATAGGCTATGAGTAGCATGGCAAAAACATCCCATCCAACTCCATAATCATTACACTATTCTCTCACAAAAAAGTCAAAAAAGCCAAAAAGTCAAAAGTCCTTTCCAAACCAAGCTTTTGAGCCTAGGTTCATATAGCCGAAAAAGTTAAAAAGTCAAAAAGTCAACCTATTTCCCAAACGGAGGCTAAATATTATTCTTTCCAAGTCTTTATATTTAATCCAAACAATTAAATTGAACGAAGAGAAAAGGGATCAAAATATCATTGGACAAAAATCCTGAGAAAACATAATTAATAACTAACTATTATCTAATCACCGTCACTACAAATGGCTTCAATATGTGGTTTCAGGAGCTACGTTTAATTTGGAAGTAGTTCGGTTTGACAAATGTATATTTTTCTGCTATTTTGGACTTACAACCAACTGTTTCAGATTTAGAACGCTGACTTTTTTGACACACCATTTATTAATTATGAGTTTTTCAATGATAGAGATGTGTGTAGTTGAAATTCTTCTATCTGGGTAATGAATTTTTATTGGATAAACTATATGCATGTGGAATGTACGTGGGAGAAGGGAAAAAAAAATTATCAATACATTAAGGTCATGTTTGTTTGGGTGGACATGAACTTGGGATTGGACTAATAATATAAAAAAAATTATCCGATATTTGGGTTAAACAAAAACATTAAGGGTGTAAATATGTTTATAGTGGGATGTAAATGAAAGACTGTGAGAATTCAAATATCGTTTGTTTCTCATATGTTAGTTATTTTTTTCTTCTTCACCCACCTATATATAATTTCTCATTTTTATTTATGATTTTTGTGGGTTGTTGTTGTTGTTGTTGTAATGCTCTTCATTCCCTCAAACTGGGGTAAGTTGACTTCAGCCGCCGACTTTCATCACCGACGGTACCAAAAATTTCCCATATTCCCTTCAACTAGCTGATTGTGAGACATATCTGTATTTGAATAGAAATTTGAAGAAAAAGGTGAGAGAAATGAAGAAAAAAAAATTAAGTTATATACATTTTCTTTACTTTTTTTTCTTTATAAATTTCTACACAAATTTATCATTCAAACACAGTATAAATAGTCCAAAAATTCCATATGTGATTCAGTCATCATAACCTAGCCCCACCTTTGCATCAAATATTTACCAATCTGTCTAGTGGGCCGCCTTCCATTGCAAGGCCTTTATTTTAGTTTCAGGCCCAGCCCAATGCTCTTTTTAGCCTTAGGTGAAATCCCAATACCGGGAATTTTATATTTAATATAGATTTTGATAAGACCAAGCTATGCCTTTTTTTTTTAATTGCAGGCCCAGCCCAATGATATATTGGGCCTTAGCTGAAATCTCAATATTGATTTGAATAAGACCATTCAATGTCTTTATTTTAGTTGAAGACCCAGCCCAATGTTCTTTTCGACCTTAGGTGGAATCTCATTGCTGAGGATTCTATATTTAGGCCTGGTTTGGCATACCAGAAAAAATTTAAAAAGTTAAAAAGTTACTAAAAAATTAAAAAGTTATCCCTATTCACAAATTATAAATATAAAAAAAATTAATTTACATAATATTTTAATACAAACCAACAAGTTGATAGTGCTGGTACTAAATTGATGGTTCATAAGTACATATTGGTCTGTCAAAGGAACAAAAAAGAAAATTAGATACATATATATATATATATATATTTATTAAGTTGGAGGGTAATGTTGGGCCCGTGAGGGCCTACCACAGGTCCCGTTTTGATAATCTGAACAATTCAATGTGTAGAACTCGTCGAGTACTATCTACCAGTAAAAAATCACGTTAATCGGATATGGATAGCTATGTGATCGAATTAGATTTTTTTCAGCAGTTTATTTTTCACCATCCTTTAATTTCATACAAAACTATTTTGATCACATAGCTATCGATATCCGATTAAAGTGATTTTTCACAAGCATATAGTACTCAACAAGTTCTACACATTGACGGTTCGAATTATCAAAACGGAACCCTTGGTGAGCCCCCATAGCCCAACAGTACTCGTGAAGCCTCATGCACCATTTCAACCAAGCTGCACTATCCTTCTGCCACTTGTCACTGATGAGTCTACAATGTTGGGGTAAAAACGTAATTTTTCTATTTTGTACAATAATTTAATACACTTTTTTTTGTAAAAAGACAAAAAGTTATCTTAAATAACCATTTTTTTTCTCAATTTTTTAGTCCAAAAACTCAAAAAGTGCACTTATTTATGACACCCCAAACAACCCCTTAATATTGATTTAAATAAAATTTTATTAATTATTTAAATTGTAAAAAAAAAAAAAATTCATATTTATTTTTAATATTCAAAAAGACCATTCCGTTTATTTTTTTATTTGATATTTTTTAAAACAACAATGCTACATCAATCGAATTTGGTGTCACTCGAATTGCCTGAATTTGTTCTTGCCGATCGTCTGACAAATTAACCGGCCAGTCGTTCGGATGACAAGGTGACGATCACGGTAGATGAGAGTAAAGCCAGTCGTTCGGTCGGTCATTAGGGAGTCATTCAAGCCTTTGTTCAGCTGGCACAAATTTAAGCAATTCAGGTCACAGCAAATTCAGTAAACAAATCATTTCACTTTTTAAAATTCAAAGGCAATTTTCAGATAATTTATAATTTTATACATTTTTGAAAAGAAAACACAACCCTTAGCCACATGATAGAACATTTCTTTTGTTTCACAACCAGAGCATATTATCATTGAATGAACACATATTAAGGTTAAGTTTGGGAAGTTACAAATAATTCATATTTTTATTTTTTTATCTTTTTTTCATCACATCACCTTTCTATTTTTTTGTACATCTTTTTATAAAAAGACAAAAGGTACACTTATTTAGGTCATCCCAAACAATCCCTAAGAATATTATAATCCATTTCTAATCAATGATTTTGTCTAGTATAATAGACAAAATACACACTGATCATGCCATCTCCAACTCTTTCCATTGAAAAAATTATTACATAAATTCAAGATATCTGATTCTATACATCCGGCATAAGCACACTACTAATATAATATTCTTAAAATACAAGATAAATATCCTCTCTATTCTCTTACATTGACTTATTTTTTCATTATTATCATACTTTAGAAATAAGTAACAATATTTAAACACAATTTCATACAAAATTATATACAAAATGATATAATTTCTTATACTTTTTTTTTTTTTTTTTAAATCAACATAACAACTATTCTTCTCATAATTTTAGATATGTCATTAACACAATTTTTTTACTTGCAAATTATTTTTCATGTTAAATTTCATCATTATTTACATACAGCGAAAGCGTGGGCAGTTAGAGCATGTGAGGCTGAGCATAACAACACACCACGCGTCATTCATTACTTGGACAACCAAAGACGGAACACGTGCAGTGGGCGGTGTTCTGCTTTTTTTATTTTATTTTATTTTTTAATTATTAGTTGCGACGGAATTTTATTAACGGAGGGATTAAACGAAATTTAATTTTTCTCACTATATACATGAAACACACATAGATATATAATATGATATCTATAAATTATATATACATAAAAAAAAATTTAAATACTATCGAAGTAATTTTTGTTAGACAATCTTCACTGTATTTAAATAGATTAATTTTATTTGTGTACTTAACAACAACAGAATACAAAAGAAATAAATGCAGCAAAATACAGAGATGAAATTGTAGAATAAAATAGACAAAAATTGTGTGTCCATTCATCAAATGAGGACTGCTTATTTATAGATGGATTGGTGGCGGTTGATTTTGAATTAAACAGGTAGCATACTTGTTTGAACATGTACAAAACCTGTTGGTTTGAATTGGTACTGTTTGAGTTCAAATTCAAACAGAAAAAATTGAATTTGCACAGATTTGAATCTGTCCGGGTTATTTGAATTTTAAACAGAGTCAATTCTGTTTGAGTGGGAGAAAACCGGAATCAATTTTGAATTTAAATTTCGAAAATCAAATTGGAAAAATTAGAATTTAATTTTAGAAAAATAAATTCAATGTTTTTAGCCCAAAAAGATAAGTATTATGCCCGAGAAGCCCAACCCAACCTCACACCACGCACGCCAAGCCTGTGCCCACTGTTCGGGCCAGCAGCTACATGTGGTGATTTTTTGATCCAATAGGTCTAGCCTATTTTGTCCATAACCTCTCCCTTTTACAAACTTGGGTACTCCTTGGAGCACACCTCAAGTTCCAATCCTAAGTCTTATAAACCCATTCAAAACTTCCCACCAAATTAATATGGAACAAGTCTTATTCAAACCTTTAAGGATTTTTCACCAAAACTCCATTTCCATGAAGCATACTTTGGCTTCAATTTTTCATTCACTCGGTAATGGTTTTGAGCAACCAAATATACCACGTGAATCACAACGTGGCATAGAACGCGTTACCACTTTGACCAGCGAAAAATGACGCACGGATTCCATCTAAATAATAGACCAAAGTTTAGGAAAAAATTCTATTTTACCGAGAATTTTTCCAACCATTTCTAACAATCCCCCACATGAATGAAATTTAATGACAACGGAAATGCAACAATATGCAGACTTTATTGAAAGAGTATAAGTTGAAAATATCTTGCATCAAGATAAGTAGCTTTCGGCCTTGAACCTTCCCTAGTAATAACCTATCGGACTTACTAGCTAACCAATGGGCACGATGCCTTGAATTGTTCAGCTGTTTATGTAAGTCAAGACAATAAATTTCACACAAAATATCTTTTAACACATCGTGGTTCTCACTGTTGTGTTCAATTTGGCTCTGAAGGCTCATGATTTTCATGAGTATTTCTAGAGAATTTAGCATTTTTCATTCTCATAGAACCAACCATAGTTCGACACTCATATAGGTGATTCTTATTGTGAGTATCTCCTTATACTCGTTTTGATTTTATGTCGTGACTTACCATTACACATATGATTCTGTGTCCTGTCTATTGCCGATTGACTATCACAATGAATGCAAATAGCTGGCACAGGTTTTGGCCACATTGGAATGTCTTCTAAGAAGTGACGAAGTCATTCTGCCTTTTCTCCTGCTTTGTCTAAAGAAATGAACTCGGATTCCATTGTAAATCGTGCGATGCATGTTTGTTTCGTGGATTTCCAAGAAACAGTAGCGCCTCCCAGAGTAAAGACATATCTACTTGTGGATTTTGAATCTTTAGTATCCGATATCTAATTTGTATCACAATAACTTTCAAGTACTGCTGGATATCGAGTAAAATTCAAACCATGATCACGAGTGAATCTTAGATATCTAAGAACCCGAATGATTGCCTACCAATGGTCTTCTCCGGGGTTACTAGTGTATCTACTCAATTTACTGATAGCATGAAGCTATATCAGGACAATTACAATTCATTAGGTACATTAGGCTTCAAATAATTTGGGAGTATTTTAACTGAGACACCGCATCACCTTTATTTTTCGATAAATAAAGACTAATGTCTACAAGTGTTCTTGCTACGTTCATATCATCCTTGATAAACTTATCAAGAATTTTCTTAATATAATGAGATTGAGATAATGCATATCCGTCAGATGTTTCAGTAATTTTCATTCCTAATATAACATCTGCGACCCCCATATCCTTCATATCAAATCTTTTGTTAAGCATTTGCTTAGTTGATTTGATCATGTTTTGACTGCTTCCAATGATAAGCATGTTATACACATAAAGACAAACTATGACATATCCTTGGTCAGTGTTTTTAACAAAGACGCATTTGTCACATTTGTTTATCTTAAACCCATTAGTAAGTATTGCATGATCAAATTTTTCATGCCATTGCTTAGGTGCTTGTTTTAATCCATAAAGAGATTTTACAAGCCGACAAACTTTTTTTTCTTACCCCGGTACTACACACCCTTCGGGTTGCTCCATATAGATCTCTTCATTTAGATCACCGTTTAAGAAAGTTGACTTAACATCCATTTGATGTATTTCTAAATTAAACAACGCTGTTATAGCAATAAACATGCGAATGGATGTTATTCTTGTCACAGGAGAATATGTGTCAAAATAGTTCAGACCTTCCTTTTGTCTGTAACCTTTAACTACAAGTCTTGCTTTATACTTGTCAATTGAACCATCTGCTTTCATTTTTCTCTTGAATATCCATTTATATCCAAGAGGTTTAGAACTTGGTGGAAGATCCACCAATTCCAAAGTATGATTTTGCATAATGGATTCAATTTCATTATTAACAGCCTCTTTCCACAAAAATACTTCAAGACCTGTCATTGCTTCCTTAAAGCTTTGAGGTTCATTTTCTAACAAGTATGTTAGGAAATCTAGACCAAAGGATTCTGATGTTCTCACTCTCTTACTTCGTCTTGGTTCATCATCAGTTAAATCATGTTGGCCGAGACCATTACTAGTCTCTTGTGTTTGATTGTCATTAGTCTCTTGACTTTGTGTACAATCATAAGTTTTTTTCTATGAACTTAATTCATGTCATTTCTTGCAAGGAAAGACATGTTCAAAAAACACAGCATTCCTTGACTCTATAATAATATTGACATTTATATCAGGTATTTCTGATTTATAAGTCAGAAATCGATATGCACTACTATTCTGAGCATAATCAATAAACACACAATCTACTATTTTTGGTCAAATCTTAGTCTTTTTAAAAAGAGGAACTTTAACTTTTGCAAACATCCCTACACTTTTAAGTATTTGTAGGAAGGCAGTCGACCTTTCCACAATTCATAAGGAGTATTGTTGATTTCTTGTGGGGTTTTCTTTTAAGAACATAATTAGCAGACAATATTGCTTCTCCCCACAAGTTCTGTGGTAAGCCTGAACTTAGTAACATGGCATTCATCATTTCTTTTAGGGTTCTATTCTTCCTTTCAGCAATTCCATTTTGTTATAGAGAATAGGGTGTTGTAGTTTGGTGAATAATGTCATGTTGTGCACAAAATTCATTTAATGGTGCATCATATTCACTACCTCTATCACTTCTAACCATTTTAATGATTTTACCAAGTTGATTTTCAACTTCTGTTTTGTAGAGTTTAAACATTTCTAAAGCTTCATCTTTACTTCTAAGTAAATAAACATAACAATATCTTGTGCAATCATCGATAAATGTTATGAAATACTTTTTGCCTCCTCTAGTTTGAATAAATTTAAGATCACATACATCTGTATGAATTAATTCTAGAGGTTCGGTTTTCCTTTCAATTGATTTAAATAGAGCTTTAGTTAGTTTCGCTTCTACACAAATTTCACATTTATGATTAGGATCAATTTCAAACTTTGGTATATAATCCAAACCAATTAATCTACACAAAGCATCAAAATTTACATGTCCTAATTTACCACGCCATAAATTCAACTTAAGAATATAAGCAAAAGATGTGTTATTTTAATTCATAGCAACTTTTAGTACAACTGTCATTACATTCAATTTAAAGAGACCATCACTTATGTATCCCTTACCAACATACATACCACTCTTTGTTAATACAAATTTATCAGACTCAAATACAAGCCTAAAACCATTTTTACTTAACAAAGAGACAGAAACCAAATTCTTCCGGATGTCAGGTACATACAGTACGTTGTTGAGGGTCAGTTCTTTCTCTAATGTCATCTTCAAAATCACATTTCCTTGTCCAGCCACAGTAGAAGTAGAAGAATTTCCCATGAAAAGTTGTTCACCATTTGCAGCCTCATTGTAAGTAGTGAACATCTTCTTGTCCGCACATATGTGATGAGTTGCTCTAATGTCAACCCACCACTCAATGGGATTTCCAACCAAATCAGCCTTAGACACCACAGCAGAGAGGTTGATGTCATTCACCTTGTTAGAGATGTAATTTAGTTCAGTTACATTGGCCTGATTGATAGTCTTTTTGCTTGTACTTCCGTGATCCTTCTTAAGGCGGCGGCAGTCAGAAGCTCGATGTCCAGTCTTGCCACAGTTATAGCATTTTCCTTTGAACTTCTTGTTGTCATTGTTGTTGCCTTGTTTAGGACCACCTTTAGTAAACTTCATCTTTTTGTTATGTGGTTTGTGAACTTGTTCAACCACATTAGCCTTGGACTCAATGGGATTTTTCTTATTCCTCTTTTCAGCCTTTCGGTTATCTTCCTCAATTCTCAATCTTATGATCAATTCATCTATGGTCATTTCCTTGCGTTTATGTTTTAAATAATTTTTGAAATCTTTCCAAGCCGGTGGTAACTTTTCCATTAGAGCAGCAACTTGGAAAGACTCGCTAAGTGACATATCTTTTAAATGAATATCATGCAAAATTATTTAAAAATTTTGAACTTGAAAATTACCATTTAGGAGTCTACCATAGCAAAGTCCAAAAATTTACCGACAACAAATTTCTTCGTGCCGGCATACTCTGTCTTGTATTTCTTCTCCAAAGAATCCCATAATTCTTTTGTTGACTTCAGAGAACTGTAAACATTATACAGCATATTGTCAAGGCCATTGAGGATGTAGTTTCTGCACAGAAAATCTGAATGTTTCCAAGCATCTACAGCGGCAACAACTTGCCGATCACTTTCACCCTCTTTAAGTGTTGGAGCCTCTTCACGGAGAAACCAGGTCAAATTAAGCGTTGTAAGATAGAACAGCATCTTCTGCTGCCATCTCTTAAACTCAGTACCGTTAAATTTTTCTGATTTTTCTCTATGATTTATTTGTACTTGAACATGGTTCTGGATAGGGATCGGTGTTGGTGTAATAATTGGAGTATTACTTTCAATTGCAGTAGCCATAATATCTGATTACAAAAATCAGAAAAACAAACCCAGAAAAACAAATCACAAATTAATTTTCTAGCTACTAAAATCAGAAAATAAATTATAACACAAAATAAATTTTATTTTCCTTATTACTAAAACTAGAAAAATAAAATACCACAATAATTTTCTGTAATACCAGATAATATTCTGCAATTGTTAATGACACCAGTATATTACTACTAGTTGTCAAAAAAAATAGACAGTATATTACTATTATCTGTCAAATAGTTTATAAATACTATTTGTATTTTCTAACCAGAATATCACTTTGTAAAAACACAGAAAATTAAATACAATAAAGATACAAAAAAGATTATGTCTTAAGATTGTTGGACAATCTTCACTGTATTTAAATAGATTAATTATGTTTTTGTACTTAACAACAAACAGAATACAAAAGAAATAAATGCAGCAAAATGCAGAGATGAAATTGCAGAATAAAATGGACGAAAATTGTGTGTCCATTCATCAAATGAGGGCTGCCTATTTATAGATGGCTTGGTGGCTGCTGGTTTTGAATTAAACAGGTAGCATACCTATTTGAACAGGTACAAAACATGTTGGTTTGAATTGGTACTGTTTGAGTTCAAATTCAAACAGATAAAACCGAATTTGCATAGACTTGAATCTGTCCGGGTTATTTGAATTTTAAACAGAGTTAATTCTGTTCGGGTGGGAGAAAATCAGACTCAATTTTGAATTTAAATTCCGAAAATCAAATTGGAAAAATTAGAAGCTAATTTTAGAAAAATAAATTCAAATGTTTTTTGCCCAAAAAAGATAGGTATTAGGCCGGGTAAGCCCAACCCAACCTCACACCACGCACCCGCGCCTAGGTCTAGCCCGTCCGGACGGCGCGCACATACGTGTGGTAATTTTTGAATCCAATGGGTCTACCCTATTTCGCCCATAATCTCTCCCTTCTACGAACTTGGGTACCCGTTGGGACACACCCTAAGTTCCAATCCTAAGCCTTATAAACCCATTTAAAACTTCCCACCAAATCAATGTGGGACAAGCCTTATTCAAACATTTAAGGATTTTTCATCAAAACTCCATTTCCATAGAACATACTTTGGCTATAATTTTCCATTCACTCGGTAAGGGTTTTGAGCAACCAAATTCCACATGAATCACAACGTGATATAGAACGCGTTACCACTTTGACCTACGAAAAACGACGCACGGGTCCTACCTAAATAATAGACCAAAGTTCAGGAAAAAATTCCGTTTTACCTAGAATTTTTCCAACATTTTCCAACAATTTCTAATAAGATGAAGAAATTTTTTTGGCGTAAAATAGAAAAAGAATTCAAGATGAAAAAAGAATGACATATATTTTTTTTATATACTGAGAGGGTCATTTTATGTACAAAATGATATATATACATATATATATATATTTTAAATTCTATGGCAAATAATAATATCTACAAAAACAGAGGGGTCATGACCTCCCATAATCTTCTCCTAGTTTTATTCCTGCCAGGACTCACGTGACCATACTGTTCACCAATCACAATTTACCATATTCTTTCATGTTTTTCAATTGGTCAACACAAATTCGTGAGTCTTACTTAGTGCTGCAAATGAACAAGGCCGTTTGTGAATAAGCTTGAGTTTGACTCGGTAAGAACTCGTTCGAACTCGGTTCGTTAAATTTTGTTTGCATTCGAGTTCGAACTCGAGTTCATTAAATTTTTAATAAATAAGTTCAAACATTCTAAAATTCAGTTCATTAGTTGGCTCGTTTAATATTTATTATTTATATATTAAATAATGTAAAAATATATATAAAAAATAAGATAAATATATTATTTATATATTAAAAAAATATAAATGTAAATAATAATTAACTATAGATAGTATATTTATATAATGGGGTAGTAGATATTATTATTTTGGTAAAATATTGATTTTTTTTAGTATTATTATATATATTGTATATATAATTGTATAATAAAATTTTAATTATAACTTTAGTTTTATAAATATGTTAGTTTGTTAAAGCTTGTGAACAGAGTCGAACTTGAGTCAAGCTTAAACCAACCTGGTTTGAGCTCAATTTGTTCAATTTTTATTAAGTTCGAATTTGAATTCGTTAAAATTTTAATAAATAAGTCCAAACATATTAAAAGTCAGCTCAATTCTGCTCATTTATAACTTTAGGGATGGTTTGAGACGATCTAAATAAGTGCATTTTTTTACTTTTTATGAAATATGAATTAGATATGAGTTAGATTTGAAGTGATGTAATAAAGAGGTAATATAATTTAAATAAGATAATACGACTTAAATAAGATACAGACTTTTTAAATTTTGAACTTTTTAAAATTATAACAAACAAAATCTTAGGCCAAGTTTGGGAAGTGTAAAAAAAGTCAAAAAGTCAAAAAGTTACTCAAAAAGTTAAAAAGTTATCACTATTCACCAAAAGTCAAAAATTACGGTTACACAACTCCCAATCTTAATTTTCTCCTACACACTAATTTATACAATTTTTAATAAATATTTTTTCATAAAAAGTCAAAAAATTAATCCAAACAACTATATTTTTTTTCTTAACATTTTAATCCAAAAAAACAAAAAATACACTTATTTAAAACATTCCAAACAATTCCCTAATTTTACCCTTCGACTAATCACAATATCATTTAGACACCACCTGACGGGATGCAAGACGAACCAACAACTTGTCGCTTTTTTGTATGTTGCATGGCGGTGTCACGTGGTGGGTCCACCCTATACTGTCAGAACTTGCACAAGCACTCACATGTCACATGATCATGCTTAATGTCATCCTCTCTTTACCACTGCACACGTGTCATCTTGTTCCGGATTCCACGGCCGCGAAACCACCGTTGATTGCGATTGAAGATTCAGAATGTGGGACCTCTAAGGCCCTACCACGAGGGTCTTGAAGGTTTTGACGGTCCAGATCCGCTTACACGACATTCTTATCGTATTCTAGCTTCTATTTTGTCCGCTTATTTTATATTCTGCTTCAAGTCCGCCGACGACGGGCCAGTATTTTTAGACTTCGTTTGGCATAAAAAGTCAGATTACAATAGTTAATAAAATAAAATATCATATTTAATTTATAATTATTTTTTTTTTTATAAAAATTAAAAAAAAATCAAAAAAATTTATCCCAAACTAAATTTTTAACCATAAATTAAAATAATTAAAAAATCAACTCACATCCAAACAAAGGCTTAGTTGTAAAGTTAAATTATAAAAATAAAAATCATAATTTCTTTATCTTATCTTATCTTCTTTTCCCTATCAACTTTAATCCATTTATTGTGCAAAAAAATATAATGATTTTATTTTTAAAAAATCAAGATTTACCTTTATAACAAAAACAATCTTAATATTTTATTTTGTTAATTTAAATCTTAATATTTTGATTTACCTTTAATCTAAACATTTGTCTATTTTTATTAAATAAAATTAACAAAAAATATATTTTTATCATTAAATCCAATGAAAAATGTATTTTATAAATTTTATATACACTTATATTGAATTTAATGACTAAATACTGTTTTTGTCCCTTTTTTTACTTAACAGAAATAAGTAGATAGTTTAAATTGAAAAAAAATCAAAATATTAGAGTTTGAATTGATAAAATTAAAACGGTTTTTTTAGTTTTTTTTAGTTTTTTTTTTTTTTTTTCATTCACAACAGCTAAAAAGCATGGTACTATTTTTTATTTTTTTGTATAGAAAGATTTGTGGAATGAAAAGAAGAAGAAAGGCCAAAGATAGAAAAAGAAATTAATTTTTACTATATTTATTTTCCCCCTTGAAATTCCAAGATATAAATATAATTTGAAATGAAGTGGATTTGATTTCAATTTTTAAGTTTGTATTACTACAATGGATTTGAGTAAAAATTTTGTTTGTGATTAATATGACCTTGCTCAATTATTTTGCTTTGGAATTGAGAAAAGCTATGTACGAGAAGGACTCAAAAATAAAAAGAAAATATTAGAAACTCTAAATATTTTATTAAATGTTTCATATGAGTCATTCCACGAGAGTTTCATGTTGGTTCCACACTCATTTAAGACATTTAATAAAATATTCGATAAAATATTTGAAATCTTTAACATTACCCAAAAGAAAATGTATGATTGGAACGTAACTTTTTATAAACTTTTTTTTTATTTTATTTTTTATAGGGAAAATTGCTAATCAATGGTAAGATTAAAAAAATTACGAACCGATGAAAAAACTTATAACTTCAACTATTCAAATTGATAAGTTTTATCATAAATTTAAAATTTATTTTGAAAACTTGTACTCATTTGTAATTTCTCTTATTTATTTATTTATTGGTGATTACTTTGCCTCTAACAAGAAGAGTGTGATTACGGAGATTATTTCTCTAAATAAATCTCCCAAAACAAAGGTGTGAGGGAGGATTTGCATTGGGTATGCGTAGAACAACGATGACAGAACTTAACGGGATGTCCGTAGAAACTACCTCGTGTGTGGCTTGTCTTCTTGTGATCGAGAAATCGGTCGTCGGACAATGGCGTCATGGGGCTTCTGCGAGGAGAGCGGAACTCAAGGCGCAAGATGATGGGCCGAGTTAGATGGTGCGGGATAGATTTAGGGGCCGGTTGGCGTCGGTATCGTTCTTAACCCTGAGAGGAAGGTTGTATCCGTATGGCCAAGGTGAACGATTGGCCATTGGGCGGTTATGCCTTGACCGGTTGGACCGACAAAAGTCGAGCAGTTTACCTCGGCCGGGGTGGTGAAACCACATGATCGAGGGAACGATCTGTTATATGTAGCCCGGTTGAGTACGCGTAATGGATGTCATCCACCGAGTGATAGGCCGGTCGTGGTGTCTCGGTCAAGGGAGCCACCTGGGCCAATGGTGTGAAGGAAAGGACATCTGCTCCACGAACGCCTCAATACCGTTAGGCAGTTCTGTGTGTACTGGTGAAAGGACAAAGCCTTTACACGCGTAAGGTGGTGAGAGGCGTGCACTACCACCTGTCTAGGGAAGGACGACAGAGGTAGTGCGCGCACGACCTTGAGGCTGCATGGCTAGCCTAGAAATAGGGGAAGAGGCGAACATTGGAGGTATGTGAATTCATTCTCACAAGCTCTCTCTCTCTCTCTTCTCATTGTCTTCTTCCTCAGTGAACTGACTTGATCGTCGAAGGGTCTTTCCGGTACACCACCAGGCGGCAACTCACCTTTTTGTGTTCGAGAGCAGAGCCAGATTGGAAGCTTGACATTCAAGGCGTACGGAGAGCAGAGGATATTTCACCCCCGTACAATTGGCGCCGTCTGTGGGAAAAGTTTGACATTTAACCCTTGTTCTGTAAGCTTCTTCGACCATTTCCATGGCCAACAACGACGAAGTTCATTGTCGTCGTCGATGGTGTCACTCGAATGCGTCTTGAAGGAAGGCCCCTAATGTTCCAAACATGGCGGAATTGAAACCACTTCGAGGAGCACGCGATAAGCGCGGAAGGAGTTCGGATCGTTCACGAGTCCGAGGGCGCCGGCCGGGCGAGTCCGTGAGGCGCTGGAACACAAACTCAAGGACCAAGAAGCCTTCATTCGTAGGATGGCGGTGGAGATGGAGCTTCTGAAGCGCCAAGTGAGGGGGAAGGGTGTTGCTGGAGAGGGCAACCTCAGTGAGCGCACCCCCTCCCCTCGCTCTAGCAGTCACCGCCAGAGGAAGACCCATTCAATCTCCATCATCAGGAACTATGGAGTCGGAGACTCTGACCAGCGAGAAGGCAGATCCACCACTCGTGACAGCACCTATCGCTCCTCGCGCCCGTCGTCGACGTCGCGATACTCAACCTCCGCCCGTTCCAGGGATCTCAGGGCGTCTTTGGAGGAGAAAGCGCGCCGGGAGGTTCGAAGGTGCAGCGCTCGGTAGTGCCCGGTTCGTTCTGATGAAGAAGTGATGATCTGCGGCACCGAAGCGTAGCCTCTTGGTGGACAAAAGTGGCGAGGCTTACTGACCACGCCGTTGTCCCCGAAGATTGAGAGCACCCACTCCTGCCAACCCAAAAATTTACTTTGTCTGACGGCAAAGACGGATCCGTACATGCATGTGAGTCACTACCGACAAGTGATGGTCCACCCATGAATAGCCTTGATGTGCCTCATATTCGACAAGCTTGGGAAAATTTGGGCTTGAAGTGGTTGAGAGGCTCCGAGTATCGAGGTGGCAACAATTAGCGGAAGCCTTCGTTACCAGATTCAAGACCAATACTCGAACGCCGAAGGAGGTCGACCACCTCCTGGGCGTCAAGATGGAGTCTGGGAGTTCACTGAAGGCATACAATGCGAAGTATTGGGAGACTTACAACGAAATTCTCGACTGCCCTACCAATTTGGCGATCACTCAATACAATAGGGGTCTCCCAGTCGGACATAGGCTGCGAGATTCGCTCACGATGCATCAGCCGACCACCATGGAATCTCTGATGCAGCGGATCAACGAACACATTCGTGTGGAAGAAGATGCCGTCTCTATGACCGAGAAGGATAATCCGGTCGGGGTGGACAGAAGGGTAGCTGGGAAAGTTCATTCGGTCGGGCAGGAGGAAAACCGCCCTAATGACCGACCAAAAGATCAGCGTCGAGGGACCAGGCAGAATGACAAAAAGCGAGCGCGAAATGGCCGGCTGATGCACCTCGCATGACGCGAGAGGATGCCAAGAGAAAATTGAAGGCGCGGACAGGGATTACCACGGTCTTCAAAATTTCCATCTACCGTATTTTGGCGAGATCGCGAGGAGCCTTTTGTCCGATTGGCCGGCCAAGGTGGGAAGCCTTGTGAGGCTTCAATCAAAATATCATTGCACCTTTCATGAAGAAGCAGGGGGCAGGACGGAGGATTGCTTGCCGCTCAAACACATTTGGAGAGTTGGTGGCGGCGGGCATCTTGACCAATATATTGATGGGAGTCAAGGCCGCGCCAACCGAGCCAAACCGGAATGGCCGCCTAAGCGTCCCCAGGCGTGATCAACGTCATTCACGGCATCATTGAACCAAAGAGGTCTGCGGTGAGAGGATGATCAAGAAGGCCGAGCACATGAGGAAGTGCTCTCGGTCCGACTGCAGATAAGAGAGGAAAAGCAGGAAAAGCGTCCTTTCGTTCTCTACCAAAGACACAGAGCAGGTGCGGATGCCGCACAATGACGCTTTGGTGGTGACCTTTCGCATCAAAGATTTCGATATCAAGAGAATACTGATCGACCAGGGGAGTTCGGTCGAGATAATGTACTATGACGCGTTCAAACAAATGAAGTTGGAGGACAAGGAATTGGCTCCTGCAACATCTCCTCTAGTCGGCTTCAACTCGCAGCCAGAATGGCCGATTGGAAAAATTATCTTCTTGGGTCAAAGCGGGGTTGTGAAGCGGTAGAGTTACGGGTGCTCAAAGTTCCATCGACTTACAATTTGATTCAGGCGAGGTTGGTTTGCGCTATGCAGCGATTCTTCAACTTTCCATCAAGTCATCGCTTTTCGGCCCAACGGGCAAATAGAAATGCAGGAGACGGTAATGGCCAAACAATGCTTCGTTGCGGTAAATGGCAGCCAAGCGGCCAAAGGGTTTGTTCAGATGATCGAGGGGCCCGAGGGAAAGGAAGTCCTTGAAGACGTGGGCAGAAAGGCCGAGGAAAAGTCAGTCGAAGATTTGGTGGAAATGTGCATCGATGAGAAAGATCCGACTAAGTTCTTCCTCCTGGGATCGTCTTTGTCTGGCGTTGAACGGTCGGATTATGTCAACTTCTTGGTCGACAACTTGGAAGCTTTTGCATGGACGCCTTACGATATGCCTGGTGTCGATCCAGGTTTTATCTGCCACCAGTTGAATGTCTTCCCCAACGCGCGGCCGGTCATACAAAGGACACGCCGCCATCTTTGAAGTGGTGGCGAAGTGAAGTGAAGAACTTTGGGCGGGGCCATAGAAGAGGTGTACCCTCGATGAATATCTAACACGGTGGTGGTTCCAAGAAAGAACGGCAAGTGGCGAGTCTCGTGGATTACAAAAGGCTGTCAGCGTCGTGCCCAAAGGATAGCTTGTCCCTCCCTCGAATTGACCAGCTGGTAGACTTAACCGCTGGCCATCAGAGGTTTAGCTTCCTAGACGCATATCGCGGTTATCACCAAATAGCCATGTCTGACGGACGAGAGATCACGTCCTTCACTACCCCGGAGGCTTGTCTTTGCTACAAGGTCATGCCGTTGATTTGAAGAACGGGGCAACCTTTCAGTGGATGGTGACAAAGATGTTCGCTCCTCTCTTGGGCCGAACTATGAAAGCCTATATCGACGACATGGTGGTGAAAAGCAAGGAGAAGTCTCAGCACCTCACCGACCTAGCAGAAATGTTTGCCATACTCAAGCGCCACAAGCTCCGCCTAAACGCCTCTAAGTGCGCCTTTGGGGTTGGCACTGGGAAATTCTTAGGTTTCCTGGTCACAAACCGGGAAATTGAGGCCAACCCATCGCAAATAAAGGCAATACAAGAATTGGAGCGCCCTAACTCCACGAAGGACGTGCAACATCTTCTTGGATGGCGGCCCTGAAACAGTTTATCGTAGGTCTTGAGATCGTTCTGTGCCTTTCTTCAAAACTTTGAAATCCAAGTTCTTTTGGGATAAAGAGTGCGACCGTGCTTTGGCGGACTTGAAAGCGTATCTCTCTTCAGCACCTATCTTGGTTACACCTCAGCCGGACGAGGAGTTATATCTGTACTTAGCGATCTCTCAACATGCGGTGAGCGCTGTCCGTCATGTTGAGGGCATTTTCTATGTGAGCAAAACTTTGCTCCGGTAAAACGAGATACCTTCCTTGGAAAAATTGGCGTTGGCTCTCATGATGGCGTCCGAAGTGGCACTACTTCCATGCCCATACAATAGTGGTGTTAACCGAGTTCCCGCTCAAGGTGCTCTTCGAAAAAGCGGACTTTACTGGGAGAATTCTAAAATGGGCCGTGGAATTAGGCCAGTATGACATTAAGTTCCGACCGCGCACCGCAATCAAAGCTCAAGCCCTTGCAGATTTTGTGGCGGAATTTGCCCCAGGAACGCATCCTGTCTGTCCGATTGATTTGGTTGATGCGGATTTAGCACAACCCAGAGTTCTAGCAACGGAGATATGTGATGGTTATGGCGGGGAAAAGCGAGCTTACTGAAATAGCAAGGCGGCGTCTCACCGAAGAAGAACCCCACAAAGAAGTGCAAGCAGACAGATTAAGCCTACGAGACTTGGAATTGAAGCTCCCGAATCCGTCGATTCTTTGGAAGTTTCTTGGCGAGATGTGGAAATTGTTCGTCGATGGGGCGTTCAATAGGCATGGGGCTGGGCTGGGAATTGTGCTAACTTTGCCAGATGGGCTAATTGTTGAGCAAGTAATTACGCTCGGCTTCCCAACATCCAACAACGAGGCGGAGTATGAAGCCCTCGCCATGGGTTTAAAGCGCGAGAATGAAGGTCCGACCCTTATGGTATTCAGTGACTCGAAGCTGGTACTCAATCAAGGCTCAGGGGAGTATGAGGCCAAGGATGAAAGAATGGCCAAGTATCAGGCGTTGGTGCGAGCAGAAGTCAAAAAGGTCGGTGGCATCAGGGTTGGACAAATCAACCAATGAAGAAGCAGTCTGGTAGATGAATTAGCGATCTCGCTTCCTTGATAACCTTTCCCAATCCCTTGATGATCGAATTTTTACCCCGGCCAAGCATTGAGAAACTAGAAGCAACCGAGGTACTCTGCGCCGACTTGGGACCCTCCTGGATGGACCCCATCGTCGCCTTTTTGAAAGATCGAATTCTACTAGAAGAAAAGAAGGCGGCCCACAAGATCCGGGCAAAGTCAGAGCGGTTCTGGCTCTCACCGTCCGGAGCTTTATACAAGAAATCCTTTACGGGGCCGTATTTGAAGTGTGTCCACCCCTCTAAGGTGGAAGTCTTCCTCTATGAGATCCATGAAGGCATCTGCGGCAGCCACAATGGGGGTAGATCTCTAGCCTACCGAGCAATCTCGCAGGGTTATTGGTGGCCATGTATGCAGGCGGACGCGCAAAAATACGTTCGCCGATGTGAAAAATGTCAGAAATTTGCTCACCAGATCCACCAGCCTGCAAGGGAGTTGCTCTCACTCACAAGTCCTTGGCCGTTCGCACTCTGGGGATTGGATATTGTTGGACCACTACCAGTCGCACCGGGCAATCGCAAGTTTTTCATCGCCGCCACTGATTATTTCACCAAGTGGATGGAGGCCGAGCCACTGGCAACTATTAAGGAGAAAGACGTTAAGAAATTTGTTTGGAAAAATGTGATCACTCGCTTCGGTATACCCAGGGCGCTCATATCAGATAATGGCACTCAGTTCGATGGGAAACTCTTTCGTGGATTTTGCGAAGAGTTGAAGATTGAGTTCTATAATTCAACCCCGGCTTATCCTCAGTCGAATGGTCAAGCAGAGGCCTCAAACAAGACCATCCTGGATGGGCTAAAGAAGCGGCTTGAGAAAGCAAAGGGAAAGTGGGTTGAAGAGTTTCCTAATGTGCTATGGGCATACCGCACTACGCCAAGGCGGTCGACCGGAGAAACACCGTTCGCTTTGGCTTATGGTATGGAGGCCGTCATCCCATTAGAGATTGGCATGCCAACCATCCACTCAGAAAGTTTCCAACCAGACTTGAACAATGAGACCGTGGCACTAGAAATTTGGACCTTCGAGGAAAGACGAGAGCGCGCATTGATCCATCTAGCGGCCTATCAGCAGGAACTCTCTAAAAAATACAACAAGGCAGTGCACCCTAGGTTATTCAAGATTGGGGATTGGGTCCTCAGGAAGGTGCTTGGCAACACAGTGATCCCTGGCGAAGGCAAGCTCGGTGCGAATTGGGAAGGACCATACAAGGTGGTTGGTCTTGCTGGCAAGGGGGCATACCATTTGGAAGATTTAGATGGCAAGGCTGTCCCCAGACCATGGAACGCAGCAAACCTAAAGGTCTTTTACTTTTGAAATGTAATTTGTCTATGTTCCTTAGCTTTTTCAGACCTCTAGCCCTTGGGCATGTGATGTAAGAGATGGCAATGTTTTTGTAATGAAAATTAGTCTCTTTTTGTTTGGTATTACATCTGTCCAATGATATCATAAAACACAAAAGGCAACTATGGATGCCAGGGGAAAGAGCCGACCTGAGGTTGACCGGGCTGTTTTCCTCGGAATGGGAGCAGACCGCACAAACAGTCGCGTATGGAGTAATGCGCATTAGGGCCGAGCTGGTTTTGCTCGCCCAGTTGGAATGTTGGCGGCATGACCAACCTAACTAAAACATTGGTGTTTTGCCCAATGTGGGAGCCGAGCTGATTTTGCTCGGCCCATCCAGCATATTGGTGAATTGTCCAATATGAGAAGCGAGCTAATTTTGCTCGGCGGAATTGGCAATGCTGGTGTCTTGCCCAGCAATTATAAGGCCGAGCTGAATTTGCTCGGCCGAAAAAAAATATTGACGTATTAAACTTAAACATACTGAGCGGTTTTGCTCGGTGAATGGGTGTTGTCAGCAAAACGATTAAGCGGACTTTTACTCGGCCGAGTACAGAATATCATTTTTATGGGGAAATCAAGGGATTACAAGGCTACATGAAGAAATTTGGTTTGTTTGCTTGATCTCGCCGACTGTCGATTAAAGTCTTGAGCAAGAAATTCAAACATACACAAGCCGAACAGAAACAACATAAGTACGAGCAAAAAGTTGTATTTCATTGATAGAAAGAGTTCAGTACAAGAAGGGGGGCGTAGCCCGGTTACAACAAAAAGAAAAGAAGAAAACAAAAATAAGGCGAGCAAATGTAAAGGGATCCTCAATCAAGATCAAGACTTTGTTCGGTTTCTCCAACGGCCACCTCGGCGTTTAAGGGCGATTGCTCGGGCGGGTTCTCCTCGGCTTTGGCGTCAGTACCATCCACTGCGACGACCTCCCGATCAATCATTTCATCTTCGGCATTGGAGGATGCGTCGGGTGGAGTTTGATCGGTCGGTGTCTCGGCGGAAGTTTGCTCGGCTTGCTTCTGAGCGGCAGCTTCTTCCTCGGCCTCCTTCCTCGCCTCTGCAATGAGTCGGTTTTGGGTGGCGTTGGCATAGGCCTGCATGTAGTCAGGATATCTTGTGGCGGGGATGAAGGAACATGTCAGAATCACGGCCAATGCCAACTTTTTCCACGGCGGCTTTCCAACCGCACTGGAAAAAGATGTCCTTGGTCGCCCGGACTTGACGCTCGTATGTTTTCTCCCCCTGGGCGTAACCCTGATCTTCAGCATCTTCCACGGCCTTTTTCTTCTCGGCCCTGTGTGCTTCTCGCAGTTTGCGGAGCTCGGCCAGGTATTGTGCCTTGGCTTTCTTCGCAGCTTTATTCTTGTCCTCCTCAGCCCGGTCGAGCTTCTGCCGCATTTCGTCTTGCTCGGCTTTGATGACCTCTTGCTCGGCCCTAAGCCTCTCTATCTCGGCTTTTTGGGTTTTGTTTTCCGTGATAGCATCGCGCAAACTTTGGCGCAGCTTGATCATGCGATCATGAGCAAGATAATTCTTCTGCGCGGCCTGCGAACAAACGAAAGATTGTTAGCATTTGGAGTCCGTGCAACAAAAAAAAAAAAAAAAAAAAAAAAAAACTGAACAAAAACTTGAAGCTAAAGGAGTTCTACTTACCAGCACTATCGATTCTGCTGCCGAGCGAAGGACCTTAAGGTCAGATAGCTCGTCATGCTTTTTCATGTCCTCGGGCAGAGCCAAACCCTTGGTCAAATTGAAACCAAGTGTGTGATCCCTGTCCTCCTGGACCGAGTCTCCGTGAGCTGCTCGTACGATAGGCAGATCTGGCGCCAGATCGGGGGTGGTGGGCCTGCCCTTGGATTCTTGAGGCGAGTGGTGATCGGCTTTCTTCGGTTGAGCCAACCTCTGTGAAATCTTCGACAACCAGGCTCTGACCGGCCTTGTCTTTCCTTGACCTCTTCTTTGGCTAAACCCCTTTCGCTTGCAGGCGAAACCGCCCCTTCAGTTTGTTCGGCGGGAGTAGAGGAAGTTCCCCCGGTCGCCTCTGGGGGTTGGGACTCCCCCTCCTCTCCAGTGATCATTGACTTGATGGCTCTGATTTTTGCCATTTCTTGCTCTTCGGTCAATGGAGCAGAGTCGTCGGTGGAAGAGATGGAGTGCAGTTACGGGGCGGGCCTTGAAAAAATCGATCCGCGGCTTTTGCGCGGTGCTTGGTAGTTGTATGTTTGTTCGAAGCCAAGCAGTTTTGAGGCTTGTCTCTCTTCCTCGGGGTATGACGAGCTCTAATTATACGGATCGGCGATAATAGTCTGCCAAGTGTTTATCTGTAAGGAAAGACAAGTGTTAGGCCGGTGCAAAGTTAAAAAGAAATTGGCGACTAAGAAGATAGCACGGTGGTAGGCTACTCACGAAATGGCGAAATCTTTCCTAATATACCCATTTCGGTATGGGCACCTCTATGTCCTCGTGATTCTGGGACACCCAGAGGAAGTCGTCATCGTTGGCCTCTTTGTCCGGGTTGCCTTCGATGGGTTTTGCTCGGCCCTTCTTGACTTTCAAGTAGTAGCAAAACCCACCCTTATTTTTACTAAGGCTGTATTGATGAAAAATTTCTGCGGTAGAGATTGAGGCCAGCATTCGGTTCGGCTCGGCGCCATTTATTATCTTATGCGTGTTGGTGGAAACTTTGCTCGGGCAAAGCCTTATGCGCCTCAAAAATTCGCGAGCAAGGTTGCTTGCAAGCGGACTCCTCCTCTACTATGGAAGCTTGGTGTGAAGGGGCACCGGTCTAAGTCCCCCCATGGCGTGTCTCCCTTCTTAGCAAGTTCTAAGACTACGTCGTTCGGGATATTGTAGTCTTTGCGGAACTCAGCCATCGCGCCGGGCGTGCTGACCATAAACCGGTATTTTCCCATCTAGGTCGGCCTTATTCACTCTGTATCTCAGTCAAAATTGTTGTGTGGTTGCTCGGGCTTTGAGCTCCACCAGTGGTGACTCTGAAAGGCTTGGTCGGTCCTATTTGTTCTGCATATTGAAAAATAAGTCCAAGGGTTAACACGGCATATATTGCGCGGCCTCTATTGGAAATGGCTCAGAAAGGTCCTAGTTGTTTGGTCGGCCTTCCACTACCTCGGCCCATCAGGATGGCTGATTTAGCCTTCTTTTTTGGGTGCTGGTTTTTACTCGATCTAGGAGTTTTTGATCGGTTCGGTTCTAATGGAGGTTTTAGCTCTCGGCAGGGATCGAGGTATTGGCTTATGATTTCAGGCCTTTAGCCCGGTTAAACCTATCTTTCCGATCTAAGGTGTATATAGCTCGGTTGTGACCTCAGTACGAAGCCACAAACAGTTTTTGCTCGGTGTAAACCCTTCCATCGGATCTAAATGAGCGTTTTGCTCGGTTTTACCCAGTATTCGTCTGATTCATCCAGTTCTTCCTAGGTTCGTGGCTCACTCACTCAACCTATGGCAAAACAGGGGCACGAAGAGCCCCTCTACTCTACCATTCCCATTTTCCTAGAGTTTCCCAGATCTAATGGTCCCAAACAAAGGAAAAACACAGAGAACAATGGAGCAAAGACGCAGAACAAGCATGAAAGCTTGAGGTGAAAAGGCAAGGAAGAGGGGTTAGAGAGCTTACGAAGCGAATGAAACGAGGTGGGGCCTTCGAGCTTGGGTATAAGCGGAAAGCAGCAACAATGGGCGAGACGGCAATGACTTCTCGAAGGTTTTGGAGGCTAGGGTTTGGGGGCGTCGAGAGAAAATGAATAGTGAAGGACTAAAACCCTTCGTATGGGGTTTAAAAGTGGAAACCCAAAGCAGTGCGCCGTTTGAATTCTCAGCGTCTTGAGAACAAGCTGTGATCCGATGGCGTGATGGCGTGGCATTGAAAACACGGTGTCGATGCGTCTGACCTTTGATGGGACTGCAGAGCTATTGATCGGCTAATCGAGATAGCTCGGCGACAGAAGTGACCTTGATTGAGATAGCTCGGCGGTAAAAGCATCCCTAATTGAGATTGATCGGTAATTGGAATGGCCCTATTGTGCTATAAATGAGGTAGGCATTCCTTATTCAAGTCCGGCTTGGCGATGGAGTGATTCGACCTTAGCTCGGACACGGTAGTAAACCCAATCACGATAGCTCGGATGGGTTTAAGGGGCAATTGTAAGGGAGGATTTGCATTGGGATCTGGTAGAAAGCGATGACGGCAGACTTAGCGGGATGTCCGTGGCCGAAGCTACTCGTGGACGCGCGGTCGGCTGTCTTCTTGTGATCGAGAAATCGACGGTCGGCGGCAATGGCGTCGCCGGGCCTTCTACTGCGAGGAGAACGGAACTCAAGACTGCAAGATGATGGAGGCGAATTAGATGGTGCCCGGGATAGATTTGGGACGCGGTTGGCGTTGGTATGCGTTTAACCGGCCACAAGAGGAAGGCTGTATCCGTATGACCGAGGTGAACGATTGACCGGCTGGAGGCCGGTCATGCCTCGCGACTGGTTGACCGACAAAAGTCGAACAGGTTTAGCTCGGCCGAGGTGGTCAAACCACATGATCCCGAGGGACGATCTGCGCTATGTAGCGGTTGAGTCTGGCGTAATGGATGTCATCCACCGAGTGATAGGCGGTCGTGGTGTCTCGGTCAAGGAGCCACAGGCCAATGGTGTGAAGGAAAGGACATCTGCTCCTGAACGCCTCATACCGTTAAGCGATTCTGTGTCTTGGTGGAAGGACAAAGCCTTTACGCGTAAGGTGGTGAGAGCGCGCATTGCCACTGTCCGGGAAGAACGAGAGGTAGTCTTGTAGCGACCTTGAGTACATGGCGACCTAGAAATAGGGGAAGAGGCGAACATTGGAGGTATGTGAATTCATTCTCACAAGCTCTCTCTCTCTCTCTTCTCATTGTCTTCTTCCTCAGTGAACTGACTTGATCGTCGGAGGGTCTTTCTGGCACACCACCGCCGGGCAGCTCACCCTTTTTGTGTTGCAGAGACAGACGCCGTTGACGGAAGCTTGACGTTCAAGGCGTACGGAGAGCAGAGGATATTTCACCCCCGTACAAAAGGTCAAAATTAAAATTGGATAAATTAGAGATTATATAGTATATAGTTTGCCTCAATTTGCCATTGCTTTTCTGGCCCGCACTAAAATCGCATCTCATCTCTAATGTATCTCTCATCTCTAATGCATTTAGAGTATAGATTTAGATAGAAATTTAAAAAGGAAAAAAAAAATTATATATATATATATATATAATCTAGGTGATATAGAGAGTATTTGTTTGGATTTTTTGAGCTAACTTATAGCTTTTGACTTTTGAAAAGTTATTTTGAACTATTTGGTTAAACTTCTTTCAAATTGCTTCTGATTCTAACAACTTATTTTAAGTCAGAAAAGCTGATTCTGAGAAATTGTTCGCCTTTTGCTTTTGATTATCAGCTTCTGTTGAGGACATGTTAATTTACGATTATACTCTTAAATTTTTTTATTTTTTTAAAAATAGAAAAAGACCCAAATGAACTATTGAATATTATTATTATTTTTTTATGAGAAATGTAGATAAGTAGTGAATAATAAAAAATAAAAATTAATTGAAAAAGTTACTCCACAGTTTATTTAACAAACACTATTCATCAATTTAAATCTATAATCCAATAATTACACCAGACAAATTAACAATTTTTGATTAAAATCATAATCTATAATATATTAAGTTATAATTTATAATCTATTTTAACAGTTACACTAAATGGGGTCATAGCTAAGTGTTCCACGTCAATGCATTTTAAGGAGAGCCAACTATATGAGTGGCAAAGTATAGTAACAATATCGATGAAAAGTGCGAAAGTTTTGAAATTTTTGAAAATGAAATGCACTAATGTGTGACCAAATTTTCTAATTTAAGTCTTTTGGAAAAGTGCCAAATTGAAGGCAACAAATATAAATAAATTTCAAGTAATTACAAAAAGATTGGGTCCAAAAGTGCATTACAGTTAGTGAGTGGGGCCGTTAGATCAATCTCTGGGATTCGGGTGTCGGCCTCTTTAATTTTCGGTTCATGTTTCAACTCACTTTTCTTTTTGCTTTGTTTTTTTTTTTTTTTTTCACATAAAATTTTCAAATATTTTTTTCATTATTGTGCTTATTTTGGGGCTCTATGTGATAATTGTGGGGGTCTTTCTGTCCCTTCATTTTCTACACTATCTTTTAAGTGAACATCCACTTACTTTTTATTTTTATTTTTATTTTTAGACCACATAACTCACGGGTTTTGCCTTATACCTTCAGTGGGGGTCGCACCCCAGTGAGGTGGCGCACCTTCACTGGCTGAGATCCAAAAAAAAAAAAAAAAAAAAAATTTTTTTTTTTTTTACCAATTTCGAAATGACACCTCACTGGGGGTCAATCCCAGTGAGGGTAGGAAGCATTTTTGCATAACTCACAAGCCCAATCCATTAATGATACAAGAATTCCCATATCAAAAATGAAAAATAAATAAATAAGAACAACTCTAACTTCTCAATTAAGTATGTACCAGAGTGATTAAGAATAATATTATATATATTAATTAATATATTAACAGATGATGTGACATAATTTTAAAATTTTTGAATATTTATAATTTATATAATAGGTGAGGTCAGTAATAATGACATAATACTAGTTGGTACACTAATGTGTATATTAATTAGTGCATAAAGCACCACCGAGCAACTAAGGTCTCGTTTGGCAAGTTAGCCTTTTAGTCAAAAAAATTAAAAAGTTATTAAAAAAATCAAAAAACTTATAACATATACCAAAAAGTCAAAGATTCTTTTTTCTCTCTACTTTTTGCACATTTTTTTGTAAAAAATCAAAAAACTATCCCAAACATACTAATTTTTTTATCTCATATTTTAATTAAAAAATAAAAAAATTATTAAAATAATATGTTCTCAAACGAGACCTAATTATGATAACTCGGTTGCAATTACTGAGTGATGACTATAAAAAATATTTTTTACCTAGTGGCATTGTTTAGTTGCTACGTATAATAAGGCCTCGTTTGGGAACAAGTTATTTTAGTAATTTTTTGACTTTTTACGAAAAGATGTTCAGAAAAGTAGAGAGGTGATGTGACAACTTTTAGTAACTTTTTAACTTTTTGACTAAAATAGCCACTTTCCAAACGAGGCCTAAAAACTCGATAAATTTAGCTAACTAGCTCTGTTTAGTAGTAGCTTAGCCAAACAAAATGGCCATCCATGTGAAATTACCCTCTCTCTTTTTCAGGGTACTCAATGATGGCCATCCACCTTTTTTTTTTTGGTTGAAATCTTTAGAAAATTAGCTATGGCTACCAATTTTCAACCTACACGCCATGTGTTATCTTAAGGTTAGTGTTTTAAAGTTGAATTGATGGTCGTATTGGTAATATGACAATATGTCTTTTGTCCAAGTCTTCTATGTCTTTTATTTTAAGGTCTTTATCTATTGAACTATTAGTATGGGGTGAAAGAGATCTGTTGTATAATAAAAAAATAGTTCAAGATAGGCCGATTAGAGAAAGGATAAGTCTAGAGATACAAAAAACGATCACAAAATTAGATACAAAACTTTTATGAATAAATAAGATTTTTTAGAAATGACCCTACCAACAAAAAAAATATAAAATGTTATTCATTTATATATTCTATACATATTTTTATAATTGATTTATGTGTTCATAGCAAAATCACAGTATAAAATCCAAACTGAAAATCCCATAACTTGTAATGTTAACCACCCAAAATAATATACTGCAAGATATGCTGGTGGCATAGCCAAAAAGATCTGGGTCATGGACCACTAAGAGGCAACTTTGTCCATTTTTTACTGTAATTTCCATGTCTCTTCTTCTTCTTCCTTGCCAAGTACAAAGTGGAGTCTTTGTCCCTAAAGTTCTTTCATGGGTGCCTATTTAAAATAATCTTAGTCGTACGAAAATAAAACACAAAATTACAAAGAATTCAAAAATGAATATAAGTTTTGGAAGAAGAACAAGTGCAATTAGGACCTCAACCATGACATTCACTTTCTTTGGATTATTGCAAAACTTATGATTTTTGACAGATTAGTATGTCAACAATATTAAAAATTTTAATGGACATTATTGGTTAAGAACTTTGCAGGTACTGTTAATGATGTGAGGAAATTTTTTCAAAAGAGCTAATCATGAGCATTTTATATTAATAACGTAAATTTTCTACAATATGAAAGGACAATTGCTACAATTATAGTGGTTACATTTGTTTCTTGCATTATGTTGTCATGTTCTATAATTAAGGATTAATTAACAAAAAGTTGCTCATAAAAACAAAACAAAAACAAAAAAGTTCATTTTATAACTATAAAGTGACAATGATGTTTAATTGTGACTGCCTTGTATAATATAGAAATTAGTTGTAAGAGAAATAATTACCTATCATTTGACATGATAAGAAAACCCGACAAATCATAGTTTTAAAAACTAAATAATTGTCAAAAGTGTTTGTTAGTTTACTCTTCACTATTATATAACACCATTTTGTATTATCAGGAGCAAATGTCATTTATATTTTATTTTTTTGGTAGTGGTCGATAAGCACTGAGTGACGGACAGAAAATATAAAAAAGAGAGGAATAAATTAAAGTTTATTTTCTAAACAAATGAAATTAACTCTTTTTTTATTGTAAGAATTAATTAAATTTTATAAATCGTTTACGGTTTTTTGCAAATGAAAATAGGCATCAAATAATTTTTATTTATAATAATTTACTTTTATTTTTTTTAACAGAAATGCTATAGGCCTTAAGACTCTCACACGTCTGTGAGAAAGAGAGAGAGAAAAAAAAAAATACATAATAAGTAATTACCCATCAATTAAAGATCATGAGAGTCACCTATTTTGACGTCTTAAGCATTAATCTTTTTTTTCTAAACATGAACACACTGAAAACACATTTTTTTACTCAAAAAAATCTTTTTCTATATATATGCCTCCATTTGACAAGGGTTCATTGTACTCATGTACATGAAAAAAAAAAAGGTTCATGAGAGTCGAAACAAACAAAAACATCCAACTCTATAATCATTACACTCTTCTCTCACAAAAAAAAACTAAAAACATATAAAAAAAGTTAAAAAGCGAAAAAAATCAAATTTACTTCCCAAATAGAGGCTTGGATTTTCATCTATCTCTTTCTTTCTTTCTTTCTTTCTTTTTTTTATTTATTTTTTTAATAAAAAGTCCCAATTGGCTGCGAGTCTCATCGGTCATCACTCCGAAACTGATGGTTACTTTGAGATTACAAAGGGACAAACACACATTCTAAAAATATATAAAGAATAGCAACAATAAATTAAATTGTGTATTTGAAAATCCAGAAACAAACAAGAGGGTATTGAAAACAATTAAAATTAACAATCGATGCAGAAGTGGAAGAACACACAAAGGGTGCGTTTGTTTTGAAGGGTTACGGGTGAGATTGGACTATTAGTTCTATCAGACTAATAATTTATTGCTTGTTTCATTTTTTTTGTTCCAGATTAATAGTACTCTCGGACTACTAGTCTCACAAATATAGAATTATCTTATCTCATGGGAGGAAGTGGGATAGAAACCACGGGATTGGTATCCCATGAGATTATTTTGTGAAATGTCTATTTTTCCCTCCATGCTATTACTTAGCAAACAATTAGAAAATGATAAAATAATCTTTTGAATATTTATAAATTGTTTTTTTAGTGTTGTTAATTTAAAATTATATATTAAATAAAAAATTTAAATTATAAATTAAATTTAATTAAAAATAATAAATTATAAATTATGGCCTTATAAATTAAATTTTTTTAGTGTTGTTAAAAAATTAAATTTACATATTAAATTAAATTTTTTTTAGTGTTGTTAATTTAAAATTATATATTAAATAAAAAATATAAATTATAAATTAAATTTATTTAAAAATAATAAATTATAAATTATGGCCTTATAAATTAAATTTTTTTGTGTTGTTGAAAATTTAATTTATATATTAAATAAAATTATTTTTTATTGTCGTTAATTTAAAATTATATATTAAATAAAAAATATAAATTATAAATTATAAATTTAATTTAATTGAAAATAATAAATTAAAATAATTAAAATATTGTGCAAAAAATTAAAATAAAATAAATTTTTATTTAATCTAGGTAACAATAATTAAAATATTAAAGTTATGTTTAATATTGCTATTCCTTAGTAAATAATTGAAAAGAATAAAATAGTCATTTGAGCATTTATCTTTCTCCATAATATCTCAAACAAACATTGGATAACTAAAAATAGTCCAATTCAGACATCTAATCCCATGACTAAATAAATATAGGATACAAATTTAGTCAAACTAAATAGTCCCGAGACAATATATCCCAAGACTAATAGTTTTATGAATTATAATCCCTTCTTATTCAGTCCGTCTAAACAAACGCACTCAAAAGAAATACATACATGTATGATTTGAATGACATAAAAATGGTTTCTCTCTAGTCACACATGTACAAATTAGTCCAAAGTTTGAAATCAAAATTTTAAAGAGTTGAAGTTTCAGAAATTACTTTTAAATAGTTTTATTTATTAGAGTCATTTAATTATATAACGATAAATTATGAACTCACAGATAAATAAAAATTTAAACTTACACTTCTTATCCTAAATTGGGTCTTTTGAGAAGAAGATAAAAATGTCAATTTTTTAACTTTTTAATTTTTTTATACAAAAAAGTTATAAAAAAAATCAAAAAAATCACTTTTTTTAGCTAAAAAAATTATTTAAAAAGTCATAAAAAAAACTAAAAAAGCACCACATGATTTGTACATACCTAAAAAAAAGAAAATAATAAGAAAATGAAAGAAAATCTCAAATCCATGTAGAGAGAACAAAAAGGTTGTAGGGTGTAGACCGGCGCACCACATGCGGCTTTCTGGCTGTGGGACCCAGCCCATCAATTCTCTTGATTTGCGTTCTTTGCTAGCTTTCCCATGTCTTGTTTTTTAATCTGATTTCGTTCGCATCACATACTATGAATTTGAATTTTTACGTGTGCGAGTTCAGGAGTTATGGCTTCACGAATTAAGGATTATTTTCGGAACATAATTAAAAATTAATTTTTTGATTTAAAAAAAAATATATATAAAAAATGAAACAAATGATGTGATAAAAATAGATTAAAAATTGAAAAATAATTTTTGATCATCTTTCTAAAATAGCACTAATGGATGTTTTGACAACCTAGTAAAAAGTCAATTTTTTATTTTTTATTTATTTTGAGTCACATTACTTCTCATATTTTTTATTCACAAAAATACAAAATAAATTCAAAAAGTCAAAAAATTAATCTTTTATCAACTTTTCAAAATACCACTAACTCTGGAGCCTTAGAATCTAACTCAGGAAGTCACCGTTAGGCATTTTGTTCACACAAGGGGACAATACACCTATTTTGGAGCGTGCGCGCGCGCACACACACCCCTCCCTTTCCACGTGGGGTTGTGTGAGCAAGTTCAAAGGAAAAAAAAAAAAAAATTTCAACTAATCAAAAATCAATAGGGTGGTGGGGTCACCCCTACTAGGAGTCTAAGGGATTTTTCCCTATTTTGATGTGCAAGAATCCTCTAGAGTGATCTCTCTAAAGTGATCTCTAGAGCGATCTTTTAGAGTTTGACACGTGCCCTACTAATAAAATCAAAGGTTGAGATTATTTTGGTGAGGAAAAAAAATTCCTTCATTTTCCGCTCTCCTTCTCTCTCTCTATGCTCATCGATTTCTACCCTCATCGCTGAAAACTTCAAGAAAGGCGATCAACCTTGTTGCGGATAACTGCGTTCTCAACTCCAATCGATCCCCCCCTACGCCGTCAAGATCAAGTCTAGTGTCGCCCACGAACAACACAATCGATAGATCTTGGGAAATCGCTCAAACTCTCGACATCGCTCTCTTTCTCTCGCTCGCCTATCGTCATCTGAAGGTCTATAGGGTCTGTTTGAATTTATTTTCTTTGAAATGGGAATTTGAGAATAAAGAATTTTTGTGCACTTTGTGTGTTTTAAGTCTGGAAATCCATTATCAAATTTCCCTGTGGGTTTGTAGTGAAGGTTGAAAATTATTGTTGTGTTTGGATTTGGATTTTTTAATTTTTATATTATTAAGTTTTTCTTGATTTGGGAGTTATGGTTGGATGGGGTTCGATAAATTGAAGATCGAAGAGGAGGAATTGAGTTTGAGTTGCATAAACTGGTTTTTTTTTTTTTTTTGAACCATGCATAAACTAGTTTTGAGTAATTGAGTTTGAGTTGGATAAATTGAGTTTGAGTAATTGTTTCTAGATTAGTGTTAATTTCTGTTTTTTGTTTGTTTTTATGTTGTGTTATTGAGTCAAATTGATCATTTCTCTCCTTTTTGCACCTCTTGGTATTGTAATAAGCGAAGAAATGAATCTATGAAAAACAAGAACCAACAAGAAATGAACAATTCTTCTCAAATCCAAGTAGTTACTGAAAACCAACAACCAAAAGCAATCATTAATGGTGAGTTTTCAAAACCCAATTCATGTTTGAGAAATGTGTTCAATCCACCAAACAGAGGCGAAGACTACTCAATTTTACAAGCCTTGTTAGCATAGACATGGTGGTTCTCTTCATCGCCACCACTTGAGGCGTCGGAGAAACTTTGATGGCGATCGGTCCTTCTCTCTCTCTCCCTCTCTCTCTCTCTAATGCTTCACAGCAATAGCACACGACTGACTTCAAAATGATTTTTTTTTTTCTTTTCAAATTACTAACCAAAAACGACATCGTTTTGGTTAATTTGCATCTCAGCCATTGGATTGGATCACTCTAGAGATCATTTCAGAGAGATCACTCTAGAGGATCCTTGCACTATTTTGATTGGTGAAGAAAAATAAGACAGATTCAAAATCTTTGAATTCATAGGTTCAATTTTAATTTTTTTAATTTTTTTTAAATCATAAATGTATAAATTATTTTTAAAAAATTATATTGATTTAATAATTATAATTATATAATTTTATCATATTTATTTTTAAAATATTAAATAATAAATATGGTCTGTGATGCAATATACGCTTTCTTTTTATGTCCTTAAGTCTCAATCATGTCTTTTTCTTTTGTGTGTGAGTGATTTTCGATCCACCTTTCCCATAATTAATTATTTTTTTGTAAACAGTAGAATAGATGGCACCTATTTGACCTCCAACAGAAAGAAAGGGCTCCGGCGGTGGTTCTTTCACCCGGGGGCACTCCAACGATCAAGTCAGTATATCTCTCAAAAATAATTGTATATTTAACTCACAAGCTTCAGTATATAAAAACATATCTTTGACCAATGGGGGTGCCTCTCTTTTATAGCCAATACAATTCTAGTCCCAATAAGAGCCTAACTCCAATGGACTCAGAATTACTGCCAATCTGGAACTCCCAGTGAGATTAGGATAAACCCTCTAAGAGTTTCATCTTTACTCAAACTGAAGTCTTCTCTTAATCTAGGACTCTTGTCCTTTATCCGCTTATCTCGGATTCTTATATCTTCGGAGATAATCTCGGCCTTGCCGAGATCACTTCGGCGGAACTACCACGATACGTGCCACCTCGGTACACGCGTCGTCCCTTGCCCCGTTAATTTTCGGACGAAAATATATCCCATCCCTAGGTTCTATTACCTCGGCACTCTGGTGATGGAACCTATATTTTTTTCTCATAGAACTTCCCAATCAGTATTTCTTTTAAGCCCACATGTCTTCTTCTAAAAAAAAATTCAAAGGAACTCCTTGCATATATGAGCCATTCATCATCTCCTTCAACCGCTTTTATTTCTTTTCTATTGGCTCCGTCTTTTACTGTTCGCGCCCGCTTGACGCGTCTGCTCGAGCGCATTTAATATACTGTTTTTTTGTGCCATTCAAGTTTTTTAACAAAACTTGTTTTTTTCCTCTTTTTCTTTTTACCTTTGTATTCTGTTCACTTGTTTTTCTCTCTCCAAAACTTTTTTGTCCCTGAATCCGCCATTGTTCTAAACTTCAAACTCTGCAATTGACCTCACTCTTCCGTTCTCGTGAAACTCCTACAACTGTTGTCTGTCCTCGGCGAATTTCATTCCGGCGTCACTTTATCTGGTAAGCAACTAACCCTTCCCTCCCAGTTCTTGATTGTTTCTAGAATTTCCTGTTTGTATTATTCTGCTCCAGCATTGAATTTATGAATCACTTACCTAAATGTATCTTATTTTATGATTTCGCACATGTCACAAACACTTTGCACTATTTCACCACTGTTCTTGGCTCCCAACCCTTTGTAATCTTCGTTTTTCTAATAACCCATTATTTGTTCTTGAATCTGAAATTCGCCTTTGTTTTCTGTTTTTTTTGTATTTTTTCCAGATCTGTACCTTTGATCTTTGTCTTCGTAGCTCTTTAGGTTTTGGATTTGTTCATAGAACCTTCAATTCTCTAGGAAAAACTGAAACCCACTTTTCCAACATATACCTAGGTTTAAGCCAAGGTCCCAATAATCTTTTAAGAACACTACATTTACGTAACAAGTACCTTTATACCAAAACCATGGGTATGTGGAGACATAGGGTAAACACTCCAACCAAACTTGAATTCTTTAGGCAAGAGTTCTCTATCCTGGCCGATGTTCACCTTAGATGATGATTCCATTATGCCTCTGAGGAATACAATGCCTTTCCTTTTGTTGAGTGTGGACTTAATCCACTTTTTCGTGAAGTTCTTCACTACTATACTTTGAACCATGTGCAACTCACCATCAACTCCTATAGAACACTTAATGGTATAATAGCCGAGAATGTTAGGATCACTCTTGCCGATATCCCAATCACATTACTATGTGCACCTTAACCTAAAAGAAAAGGGTTATGTGTATTACCTTGAGCGAGGTCTCAATTTAAAATTGTAGCCGAGCCATTCCAACAAAGGAATTGAGAGATTATCTTATTGCCTTTGGAAATTGGGAATTTGGCCCGTGCGAGCCCAAGTCCATCTCTTAAAGAGGGTAAGGGTAAGAGTCCAATACCAATTACTTAGCTGTTGTTTTTGTTTTTTAAGTCTCAAAAGGTTTTATCTGTTTCTGATGTTGTGTTCTTTTTTTTCTTTTTTTTTTTTTTTTTTTTTTCGTCTTATTTCCTCGAAAAAGACCTAAAAGCTCTTGGACCTTCCGATCCTCGTGGTGTTAAACTTCATCCTCCTACAAACCCACCAAAGAAAGAAAAGAGTTCATCACCTCCTTAATCCCAATACGATAAAAAAAAACTTGTCAAAACCGCCGAAATGGTTCGCCCAAAGCCCATTGCCCAAGATCTCTTAGCCAAACCTCCCCCCCGATGTAACGACGCTTCAGCCAAACGATTCTACCTCCAAAACCAAAGAGAACAAAAAAGAGTAACAAGATGCTTTCGCCGGCAAAAAGGTCTCAACAAACTCAAAAATAAGCCGAGGTCTTCTTCGGACAACTTCTAAGTCAAAGTACCAAATGTCCCTAGACGCTCAATTAAGAACAAGCCTGTTTAGCTAGTGGACAAGGCTTTATGATATAAACATCGGCGTTGCGCTTGGTACTTCTTCTTCCGGGATCCGGAAAAGAATAAATGAGTGAGTTAAATTATGCTTTTATAGTAAGTTTCTTTACTTGGTAACTTGTTTTATCTGATCTCTCCATACTTGTAGAGTTCTCTAATAACTTTTTACGTGTTCTTTCATGTGTCTATGCAATCCTTTGAGACCGGGGAAAAGCTAAATGATTTGAAGAAGGAGTTTGCAAAATAAATAAAGGTCTTCAAGCAAAATGAAGAAATTAGAAGATCAAAGCCCAAACCCGAAAAGGTCAATCTTTAAAGGCCATTAAGAATGTTCGAGGCTCAAAAGAAAGATCTTGAGGAGAAGCATCGGTAAGCCGAGAACTCGCGAAGCTTGGCCCCTGTTGGGCGAAATTAAAGAAGCGTGAAAAGAATTATGCCTGTGCGTGGCCGATGTCATTACAAGTTAAGCGGCATGCAACAGGCTTTTCCTTGGTTGGATGTCCTAGCCAAAAAACTTGATCTTCTTGCGTTATTCCTCCTCCTCCTCCAAGTCGGTGAGGAAGAAGTGAATCAATCCCAGTCAAGATGAGGATGAAGATAATAATGATGATGAAGCCTTGGTAAGGAAGCCCAAAGATGTGAAGTCAAGTCTCATACGAGGGTGATCAAGTTTTGGACTTGACCTAGGATGAAGATCTTGAGAAAGTGCCCAGAAAGACATTGGTAGGCTTTCCTCGACCTTCTTATGGTTGAGAGAAGTGTTGAAAAAACTCTTGTTGAGATTGATAGAATCCGAGGTTGTGGTAGAAAAAGATCTTGAGGTTGTTCTTCCAGAGACTCGAGGTCCAAATTCAAAAAGAATCATAGCTTTTTTTTCTTTCGTTTTTTGTACTTTGTTTTCTGAACAATATAAGTTTTCTTCTGTGACCAATGTGCCTTTGTTTTATTACTTATGAACAATTTACTTCTGCTAGGCTATAGTGCATTCTTTATATATAACTGCAACTGTTTTTCCCTAAATGTTTTAATGTTTCCTTGTTGCTTCTGTATGGCTTCATACTTATAATATTTTGTATAATTCTTCCTCTCAGATAATCTTTATAATAACCGCAAGTTTTACTTAACCTTTTCATAAATTTTAGTAAGTATAAAACATATACTATTTAATGTTAAATTTGCAGATTTTTCTCAAGTTTCAATGAGTGTCTAAACAGTAATCTCAATTTGTCCTATTTGTAAATTGCTACAAATTTCAACAAGGATTATCATATACAGTTAACTTTTCTCAAGTTATAACAAATGTTTAAACAATGATCTTCTTGTAAATTGCTACAAATTTCAACAAGGGCTTAAACAGTATACTTAACCTTTACTTCAACCTGTAAATTACTGATGATAACATGTCGGTTTAACTTTAACCTGTAAATTACTGATGATAACATGTCGGTTTAACTTTAACTTGTAAATTGCTACAAATTTCAACAAGTGAAGAGAAACAAATATCTCGGCTTAACTTCAACTTGCAAATTGCTACAAATTTCAACAAGTGAAGCTAAGGAACCATCTCGGCTTACTTTTAACTTGTAAATTGCTGTAAATTTGAACAAGTGGTAAGCTTTGTATTGGTTTGACTAACTTGTAAATTGCTACAAATTTCAACAAGTGGTAAACTTTGTAATCGGTCTGACCAACTTGTAAATTGCTACAAATTTCAACAAGGGGTACTTTGTATTAATTTCAACAAGTGGTAGACTTTGTATCTTTTTATGTCTTATGTTAAGTATCTTAATCAATCATATGTGCTTGAAGCCAAAAGAAAAGATTTTATTGATGACATCGGCCAAAAATAATGAACATCTCAATGATAGAAAAATTTCAAATTACAAGTGTTTCTTCGCTTCTTCTAAAAGATCCAGTCTCGGGCTAAGTATGTCATTAGTCCCATTCTCAAGATTTCCATGGAAATCGCTTACGTCAGAGGGCTGCGGCAAAGGCGGGATGATCTTCAAAGTAATTCTTGATCTTGAATTTTGCACAGTTCTTGATAAGCTTGTCGTTCGAGCGTGGTTTTCGTTAATAATTGATGGCTCGGGAATGCCAACCTGGTAATAATGTTTTTCCATATGAAATTCAACAAGTATTTTCTCGATATCAAGATCTTTTTTTTTTTTGTAGGTACCAATACGGGTAATGGTTAACAATTAACGTGAATCACAAAAACTATTACTCTCATCTTGCCAATTTTAGTCCTACAATTAATGCCTCAGATTCTTCATTGTTTGAGGCCTTATTATTTCCCATCCGGGATATCAACAAGACTCTGCCCGCTCCTCTTGTTTGAACTTCCATGATTCAGCGTAAATTTCCACCAAAAAGTCGCCAAACGGTCATCTTGCCCAAGGCCATCCGCCTACCTGCATAATAGATAGCCTTCGTTTCTCCCCCTCTCTTCTGATTAGCAGCGCTACATCGATGTACGTTCTCGACATTTCTAAAACAACAACTCCGAACGCCAAGATTTCGCGTTGAGGAGTAGTCGATATCATCATTGTGTGGGTCTTTGAATTTGTCTCTAAATTAAACGTCGGTGGCCTTTTGTCTTACGTATCTTCATGAACTCTCCCGCTCCCTTTGCCGGTGTTCAAATAGGCTCAAATCCTGGCTCCCTTCTTTGGTCAAATAAATAATAAATTTTTCTCGGCTCTTCTCCGACTTCTTCAAGAGATCGATCGGTGCTTCACACCTCCCTCGCCTCTTTCTTTGTGAGGGATTTCTTCTCTTCTTTCTTCTTCTGGTCGCTCTTGGCATTAGGCGTGCGGCGTCACATGGAGTATGCAGACCATCGCTAACTGAACTCTCAAAGGAGATTAGGATAAAAATCTCGGCCTGCCGAGATCACTTTCGGAAAAATACCCACGACACGCGCCACTTGGACACACGCGCCGGGCGCCTTGCCGTGATTGGTACTGTAAAAAATATATCCCCACATTTTGCATTGCATTTAGGGTTGCAAGCAAACCGAACTAAGCCGAGTTTTGCTGAGCTCGAACTCGGCTCATTTACTTATCGAACTCATTTATTGACTTCGAACTCGACTCGATAAGAAATTAGGCTCGAGCTCGGCTCGGCTCGACTCATTAATCTTAATGAAACTTGAGTTCGGCTCGGCTCGTCTCGATAATTTTTTTAAATATTATTTATATTACTTAAATAAAAAAATATTATTTATATTATTTTATATATAAGTAATGTATTTATATTGTTATTTATATATTTATTTTTATATTATTTAATATATAAATAATATATTTATTATATAATTTAAATAAAGGTAAATGAGTCGATCTTATGCGACCTCGAGCTCAACTCGTTTACCAAACGAGTTTAATAGTCGAGCTCGATCTCAGCTCATTTACTAAACGAATCGAGCCAAGCTTGTTCATGAACAGCTCGGTTCATTTGTAGACCTAATTGTATTCGTCCATCTAATGGCCTTGTTGGCAAGTTGAATTTTAGTATTTTTTTAGGTTAAAATTCATAAAAAGATAAAGGTCTTGTTTGGCAAAGGTTAAAATAGTCAATTTTAGGCTAAAATCCACAAAAAGATAAAATAAGCTAAAATAGTTAATAAGATAAAATGTCATATCAAACTTATAATCATTTCACTTTTTCTCTCACAAACATCACATCCAACTACAAAAAAATCTAACTATCTTCCCAAACACAAAAATTTTAGTCTACTAAAATAGTTAAAAATTAAAATAGCCTGCTAAAATAACCAACTTCCCAAACAAAATCAAAATAAGTTAAAATAGTTAATAAGATAAAATGTCACATCAAATCTATAATTATTTTTACTTTTTCTTTCATAAATATCACATCTAACTACAAAAAAATCAATTATCTTTCTAAATACAAAAGTTTTAACTTACTAAAATAGTCAACTTCCTAAACGAGGCCAATAATGTAACATTTTCACTGGTTTATATTTAGCCTTCATCCCTTTGATATTAATGTGTTGTTTGGGAAGTGGAATAGCTTTTTGACTTTTCGGTTTTTTTGGTTTGGGAAGGGCTTTTGATTTTTTTGACTTTTTTATAAAAGAAATAGTGTAATGATTATGGATTGGATGTGATGTTTTGTCTTATTAGGCTAAAAAGCCTATTTTGTTTTTTGTAACTATTTTAGTCAAAAAAGCCCTAAAAGCCTCTTCCCAAACAGAGGCTAAAAGTATTTTTTTAAAAGATAAATATGATAAAATTATATTATTATAATTAATGAATTAATTATATATATATATATATTTATGTATAATCTACACATAATGACCTAAAAGATGAACATAATAAATTTTGGATTTGTTTGAGATGTGGGTTGACTTTTTAACTTTTTAGTTATTTTTGCCTGAAGTTAAAAAAATCTCGTTTGTGATAGATTTTGTCTTTTTTAACTTTTGTGAGAAAAAAATTGAAATGATTATGGTTTGGATGTTACATTTTATCTTATTAAGGGGTTGTTTGAGGTGTCCTAAATAAGTGTACTTTTTGTGTTTTTGGACTAAAAAGTTGAGGAAAAAATATGATTGTTTAGGTTAACTTTTTGACTTTTTATGAAAAAATGTGTATTAAAAAATTATATAAGTTAGTGTGTATGGAAAAATTAGAATTGAAAATTGTGCAGCCGTAGTTTTTGATTTTTGGTGAATAGTGATAACTTTTTAATTTTTTGAGTAACTTTTTGACTTTTTAACTTTTTGATAACTTAACTTAATTTTTTAATTTATTTTATTTTATGTTTGACAATAATTAAAAAAATCAAACTTTTTAACGTACCAAACGAAGACTTCGAGTGGAACTCGTGATAAGTCTCACTATCCCAGACGATATAGTTCAAAATTGGAGAAGAGCCCTATACAGATAAAATAACGATCTCCTTTCAAAAACACCAAAAATAAAATCAATTTTTTTTTTTAATAAAAAGATACCAAAGTGGGTCCTAGTCAAATGGTTTGGGCTTGGTTACTTTATAAGATCTTTGTCAAATGGTTTGGCCTCAGTCAAAATTTTTGGCCACGGCCTGTCATATTACCAAGCAAAAAGTCTATAAAAGCCAATATATTCACGCACTAAAATTAATTGTGTGTGGGTATCAAGATATGAGCTCCATTTTGTTAACAAGTTCCATGTGAGATCTGAGTATGTCCTTAAGTTGTTGTGTTTATATATTAAAAATTTTCTTAAAATTTTGTTTAAAAAATAAAATATGAAGGTAAATTTTTTTAAAATTATGTATATATATAACACATCTAAAATTTATACTTTATACTTCATTTTCATAATAATACCGATAATTATTCATCCTCCGACCGATAGTGTTTGAGAGGAATTGAGGTTTGGGTAGGGCCATTAAAAGGCCGAATGCTCAGTCATTCTGGTGGTGAAAAATCTAATAATTTGGCCTAGCAAGGCCCAACATTATCTGTCCTTAATTTTTTTTTCTTATTATTATTAATGAGTACAGGACTTTCAAAATTAAAGTACACTATAAAAAAAAGAAGATATGAACTTTGAATAAGGAGTGGGTCAAGGGTCTTTTTAATTAAATTTCGCTATTCTTTTATTTAAAGTATTCATAATCACTAGATCATTAAAAATCTTAAATTACAGTCTGAAAAGAATATTTAGAGACAAAGAACTTATTAGACATGAATTTACTCAAAAAAACGGGTACGTTTGGTTTCGATTTGTTGAATGATTTTGGAAAAAAATTTCTAAAAAATTTGTTTGGTTTGTAAATTTGTTAAAATAATTTTCAAAATCACTTTCTCTCTCTTAACTATCAATCAATCACTTTTTCTCTCTCTTCTCTCTTTCTCAATCACTTTTTCTTTCAATTATAATAAAATATCAAATCATTCCAAACTCTCAAACTTTAAGACTACTTTCAAAATATACAATCAAATAAACTAAAAAAATTTTTAAACTCTCTTCTCAAAATAATTTTTAAAAATTACTATCTCAAAACCAAACCAAACATACCCATTTCAATGGATTTTTCAAGAACTTATTAGATATGAACCGATTTAAATAGCATACATTTTCTTTTCGTTCCTAATGTTTGAGTTGTCTTATTTGCTAACTGTGGCGACACACACACAGATAAAAATAGAGAAATAGTGAGAGAAAGAGAGGAAATAACGTTGAAAAGGAAGGTACGTATTGAAACACTTACTCATTCTCTAAATTAACAAATATTTAATGAACAATTTAAAAAACCCATAGAAGATACTACGAGTTAGTTTGTGCAAGAGAGACAAGTTGACCACATTGGGGCACCCAACGTTGGGCGAGTACAAACACAACGTAGGACACGGGGGGAGGGTATGTGATCAGGGACGAATTCAAAATTGAGATTTTGAAGAGCTACTTTATATAACTTTTAAAGTATTTTAAAAAAAATTGAGAGCGTGAATTCCATTTTAAATTATTTTAAAATTTTTAATATAATATATAATATTTTTAAAATTTTTGAAGGTACGCCCACCCTTACCCCCCCTAATCCATCATTGCATGTGATAATTATAGCAGTTGGGGTAGACAAGTGCAAAATATCAAGAGAGATCTACATAGGGGGGTCTTGGTGCCTCTCTAGTCGAGTGTGTGGCACATATGGTCCCATAGACACTTGGTTAGTTTTGGTACACGCATGCATTACCCATATCACTCTTTTCTTTTCCTTTATGTCTTTTTATTTTTTTTAACAAGACTTAACTATTAACAAATTATTTAAAATTATCATTATGTTATTCAGATTTATTTTACAAATAAACCTGATATTATACAAATTTAATTTTTTATGTTTATGAGTATTTTGTTTTAAAATAAAACGCCACCATGAAGTTAAATTATTATGTTTGAAAATTCTATATAAAATTTATATTCGTATATCATCATTCAATAAGAATATATTTAGATAGAATATAATCATAGAAAATTGTATAATGTGATCATGATGATAAGAATAAGAAATGGTAGAAAAAAAAAGACAAGATGGTTATTTAAAAAAATTTAGGGCATGACATCGACAATTTGTAATGAGATTACAAATCTTAGAGAGGGAAATGTAATTTTTCAACTGTGAAGGGAGATTTATATTCAACAGAAACCTCAAAGGTGTCAGTGTAATTTATCCAAAAATAATAAATAAAATAAAATTATTATGCGATCCACAAAATTTGAAATGAAGTCATCCAACTCCTGAACATTTGTTTTTTTTTTTTTAGGGCTTTGCAGAAGGGTCATTTCTAAATATAAAGAAGTTTAATAGAGGGATAAGAGCAACTCAAATACCAATAGGCATTATGTCTAATAAAATTATATAAATAAATTACACTCTGTATTTTGCATAACTATTTTGCCTAGTTTATATTCCAATAACATGCTTTACCTCTAAAATTGTTTTGTCTAGCTTTTAAGACTCTGAAAGTAGCTAACCAAGAGAGAATGAAACAAAAGTCATATGTTGTCTATCCTATTAGAGCTCTATCTTATGTTAAAGTTGGAAAAAAAATGCTTAAAATGCTCTAGATGTCTTTCCTATGCTTGTTTGTTTACGGTAATACGGATTGACCATGTTTGATTACCAATTATAAAAGACAAGACAAGATATTTGTTTTTGCTTGCCAGCTTTAAAGATATATAGGGCATTTTGATCGTTTTGTGATGATTTTGTTTTTTATCTACGCTCCCTCATTTTACGCTTCTTTTTTTTCACAGCAAAAAAAGTAAAAAATAAAAAAAGGTCTTTACTTTTTGCGCAATGGCAGTAGTTTCATGCAATAATAATTTTTTTTAAAAAAAAGATGATTTTGAATCATGCCCTGTTTGGCGTATTACTTGTTAGTCATAATATCAAATAGGCAATCTGTGGTGGTTGAACAGAAAAGAAAAAAAACTTGCAAATATCAAATAAATAAATGTAAATTAATTTCAAAGAACAAATTATTATACAGCAGTGGGTTAGATTTCAGTCCAATCCCTGAAGACACGCCACCCATTATATGTACTGTCTGATCATTAAGCTTAAAAGTACAAAATAATCAGTGAATTGCCGAATTATATGGTTAAATTGTTTTAGATTGCAAGGTTTAAAATCCAAGTCAATGCTCGAACACAATTTGGTGAATTGACTTAATTATTTAGTGCCTAACACAATCTATATGCAGATTGAACTAATTCAAGACCAAACTTCTGAGTGTGAACCTTGAGAATTACCAAATGCGAACCAGTCAAATGCGGGTTGAACTTGTAATTTCTAAGTATTTAGATTTGAGGGGTGATAATATATATTGCTCCACGCCACTTATGTTTGGACAAGTATCATGTTATCCTCTTAAAAGAGATTTTTAACTAATGGAACTCACAATTTTAGTCAATAATATACAAGCTAAAACACCACCTAAATTTGCTCTGAGATCAAATTATAATTTCTCTTATCCTTAGTAGGTCAATTATGCGAGTTAAAATCATTTCCTTATCTCTCTCCTTAACTCCCTACTTGCTAGGCTATTGGGCTAACTTTTGGGTGTAATTTCAATGCTCCAAACCATTCACATTTTGAGATTTGTTGAGTATATCATACTTGTAAAAAATCAAATTGATTGGATATCAGAAAATATGTGTTCAAAAACTGTTTATTAAATTTTAAAAAAAAATGGTTTGTAGTTTGATGATCCGAACACGTAATTTTTGATATCCGATCAATTTAATTTTTTACAGATATTATATACTCAACAAATCTTAAAATGTGAACAGTTCGGATCATCGAAATTGAACTAAAAAATAAGTCAAATAACTTAGCAAGTAAAAAATTAAGAAGAGACATGAAAGAAAGGATTTTCATCCCATTTATGCATATTTGAAATTTGAAATCATTATATACCCACTTGAAGCTGCATAGCAATGTGAAGTAGTTTGAGGTCAAGTTTGACATACATAAAATAATTTATTTTTTTTCATCACATCACCCTTTTATTTTTTTACATATTTTTTTATAAAAAGACAAAAAATATATTTATTTAGATCATTTCAAACAAACCTGAGTTTGAACTTTGAATCGTCCACTCTCTAGTGTGTAGAGTGTGAATGTAGAGTATGAATGTAGAGTGTGAATGTCCAAATTTCAAAAGATGGCCTAATCATATTCTAAAAATTAAAAAATAAAAAACAAAACAAAAGTGAAAGTATATTGTTTTTGGGAGATAGTGCCAAGGTCTCAAACAACAATAAAGCTTCCACTATGAAATCAAGGGATGGATGACTTTTTGATTTCTCATTGGAGACCCTCCCAAGTCTTCAACTACACATCTACCACTTTCCACTTTCGGCAGCTGAATATGGAATGCCCTTTTAAAAGTTCATTCAGAGCATTGCTACCAAGTCCTCTAAGGCCTTGCAATATTAGGGCAACCAAAACTGTCCCAAACTTGAATGGCAACCACCCAATTGGAACCGCCTTCAAGAGCCTAAATCACTTAAAATTATCCTGTCTTTCAAAAATAAAATATAATTTTACACCCGAATTTTATCATTTTTTTAATTATTTAAGCCATACAGTTACATAATCATTTATTATTGAACGGACACATCATATTTTTGAAAAGTAGGCAAAAGGGGTATGAGGTTAGCATTGACAAAACAAATGTAACCGGTAACCATTTTAGAATGACAATGAGAAATTATCAAATGTTTTTGACATAATATATAATTATGTTCTCACCTAATAATATGAGAAATGTCACTATTTTATAAAAATAAAAATAAAATAAATAATTAAACGTGTATAATGAAACAAACATATTGATATTAATGAGACTCATATTAAACTTATTATATCAATAATTATAAATAAAATATAATTTAACGTTCTCTTGAAAATCTTACTAATAACAACTTTAGGAATTTTTTTTAAATTTAAAATACAAAAAATTTAAATATTTATAATCTTAATATATTTTTACACATGTTTATAAATTTTTTAAATTATTCTGATTATTTTTTCTTATAATTTGAGGCTGACAACATGTGACTATATTTGGTGGTAGGAGAAATTATAAATCAGTGAAGTATTCTCAAAATAATAATAAATTCATAAAAAAATTTATTGTTTTAATAAATTTTAATAAATTTATTATTTTATAATTAATAAAACATTTTAATAATTTATAATTATTTTGAGAAGCTCACTAAATTATAATTTTCCTAGAGTGGTAACTATTAAGCACTGCCGTTGACTGTAACAGAACCGGCGCTAGCCGGTAAATACGGAGAGCTGCCTTTTTGACTTGCAACATCTCTTGTTTTCACTTGTTCGTTTTTTTGGCACTATTTGACAAGTGGGTTTTGAACTATTTTTTTGCTAAAATTTATAATAAAATAAAATAAAATAAAATAAATTAAAATAGTTAATAATATAAAATATCTCATCAAATTTATAATTATTTATTTTTTTTACAAATATCACATCAAATTTGTAATTATTTCATTTTTTCAAAAGAATAGCGTAATAAAATAATAACTTCTCAAACACCCATTGTTATCTTTTTCCCTTAAATCTATCCTTTTTGTTATTAGGGGTGTTTTGGAAAGAAAATAAAAATTTGATTTTTTTTAATTTTTGTAACTTTTTAATTTTTTTTTGTATAAAAAATAAAAAGATGATATGATTAAAAAAAATTAAAAAGTTTTTCACTCCAAAACGCTCCTTATTTTTTTTTTATTGGTTTGAGGCCTTTTCAAAGAAAAATAAAAATAAATAAAGTAAAAGAAGAAAACAGAGATTTATCTCTTTTTCGGCGGAGGCCGTTGATTGCGGTTAGGAATAAAGCGTGCGGAAGTGGGGCCCACTGTTTTTTGACCAATTTGCCAATTGGGCTTTTCACTTTTGTTTTTCTCTTTTATTTTGGAGGTCTATGTGAAACATATAAAAAGTATCGTGTTCATCATCAACAATGGGTTCATCAATAAAAAATCTTGAGATCTTTTCATCATCAACAATTTCAACAATCGTTCTTGATCAATTTAGCATCCCAAAATTCTTCTTCTTCATAATGTCGAATTCGATCTTGAACTATGGTCTCTCTTTCTCTCTCTTTCTGATTTTTTTTTTTGTTGTTGTTGATAATAGATGTAATAAAAATTTTAAAACATAACATGTTTTAAACATTGACTTTGATGTTGAACATTGATAGTAAAAAAAAAAAAAAAAAACAATTAAAAATGTGTTGGACTAATTGGTGCAAGTATTTTGTTTTGGGATTAGCTGGATCTTGAACTTAGTACATGGGACTTATCAGTAAGTTCCCCTTTATTTTATTTTATTTTTAGTAATTATAAATAGGAGACTTAGGGTTAGTTTAGCATAACTTAAATAAGTCAAAAAGTCAAAAAGTCACTATCTTATTTAAGTCATATCATCTTATTTAAATCACATTACTTTTCTAATACATCACATCAAATTCAACCCAAACCTACTAATAAATCAAAAAATATACATTTTTAGGACATCCCAAATCAACTCTTACTTAACCGTGGATGTAAAAAAATAATTACAAAAATATTAGAATACAAATGATTCTATAATGGGATATAAGTACAAATGCAGGACTTGAATTCCTCCATGTTTAAGTTTTTTTTTTTTTAATCTATTCAACTGGTAAGAAATTTTTCTTTATAATATATGCTTTAAAATTTACTTAAAACACGAATTATTTATGTATTTCTAAAATTTATAAATGCCATATTATCAACTACTATTCTATATTAGAATAATAAATTAAAATATATATTTGACATTGTTGGTTACATATTTTGTATGGAGTTTTCTTAGGTGTGCAACCCACAAAAGGTATAAGTGGGTTGCACACCATGTGCCACTTACACAAAAGGTGTAAGTGTAAGGTGTAAGTGTAAGTGTAAGGTGTAAATGTAAGGTGTAAGGTGTAAGTGAGTTGCACACCATGTGCCACTTACACAAAAGGTGTAAGGTGTAAGGTATAAAAGGTGTAAGTATAAGGTGTAAGTGTAAAGAATAAAGTGTAAGGTGTAAGTTGCACACCATAACTAAACCCATTTTGTATAAGTCAATCACAATTTAAAGCGTGGCAAGATAAGGGCAATTAAGGAAGACTATCATGATTGAACACGTGGCAGACAGTATTGGTTTTACGAGATCTGCGTAGTATTGGATCAACAAAGAAATATAAAGTGATGTGACTTCAACGATTACACATTCAAATTCAAAATTAGGAGGGAAGCCTAACTGCAAGTGATGGCATAGTAGAGCTAACTATAAGGCAACATGATCAGCGATCATAGAGAAGCGATTCGACGGCTGGAAATGCATTTCAATGGTTATCCTTGAGGAGTATAAATAGCAGAGAAGGCCCCAGAAAAGCCCCCGGACTCAGATCTAAAAAACCAGTTTTATTATACTTTATTTTTTTTTCCAGTTTTACATTTCATATTCTTTACATTTCTGTACTTTAAAATTCCTGTACTGCACTTCGTTCATAGGAGTAGTTTCAAGTAGATTGTCGCTGTAAACCTCTATGAGGCTGAACTAGATCATTGTAAGTTTTCATTTTAATGAAATGCTTCAATTGTTCTTTATTTGATTATTATTTACTTAATTCTCCTAAATCAAGCCACCAGTAAAAGTCCTTTTCATTAAGGTTGAAAGAACTAAAACACAATCGTCTGGTAATTGATTGGCAATTAATTTTCTGGAAGGATTGATTGATCCTTGCTGGCACGCTCATAATTATAATAATAACCTTCGAAAGTTAAAAAGTCAAAAAGCCAACATATATTTTTGGCACGCCCAGTGGGACTAATTGAAATGGTTGGACGTAGGAGATAAGGAGAAAATGAACGCTTGAAAGAAGGCGTGGAAGGAGAGGTAGAAATACCTAATACAGAGGATAATATGACAACACATCCTATGGAGACACCTATTTTATCAGAACCTATGGTCGAATAGACCAGCACTTCGGAACAAGTACCACATGTTCAGAATATTAGACGAAGCCAAGGAATTGGACCATCCACTGTTCCATCTACTCAGCCAATGAATCCATGGGGTGGCCTAGTAGATGCTATGGGACAGTAGTTCATGAACACAATGGAAAGATAGGCAACATTCTTTTTGGATCGAATGAATACCCACTAACCAACAAATACAAGACACATAGAGGAAATTTCAAATGTCCCTCAGCAAAGATTGGCTAGAGATAAACAGCTTATGCAAATTAATGAACATTCTAATGGTCAAACTAGTAATCAAAATTATGAAAGACCATCACCTCAGTCTTGGTATGAACCTATTTCGATGCCTATGGCGGGTCAAAATGCATCAGTACTTAATAGTGAAGCCATGCAAGTTGGCGAATCTGGCCCAGTACAAGAAAATGGCATAAGAATGGTCCCAAATCCCATGTTCGAAGCCATACCTGGCACGAGGGGGTTTACTAATCCCTTATTCAAATTTATACTCGAGGGGTTGAAAGGTTTTCCTACGAATGGAAGAGACACAACACTTGTTCCAGCACCTTTCGCAGGTCCTTTCGCAGGACAAGCTCAAAAGGGTTATTCATACCCTCAACAGCAGCCAGCACCACAGGGACAACCAGTCCCAAATATACCACCCTATGGACCAAAAGGACTCCAAGCACAAGGTTGTCCACCAAATCCTATGTTTGTTCTTCCAATAGTGGTTCAACAGGCACAAAATATGGTCCCTAAGGACCAAATTGCTGACATTGTTAGAGAGATGTGTGGACCAATGGCTCGGGGGGTTCAGACTCCTGTCTACAGGAAACCATACCTAGAATGGGTAGATAGGGTACATGAATACCCAAGAGGTTTCAGGATACTAGATTTTGCCCTTTTTTATGGGAATGGGAACCAGTCAACGGTTGAACATATTGCTAGATTCGCGGCTCAGTGCGGTGAATTTACCAATAATGACTACATGAAGTTAAGATTATTTCCAAATTCTCTAACTGGAGGAGCATTTGTATGGTATATTAATCTTACACCTGGCTTTATCTAAACTTGGCAATAAATGGAAGAGGCGTTTCATGCCCAATTCTTCCAAACAGAACCAGAAGTTTCCATGGCAGACTTGGCAAGATTGAGTCAAAGGCTTGATGAGAAGGCTACTCAGTTTATTGCCAGATTTAAAAGAGCACGAAATAAATGTAGGATCATCTTACCAGAGCTCGAATTTGTGAGACTGGCTCAAAATGGTCTAGAGTTTAGGCTTCGAAAGAAGTTTGACTCAACTGAGTTTAGAGACTTAGTGGAGTTGACCTATAAGGTGTCTAGGTATGAAACATTACTGGAAGAAGAACAAGATCGGAGTAATGCATCATACAAGACATATTATAGAGATCCTAATTATGAGATTGATGCAGCAGATATTGTAGGGAAAGAACCTATGATCTGTGAAGCATTAATTCATAAAGACACAACGATTGACCAGCAGTTTAAAAAGAAAGATCTTCATAGAAAATACTCTTTCGATTTAACAAAGGCAGATGATATTTTTGATCGTTTGCTTACTGCAAATTTCCTGAAGTTACCAAAAGGAGTCAAAATTCCATCTCCAGAGGAATTTAAAGGAAAAATGTATTGTAAATGGCATAATTCTTGGTCTCACTCAACTAAAAACTACATTGTTTTTCGAGACAGGATCCAAGAGCAGATTTGAAAGGGGAGTTTAAAATTCCCAGCTAAAGCAGAAAAGGCCATGGGGATTGATACCAACCCATTTCTAGAAAATTGGAGAAGTGGCAGCCAATGTTATTACGCCAGACTTCCAGAACTTATCCCTGAAAGAATTGAAAGAAGTCAATGTGCAGATGCATGTTGCCAGCCAGACAATTGTCAAGAAAAGACACTGGAAATCTACCAGCTATTGGACAAGGTTTCTCAGACCAGAGAGAGAACTCTGATAAAGAGGCACTAGGTGATGATTCTTTAGAGGCAGCTGTTATGCAGAGAATGTGTCCCAGATGCAGGCTGAGTTACAAGTGGTTGAAAGGACTTCCAATTGATGGGAAGCAATACTACAGGGATGTGCAAAGGCGTCCTAAACCAACTAGTGCTTATAATAAAAGACCATATCCAACTAGCATTAGGCAGCAGCCATTAATAGCTGAGCCAACAGTTGCTAGAGTGCATTCTAAAGGCAAGAGGCTTTTATATGAATCCAGACCACCTAATTATTACAGAACTGATAGCGGTTATCCTGAAAGGAGGCCAGAGAAGGGTTCAGTTTATGGGATCAGAGCTAAAGATAGGCCTCTTAGACTAGCCTCACGCAAGATGGAAAGTAACTACCTTCATCAAAGGCCTGAGTCAGGATCGAGACAAAGAGTCAAGGCCAAACAGTGGCCTTCATAGCCAACTTTGAAGATAGCTTCGAAGGAAGAAAGGAACAGTTTGACAGTTGGGTCAATAGGTTCGTAGGTACTTGGAGTTCCAGATTGGTTTGTCCTGGAGAACAAACCTAAGGAGATGTCTACCCAAAGAAATGTGGTTAGGAACCTAGGTAGGATGGTCAAACCTCCTTTGGTGGCTCTAAACAATTGGGTATTACTTAAGCACCGAAAACAAAAGAACCAAATATGGTTCCAGTGATTTCTAGGTCCCAAAGAAGGAAGATCCAACGAAGGTACTCTCAGTACTAGAAGGATCTGAAAGAAGGCGGAGAAAGTTCTTCATTGGTTCAGCCAAAGAACCAGGCAGAGGGAGGAGGAGATTCGAATCTAGACCATAGTCTGAAATCGACTTTCCCAGACAAAAGGAGTTGTAGCAGGGAGTAGTTGGCCAAAGTTCATTTCGAGTTAAGGGCCAAGAAAAGATCCAGTTTGGTAGGATTGGAAAAAGCTCTGATGGAATGTGATAGTGAGATAGAAGATAAGGTCATCTCAAGCCAAAGGAAATGGGTGGTTGAGGAAGAAATATTTGAAACCTTCATGGCTGAACAGACATTTTTGGTCGAAAAACCAACGGAAACAGACTATTCGAAAGAAGTTATTAACACAGAAGTGCCAGAATACAGCATTGAGGACGTTTCTGTAGTAATTGAACAAGTTGACCAAGAGGGAAAGCATGTATAGCCAATTGTCCAATTTGGCTCGTTCCCTCCGGTGTCAGTAAATATGGTGCTTATATTACCACAGGAGTTTCAAGCTGAAGATGAAAACCAAGGTTAGGAGGTTGACCCAATTCTAATCTCCAGTGAAGACTCACTAGTAAGTACGGTGCAAGATGAATCCGAAGTAGCCACACCAATGGAAACTAAAGATGGGAGTGAGAAAGAGGTAAGTATTAACCTCTCATACCCTTTTTAGTATCCCACGGTGTCCATGACACAGCATGTCAAACCCTTGTATATCAAGGCGTTCTTCGATGGAATACCGATAAATCGGGTGCTGGTGGATAACGGGGCAGCAGTAAACCTGCTTCCAAAATCTTCGTTGAAGAAACTAGAAAAGAAGAATCCCAAACTAATCCCAACCAGTACAGCCATTGCTGGTTTTGCGGGAGACAAACAGATAGCCCAAGGTATTCTGTCCATCAACCTAAGTGTTGGAACCAGGGACTGCATAACAACATTCTTCGTTATCGATAGCAATGCTAAGTATAATGCTTTACTTAGAAGAGATTGGATTCACACCAACAAATGTGTGCCTTCCTCTTTACATCAGAAAATCATGATGGCCTTGTGCAATGGAGAAACGGAGGAGATCAATGCAGATCCTCAACCCTTCATAGCTTGTGCAGATTTTGCAGAGGCCAAATTATATGTTGAAGGAGTGGCACCATTCAGTATAATGAGAAAACCTGATGGGTCAGCGATGTGACGGCTGATGAAGAATTTGCACATCTAAAGCACTTGGTCCAAGAGAGTGCTGACGAAGAGTTTGTCGTTAAGGATGACAATGATGCCTGGTTGTAGGCAAAGAGATGAAACCCAAGAAGCCAAGTCTTTGGTTTTAATTAAGTTTTCAGTATTGGATGTAAAATTAATAATCCATAAAGTGCAAGAGCAAGAGACAGAAGCCATGATGATTGGTTATAGGAAGGAACAGCAACAGGTCATATTTTTGGCCTTAGATAAATATTGTGCTTTGGACATTAAAACAAAAGTCCAGGAGATACAGGAGGAAGAGGCCTTGTGGACAGATTTTGTCTATGATGAAGAGGGTAAAGATGTTGAATCAAAGAAGCTGAGATCAGAACAAAGCAAAGAGATTGCTTCGAAGTCAGAAGGAATCAAATAAGGAGCATCAGTAAGTTCTCAGATACAAGACCCCTTGGAAGAAGTAAATTTAGGGGAAGGTTCTACACAACAGCCCACCTATATAAGTGCTTGGTTGAATGCTCTTAATAGAGACTAGTTGTTGGTTGTTTTGAAGAGATATAAAGATTGTTTTGCATAGTCTTATAATGAACTACCAGGATTGGATAGGTCTTTAGTGGAACATAGGCTCCCTATGAGCCCTAATTTCAAGCCATACATGCAAAAATCAAGAAGAATGAGTCCAGAAGTGATTCAGAAAGTGAAAGAGGAAATTCTTAGACTCCTTAAGGCAGACTTTATTAGAATAGTCAAGTCTGTTGAATGGCTATCTAATATTGTGCCTGTAAGTAAAAAGAATGGTAAAATGAGAGTATGCATCGATTTCAGAAACTTGAATCTAGCAACTCCAAAAGATAAGTATCCTATGCCTATAGTAGATTTGTTGGTAAATAGTTCAGCAGGGCATCAAATTTTATTAATGATGGATGGGCACTCTGGTTATAACCAAATCTGCATTGCAGAGGAAGATGTCCACAAGACAACATTCAGATGTCCTGGGAATATTGGCACCTTCGAATGGGTTAAAATGCCATTTGGCCTGAAGAATGCTGGGGTTACATATTAGAGGGCTATGAATACTATCTTTCATGACCTTATTGGGGGGCATTTAGAGTGTTATATTGATGACATTGTAGTGAAGTCCCAGTCCATGAATGAACATTTGTTTCACTTAGAAGTAGCTTTTGAAAGAATGAGAAAGTTTAAGTTGAAACTCAATCCTCTTAAATGTGCTTTTGGTGTATCATCTGGAAACTTCTTGGGCTATGTAGTACACAAGAAATGAATACAGATTGACCAGAATAAAGCCAAAGCCATTATTGAAGCCAGACCTCCATCAAGTAAGAAAGAATTACAAAAGTTCCTTGGATAGGTTAATTTTCTTCAAAGATTCATTTATAAGACTGTAGGGAAAACTAAAGTATTTTCTTCCTTGTTAAGGCTAAAAGATGAAGAGGAGTTTGTGTGGACATCAGAGCATCAAACTGTTTTCGAAGGAATCAAAGCCTACTGGGCCAACCTTCCAGTGCTGATGCCACCAAAGAGTGATAAACCCTTGAAGTTGTACATAGCTGCAGTAGAAGATTCATTGGGAGCTTTCTTAGCCCAAGACAATGAAGAAGGCAAGGAACAAGCTGTTTATTACCTTAGTAGGTTTTTAAATTCTTGTGAATGTAAATATTCAGCTGTAGAAAAGTTGTCCCTTGCATTGTATTTTGCTGCAATGAAATTAAGATATTATCTTTTGCCTACAACTGTCTCGGTAATTGCAACCACAGATTTGGTTAAGTATATGTTATCTAGACCCATGTTGAGGGAAAGAATTGGCAAATGGATACTAGCTTTGTCAGAATTTCATCTAGAATATGTTCCCCAAAAGGCAGTAAAATGACTAGTTTTAGCTAATTTTTTGGCAGACCATCCATGTCAAACAGAAAGCCAAGAGATAATGGAACTTGGTATAGCTAGTGTTGAACCATGGCAAATATGGTTCGATAGATCAAAAGCCAATGGTTTAACTGGAATTGGTATAGTAATCAAGTCACCACAAGGAGTAAAAACCACGCATGGTTTCAGAATTGATGAAATTACTTGTTCCAATAATCAAGCTGAATATGAAGCCTTAATAATGGGACTGGAAATACTTATTGGATTACAAGCTCATGTAGTTGACATATTTGGAGATTCTCAATTGGTAGTTAACCAGGTGAAAAGGATTTTCAAATGTCAAAGTATAAGCATGTTGCCATACTATGTTGTTGCATTATATCTGCTTTCTCAATTTTAGATAGCAAATGTAACTCATGTCCCAAGATTCTTGAATAATAAAGCTAATGATGTAACTCAGAAAGTTTTGAATTTCAAGAGAAGGGATAATACTGGAAGAGATATAAGTCAGACAACATATCAGAAAGTAATACTACCCTTGAATAAAAGGAATGTGGTCCTGGAAGTCAATTATAATGACTTACAAGAGCAAGATTGGAGACATCCAATAATGCAGTATCTGAGTGGCCTAACTTCGAAAGCCAGTAGAAAAATTAAGTTGCAGTCTATGAATACATAATGTATGGTAATGCTCTCTACAAAAGAGGGGGAAATGGGTTATTGTTAAAATGTTTAGGTCCAAAGGAAGCATTGACAGCTATGGTTGAGGTTCATGAAGGCATCTGTGGTGCTCATCAGCTTGGTGTGAAGATGAGATGGTTGCTTCGAAGGCATTCCTACTATTGGCCAACTGTCCTTAAAGACTGGATAGAGTATGCAAGAGGTTGCCAGGCATGCCAAAAGTATGGCACAATAAGGCACGTGCCCATAACTGACCTGCATGCAGTTGTGAAGCCTTGACTATTTAGAGGATGGGCTATGGACATGATAGGGAAAATACACCCACCCTCTTCGAAGTATCATTGTTTTATCTTAGTGGCCACTGATTACTTCACTAAGTGGGTCAAAGCTAAGCCATACAAGGCTGTAGACCAGACTGAAGTCATTGGATTCATTAAGGATTTAATCCATATATTTGGTATCCCACAGACTATAACTGTTGATAATGGGACTGTATTTGGTGGGAAGATGGTGAAGTCTTTTGTGGCAGAATTTGGAATTAGCCTTGTTAATTTCACCCTCTATTATGTACAAGCTAATGGTCAAGCTGAATCATCCAATAAGTCTTTAAAAAATGGAATACAAAAAGTTATGGAAGACAATCTAAGGGATTGGTATAACTTATTGTTAGATGTTTTGTGGGCTTATAGAACTTCTCCAAGGTCAAGCACAGGAGTCACTCCTTATGTCTTAGTATATGGGCATGATGCAGTGTTACCTGTGAAAATTAATGTTAAGTCCTTGAGGGTAAGATGCTAAGACCAATTAGATCTTGAGCTATACCATCAGAGTATGTGCTTGGAGTTAGAAAGTATAGATGAAGCTAGAATTCTGGCATTAAATAACATTCTTTTCCAAAAGAAGAAAGCAGCCAAAAACTATAATAAGAAAGTCAAACACATTGGCTTTAATGAAGGTGATTTGGTATGGAAGACAATACTTCTAATAGGGATCAAAAGCCATAAGTTTGGTAAATGGTTACCTAACTGGGAAGGATCATATCAAGTTCATAGAGTCTTGCCTTTTGAAGCATATCATTTGAGAAATTTGAATGGATACATATATCCCAAAAAGATTAATGGCAGATATTTGAAGCCTTATTTTCCAACCATATGGGAAACACAAGAAATAAATTAAATACTAAGTACAGGAACACAAGAATACTCAAATGATAAATAAGAATTTGTTTTTCATAAAGAGTTGAATACATTTTGCCATAAATTGGCTCAAAAGTCAGTACAGTGCCTTAATTGTTCTTTTACAATGGATGTTCTATTCTTAAATGATGAAATCAACTGGATGGCTGTGGTTATTTCCTGCTTTCAGTCGGCCAGTCCTTGATTGATAATCTGCAACTTGGTGTCAGTTCGGATTAAGGCCTAGTTAACTACGGATAGCTCCTCCTCAAGTTGAGCTTTCTTCTCCAGTAGTTGATTACGAAAGTGGAAGACAGAGGAATGTTGTTCCTTTAACTCTGATACTTCAGTATGTACTTTAGAAACAAAGCTCTGGTCTCTAACCAATTTCTCATCTGCAGCCTTGGCAGCATGGCAAATGTTGATGTAAAAGTCAATAGTGGCTGCTGCCTGAGATAAATGACTTGAGATAGTCATACCAGATTGCTCAATGATTTTGCAGCACTGAAGGAAGTCATTTCTTATTATAGGCCTCTGTAAGGCCTCAAAATAGATCCTCGAAAAAAATGTCAACAGCTCCAGACAGCTGTCCAAGTCTATCAGAGGCGAAGAAGTCTTACTACTAGTGGAAGAGCTCTCAAAAATTTCTAGCAAGGAATCAGCCAGAACTAATGGCTCAGTCTCATCACCAGCTATTGGAGAGATGGAAGGTATGTCGAAGAGACTAGCTATTCTAACTTCGAAGATGTCTACCTCATCTGTGGACATGAAGGGTGCAGAAAGAGCTTTGGTGGAAGGCACAAAGGACTGCATAGGGATAGGAGAAATGGATGGAGCATCTTCAGCAGTTTCTATAGTTCTAGCCACCAGTCGGTCGAGGGAAGAGGGGCTGGAACTAGGCAGAGATAATAAATTATGAGTTGGAGAGCTGCCGACACCCTCTATAGGGGAATCAGCTACCATCAGAGATAGAGCATCAGTTGGAATTTCCTTAGGAGGAGGAGGAAAAACAAGGCTTGAAAGAGAATTAAATTGAGATAAATCAAAAGTCAAATGAAGGAGATATGGAATTAAGCCAGCAAGGAAAAGAGCAGGAATACTTGGCCTCAAAGAGGATACAAAGAATGTAGGCCTAGGAAGTGGGAGTATTATCTGAATAGACTTCACATTTTGCAATTGATCAACTTTAACCGAAACTGAGGGAGTCCTAATTGGAAGAATAGGCTCAGTAGTTGTTGCTGCAAAAGAAGAAGTACAAAGTAATGTCAAGTCTCAATACCAAGAATTTGACAAGAAAAGAATAGAGGCATGAAAAAAATTACTTGTTTCAGAAGTGATAACAATGATGGGAGAGCTACGAAGGGAATAGTACTCAGCAATGTGTTGCCTTCTCGTAGTTTCCCTTTGGATTGCATCAGCAGCAGCAATTTCATCTCTTAATAGTTGCTGCTGTTGCCTCTTCTCAGCTCTTTGAAAAATAATTATTTCTCTGGAATGTTCCTCCTCTATTGCTTTGGCAGCCACCTCATGAATGGGGTCTTCGACCAAATCATAAGGGGAAACAGTCATCTTCTTTCTCTTTCTTCTCGGTAATGGTATTTCCTGCTCTTTCTCAATCTCTCTCTCTTCATTCTAGGATTCAGACTCTTTAGGAGTAAGTTCCTTTTCCACTACTTTGGCAGTTGTCTCATGAGTAGGTTCTTCGATCGGATCAGATGGAGAGACAGCTACCTTTTTCTTCTTTGTTCTCTGTAATGGTATTTCTTGCTCTTTCTCAATCTCTCTCTCTCTTCAGTCTAAGATTCAGATTCTTCAGGAGTGAGTATTAGTTTCCTTTTCTTTTTCTGCTGTTGTTTGTCTTTAAGAGCAGCTAGAGTTTCAGCTCTTTTAGGAGATTCTTCTTATGGAGACGCTGCACCAAGAGGTATGAGTGTAAAGGAAATAAACAAAAGAGTCTAGAAGAAAAGGAACCTAAAAATACTTACCATTTTTCGAAGCAGCTCTGGCAACTCTAGCTGGAGGGGGTGAGGCTACAAGAACAGTTCGGGTAACTGTGGAAAGAGAGGGTATGTTTTCAACTGTTATTGGTGGCACTCCTAGCCCTATTAGCAAATCATGATGGTGTACTGATAGGCACACTTCCATGTTGGCTGTCTACCAGTTTTGAAATCTTTTCAAAGCCAAGCTAGAGGGAAGAAATAGGACAAATTTGAATTCACTCAATTCTTTCAATAGTTTAAATGTTGCCGCCTCTAGTTTTGATTTGGGTATTTTCAGGTCTCTGACCGTAAGATGGACATTCGAGAGGCTGCAAAGTGAAATGGGAATCCCCTGAGTAAACCCAAATTGTCTGGCAAACTGAGAAGGGCAGTGTAATGACCCCAAAACATGTGTCATATTTATCAGTAATTAATTATGTGTTTATGTGAATTAATTGAAGAATATTTGTTTGAATTAGAAAAATATCTGTTGGAATTACAACTTCGGGACTGAAATTGACGACCGTAATGGGCTCAGAAAATGAAATTGAACACGCCTATGTGATACCGGGAATTTTTAGAACCATTTGGAACAATAAATTGAGGACTGAATTTCGTCTGATTCGTAAAGCCTTGTTTGGCTCATGTTTATGGCACAATTCTATATTTATGATATATAGATAAGGATAAGGACTATTTTGACCATGTATTGACTCAACAAAAAGGGAAATAAAATATCTAAGAGAGAGAGAGAGGGAGTTCGTGAGAAAGGGAAGAAGAAAGGGAAGAAAAGGGGAAATCAAGCTTAAATCTTCCTCAATTAAAGAATCAAGGTAAGGATCTTCTCTAAATTCTTGAAGTAAGGTTGATGCATCAATGATCTCATGTTAAATAAGATGATTGAAAGGGGAAATATGTTTAATTTGAGCTTGCATGGCATGAATAGATGATTTATGGTTATATTTGTCATATTTTGAGGAAGAACCTCCATAGATTTAAGAATGAAGCTTTTATGAACATGTTTTATGATTTTTCATCTTCAATCAAGGTTGGATTTTGTATATGATGCATTTGGGTTTGTTTAGAAGCTATAATGTTTAATTCAAGTTGTGTTTCAAGTGTTTTGAGACTTGGATTTCATAAATGTTGAAGTGGTTTTGCAAAAAGGGAAGATCAAAGCTTTGGAAGATTTCAGAATTTTAGATTTTGCTTGGTCCGCTCGAGCAGAGGGAATCCCGCTCAAGCGTGAAAATCAGCCTCCCAGTAGTTTTGGAAAATTGTGCAGTCCGCTCGAGCGGACAAAGTGGCGCTCGAGCGGGGGACTTATTTCAGGAAAATTTGGAAAGTTGTATCACTTGATTTTCACATGTCATTTGCGTCATTTAGCATCTCATAATCATGAAATAGAGTAAAGAAAGGATAGTATGGCATGAACACTTGCTTCTATGATAATGTGTTCCAATGTTAATAATTGCAGGTCAAGAGGCGAAGGCCGTACAACCGGTTTTGGAAACCCACTGTGAGTAACATTTCTGTAAAGTTACGTTGATATGCAATGTATTTGAAATGCTATATGATACGATATGTTTTTGAAATGTGATTTTAAACCCATGAACGAATGTCCTGATTTGCGAATCTAGTATGGCATCCATAGATAGTCCTAAGTGGACCAGTTTATGAGATCTCGGTATGTGTTTAATCGATGTCCGGGACCGGTTACTCTAGTCGGAAGACAATATATGTTATGTTCTATGGAGTATGCCATTATGTATGTTCTGATATGAGATGAGTATGTTTATGAATGATTTGATTTATGGATATATGAAATGTACAAAATTCGTTCACCACCCCTTTACTTTAATGTTACTTGCTGAGCTTTAGCTCATTTTTTGTATATATGTATTTATAGGTGAGCATTTAGGGCGTCAAGTCTAGGCGGAGTCTTGACTGAGCCGCCGTTTTGAAGCCACCAGAGTTTTGTATGCCTCCGAGTTGGGGCTAGGCTTGGAAGGCCATAAGAGTTTTGTTTTGGGTGTATATGTGGCGTGAGTCTATGATTTATGCATGATCTTTTGATACATGTTATGTAATGCTAGTGGGTAAATTAACATTTTTGGCATGTAAATATTTGTATATATAAATGCACAGCTCTTTGGACTATTTGTATTTAATTTTCGCTTCTGCGAGCCCCGATTATTTATGTTTTGTATAGGAAGGCCTGTGGTAAGCTAAGATTACTGGCCGGTTACGATGCCAAAATTTTTGGGGCGGGTTTGGGTCGTGACAGAATGGTATCAGAGCGCACGAGTTAGTTTACCCACACACGTGTCCATAAGAGCTATAGGGTGTTCTAGAAAAGAAATAGAGCATGGCATAAACATGTGTGCATGTGTGCGTGTGTTTCCGAATATAAAGGAATGAGAACTGTAAATGAAGAAACAATAGAGGAAACATTATGTTGAGAATGAAATGCTCTATCTGTTATGGGTTCTATAGACCAATGGAGGACACCAATGCAAGAAATGTAGATGGGTCAGAATCATCTAATGCTAGACTAGATCGGTTAGAAAGAATGGTGGAAGCTTTAACTGGGTTGGTGAGACAACAGCAAGAACAAAACCAACAACAACAGAGACAGCCATTTCCGCCTCCTCCTCCGCCACCTGTTCAAATGGAACCGATCAATAATGATGATCTAATTACTCTTACACAAAAATACAAGAAACTTAAACCATCGGAATTTACAGGAGGAATTGAACCATTAAAAGCGGAGGCATGGGTATTAGAAACTGAAAAGATTTTTGAAGTGTTTCCGTGTACAGATGTCTATAAAGTTTTGTTAGCAACATTTACTCTGACAAAGGAAGCTCGAAAATGGTGGATGCTCGTACGAGGTGAGAATAAGGACTTAACATGGGATCGATTCAAAGAGATGCTTTATGAGAAATATTTTCCACAATGCATGCGAGACAGGAAAATATCTGAATTTGAACAGTTGAAGCAAGGTACTATGTCAGTAGCAAAGTACGAAGCGAAATTTACTGAATTAGCCCGTTATGCTCCTCATATGGTTGATACAAAATACAAGAAGGCAAAGAAATTTGAGGGTGGTTTACATGTTGAGGTACTTGACACGGTAAATGTGTTGAAATTAGAAAAATATGTTGATGTCCTTGACAGAGCCTTGATGGCTGAAACAAATATTACTACCTTGAAAATGTGCAAGCCAACAGCAATGACCGAAGCAGAAAGTAAGAAATTCAAGAAACAGAAAGTAGAAACAGTTAGTGAATCCATGGGCTCCGTGAATGAAAATTTGACTTCAAAGTTTAGTGACAACACAAAAAGGGAAAGTGGTGGCAGTGTAGGTGTACCTACTTGTAAGGAATGTGGAAAGCAACATTGGGGTATTTGTCGCCGTGGAACTGGAGCCTATTTCAAATGTGGACAAAAAAAACATATAGCTAAAGCTTGTCCACAAGTTTACTCAAGAAATGAAAGACCCATTGCTAGTGGAGTTAACTCAACAATGACACCAAAGGCAACCGTAACATCTACTCCTGAGGGGAATACATTGAGGCAAGGAAGGGTTTTCACCCTAGTTTCAGAAAAGACATAGACTACTGGAAAAGCGAATGCAGGTATGATTTTCCAATCTATTGTTATGTTGGCTATGTTACCTATGCGATGGGAAATTATAGAATATGTGACTGGGACGGAACAAATCATACGTAAATTATGTGACACCAATTGAATGTGAACGACATGAAACAAATTGACTATGACTATGATGGAACAAATTTACCTTTGCTATTACCTTTGCTATGGATTGTTATATCTACGTTACTACCTTTGAATTGAACGCTATGGAACTTGTTAACTGACTTCAGTATATGTAAAATATGTTCATTATGTGTTTGATTGCTATGATACTGCCTTCATTGTTATGGAATGGACATACAAACTACCTTATCATGCTGAATAACGGAATAGAATCGTCGAGTTGTCCTCTTTATGTGATGACACCTTGTGAATTATTGAATGGCTCCGAAATGAACAATCATATATGATCAAGATTTCTGAGTGAGATTATGCCAAGATAAGTAAAGTTTGGAGGACCAAACTTCTTAAGGTGGGGAGAGTGTAATGACCCCAAAACATGTGTCATATTTATGAGTAATTAATTATGTGTTTATGCGAATTAATTGAAGAATATCTGTTTGAATTAGAAAAATATCTGTTGGAATTACAACTTCGGGACTGAAATTGACGACCGTAATGGGCTCAGAAAATGAAATTGAACACGCCTATGTGATACCGGGAATTTTTAGAACCATTTGGAACAATAAATTGAGGACTGAATTTCGTCTGATTCGTAAAGCCTTGTTTGGCTCATGTTTATGGCACAATTCTATATTTATGATATATAGATAAGGATAAGGACTATGTTGACCATGTATTGACTCAACAAAAGAGGAAATAAAATATCTAAGAGAGAGGGAGAGGGAGTTCGTGAGAAAGGGAAGAAGAAAGGGAAGAAAAGGGGAAATCAAGCTTAAATCTTCCTCAATTAAAGAATCAAGGTAAGGATCTTCTCTAAATTCTTGAAGTAAGGTTGATGCATCAATGATCTCAAGTTAAATAAGAGGATTGACAGGGGAAATATGTCTAATTTGAGCATGCATGGCATGAATAGATGATTTATGGTTATATTTGTCATATTTTGAGGAAGAACCTCTATGGATTTAAGAATGAAGCTTTTATGAACATGTTTTATGATTTTTCATCTTCAATCAAGGTTGGATTTTGTATATGATGCATTTGGGTTTGTTTAGAAGCTATAATGTTTAATTCAAGTTGTGTTTCAAGTGTTTTGAGACTTGGATTTCATAAATGTTGAAGTGGTTTTGCAAAAAGGGAAGATCAAAGCTTTGGAAGATTTCAGAATTTCGGATTTTGCTTGGTCCGCTCGGCGGAGGAATCCCTTCGGCGTGAAAATCAACCTCAGCGGTTTTGGAAAATTATGCGATCGCTCGGCCCGGACAAAGTGGCGCTCGAGCGGGGGACTTATTTAAGGAAAATTTGGGAAGTTGTATCACTTGATTTTCACATGTCATTTGCATCATTTAGCATCTCATAATCATGAAATAGAGTAAAGAAAGGATAGTATGGCATGAACACTTGCTTCTATGATAATGTGTTCCAATGTTAATAATTGCAGGTCAAGAGGCGAAGGCCGTACAACCGGTTTTGGAAACCCACTATAAGTAACATTTCTGTAAAGTTACGTTGATATGCAATGTATTTGAAATGCTATATGATACGATATGTTTTTGAAATGTGATTTTAAACCCATGAACGAATGTCCTGATTTGCGAATCTAGTATGGCATCCATAGATAGTCCTAAGTGGACCAGTTTATGAGATCTCGGTATGTGTTTAATCGGTGTCCGGGACCGGTTACTCTAGTCGGAAGACAATATATGTTATGTTCTATGGAGTATGCCATTATGTATGTTCTGATATGAGATGAGTATGTTTATGAATGATTTGATTTATGGACATATGAAATGTACAGAATTCGTTCACCACCCCTTTACTTTAATGTTACTTGCTAAGCTTTAGCTCATTTTTTGTATATATGTATTTATAGGTGAGCATTCAGGGAGTCAAGCCTAGGCGGAGTCTTGACCGAGCCGCTGTTTTGAAGCCACCAGAGTTTTGTGTGCCTCCGAGTTGGGGCTAGGCCTGGAAGGCCGTACGAGTCTTGTTTTGGGTGTATATGTGGTGTGAGTCTATGATTTATGTATGATCTTTTGATACATGTTATGTAATGCTAGTGGGTAAATTAACATTTTTGGCATGTAAATATTTGTTCATATAAATGCACAGCTCTTTGGACTATTTGTATTTAGTTTTCGCTTCCGCGAGCCCCGATTATTTATGTTTTGTATAGGAAGGCCTGTGGTAATCTAAGATTACTGGCCGGTTACGATGCGAAACTTTTTGGGGCGGGTTTGGGTCATGACAGAATGGTATCAGAGCGCATAAGTTAATTTACCCACACACGTGTCCATAAGAGCTATAGGGTGTTCTAGAAAAGAAATAGAGCATGGCATAAACATGTGTGCATGTGTGTGTGTGTTTCTGAATATAAAGGAATGAGAACTGTAAATGAAGAAACAGTAGAGGAAACATTATGTTGAGAATGAAATGCTCTATCTGTTATGGGTTCTATAGACCAATGGAGGACACCAATGCAAGAAATGTAGATGGGTTAGAATCATCTAATGCTAGACTAGATCGGTTAGAAAGAATGGTGGAAGCTTTAACTGGGTTGTTGAGATAACAGCAAGAACAAAACCAACAACAACAGAGACAACCATTTCCGCCTCCTCCTCCGCCACCTGTTCAAATGGAACCGATCAATAATGATGATCTAATTACTCTTACACAGAAATACAAGAAGCTTAAACCACCGGAATTTGCAGGAGGAATTGAACCATTAAAAGCGGAGGCATGGGTATTAGAAACTGAAAAGATTTTTGAAGTGTTTCCGTGTACAGATGTCTATGAAGTTTTGTTAGCAACATTTACTCTGACAGAGGAAGCTCGAAGATGGTGGATGCTCGTACAGGGTGAGAATAGGGACTTAACATGGGATCGATTCAAAGAGATGCTTTATGAGAAATATTTTCCACAATTCATGCGAGACAGGAAAATATCTGAATTTGAACAGTTGAAGCAAGGTACTATGTCAGTAGCAGAGTACGAAGCGAAATTTACTGAATTAGCCTGTTATGCTCCTCATATGGTTGATATAGAATACAAGAAGGCAAGGAAATTTGAGGGTGGTTTACATGTTGAGGTACTTGACATGGTAAATGTGTTGAAATTAAAAAAATATGTTGATGTCCTTGACAGAGCCTTGATGGCTGAAACAAATATTGCTACCTTGAAAATGTGCAAGCCAACAGCAATGACCGAAGCAGAAAGTAAGAAATTCAAGAAACAAAAAGTAGAAACAGTTAGTGAATCCATGGGCTCCGTGAATGAAAATTTGACTTCAAAGTTTAGTGACAACACAAAAAGGGAAAGTGGTGGCAGTGTAGGTGTACTTACTTGTAAGGAATTTGGAAAGCAACATTGGGGTATTTGTCGCCGTGGAACTGGAGCCTGTTTCAAATGTGGACAAAAAGGACATATAGCTAAAGCTTGTCCACAAGTTTACTCAAGAAATCAAAGACCCATTGCTAGTGGAGTTAACTCAACAATGACACCAAAGGCAACCGTAACATCTACTCCTGAGGAGAATACATTGAGGCAAAGAAGGGTTTTCACCATAGTTTCAGAAAAGACATAGACTACTGGAAAAGCGAATGTAGGTATGATTTTCCAATCTATTGTTATGTTGGCTATGTTACCTATGCGATGGGAAATTATAGAATATGTAACTGAGACGGAACAAATCATACGTAAATTATGTGACACCAATTGAATGTGAACGACATGAAACAAATTGACTATGACTATGATGGAACAAATTTACCTTTGCTATTACCTTTGCTATGGATTGTTATATCTACGTTACTACCTTTGAATTGAACGCTATGGAACTTGTTAGCTGACTTCAGTATATGTAAAATATGTTCATTATGTGTTTGACTGCTATGATACTGCCTTCATTGTTATGGAATGGACATACGAACTACCTTATCATGCTGAATAACGGAATAGAATCGTCAAGTTGTCCTCTTTGTGTGATAACACCTTGTGAATTATTGAATGGCTCCGGAATGAACAATCATATATGATCAAGATTTCTGAGTGAGATTATGCCAGGATAAGTAAAGTTTGGAGGACCAAACTTCTTAAGGTGGGGAGAGTGTAATGACCCCGAAACATGTGTCATATTTATCAGTAATTAATTATGTGTTTATGCGAATTAATTGAAGAATATCTGTTTGAATCGAAAAAAAATATCTGATGGAACTACAACTTCGGGACTGAAATTGACCACCATAATGGGTTCAGAAAATGAAATTGAACACGCTTATGTGATACTGAGAATTTTTAGAACCATTTGGAACAATAAATTGAGGACTGAATTTCGTCTGATTCGTAAAGCCTTGTTTGGCTCATGTTTATGGCACAATTCTATATTTATGATATATAGATAAGGATAAGGACTATGTTGATCATGTATTGACTCGACAAAAGAGGAAATAAAATATCTAAGAGAGAGAGAGAGAGGGAGTTCGTGAGAAAATGAAGAAGAAAGGGAAGAAAAGGGGAAATCAAGCTTAAATCTTCCTCAATTAAAGAATCAAGGTAAGGATCTTCTCTAAATTCTTGAAGTAAGGTTGATGCATCAATGATCTCAAGTTAAATAAGAGGATTGATAGGGGAAATATGTTTAATTTGAGCATGCATGGCATGAATAGATGATTTATGGTTATATTTGTCATATTTTGAGGAAGAACCTCTATGGATTTAAGAATGAAGCTTTTATGAACATGTTTTATGATTTTTCATCTTCAATCAAGGTTGGATTTTGTATATGATGCATTTGGGTTTGTTTAGAAGCTATAATGTTTAATTCAAGTTGTGTTTCAAGTGTTTTGAGACTTGGATTTCATAAATGTTGAAGTGGTTTTGCAAAAAGGGAAGATCAAAGCTTTGGAAGATTTCAGAATTTCGGATTTTGCTTGGTCCGCTCGAGCGGAGGGAATCCCGCTCGAGCATGAAAATCAGCCTTCCAGCAATTTTGGAAAATTGTGCAATCCGCTTGAGCGGACAAAGTAGCGCTCGAGCGGGGGACTTATTTCAGGAAAATTTGGGAAGTTGTATCACTTGATTTTCACATGTCATTTGCATCATTTAGCATCTCATAATCATGAAATAGAGTAAAGAAAGGATAGTATGGCATGAACACTTGCTTCTATGATAATGTGTTCCAATGTTAATAATTGCAGGTCAAGAGGCGAAGGCCGTACAACCGGTTTTGGAAACCCACTGTGAGTAACATTTCTGTAAAGTTACGTTGATATGCAATGTATTTGAAATGCTATATGATACGATATGTTTTTGAAATGTGATTTTAAACCCGTGAACGAATGTCCTGATTTGCGAATCTAGTATGGCATCCATAGATAGTCCTAAGTGGACCAGTTTACGAGATCTCGGTATGTGTTTAATCGGTGTCCGGGACCGGTTACTCTAGTCTGAAGACAATATATGTTATGTTCTATGGAGTATGCCATTATGTATGTTCTGATATGAGATGAGTATGTTTATGAATGATTTGATTTATGGATATATGAAATGTACGGAATTCGTTCACCACCCCTTTACTTTAATGTTACTTGCTGAGCTTTAAGTCATTGTTTGTATATATGTATTTATAGGTGAGCATTCAGGGAGTCAAGCCTAGGCGGAGTCTTGACCGAGCCGCCGTTTTGAAGCCACCAGAGTTTTGTGTGCCTCCGAGTTGGGGCTAGGCCTGGAAGGCCGTACGAGTTTTGTTTTGGGTGTATATGTGGCGTGAGTCTATGATTTATGTATGATCTTTTGATACATGTTATGTAATGCTAGTGGGTAAATTAACATTTTTGGCATGTAAATATTTGTTCATATAAATGCACAGCTCTTTGGACTATTTGTATTTAGTTTTCGCTTCCGCGAGCCCCGATTATTTATATTTTGTATAGGAAGGCCTGTGGTAATCCAAGATTACTGGCCGGTTACGATGCCAAACTTTTTGGAGCGGGTTTGGGTCGTGACAAGCAGTATACCTCAGATATATATTTATAAGCTCGAGAGTTTAAAGTACCAATGAACAGCTCCCTCGGTAACGAAATAGAAGACCACATATCTTTGTGTGGTGGGGTAGAACACTCTTTATCAACCAAGAATGTTTGCAGCCAAGCAGGTCATTTGTTGGCATCAAAGGGGCAGAAGAATGAAGCAGATGGAGAAATATGAAGTTGATGAAAAAATGTGAGGTAATAGGCAAAAGGGGCAGAATAAAGAACAATTCTAGCATGTTTCTCCCCATAAGTGCTAGGATCCTGAACAAGGAATTTTAAGCATTTGGGATACAAATCAGTGAAGTAAGCAAAAAGTCAGAGTTGGAGCACCCAAAAGGGACCTCCTTGGTTGATGTCAAGAGGTTTCTTACAAAATTGGGAGCAAGCTCTATAAATATGGCTTAAGAGATATGGGGCCAAGGCTATGCGTTTCTTCAAAACAAGGGCCTTCGCAAGTGGGGCGAATGCAGGCATAATCCGTTGAGATGATGTGCAAAAGAGAAATTTACACAACCAGTATAAAATAAAAGAAAAAAGTTCTATATCTCTCACGGGGCCTACCCTTTTGTTTTCAGCCTTTACAAAGTCACTATAAGAGGAATTTAAGGGTGGAAGGGAAAACTTAACAAAAAAGTTCGGGTAGCTGGGTGTAAAAGGAGTACCAATGGGTGAAAGCCCTAAGAGATGGCAGATATCAAGAACAGTGGAGGTCATCATACCACATCGAAACTGAAAGAAATTAAAAGTCATGTTCCAAAAGCAAAGAGCAGCAGGAATCAAAAAAGGGTCTTTAGGAATGATAAACCTAAAAAGACGAAGGGCGTCGAGAATACAGAGCTCTTGCAGGTCATCTTCTCTTGCAGGCACAACTCTGTCATACCATTTCTCCCACTCAGCTCTCAATGTCAGCCAGCAACGGTGAGGACGGGTCATTCTCCAATTCCCCCAATCGAGTCCCCCTTCGTAGAGAAGAAAGTGGTCCTCCAAGCGAGGGTATAAAGCTGGAAGTTGAGCGGGAGCTTTTCGAAAGATGGGACCTAGGACGTATTCTTGTTTATCGCTATGGCGAGGAACAAAAAGGCGTCCGTCTATGACGCTTGACCCATCAGCTATGAGTTTGGCGATCTCTTCCATAATACATCTCTTCAAAGCCATTGTTGGGCTTGTACGATCATCAGTTGGTACTTTCAGAGAAGAAGAATCCATTGGTGGCAAGTAGCAAGGAAGAGAGGGTTGATAGAGGGGAAGGGTTTGTGTGTTGAACAAACGAGTGATTTCAGAATACGAAGTAAAAGGGTTCTAAAAACCTTTGTGTCTGGAAAATATATCGTGTAATTCGTAAAGAAGTACTAAAAGTACAGATACAAAGAGTTTCCTTCAATATTTATACTTTTGGAGGAAAAAACACATCTTAGATGTTGATGTCAGCTTCGAAATAAAACATTTGGCTTCGAAGCCAGTTTTAGTGCCAAAATGAAAGGACAAGCGGCTTCGAATGTTGAAAGGCTACTTCGAAGCACATTCCATACCTAAGGATGTAAAAATGTTCAAGTATTTGTTTACTTCGAAGGGGTTTAAAGGCTTGTTTTAGGTTTCTTAATGAGAGTAGTATCCTCCAAAGCAAAACTTGAGATTCCTTAAGGATGAGAATTGTTGTTCGAAGTATAATTAAATTATTTGACTTCGAAGCCAATTTTTGGTGCCAAATTGAAATGACAAACAGCTTCGAACGTCGAAAGCTTACTTCGAAGCACATTCCATGTCTCGCGGTGAAGGAATGTTTTGATATTTGTTTACGTCAAAGGATTAAGAGCCTGTTTTCTGGTTTCTTAGTAAGAATAAATCCTTCGAAGCAATGGAAATTGTTGTTCGAAATATTAAAACCAATAGTTAGTTTGGCAATATACAGAAGAGTTTGTTTTTTCGAATTTAAACAAAGCAGCCCTTGAGAGGGGCTTCCATATTTTGGAAATTATGGACTGTTGTTCGGAGAGTGGTCAATTTAAAACTAATTGATTGTACAAACCATATGACCATATGTTGGATATGTTTAAAACAAGCTTTAGAGGGCAAGATTGTCAAAATTCGAAGCACTGATTCTAAAACAGAAATCAACAAAAGTTGTCAATTGCATTCCATAAATTGGAAAAAGTTCATGTTGGTTTTCCAGTGTTTCATTTAAGACATTTGAATCCAGATTCGAAGGATGAGATTGGTTAGTTCGAAGCCCTAAATTTGCTTATGAAGGCAAACAGAAATAAATTCGAACCATGCCAAACAAAAAGAAAAGACTTAGATGTATTAAAACAAAAGCAATTACATTAAAAGTTCCTCTTTGGGTACAAATTCCAGTTCATAAAAGTAAGGAATAGAATAAATAACGAGATCATGAAATTTAGTCCATTTATGGTCAATAAATTTCTGTTCTTTTTTTATTCTATCCTCTATTTGTTCCAAGCTTGGTTGCTGAAGTTGATGTGCTCTCATTTGATAAAAGAGCTCTTCAGCCTTTATTTCGAACGCTGTCTCTTTTAGCCCTTGTTCCAGCTTGTCCATATCCAAGTCATCCCAGTACGCAAAGTCTTTATTCTTGAAATCATTGTATTCCTCGACGAGGTTCTCTGCCTCGTACTGGGTATGAACTCGGAGGGATGAAAGTTGATCCAAAGATTGGGTGGTGGCCAAAGAAATCCGGTGCCAATGGAGAAGCAATGGGAGTTGGTCCAAAAACATGTGGAGTTCTGTTTGGGCGATGGGGTTGAGGACATGATTCCGAGTCAGAATATCACAAGCCCATCGAAGGTTCTTGAGAAGAATATCGTCCTCAAGAACATTGAAAGGCAAGTGAGAAAGGGCCACAAGCAGAAGTTGGGCTTGCTTTTGTTGAGCTGGAGTAGAAGGAGGTGGAGGTTTGTAAGGAGGAAAAACCTTCTCCGCAGAGAGAGTAAGCTTCAATCTCTCTATCCAGGAAGGTTTTTGTGGAGGAGGAGGTATAGGGGCTTCCATTTCGAAGGAAGGAATAAACCAAGGGACATTAACACAATCAAGCCAGTTAGAACGATGAAGGTTCACCTTCTTGGCTAAAAATGATGGGTTTTACTCTTGTGTCTCTTCTAGGCGAAGGGTAGCTCGTACTATCTTTGTAGGCATGGATGATGTGTACCATGCTACAAGTAGATTGTCTTCTAAACTGCGTCAACGATCGATAAGCACGTAAGGATAGACCACCAAGCTTCGCGCATAGGAAGGGAACTCTAAAGGATCAGTGAACTCGACAAAGTGATGGTTAATTCGCTCCCTTAACTCACATGTCTCAGAGTCCGACCAGCCTCTCCAACCAGAAGCCCTAGAAGAAGAAGAAGTCACGGCCTCATTCCATGCAGAAGATTGTGAATTAGAAGAAGAGCTTCCCATGTCCATATTTGAAAACTTCTGAATCAAGGGATTGTGGACAGTATGTTCGTAATCCAAAGGTTGATAATTTACGAAAGCTTCCATGACTTGAATCTAGGAGGGTGGGTAATGGTGGCTAATCAATGCATGAAGATTCTTTCGAGGACAAACGATTTTATTAAACAACTCTTCATATGCTTGATCGAGATAAGAAAAGGTCTGTCTCTCCATTGAATTAGACTTTTCGAATACTGAGATAGTGGGCATGTTTAAGGGATGAAAGAGAAGTTAATGCAAATGATCATCAATGAATGATGGTTGTGTTTCTAAAAATATAAAGCCCATGCACGTTCTAAAACGTAGATAAAAAACTTTGATCCACTAATATTACCAAGTATTGGGTATATTAATGCGGGGGGGTAATGTTGGCTACATATTTTGTATAAGCCAATCACAATTCAACGCGTCGCAGGATAAGGGCAATACAAGAAGACTATTCAAGTTTTCAATCATGATCGAACACGTGGCAGCCAGTATTGGTTTCACGAGATCTGCGTAGTATTGGATCAACAAAGAGATATAAAGTGATGTGGCTTCAACGGTTACTCACATTCAAATTCAAAATTATGAGGGAAGCCTAACTGCAAGTAATGGCATAGTGGGGCTAACTATAAGGCAACATGATCAACGATCATGGAGGAGCGATTCAACGGTTGGAAGTGCATTTCGATGGTCATCCTTGAGGAGTATAAATAGCAGAGAAGGCCCCAGAAAAGCCCCCAGACTCAGATCTAAAAAACCAGTTTTATTATACTTTATTTCTTTTCCAATTTTACATTTCCTGTTCTTTACATTTCTGTTCCTGCACTGCACTTCGTTCATAGGAGTAGTTTCAAGTAGATTGTTACTGTAAACCTCTATGAGACTGAACTGGATCATTGTAGTTTTCATTTTAATGAAATGCTTCAATTGTTCTTAATTTGATTATTATTTACTTAATTCTCTTAAATCAAGCCACCGGTAAAAGTTCTATTCATTGAGGCTGAAAGAACTAAAACACAATCATTTGATAATTGGTTGGCAATTAATTTTCTATAAGGACTGATTGATCCTTGCTAACACGCTCATAATTACAATAATAACCTTCAAAAGCTAAAAAGCCAACAGACATCATTAAAAATTATATACAATTATATATATATTTTTTAAAATGTTGTAATTTTCATTAAAATAAAATAATTCATATTTTAAATAAATATTAGGGATTGTATTTCTAATTTACTCTTATTTTTTTTATTTTTTGATTCAAGGATTAATGTTGAAAAAGTGGGCATTGTTTTGGATGATATTACGCGGATTGCCCTCCCACCATGCTCATTTGACTGGTTGTAAAAGTAATTAGATTTATCCCTACTGTAGTCGGTTGGTTATTTTTTAAAATAAAATATATTTAAAAATATTAGAGATCTTAAAAATTTTAAAAATCTATTAAATATCTTACATAGGTGTGAATTTTATACCCATATAAATCATTTGATAAAAATTTTAATAAATTTTTTAAAAACTCTAACATTACTCAAATAAAATTGAAACAGAGATTAAATAATGACAAAAAATATTAAGTGCTAAGATTGAGGAGTCAGGATTTCATGGGTATCGTTTGTCGGGTTGCCGGGTTCTCCAATCGAGTTACCAGTCAAATATGTGTCAGTCTTCTCCACACACCCCACCCACGTGTATAACATTCATCTCATTTTTGCATTTTTTTTTTTTTGTTGTTCTTTTTGTATTGCCTCATTATTAAACTTAGAGTAATATTATTCAAATTAACCTCACACACACACACACAAAATTCAATAACATAAATTGTTTCTATTTTATTATTAAAATAATTTATATTTAATTTTTAAAATTTTATCTTTACATATCACATTTGTTGGTAAAATAAATTTACAAAACAATCAGAGCATAAACTATACTTTTTCTCTCCTCAAATTACAACAAGAATCATATTTCTCATGAAAATTATTCATTTTCCATGCAATTTGAGTAATAAAATGCCTAGAACAAACCGGCTTAGTGGTTGTAGGAAATGATTGGATCCTACTAAACTTTCACTTTAGGGTGTTTTAGCTTAGTGAAGGGGATAAAAACAAAATTTTCAACTTAGCAAAAGAACAAAAAAGAAAAACCAAGTAAAGAAACGTGGGAAACCCCAAATCTAGATATAGGCTTTATTTAGGAAAATGTCCCAGACTCCGCTACCTCCACTGTTTTCTGATTGATCCATAAATTATTATTTTTTTTGGTCTTCCACTTGCAAAGCCCTACGTGGAGCTAGGGGTACTGGAGGGTCCCCAGCACGGTTGATTTATTTATTGGTCACCTAAATGACTTAAAATCGATGTAAGATGAACACGTGATATAAATATATATCCACATATTTTTCTTTTGAAGAGCAAAGAATATTTGTATCCAATAAAAAAAAATACATACAAAGATATTATAACTTGCCTCAAAAATGACTAAAATTACATAATCCCAACACCCTCCCTAAAGGACTCACCTATTGTGAGATGATTAATTTTCATTCTCGGTATTTGAGGGTAGAGAGCTCACATGGCTAAGACATTGCACTTGAGCTTATTTAGTCAAAGGTTTGATAGTTAAGGGTGAAAGACCAAACTATGCCTTTATATTCTCAGTCAAAACAAGTTGATAGAGTTCTATATCTACGTTATCATGCCCGGTTGTGTAGCAACACAATGGGGGTGAAAAAAGAGAAGAGAATGATCAATTTCTTTTGCTTCTCATTGAAAAATTCACACGATTAGCTTGTGGAATATCATATCACCCATGTGAGGGTGGTGCCAACCTACAAAGGAATCTCCATGTGCTCCATGTGTGCGCCATGTGAAGTAAGGGTTGGCACAAGCACAAGAGAGCTAGCCATGTGCAAGGCCAGCTCCTCTCCTTCCTCCATCTGAGTGTATAAATGGTGAGGTAGAGTGGAGAGAAAAAAGAGAGAAAGCAAGAGAAGAGCAACTATCAGAGAGTGAGAGATGTGAGACGGAGAGACCGTCTCCCTCGGTGTGAACGAGGGAGACGGGAGAGTGACTGAGTGAGGAGAGTGTGAGCTCCTCCTCTATTGTAATCTTTCTGTAATCTCCAAATTGGTATAGTGAAATCCGGTTACTCTCTCGTGGACGTAGGCATTGAGGCCGAACCATGTAAAATATTGTGTCTCCTTGAGCGTGGGTATGTTTTTTCTGCTTGGTATGGTTTCTATAAGGTCTTGGGCGGGATCCCAGATCCCAACAATTGGTATTAGAGCCTCGTCGGTGGCGTTTCGAAACAAAAACTCGTGATGTTTCGAATCGCTTAAATCGGATTCTTTGGAAATCGGGTTTGAGCATACCAGAGCAAGGACTCGGCGAGAGAGTCCAACCATGCAAAAACACCCCAACGAGACGCAGACGGCGCCTCGCGTACCCTTAGAAGGTGGCGCGTGAGGCCCGATCGCGCGCTTCAGCGCCGCGTTGCCCGCGTCAGCGAAGCAGCGTCAGCGCCACGTGTCCAACCAGTGAGCGACACGTGGCGGTCCAGCCAGAGGCCACATTAGCGACACGTGGCGTGCCACGTCAGTGACACGTGGCAACGTGGGCCAGTCAGGGACTGCCACGTGGCTGCCACGTGTTTGCCACGTCAGCATCCAGAGTGCAGGATCCAGTGAGGCGCGGCTATGGTACAGCCGCAGGAGGTCGGATCCAGTGCTTCGCGGCTATGGTGCAGCCGCAGATCTGAGGCGTACAAAATGTTTTGGCTAGTTCTAAGCCATTTGGAGTCCGTTTTTGGCGATCCAATAGTGGTTTCCGACTATTTGGAGTATTCCGGACACATCCATACGGTCAGATTTTGGAGACGTAATTTCTGTAAAAAGAAGGCAGATTAAAGGGACGGACGGCATCTAGGAATATGGCAGGCGGTAGGATCACCCTATCCCCGATGGTAGAATATAGTCCCTATCCTCGTCTCCTCACGGGGGTTTTCTTTTTCCCATTATTCCCTAAAAAAAAAAAAAAATTATGCTTATCATCAACAACAAGAAGAAGAGAGTTAAATAAATAAATTCTATACAACTTATCAACCCAGATCTATAAATAAATAAATAAATTTGAATATACAACTCATCATCAAATCTATACAAAAAAAAATTATGTATACACAAACAGATGTTGTTGAAACAAAATTAAAAAAAATCTATATACCTACATAAGAGAGAGAGAGAGTGGAAGGAACAACCGGGAAATTAAAATGAGTTTGTGTGTATGTGTATATATATATATAGAGGGTAAATTGGTAAATTTATTTCGGGAAAAATCTTGAACGGATTAAGTTTTAAATACCATCCCGTTTCGATCGGGGATCCCGTCAGCGGGATATTTTTCAGTGAGGTCCTTGGAAATGCAACGAAGGTTGGTTCTAGCTAATCGGACCGTTCCGAACGCAACTGCGAGGTCAGAATAGTGAAATTCTGAACGGTTTTTAATGATTGTTAAAACATGGGAGTTTGTCATCTTTAATACTCGAAGGGAGGTTGCCGGATATTGTGGAACGCTGCGGATTCACTGAAGAGGTTAGAATGGGTAAATTCTAACCAGATTGGACAACCAGGTACAACTCGAGATAGATCATTGAAGACCAGAGGAGATCAGGCTTGATTAAATAGTAGATCGTGGGAGATCGGGATTGGTCAAGGGCAATCAGAGGATTGCAGAGATGATTATCTCCGGAGTTCGTCAGAAGATCTGGTTCAATCAATCAAAAAGACCATTCATCGACGGATAGATGATTTGGCAACTTCGAGCTCGGTGGTAGTTGAGCTCATGATAATCAGTAATCTTGGTGATATGTGGGCGTGTAGAACAATAGTTGCAGAGGAGCATACTAAGCGCAGGAGCACAAATGCAGACGTGCAGTAGTGCAAGGGTACAGTGTCGTACAGAGGCGCAAGAGGAATGTGCAGCAGCGGGTTGTTGAAAGTTCATAGGAACTTCCAAACAGAGAAATTGAGACAGGTAAAACACAAGAGTGCGTGCCAATGAATGGCAAGTCTTATTTCTCTATGGTGGTTTCTTTATTTCCATGGCAGTGGAAGATAGAGTTGATGCGGATTTCTCAGGCGAGCTCGATGTAGGGAGACCAGAAGCCATGGGTACGGGCCTATGCAAGGAATTCCATAGCTGTCGATGCTTTGACAGATGAAGCCATCACAACCATCGAAGCCTTCGACAAAAATCGTGGATTGCAAAGGCACAAACAACAAGCGTATGTAGAAACGCCAGGAGGTTGTTCGAAGTCACGAAGGCAAAAAGTTGAGAGAAAAAGCTCGAGCAAAGCAAGAAGGACGTTGATGGGATAAACAACGAAGTTTCTATTGCTCGATGATCGGGTCTGCGAGGTAACGCATGACAAAAAAAAAGTTCAGCATCCAGTGCGGGGGTATAGACATCCGAATCGAAGCGTGGAAGAGATTTGTGGGAGATAGGAAGCGGCTCTCTCCAAATCGATGAGTGGTGTGAGTTGAGTTGAGGATGTAGGATTCCCTCCTCTTGTATCTCTGGTGTATTATCTTTAGTCAGGGGTGCAAGTATCTCGGTTGAGATCTGAGACTATCTTTGAACATCAGACAGGAAACGTGGAAAAGATCTGTGGGAGATAGGAGCAGAGGCTCTCTCCAAATCAGAGAGTGGTGTGAGTTGAGTTGAGGATGTAGGATTCCCTCCTCCTCTTGTATCTCTGGTGTATTATCTCTAGCTTTCAAGGGATGCAGCGTCTCAGTGAGGAGAAGCTAACTATGCTGAAATTTGGGTGTGACAAGATTAGCAGCAATGTGTGCTGTGGATCACCTCACATGGGTTGAGGGGGTGATTTGTGGAATATCATATCACCCATTTGAGGGTGGTGCCAACCTACAAAGAAATCTCCATGTGCTCCATGTGTGCGCCATGTGAAGTAAGGGTTGGCACAAGCACAAGAGAGCTGGCCATGTACAAGGCCAGCTCCTCTCCTTCCTCCATCTGAGTGTATAAATGGTGAGGTAGAGTGGAGAGAAAAAAGAGAGAGAGCAAGAGAAGAGCAACTATCAGAGAGTGAGAGATGTGAGACGGAGAGACCGTCTCCCTCGGTGTGAACGAGGGAGATGGGAGAGTGACTAAGTGAGGAGAGTGTGAGCTCTTCCTCTATTGTAATCTTTCTGTAATCTCTAAATTGGTATAGTGAAATCCGGTTACTCTCCCGTGGACGTAGGCATTGAGGCCGAACCACGTAAAATATTGTGTCTCCTTGAGCGTGGGTATGTTTTTTCTGCTTGGTATGGTTTCTATAAGGTCTTGGGCGGGATCCCGGATCCCAACATAGCTATTAGTTCAGTGATAGAATGTGCCTCTAATAATTATATCGTTGTGCTCCAAGATTTACAATTTTTTTTTTCATTTTTGAATAAGAGAAAAATAGTTATATTTTCAATTAGCACAACTTTTTTTTTATTTTAATTATTAGTTAGAGATTATTCTATGTTATTAGAACACCATATGTCTTTACCCACCTATTATTCGTCAAATATCACCCCAATTGGTGTCTAACATCAACCAATGTCTATTCTAATAAACCCATCAATAGAAGGTGTGACGTTTGATGAATAATATGAAACAAAATTGTGTTATGCTCTAAGCCCAAAAATACCTTTTTAAAATAAAATAAAAAATAAAAAAGAGCTCTCCCAAAAATGAAATGTTACAAGAGTGTTTCTAAACACACTTTAAAAAGTATCTCATGAAAACCATTATTGTAATAGCCCAATTCTATTAACAAGTCTTTTATGCAAATAAAAAAAAGTCTGCAAAATATATATAAGAATGATGTTATTATATTGTGACTTGTCTTTTTAAAATAAAATACTTATTTAAATGACATTTAATTATAAAAAAATCACTGGTAGATAAATTTTATATGAAGAATAATTTTCAAAAAAAGAATAGGTATGGTATGTCAGTTAGACATTGTTTGATACTTTTTGACACTCTTTCCACTCTTCATTTTCCCCTTTCTTGTTTTAGTAACTATCATACCCCAAAAACTCCAATTTAATTGCCAAGTGTTACCATCCACTAAAGTAATCAATTAAATTATCAAAGACTAGTTGAGGTTTGATTCACTTACTAATTTAACTAATCTTTTTTCCTGATGATTTGCAGTAATTTCATACATTATTACTTAAAATAATGTTAAAATCTCCATCAATTTCTGTCATTTTATTTTATTATTTGATGTGTCAATTTAATTATAAATACTCCATTAAAAATATCAATAATATTAGAAAACAGAGATTAAACAAAGAATGAGATCTATCACTTGTGAGACATTTATGTCCTAATCTATATTCAATCATCTACACACTTATACTCATTGTAAAAATATATATGAATGATAAAATTTATTATACTAATATTGTGTCAAAAAATAAAATAATAAATGTGGCATTTTTTTAACTATACATAACAATAGACCCAACACAGTCCAAACACCGACCCTGCCCATTACAGAGACGAACAAAGCCACATGACTCTGCTCTTTCTCAACCGTATACACCCCTAAAATAGCAATAAAATACACACAAATTTATTACAATTATTGAATCACAACAAAAATAAAAATAAAAATAAAAACTCACATTTATTAATCTCTGGTATGGGGTATATCATCACATTTAGTAATCTCTGCCAATTTTCTGTGCAATTGGCATCTTCCTTCCCAAACTCCATTTATAGGGCCTTTAGCTCTTCCCCTTCCCTCCCACAATCTCTCTCTCTCTATCTCTTTGAGGGTCACTCTGTTTTTAGTAGGTTTATCAGGACTTTTAGCTGATAAATCTGACCAACATTGCCAATTTGTTCATATAAATACACATTTACACCCTCTATACAGAACATCTCTGTGTACTCTTCTAGGTTTTGTTAATATACCCTCTATTGTTACTTACAATGCAGAGGTTTGTGAGACTCTGTTCCATGGCTCCTCTGTTTCTGCTTCTTGGTCTTCTTCCTCTAGCTTTGGCTGGCCATGACTATGGACAAGCTCTCACTAAGAGCATTCTCTTCTTCGAAGCTCAGAGATCTGGTTACCTTCCCAGCACTCAGAGAGTCCAATGGAGAGGCCATTCTGGTCTCAACGATGGCAAAGCCAATGGGGTATATATAATATCCCTCTTCCTCTGTTTTCTAGTCTAAATTTCTCTGATTTTTTCTGACTAAATCCCCATTTGGGTATTGTGTTTGAGACCCATTTGAGAGAGAGAAGACTACTGTGATTTTGCAATTTGATGAAATGTTTGAATTGGGTTGGTGTTGTTGTTGTAGGTGGATCTGGTAGGAGGGTACTATGATGCAGGGGACAATGTGAAGTTTGGGTTACCAATGGCTTTCACAATTACAATGATGTCATGGAGTATTGTTGAGTATGGGAGGCAAATGGCTGCAAGTGGAGAGCTCAGTCATGCCATGGAAGCTGTTAAGTGGGGCACTGATTACCTCATTAAAGCGCATCCCCATCCCTATGTCCTCTATGGAGAGGTATAGAAATGAAAATATGTTTTCATTGCTTTTGTTTTTGTTTTTGTTCTTGTGGACTTCAAGTTTTTGCTTAAAACACAGTGATTGCTATGTTTTCACCTAAACACATTCAAATGAAAACATGAATTTGCTTTTTATATTTCAAATTAGGTGGAATATTTGGATTTGATTTTGTGGGTTTCATTCTGTCTGTCATTTTCAATGGGATTATCTGTTTCTAACTAAAACCAAATCTAGGATTGATATATAAAAAAAATTATATCAATGTAAACTGATTTGTATAAATTTTGTTTTCATTGTTTTTGCTTTTGTTCTTGTGGGCATTATCAATTTGTTGGTTAAAACGAAATACTCTTTGAAGCAATTTTGTATCAATTGATTGCTCTGTTTTCACCCAAACCCATTCAATGAAAACATGAACTTGTTTTTTTTTCTTTTTTTTTTTCTTTCTAATATTTCAAATTAGGTTGAAAATTGATATTTGGTTTTGTAGGTTTCATTCTGTCTTGTAGTGTCTTTTATCAGATAGAAAATATGTTTTCTTTGTTTTTGCTTTTGTTCTTGTGGACATCAAGTTATTCCTTAAAGCACACGAAATACTCCTTGAAGCAATTTTTTATCAGGTGATGGCTCTATTTTCAGACAAACCCAAACATGAAAACATGAATTTGTGCTTCTTTTTTTTTTTTTTTCATTCAAATTAGACTGAAAAATTGGATTTGGTTTTGTGGGTTTTACTCTGTTTGTCGTTTTCAGTGGGATTAACTAGAATTCATTTATAAAAAATTATATAAATGAACAGAAATTTGTGTGATTTGTTTAATTTGGGTATGTGGGTAACGAGTTTTGATGTGATTTTTGTTTTTGTTTTTCAGGTGGGAGATGGGAACACAGACCACTACTGTTGGCAAAGGCCAGAGGACATGACCACTTCAAGGCAAGCTTACAAGATCGACCCAAACAACCCCGGGTCGGACCTCGCCGGCGAGACCGCCGCCGCTATGGCTGCCGCCTCCGTCGTCTTCCGCCACCACAACCCCTCCTATGCCAATGAGCTCCTGACCCACGCCCAGCAGGTTCTCTGATATCTCTCGGGAAATACTGTGCACTGTATAACCAAAAAAATTTATAATTTTGATTTTTTGAATTATAATTAAAAATATATATTATAAGGAAATTTGACCTAAGATATAATTAAAAAATTTATGAATCATGAAAATTGAATAAAAAAAATTTATAATTAAAAAAATAATATAATTAAATGAATATATAATATATCTTTTTTAGAGGGTATATTAAAATTTTCCTATTGTCGGTGGTGGGGGGTAGTGGGCTTATAGTGGCGTATGTTAGCAAGGGAGGGAGGCGTAGGTTAGGAAAGGGGTTGCAGTTAATATAGGTGGTTACGATTCGGCACTTTATAGGTGTGTGTATGCGTGTGTCAGTCAGGCTGGTTGTTGTTTGGCAGTGTATTTATGAAACAAATCTTTCTAATTCATAATATAATAAGGAACAAATGATAAACTATTTTTTAGAAAAATAACGAAATTATTTTTGTTGTGTTAAAAGACTAAAATGCCCTCACGAGAGAAATTTTAATTTGCAGAATTTTTAAATTCAAATTTCAAATACAGACTTATTGTATCTTCAATTTTTTTGCATAATTTTTTTAAAGTACAAAAAAAATAATGTCTTTCTGTCAGACTTTTTTCTACTAATTGATTTGAACATTTAATTTAAATTTTGTGATAGAAATTGTCGGAGTCACAATAAAGTCTGTTATTGTTAGATTGACAATCTATCGCACAAAATTTAAAATATATGTTTCATTCCACCGGAAAGAAATTAACCCCTAACAACAAATGTGGTGACATGGTAAATATTTTAGGTCTTCATTAATAATCAAGGGACTATACTGAATTTTTTCTCTTTTTTTGTAAGTGTTTTTTTCCTTCTATTTCAGGAGTACATTTTTTTTAATATTATTATTATGCTCTTACATTTTCTTAATGTTGTGATTGACCACCAAAATCTTACCCAAGTGAGATGCTTTTTATCCTAAAGTTTCACTTCAAATTAACGAAAGGCAAAAGACAAAATTTTAAAAAGAAACATTAAAGGAAGACATGACCCATGGGTGTGACCATGTGAGCTGTAGTTGTCTACCTCCATAATCATTTTACCACTAATGATATATTTAAAATTTTAAAGAAATTATAAAAGAAAATTCAGAATTTAACTTCTTATAATAAAAATAAATTTTTAATTTTTAATTTATTAATTTAAATCTTAAATTTTTAATTTCTTTTTAGTCTAAATTATCCATCTATTTTCGTTATGTGAAAATGATAGAAAAAATATACTAAAGTCATTAAACTCAACAAAATATATATATATATATATGTATATTTTAAATATTTTATAAACACTTAAATTGAATTTAATGATTAAAATATTTAAATATTAAAATTTAAATTGAAAAAAATAAAAATTTAGAATTTATTTTATTACAATGAGAATTTTTTTACCTCCCCAAAAAAAGTTCTGAATTTTTTTAATAAATTTTTTCTAAATTTTTTATGTAGAATTTTAGAATTTAAATTCATTCTTTGTATCAACTCCAAAATATATTGAGGAAAAATATCATTTTGTCTTTTAAATTTTCACAATTTTTTAAATTTGATCCTAGATTTTTTTTTTTTTTGGAGACAAATTAATTTTTAAAGTATAATTTGAGAATAAAATGAAATTTCAAATTAACTTTGGTATAACGTCAGTGCAATCCGTTTAATTGTAGATAAAATATGACGATGAGGTTAAATTAATTAAAATTTTAATAATTTAAATATAAAATAAATATTAATCAAAATTTGAAATTTAAATTAAAAAATATTTAAAAATTTAAGAAACAAAATAATATTTCCTCAAATTATATTTGAGTATATCTTTTGGGGAGAAGCACAATTAAGAATGACTCCGTATTCGACGCGGAAGTTGGACGTCAATGTTTTTTTGTTCCTTATAAAGGTGCATTGATAACCTCACCCGCGATAATAATACAGGAAAATCTTTCGGCGTGTAATTGGGATCTCGGTGGGGGCACCTTTACCGTGTGAATCACGCGTTATGTCTGCTACACCGTCTGATCTGTGTTTCCCTCAGATCTCAGCCGTCCACGTTGACGATCCCCCCTAAAAAACGCTGCTTTTATTGTCTGTCACGTGAAACGACTATGTGCTTGTTTGGCATATATTATTTTAACATATTATTTTATTTGGCTCACAATCATCTTATTTAAATTAAATTATCTTTTTATTAGATCATTTTAAATCTAATTCATATTTTACGTTTTTTTTGAAAAATTAAAAAATATACTAATCTAAGTACTTTTCAAACAATTCTTATATTGGTCCTCTCATACTATTTTGATGAAGTTATTTGGCGAAAATGGGGCACACGTAGTGAGCAGGGGTGTTGTGATTGATGGAGGGCTTACAATTTTGTATTAGGTCAAGTTTGGGTACTCTTAAATAATTTAAAAAGTCAAAAAGTTACTCAAAAAGTTAAAAAGTTAACACTATTCATCAAAAGTCAACAATTACGGCTGCACAACTCACAATTCAAATTTTCTTCTAAAAATTAATTTTCATAATTTTTTATTACATATTTTTTCATAAAAAGTCAAAAAGCTAAACATTCATATTTTTAACCTTAATTTTTTTGTCTAAAAAGATAAAAAGTGTACTTATTTAGTCTTCCCAAACAAGGTCTTAGTTTGATCATGTTTAGTCGACGGCATGGTCACGTGGTATCTTTGAATCACAAAATAATTTTTCTATTTGGTGATGAAGATTATTATGATTAGTGAAGTGAATAGAGTCCGGAATTCGTAATTGGTGATTGGAGAGGGATATTGCAATGTGCCATCGACTACCAAATAATTTTTCTATTAATATTTGTCCATTTCTTATTTTTCCATTAATTTTATTTCTGTATTTGCCAAAGTTGGGCGTTGTTTGGAATATATTAAATTAATCAAAGAGTCAAATACAAAAATCAATTTATTCCTTTTATTTTTTGACATTATTTTGTTTATAAAAATCAAAAACTCACTAAAAAGATATCAATTTCAAATAGGGACGGATCTAGAATTATGTCTTGGGAAGGCTACTTTATAATTTAAAAAATTGAGAGGCTACTCTATATAATTTTTAAATTATCTACAAAAAAAAAATTTAAGAGTGTAAACTTCTATAATTTTAAGTTATTTTAAAATTTTTAATGTAATATATAATATTTTTCAAATTTTTGTTTTGTTGTGTATGCAGCTATTCGAGTTTGCGGACAAGTATAGAGGCAAATATGATAGCAGCATCACCGTGGCTCAGAAGTACTACCGTTCTGTCAGTGGATATGCAGTATGTGATCACTACTCTTTCTCACTAGTAACTATTGTCATACTAAAGGCTGTTTTGAACAGATTATTAAAAATTATTATTTTTTTTTTTTTTTTTGTAAGAGGAAGTGGTTTAAAAGTTTTTTTTTTTTTTTTTGGGAACCGGAAATGGTTTAAATCCATACGAAAAAAAAGAGAGGATCAAATAATTCATAAAATTACTATTTAAGATTTATTGATATTTTACCCGAAATGTTTAGGCCACATTCATAAATCTTATAAAATGTTGTTAATAAAATTAGGTCAATATGTGAATTTTCTCATAATATTAAAATTAAGCGTAACACTTCAAAAAAATTCTTTTAGTATTTTTTTCAAACGTAATATTTCAATATAACATATTTAAAAACTCTTTTAGTACTTTTTTCAAACGTAATATTCCAATCAATGTAACATACTAAAAAACTCCTTAGCCCTATTTTGAGAAATGGGCTATAATCTACTTCTCATATTATAACTCACTTCCTCTTTCACAAAAAAGCTGCTTATAAGCAGTTTTTCACCAAAAAGCAGATTATAACCATATTCCCAAAATAGCCATAATTTTTTTAAACGTAACATTTCAATCAATGTATGTAATACACAAAAACTCCTTAGCCTCCGTTTGGGAAGTGGGTTGGCTTTTTGACTTTTTTGGCTATTTTAGCCTGGGCTTAAAAGCTTGGTTTGGGAAGAGCTTTTTGATTTTTTGGCTTTTTTGAGTTTTTTTGTGAGAGAATAATGTAATGATTATGGGTTGGATGTGATGTTTTGTTTGTTATGGCTAAAATAGCCTATTTTGTTTTTAGTGGCTAAAATAGTCAAAAAAGCCCAAACCATGGCTTCCCAAACGAAACCTTAGTATACTTTTTCTAGACGTAACACTTTAATATGACATATTAAAAAACTTTTAGTGTATTTTTTTTTAAACATAACAACGTAGCATTTCAAAAAAAATTCTTAGTGTATTTTTTGAAAAATTAACACTCCAATCAATGTAACATACAAAAACTGCTTAATGTACTTTTTTTCAAATGTAACACTCTAATATAACCCTCCAATATAACACTACAAAATCACACTAACAAAAATGTGGATTTCCATGTTTGATAATCAACACTTCAGTCACCAATTGCTTCAAAAAGAATTTTTCACACCTCAGATTTTCATTCCTATCCCAAAAATGAATAAGAAAATTAAAAAATGAATCATAAAAAGGTATTCACTTAAACTCAAATAGCACCAAATCAAATAAATACAACTTTTCAAAACAAAAAAGACTAATTAGTTCATAAAACAATACTGTTAAAACTAAATGGATCAATATTCTCTCGTATGGGATTTATAGATAAATTTTTCAATAATTTCTATAATTTTTTTTTTTTTAAAATCTACTGTTGTGTTCAATTTTTATATTTCTACAGTTTAGCCAAATATTCCTGAGCAGCACGTAACATTGTTACACATGCACATCCCACTATCTGTTGCAGAGGCTCCATGCAGGATCCACACCAATAAATAGTCGGATATTCGTATACAATAATGTCACACACTATACCATTATGACTCATGTTACCATTTATACTTATTTGTTTATTTATTTTGGTTACATTTGGACTTTTTTGTGATGTATTCTTCTTCTGCATATATAGGATGAGTTGCTATGGGCTGCTGCATGGTTGTACAAGGCTACTAACAACCAGTACTACTTGAGCTACCTTGGCAACAATGGTGATTCTCTTGGTGGGACTGGTTGGGCCATGACTGAGTTCGGATGGGATGTCAAGTATGCCGGTGTTCAAACTCTTGTTGCCAAGGTAAAATTTTGAAAACTTGTCCTTCAATTTCTTGATGTATTATTTGATACGTGTGACATTGTTTCATCCACATGGGTAGCTCTGCTTTAATTGTTACAAACATGTTATTAAATGATCTAATTCTTTGTCTGTACCAAAGTTTTGAACTTGTAAATGCTTCCTAAATTGTAGTCAGTGATATGCCAGTTTGAATCTCATTGACTTCAAAATAAAAATAAAAAAAATTGTAAATGCTTCATTTGATTGTACTTAGATCACTAAATTGTAAACAGCAGCAATGTTTGGGTTTATTTTCATTTTTGATGTTTTTGTTTTTCGTGTTTTATGAAACAAACAAAAAAAAAAAAAAAAATGAAAGTTTGAAAGTGCCTTTTGTTTTCTTTGTTGTGTGTAATCAATTATTAAAAATTCAGAAATCAACTTAAATTGTTTTCTAAAAGGTTCTAGAAGAAAAAAAAAAATAAAAAATTGAAGATAGTTTTTTACACTGATTTGCCAAACAAGCTTTTCTATTCAGTTTCTGTGTTTTATATTTCTAAGAACAGAAAACGAAAACTATACCAAACCCGCCTATCATATGGCATTTTGAGAAATGACACTTCATGAAAGTTGAGTGTTATGCTTCCAGTATGATGTTGATGAATCCACAGGTCATATGCTTTCATCTTCATCATGATCAATATAAAATGACCCCTTTCAATCTGTTTCTTGTGGAACTGTTTTATAAAATCAGTTTTCAATGATTTTATTGATTGGGAGCTAAGAAATTGGTTACATTTGTGTTGTTGCAGCTTCTAATGGGAGGCAGAGCCGGTCACTATGCACCAGTGTTTGAGCAGTACAAGGAGAAGGCAGAGTTTTTCATGTGTTCATGTCTTGGAAAGGGCACTCGCAACGCTCAGAAGACTCCCGGAGGCCTTATTTTCAGGCAGAGATGGAACAACCTGCAGTTTGTTACCAGTGCCTCTTTCCTCCTCAGTGTCTACTCCGACTATCTCACCTCTGCCGGGAAAAACCTGAAGTGTGCTTCTGGCAGTGTCTCTCCATCTGAGCTTCTTTCATTTGCCAAATCTCAGGTTAAGACTCGTTATCATCTGACAAGATCAATACGTCTTTGGAACTAGGACTAAACTGTCCTTTCAAAAAACCAAACCAAACTATACGATTTGAACTGATTTGAATCAGTTTGACATATTTTTTAGAATACTAACTAGTTTGTTAGAAGGCTCTAATTCTTGCAATGTTTGAACCCTCAGGTGGACTATATTCTTGGGGACAACCCAAGAGCTACAAGTTACATGGTAGGCTATGGAAACAACTACCCACAACAGGTTCATCACAGAGCTTCCTCCATTGTCTCCTTCAAGGTCAACCCTTCATTTGTCAGTTGCCGTGGAGGCTATGCCACATGGTTTAGCAGGAAGGCAAGCGATCCAAACCTCCTAACAGGTGCCCTTGTTGGTGGACCCGACGCTTACGACAACTTTGCTGATCAAAGAGACAACTATGAGCAAACAGAGCCAGCTACCTACAACAACGCACCTCTTCTTGGCATTTTAGCAAGACTACACGGTGGACATAGTGGCTACAACCAGCTCCTTCCAGGTATATATACGGGTTATAATCTGAAATTTTGTCACTTACTTATTTCTTGATTCTATATAATTAAGAATAACATTTTCTCTTGCTGATAATGTTTAATAAATTTGTTTTACAGTGACCTTTCCAGCCCCTAAAACCCAGCCAAAGCCTGCTCCAGTAACCGGAACCACACCATCTCAAGGTATTCCTGCAATCCCTGTTGGACTTTGTCTAATTCTAGGAAGCATGGACACTTCAAATTGGGTATTGTGTCTATGTCCGACATGTATTGGATACCTACACACCATTCATATGCGTGTTCACATTTACACGGCACATGAGGTGTTAAATATTTTTTAGTTATTATTTTTTTGCATGACACTTAACGGATACATGTGTCCTATGTTTGGACATGCCTACAATTTTATGGATTTTTTAAAATAATTTTAGAAAGCTTATTTGAGTTCAAAGTAAAGAAACAAAAAGATGGAAAGTGAAAAAAAATAAAAATACACATATACATTGATGTCTCTTATATCTTTATACCCAAAATTTATATTTATAAAAATATATATATTTTTTTGGTTTACCATATCCCCAATGTATCTTCTTTTTTTTTTTCTTCAAAATTGCTGTGTCTTGTGTCTATGTCCATGCTACTTAGGTCCAATGGTTGGATGCATTTCTTGTGGCCTGTAATTCCAAATGTTCATCTGATATGGGAATAATTAAGTCTAATGTATTGCAGTTTCATCTTCCGCACCAATTGCCATTGAACAAAAGATGACAAGTTCATGGGATTACAATGGCAAGACTTACTACAGATACTCCACAACTGTGACAAACAAGTCACCCAAGACACTGAAATTTCTCAACCTTTCAATCTCCAAGCTCTACGGTCCTCTGTGGGGCCTGACAAAGTCCGGCAATTCATATGTTTTTCCAGCATGGCTCAACTCTCTACCAGCTGGAAAGAGCCTAGAGTTTGTTTACATCCACTCTGCCTCTCAAGCTGATGTCTCGGTCTCAAGCTACAATTTGGCCTAAAATTATGAAAAGAGGTGGCTGGGTTTTTCCTTTCTTGGGTTGTGAAGCAAGAATTGGGATTGTGCAGCTATACAAGATGCAATTTGGAAAGGGATTTGTTTTTTTAAGTTGTAATTTTTCAATTACTTGTTGATTTGGGATTGAGAGTTGGTTTGCCGATGGAATGTAGGAGGGAGAAAGGCGTGAAGAGATGATTAAACAGGTGTGCTCATCCTCTTTCTCCTTCACTTAAGTAGTTATTAGCGTTGATAGTTTTGAGACACAGATAGGGCAAGTGTGAATGTTGAGAAGAAAATCATTTCTCAGTATGAGAAAAAAAAACATCAAGGAGTTTTTTTTTTTTTTTTGGTTGTCCTTCAAAACAGCTTTGAGTGCTCTCTCTCTCTCTCTCTCATGTAATTGTATTTCCAAAATTTCACATTTGCAATATGAATATAGTTTGTGCAATGACAAAAGATTTCTCATGTTTATCATTTGATTGATGTATTTTGGTTTATGTATTGATTTCTTATTCTTGGGATCTTTGTTTCAAGTTCACATTATAATTAAGTGCTCCAATCTTTCTATGCCTGTGTTCTTTTGGCCATTTTTATATAAAATATAATGTTTTCTAAACAATTTTAGGAAAAATATATCATTAAAAAAAATTAGACCAAAAAATGGTTGTTGAGATAATGGTTTTCTAAACAGTTCTCCCAATTGGATATCTGGTGACTGACCAATCCTCAAGTATGTACCTGCAAAGTAATAATAATGATAACAATATCTTGAGATAATTACAAAAACAATTCAGGATTTGATTAAACCTTGGTGTTCTAATTTTTCATATTAAACCTCTCTGTTTTTGAATTGATACAATTTGAACAATCTGTCCATCCCTGTTTAAAGCCAACAAACCTTTCTCCTTTCAATACCAAATTTATCTTTCAACACAAAGGATGGAAATTTCATTTTCTTGTGTTGAAGACTAGAAAGATGAATAATTAGAGAAAACATAGCTTGGATAGAACTGAACAAGATTTGGTTTTGGCATGCATTAATAGAACTTTGAAAAGTGAAATTGAATCCAATAAATTAACATGATTGGTGCCACATCAATTTGTAAGTTTTGTTGATTTGTATAGCACTAATCATCAAGGTTATACAAGTAACCAACAATATATACAGTTTCAAGAAAGAGTGGGATGCCAAAAAGCCAAAACTGGCAATAGCATCGAAGAATGAAGAACCTTTTTTAGGGCTGTTAAAATTTAGAAAACACCATCTTCAGGCAGTTTACTTACTTTGCACCCTTGTACATGTTGTCAACAATGTTCTGCAATGCAACACAAAGATTTCCCCTTAGTACTGTGCCACCCAAAAAAACAAAAGAGTACTATAAAGTAGTCATAAACAGAAACGACAAATTAACAAATTCCAAAAAAGTTGATTGGAAATTTAAGTCAACTAAAAGTTCTTGCATGGACTAGTTGCTTGGCAGATGGCAACATGGAGTGAACTAGAAATCTCCAATGTTCAAACACTTATGGCCAAGGGCGGAACCAGGATTTTAACTCGAGGGGGGTCAATTTTTGGCTTTTCTTCTCCACAGATTATTCTAATACATATTTTTCTACAATGAAATGATTTCCTCCCGATTCCTCTCAAGTCTCACCAGAAAAAAATTAGAATTCTAATACACATTTCACATATTTCAAAACATTTTTGGGTCAAAGCATCTAGTCAATGAACATAGTACAATGGCATGCCATAAGATTCCTTGAAAGAATTAAGAACAGCTACCTGGTAGTATTTGAGCAACTGAGGCCTCTTCTTCTTGAATGTTGGGGTCAGAAGGTCACGTTCCATGTCGAATGGCTCAGGGTCAAGATGAACAGCTTTTATAAATTCAAACCCTTTTAACTGCCAGGCACATCACAAAAGTTTCAGAAATCTTCCGGAAGTAAATAACATTTTCTTCCCCTCCGCTAACTCAGATTATTATTCAATTATCAAATGGAAGTAGAAATGAGAGGTGGTTGGAAGTGTAAAAGACACAAACCTTCTTTTCCTTTCCAATCCTTGTGAGCTCTACAAGCACGTTTTGTTTTGCCTTGGGATTTTCACAGAGGGAATTGAAATCCCCAGGTACACCGTTTTCTTCAGCCCAACGTTCAAGTACTTGCTTATTTGGGTTTACAACAGCAACAAGGAAAGACTCAAAGCTGTTCCCATATACCCATATCTGAGATTGAAATTCAGACATAATCAAACACAAGAAGATTCTGGAATAAACAAAATGCTCAATCTCCTAGCCCCAAAGTACAGGCATAGATTTGACCATTCATTAAGTCACTCCAAGGATTGTTTCCAACAGGAAAAAGTGCACAAATGTGAGAAATGAGAACATTCTTAGCAGATCCATAAGTATGCACAAAAGCATGAATAAACCAAGTATATAGATATCCTCAAGTTTTAACAAGAAAGAATAAGTTGGACCTCAGTATGCACACATCAAAGTCAACCTATGGCAAATATCTTGTGCCTTAAGTGTAAGAAAACAAAAAACAAATCTGATGGGAAAAAAGCATGTAAATGCAAACACTAATTTTGTGAGATATAATCAATCATAGAGACCTGTGTCAAGTTTCTTCCTGTGCTTAAAAGCACACAACATGCACAAATTAGCTTAGCAGAAAAGGGATTGAAATTTAAAATAGAACGCACTGGAAATGAGAGAGAGAGAGAGAGAGAGAGAGAGAGCATATGTAAGGTAATACATAAAAAGAATAACTTTTAACGGTTAAGAGGTACACAAACAATATCAGAAACAAAAGAAGACTACATTATAATGTCATAACAGTCAAGAAGTATTGAAACAAGGAAAATGCTATGGATCCCAAGTAAATTACCAAACCTCTCACATGGGTGTGGGACCCACACACCACACCCATGTGAGAGGTTTGGTAATTTATTTGGTGTCCCTAGCATAACTTTTAAAACAATATCAGAAACAAATCCATGCTCTCATTACTAGAAGGACATTGTTGGTAATATCTACAACGAATACATTCCATATTTGTTGACAACAATTGGAATGCTCACAGAGACAAAACTGAAACTTATATTCCATTTATATATTTACAATAGTTCAGAGGTATACCGAGTCAATACCAGTAACAGAACCATAAACATTCTCCAAGTTTTCGACTGCAACATATTCTCCTTGTGACAGCTTAAAAATGTTCTTCTTTCGGTCAATAATTTTCATGCTCCCATTGGGTTGCCACTCACCAACATCCCCTGACACAAACATTGTTAGGGGCAGGGTTGACTAAGAAAGAAAATTATGAGCACTATATCAAATTAATTATGAAAGACACTGTCGTAGACAAACCTGTGTGGAGCCATCCATCAATCAGGACCTCTTTGGTGAGGTCTTCACGTTTGTAGTACCCTGAGAACAAGGTATCGCCCCTTATACATATTTCTCCACGTGGTGTGCTTGAGAGGGCATCATATCCCATTTCAGGAATAGATTCTAGGCACACATCCACATTAGGTACTGGAGGACCAACTGTACCAAGCATACCCAGCTCATTTGGTAGTGAGACAAATGTTCCCGCACAGCTTTCTGTGAGACCTACATCACATAAAGAAAACAAATTAAAAAAAAAAATTAAGTTTACTGTATGATAATGGATATACAATGGAAGATACCAGTGCTGAATTAGTAGAAGTCTCTATTCATGGGCAGAAACAGGGGGAATATGGCACTGAGGTAATGGATTTAAAGAAATTTCATCAAACTTTCTCAGATGCCTTCAAAGCGAAGTGTAATAGAACTCATTCCCAAGTGGAGTTTAAGAAACAAAGAAACATATATCAGCAAGCTGCCTCAAATAGGCTGATAAGTAACAAAAACCACTTCCAACAGGAGGAATGAGTGAAATTCAAATGTACATGCTAAAAAGGCAGATAAAATAATTTAAACATAAATTGATATGTACAAATTTCAAAGGACGACATACCATATCCTTGCAGAACATGACAACATGCCACCACTCGTAGAAAAGCTTCTACATGGGTAGCAAGAGGTGCCGCTCCAGATAAAATAAGCCGTACATTTCCCCCTAGCCCATGCTTTACCTGAGGATGGAGTTAAAAGAAATGAAAGCCATATTAAAGATTAAGTTTTGTATATATGGTCCCATGAGAAAGTAAAAGAGGAAAAGAAGAATGAAAAGCTGCTACAAGAATATGTCCACCACCTTATTGAAAACAATTTTGTCACAAAGTGGAGCTGCATCTACATGTTTACTCCCCTTCTTCATGTTATGTAGCTTGCTGCAACATTTGTTTAAATGCAGATAAAAATTAGACAGCACAAAATGACAACAAATTAGCTACCTTACAATTAAAGCAAACACTGTAGAAAAATCCTAGTCCCTGTAGATACACATAGGGTAGCCACAGTTTATGTTTCGTACACATGATGCATAAAGGGTTGCGCCCCCTTTTGATTTGTGCCTTTTAATACAAAATCTATATTATAAAAAAATGCATGATGAATGAGATGACACTTGAAATAGGAAGTATAAAGTACAGAGTTCTGATCTTAAAAGGGTAATTTCAAGGTTATATAAATACAATGAGAAACAGAATTAAGAACATGAAATTGTTCCAAAGGAAAAAAATGACCAAAATTTTGGAAGAATTGAATATCTAGTCACAAATTTTTGACCAATCAACGTATGGTTGCGATGATGTCCTTCAAGAAGTGATAAAAGGTCTTCAGTTGAAAGGGTTAATAAATAAAATAGAATCTTAAAATGAAAAGAAATTGATGTGTGCATAAGTGATTCCACAAGATATCCCTATTATTCTTTTCTTTTCTTTTCTTTTTTTCCTTTACTAGGAGGTTAGAGATGTGGAGTAGAACTTACTATGAGTATGCGAAGTTGAACATAGTATTTTTTAAGAGACCCCCAGATGAGATCTTCTGTTGCAAACCTGAAAATAAGAACCGGAGTTCGAGAATAAAATGCATGAAACTTGAAGTTATGTTTTGCAACAGAATGAAATTATGAAAGAACACTATGTGCCTCTGAAATGAGCACCATTGTATTTAAACTTAACTCTGCCCTCATTAACCATTCTGTTTCTTGTGTTCTCTATTCAGATTTTAATAGTCCCATGGCAGACCAAAATAACAAATTATCAAAATTTAACGACTTAAAATACACTGAATTTGTTTCATGCTTTCTAGAGCATAAATGTTTTTGGAATTAAAACAGAACACAAAAATTAATCACTAACTGAGAGGGAGATTTATGGTCTGGGATTGGGCCGGAGCGGATTTGGGCCGAACAAGGTTGGGCCGAGGTAGTGCGGCCCTGTCCTGAAAGGATCTGCTCGGTTAAGGCAAGGTGTGGTTGGACCGAGCTACCTGTCTTCATGGTATAGAAGCCGGTTAAGTGAGATGTCCAGCACCAGGCAAGGCATGGGTATTCCGCGCTTCATGAGTTTGCTCGGCAGGAAGGCCGACGGTAAACCAGCATGAGTTGTCCCGAGCTCGGCTATGCCGGAATGCAACCGAGCTCAATCCTCCTTGAGCTTGGCTATGAGAACACTTAGGCATAAAGTGCAGCATGGCAGTTGATAGCCGAGATGGTGTATCCCGGCTGCTAAGCTCCCAGTAGAGTGGGCTGGCAGTTGGGTTAGGTGATGTTCAGCAAGATTTGTGCTGACAAATGGGATAGCAATACCACGTGTCGAGAGATCACTGGGAGTAGATTTGGGGCGCAGAGGGTATATAAGCATGTCTGCGCCCCCCATACGGAGATGGACATTTTGGTAAGAGAAATACTTACACTCAACACTCTCCTCTCCCTCTCTCTCTTGCTATCCGAAGGTGTGTGCTAACTTGATCGTCGGAGGGGTTTTCCGGCCACACACCGCCGGGTAGCTCACCGCTGTTGTCCTCGCAGGTGATCGGATAGAGACGGAGCTTAGAAGAAAGGAGTATGAGCTTACCAAAATATTTGCTTCCCGTACAATTGGCGCCGTCTATGGGAATATTCCGGCGAGCCCGTACTCCTTTCTTCCAAGCTCCGTCTCTATCCGATCACCTGCGAGGACAACGGCGATGAGCTACCCGGCGGTGTGTGGCCGGAAAATCCCTCCGACGATCAAGTTAGCACACACCTTGGGATAGAGAGAGAGAGAGAGGGAGAGGAGAGTACGGGCTCGCCGGAATATTTGCTCCCCGTACAATTGGCGCCGTCTGTGGGAACTTTGCAGAGAAAACTTTGTCTTCCAGGCTCATCTGATCGCCTCACATGGCGAACAACGACGAGATTCCGTTGTTCGCCATCGATGGAGTTACCCCGGAGTCAGGCAGACGGAGAGAAGGACATCCCGCCATCCCTCCAATGGCAGACCTGGAGACATTCCCAAGAGAACAGTCGGGAGACGCGCGAGATATGCGCGGAAGGAGTTATGGTCATTCACGGAGTCCAGATGGTCATCGGCGGTGGAGAGAATCACATGCGAGACGTCTGGAACACAAGCTTAGGGACCAGGACGCCGTCATCCGACGAATGGCGGCGGCGGAGATAAAGGAGCTGAAGCGGCATGTCAAAGGAAGGTGTAGCCGAGGGAGACCACGATGGCGACCCAACCCCGCTGCTCAGCAACAGAGTCAGCGACACACTTCGTCCATTTCTATTACCAGAAGTTACAAGGTTGGTGATTCCGATGTGCGTGCAGAGAAGTTTAGCGCGCAAGATAGCACTTACCAGCCCTCACGTCCGGCGACGATGTCGAGGTATTCCTATTCCGCTCGTTCAGAGGATTTACGGACAGTCTTGAAGGAACGGGCTCGCCGACGGGAGGCTCAGAGGGTGCCGGCGTTCCAACGGTTATCCTATGGGGTTCACGCCAGCGAGGAGGTCGGAATGCCTCCACCCCGCCTAGCAGCGCCACTCCTTCTAGATACAGACTTGGCAAGGCTGAGCACCACCCCTTTCTCCCTGGAGATAGAAACGACACCGCTTCCGGCAGGCTTCCACTAGCCTAAATTCACGCTCTACGACGGAAAAACCGATCTTTACATGCATGTGAGCCACTTCTGACAGGTCATGGCCGGACATAGGCAGAATTACGCTCTTATGTGCCTTATCTTCCCGTCAAGTTTAGGCGAACTGGGCTTGAAATGGTTTGAGAAGTTGCCGGAGGGAAGTATAGAAAGATGGCATCAGTTGGCCGAAGCCTTTGTGACGCACTTCAAAACCAACACAAAAACGCCAACGGAAGTTGACCACCTACTGAGTGTCAAGATGGAACCGAGCGACACATTGAAGGCATACAACTCCAGATATTGGGAGACCTTCAACGAGATCTTGGATTGCCCGGTCAACCTTGCAATAACACAATACAAGCGTGGTCTCCCAATCGGACATAGACTGCGGACTCGCTTACCATGCACTAGCCGACATCCATGGGCCAGCTCATATAACGCATCAATGAGCATATCCGAGTTGAGGATGATGCGGCCAAGATTCACCGAAGGCAACTCCCAGAAACAATGCATAAGAAGTTGGCTGGAAAAGTGCACGCGGTCAGACAAGAGTCCAACCGATCAAGTGATTGTGCTGAGGAATCGGACCGTGGCTCAAATCGCAAAAATCGGGGTAGGGGACGTCGGAATGACCGGGATGAGTACTCCCGGGATGAGGTAGCCGATGCAAACAGAAGGTTGAAAGCAAGGACAGGCATCACCACGGTCTTTAAAATTCCAATATATCGCATACTGAGTGAAATCCGTGACGAGGAGTATGTCCGGTTTCCTGCTAAGTTAGGCGACGGACAAAAGGGCTTCAATCCGAGGTACCGTTGCACGTTTCACCGAGCAAGGCCACCGGACAGAGGACTGTTTGCCTTTGAGGCAACACTTGGAAAAGCTAGTCGCAGCCGGTACCTGGACCTTTACATTGATGGGGGCGTGAAGGCAAATCAGGCTTCGGTTGACCGGCGGAGACTGGATGACCGAGATGCACCTCTACAAGGGGTTGTTAATGTCATCCACGACATAGTGGAACCGGCGCATGTATGCGAGCTCCGAGGTATGATCAAGAAGGCAGAGCACATGAGGGAAGTTTTGTCGGTTCAGCCTGCGATCAAGAGGGGGAAAACCGAAGAGAAAGATGTGATTAGTTTCTCCTCAAGGGACCTAGAGCGCGTTCAGACGCCACACAACGATGCCCTAGTGGTTACACTCCGCGTCAAAGAATTTGATGTCAAACGGATCTTGATCGATCAGGGAAGCTCGGTCGAGATTATGTACTACGACGCTTTCAAACAGCTCAAGCTCCGAGATACGGATTTGGCCCCGGCAACTTCACCACTGGTTGGTTTCAACTCGCAACCAGAGTGGCCTTTAGGAAAGATTATCCTGCCGGTCAAAGCGGGATCCGTGGTCAAACAAGTCGAGTTCTAGGTGTTACAGGTGCCATCTACTTATAATTTGATCCTTGGAAGGAGATGGCTTCACGCTATGCAAACCGTGGCGTCGACCTACCATCAGGTGATGAGATTCCCCTCGGCTATGGGGGCAATCGAGGAGGTCTGGGGCGATCAAGTCATGTCGAAGCAATGCTTCGTGGCAGTCAACGGGAGCCGGGCTGCCAAAAGCTTCGTTCAAATGATTGAGGGACCGGAGGACCGGGGAGTCCTTGATGATGTGGGCACCAAGGCCGAGGACAAAGCTGTCGAGGAATTGGTGGAGGTGCGAATTGATACAGAGCATCCGGACAAGTTCTTCTTGCTCGGCTCAAGCCTTACAGCCCAGGAAAGGACCGAGATGGTTGAGTTTTTGATGGCCAACATCGGAGTCTTTGCATGGTCGCCTTACGACATGCCCGGTCTCGATCCAAGTTTTATTTGCCATCATCTTAATGTCTTCCCCGGAGCCAAGCCGGTCATCCAGCGAACAAGGAGATCGGCGCTGCATCACACCGAGGTAGTTGTAGAGGAAATGAAGAACTTGCTTGAGGCACGAGCAATTCAGGAAGTACACTACCCTCGGTGGATTTCAAACACAGTTGTTGTACCAAAGAAGAATGGGAAGTGGCGAGTTTGTGTCGATTACAAGACCGTCAACCGAGCATGCCCAAAAGACAGCTTCCCTCTGCCTAGAATAGACCAGCTTGTGCACTTAACGGCTGGACATAACAGGCTCAGTTTCTTGGACGCCTACCGCGGCTACCATCAGATCACCATGCATGGGCCCAACCGAGAGATAACCTCATTCACTACACCAAGGGGACTCTTCTGCTACCGAGTCATGCCTTTTGGTTTGAAGAACGCCGGGGCAACTTTTCAAAGGATGGTGACCAAGATGTTCGCACCTCTGCTAGGCCGGACAGTGGAGGCTTATATTGATGACATGGTGGTTAAGAGCCGGCATCAAGCAGATCATTTGTCCGACTTGGCCGAGATGTTCGCCATTCTCAAAAAGCACAAGCTACGCTTGAATGTGCCTAAGTGTGCCTTTGGCGTGGGATCCAGAAAATTTTTGGGTTTCCTAGTCACGAACCGAGGTATCGAAGCAGACCCTACACAAATCCAAGCCGTGCAAGAGTTAAAACAGCCCAGCTCGGCCAAGGACGCAAAGATTCTAGCCTAATGGTCCGCCGCTTAATCTGCTTTTATAAGCCATCATCGATCGCCGCGCCCTTTCTTTCAAGCCTTGAAATCAAAGTTCTCATGGGACGAGGAGTGTAACCGAGCTTTGGCCGAGCTCAAGGAGTATTTGTCTTCAGTGCCATTGTTGGTTACACCGAAGCCCGGCGAGGAACTCTACCTTTACCTGGCCATTTCACAGCATGCAGTCAGTGCGGTGCTTGTCCGGGCTGAAGGGATCAAGCACCTCCCTATCTTCTACGTCAGCAAAACCTTGCTACCAGCAGAGTCGAGATACTTGCCGCTGGAGAAACTCACGTTGGCATTGATGATAGCCTCAAGAAAGTTGGCCCACTATTTCCATGCCCATACCATCATCGTTTTGACCGAGTTCCCCCTCAAGGCTTTGTTCGAACGGGCGGACTTCTCCGGTCGAATTCTCAAGTGGAAGGTCGAATTGTGACAGTTTGATGTGAAGTTCCAGCCGCGCACTGCCATAAAAACCCAGACCTTGGCCGATTTCGTTACGGAATTCTCACCCGGAACTCATCCGGTATGCCCGGTCGATATTGCCGGGGCAGATGAGGAGGTGAATGCAAGCCTGACCGAGATACAACAACTTAGCAGAGTTGGCGACGCGGAACTTGCGCGCCCCACCGAAGCACCTTCAGTTAGTATGATTCCACAGCCCGGTGATGCGCTGACGAAGTTGCGTATCACCGACCAACCTGCTCTGTCCAGTACCGCATCACTGAGGGGGGAAGAAATAGAACCACTCAGCACAGAGCCTGCAGTCGGCATAATACCGCAACCTAGTGATTCACCTACAGACTTAGGCATTGTAGATCAACTTGCTGAGTCCGGCGCCAAATCACCAAACGGGGCTGAAGTGGAACCAATCAGCACAAAACTTGAAGTCGAACAGCCGAGCAGCCATGATCCCTTCAACCTTCAAGCTTCTCAGGACCCCTCAGAATGTTGGAAGCTCTTTGTGGAGGAGATGTGGAAACTTTTTGTTGATGGAGCCTTGAACCGTCACGGGGCCGGGCTAGGTATAGTTTTGATTTCGCCAGACGGACTGACTATCGAACATTCAATCACCCTTGGCTTCCCAGCATCCAACAATGAGGCCGAGTATGAGGCGCTTTTGGCCGGGCTCAAGAGCGCGCTTCAAATGCAAGCATCCGAGTTAATGGTTTACAGTGATTCCCAGCTTGTGGTTAACCAAGTGTCTGGGGTTTACGAGGCAAAGGATGACAGAATGATGAAGTACCAGACTCTGGTCAGGGACCACATCAAGTGATTCCAGGCGATCAGGGTCCAACAGATTGGCCGAGAAGAAAACAGCCGGGCAGATGAGTTGGCAGGCCTAGCTTCCATGGTCGATAGCATATCCCCCAACCCTCTTTTGATTGAATTCCTTCCAAGACCCAGCATTGAGGAAACCGGGTAGACAGAAGTACTCTGCCCCGAGCTAGATCCCTCTTGGATGGACCCTATCATCCTTTTTCTCAGGGAACGGACCCTTCCAGCCGACAAGAAGGAAGCACATAAAGTGCGGGTGAAGTCAGAGCGGTTTTGGCTCTCTCCAACCGGCGCTTTATACAAGAAGTCTTTCACCGATCCCTACCTGAAGTGTGTGCACCCGGGCAGCGTGGAGGCCTTCTGCATTTAAATTCACGAAGGCATCTGTGGCGATCATCTAGGGGCGTGTCCTGGCTCATCGAGCTATTTCGCATACTCTTGGTGGCCGGCATGCAGACGCACGTAAGTATGTTCGTAAGTGTGAGAAGTGCTAGAAGTTTGCTCATCGATCCACTAGCCACCAGGAACTTCTTCCTCACCTTTCGCCCTTGGCGCGTGGGGCTAGATATAGTGGGGCCGCTCCCAACCGCACCAGGCAACCGGAAGTTCTTCATCGCGGCCACAGACTACTTCACCAAATGGGTTGAAGCGGAGCTTTTGGCAACAATCAAGGAGAAAGACGTGAAACGATTTGTTTGGCAGAATGTGGTCACGCGGTTTGGCGTCCCCAAAATTCTGATCTCTGACAACGGCACCCAGTTTGATGGTCGCCTATTCAGAGGGTTTTGTGAAGATTTAAACATTGAATTCTACAACTCTACTCCGGCTTACCCGCAGTCTAATGGTCAGGCCGAGGCGTCAAACAAGACCATACTTGATGGGTTGAAGAAACGGCTGGAGAAGGCAAAGGGAAAGTGGGTTGAGGAACTCCCCAGCGTCCTTTGGCCATACCGAACAACCCCTCGGCAGTCTACCGGAGAAACTCCATTTGCTTTGGCTTATGGCATGGAGGCGGTCATACCTTTGGAAATTGGCATGCCCACCCTCAGAAGCGAAAGTTTTGAGCCCGAGCTGAACGCCGAGGCCATTGCCCTGGAACTAGATCTAGTGGAAGAGCGTCGGGAAAAGGCTCTCATCCACGTGGCCGCCTATCAACAGGAGCTTTCAAGGAAATACAACAAAACGGTACACCCCAGACCGTCCAAAGTAGGTGATTGGGTCTTGAGGAAAGTCATGGGCAATACCCTGGTGCCAGGTGAAGGCAAACTAGGGGCAAATTGGAAAGGACCCTACAAGATAACCGGTCTGGCGGGCAAAGGGGCATATCACTTGGAGGACTTAGATGGTAGAGGAATACCCCGACCATGGAATGCAGCCAACCTCAAGCTGTATTATTTCTAACTTTTGCTTTCTTTTTGTGCAAAGGAATTTTTTGCCTTACACTTCATGTAATATTCATTTTTGTCAATATATGACTCATCTTTTCCTTAGCATTTTTATTGTTGCTTTGAGTTTTGAGATTTCCAACCGAGATGTTTACTCCGGTTGAAAGAGTTGATGTTTTGTTCAACTCCGAGATTCCAACCGAGATGATTTACTCCGGTTGAAAGAGTTGATGTTTTGTTCAACTTAGGTCTTCTCAACCGAGATGTTATTTCGGTTGAAGGAGTTGATGTTTTGTTCAACTCTCAGATTCCAACCGAGATGTTTATTCCGGTTGAAGGAGTTGATGTTTTGTTCAACTCCGAGATTCCAACCGAGATGATTTATTCCGGTTGAAAGAGTTGATGTTCTGTTCAACTTGGGTATTCTCAACCGAGATGATTTATTCCGGTTGAAGGAGTTGATGTTCTGTTCAACTTGGGTATTCTCAACTGAGATGATTATTCCAGTTGAAAGAGTTGAAGACTTGTTCAATTATGTGATTCAAACCGAGATGTTAATTAATGTGGTTTGTCTTGCCGAGGTATTTTGTTCAGTCGAAGTTATGAGACTTAAAGACCGTGCAAACACTTCAAGAAAATTGAGCATTTTCATTGATGATAGAAATATGTACAAGAGGTGGGGCAGACAGCCCGGTTACATATGTAGAGCAAAAAGAAAGAAAACAAAGAAAACTACACTAGGGGGGAAAGGTTAGTGAATCCGTCGCCAGCTTCCTCCAGGTTGATCAGTGAGGTTTGGTCTTGGACACCGGTCGTTGTTTGGCCGGGCTGTTCCTGCTCTTGGCGGTCCTTTCCCTCAGCATCTGCCTCGCCTTCTCCTTCAAGTCCTTCCTCGGCTTCAGCCTGCAACGCGTTGAAGACGTCGTTGGCATATGGCACGAGATAAGTCGGTAGGAAGACGGCCGGTGGGGAGGCAAACACGTCGGTATCAGGACCTTGGCCGAGTTGAGTGCAAGAAGCCTTCCAACCTGCTTTAAAGTAAATGTCCTAGGTGGCAAAGACTTGCTTTTTGTAGCTGTCCTCGGCCTCCTTGAAGCCGACATTGTTTTCATCCTCCAGCTCTTTCTCCCTGAACTTTTTTAATGCATCCAGCTCGGCCTGGAGCTCATCCCTCTTTTTCTCGACATCTCCGAGTTGGCCGAGCAACCTGCTGTTGTCGGCATTGGCAATGTCGAGTGAAGACTTTGCTCGGCCAAGCTCGGTTTGAAGACTTTGAACTTGGCTGGCAGTGTCATTAGCCCTTTGCCGCAATCGATGAATTCGCTCCATGACCAAGTGTTGCTTCTGGATGGCCTGCAAGAAAGATTGATCAGAGAGGAAACAGTGCAAACACTTGTGAAAATTTGAGAAGAAGTTTGAGACTCTTACCCTGGTCATGGACTTCACGGCCAACTTCACCAACCAAGTGTCTGGAACATGGTCGCTGCCGACCACGTCGCTCGATAGTAGAAGGGCCTTGGAGAGGTCAAAGGCGAGTAGATGTTCTTTATCGCCCTTCACGGAGGCTGTTGCAGGGATCTCCTTACCCCGGTGTTTGAGCTGTGGACGCTACGTCGGCGTTGGGTCTACGGTGACGGCGGGTTGCTCAGTGGTCAGCTCTTCAACTAGCTCGGCAAAGGGATCTGCGCGAGGCCTTTTCTAGCACGGCGGGTTTCTTGGCCGGCTTGCCTGGCGGCTGGAGATGCCAAGGCAACCACGGCGCCGCTGGATTGGCCGACAGTTGGAGAGTGGGTGCTGATGCTCGGTATCTCGGTTGAAGTTGCTGTGAGGAGGTTCTTGATACGGCTTCATTTTGCCATCTCTTGTTCTTCGGTCAATCGGATTAGCGGCACGTCCAGTAGAGTTGGGTCTGGAGGAGGTGATGGAGTACGGAGAAAGTTTGTAACTTTGCTCTGGCGTGGAGCTGAATATTTGTAAGTTGGAGTGTAGCCGAGCAGCTCGTTACAATCCCGGTGGCGGTAGCGGAGCACGGTCCGGATGGCTTCTACGTTGGGATATTGGTAGTTGGCTTGCAAGGCTTGGATTGCTACAAAGGAAACAAGAAAAATGGTTAAGTACAGAATGTTGAAGAAAGGCAACCAACCGAGCAAGTTAGCGCAGCTTACATGTTTCATCGAAATTCTTGCTAATTGACCAGCCCAGTACGTCGGCTGTTTCATAGTTGCCAAACACTCAGAAAAATTCATCGTCGTGTAAGTCCTTATCTGGGGTGCCGGACACTATTTTTTCTTTGCCCGGTCGAATTTTTAAATAATAGATGAAGCCATTGCCAGTGTGCCCAAGGGTGTATTGCCGCAGTATCTCGGCTAAACCTAAGTTGGTGCCTAGCCAGTTGTTTAGCTCGTGTACACCATTGATAATTCGGTAAGTGTTGGTTGATACTTGTGTGGGTGCAAGCCTGGTCCGTAGAATTCATCATCAATGGGTTGTGGACGAAGCGGAGGCCTCCTTCAATGATGGACAGCATGGTGAAGGGGCACTGGTCTAATCTGCCCCAAGGGGTTGTCTCAAACTCGGCGGGCTCTAAGTGAACATCGTCGATACCGTATTCTCTAACGCCGCCAAGGCAAAAGAGTGTTGACAAGGAAACGGAATTTCCCCATTTGTGGTCGACTAATTTAGCTCGGTTGAGGAGGTTTGGCACAGACTGGGGATTGATGGCTACTCGGTCCTTGAGAGCCTCGGTAACAGTCTGTGGTCCCCTTGGACTCTGCAGGAAAAGGATGGCAAATGTAAGAGGGAGCGCGGTCGCGCAAAGCGAGCTTGACCTTAACTCGGTCATGAAGAGTGCCAAACCACCTCGGTCGTAAAGGCTAACCAAGGAGCTCGGTCGCCCAAGCTGACCAGATGTTAGCCCGGTTGAGCGGCCAAGTCCTTCGGCTATCCCAGTTTCTACTAAAGTTGGGACAAACAAGTTATTAGCTCGGTCTAAGTGATTTTTTGGATCAAAGGAGAACCTGGAGCCCGATCCGCCCCAGATCTTCAATGTTCATCAGGGAAAATGAAGAACAGCAAGGAGAGTTAAGGGTTTGGGATGATTTTGGGTGCCTATGTCCTAAACACTATGTACTTAGTGCCCTAATATGCGAAATACCAATTGAAATAGCAAAAACGAGGTTCAAAGAACTTACCAGTTGAGGGCAGGGCCTACTTCTTCGAGCACAAATGCAAGGAATGGCAGGGACGAGGTTTGGTTGGGGATGCTTGAGCTCTGAAACGCCGAAGGCTTGAGGAGAGGCAGTAGGGACGAAATGAGGAAGAAGGGGCATGTATATAGACCCAAGGGCCGCCAAAAATTTGAAATGCCAACAGACGCGCTGGTTGGCTGCTTGAGGGCCAATAAGAGGACGACACGTGTCCCCCATTAATGCAACGTCAGAATTGAAGAGACAGGAAGGTCAGACGAGGCGACGACCGAGCAAGTCAAGAGACAGGATGGTGAATCGAGGAGTCGACCAGGCAAGTTTTGAAGACAGCCATGTCGACTAGCCCGGTCACGTTTTGCAAACCGAGGACCGAGGAAGTGTTACCCTGGTCGGAATAAGTAATCCCAGTCACGCTTGCGCGGACGGAATTAAGGGGCAATTGAGAGGGAGATTTATGGTCTGGGATTGGGCCGGAGCGGATTTGGGCCGAACAAGGTTGGGCCGAGGTAGTGCAACCCTGTCCTGAAAGGATCTGCTCGGTTAAGGCAAGGTGTGGTTGGACCAAGCTACTTGGCTTCATGGTATAGAAGCCGGTCAAGTGAGATGTCCAGCACCAGTCAAGGCATGGGTATTCCACGGTTCATGAGTTTGCTCGGCAGGAAGGCCGACGGTAAACCAGCATGAGTTGTCCCGAGCTCGGCTATGCCGGAATGCAACCGAGCTCGGTCCTCCTTGAGCTTGGCTATGAGAACACTTAGGCATAAAGTGCAGCATGGCAGTTGATAGCCGAGATGGTGAATCCCAGCTGCCGAGCTCCCAGTAGAGTGGGCTGGCAGTTAGGTTAGGTGATGTTCAGCAAGATTTGTGTTGACAGATGGGATAGCAATACCACGTGTCGAGAGATCAATGGGAGTAGATTTGGGGCGCAGAGAGTATATAAGCATGTCTGCGCCCCCCATACGGAGATGGACATTTTGGTAAGAGAAATACTTACACTCAAAACTCAACACTCTCCTCTCCCTCTCTCTCTCTCTATCCCAAGGTGTGTGCTAACTTGATCGTCGGAGGGGTTTTCCGGCCACACACTGCCGGGTAGCTCACCGCCGTTGTCCTCGCAGGTGATCAGATAGAGACGGAGCTTGGAAGAAAGGAGTACGGGCTCGCCGGAATATTTGCTCCCCGTACACTAACATTAAATCTTTTACTGTTTCATATTTTAGTTTATTACCGTGTGATGGATCAAAACCACTGCAGTTGATTAAAGCCATTGTGTTTCATTATCTGCTACCGATGAAAGTGTCCCTTTTAGGTTCTATTTTGCCCAGAACGTGTACCAACTCGCATTTGCATCCATTGAGAAAGAAAAAACTTACCTGCATAAATTCTATCCAGTACTCGGGGAACAGCACAGAAAATAGTAGGTTTCAGCTCACCAATATCTTCAGTCAATAGTTTGACATCCTGAAGATGTAACAAACACCGAATTGTTACATTGAACTCTAATGTGGAAGGAAAATAATTGGTAGTCATATTACCCCGCGCCAAAATCCTATTGAGCCGCCAATATTGATAAAACACTCTTCAATCACTCGATCAAAGATATGTGCCAGAGGAAGATATGAAAGATATACATCCTTTTCAGTCAACTGCAAAATTTTCAAATGGATGTGTAAGAAATCCTAAATAAAGCAGAATAATTTAGATTATATCAAATAAATAGCCTGCCACGTAGATTTATGAATGTAAATTGATTCACATGCTTACCGATTCATGAACGCTCCCTAGCAGGCACCTCACCCCAGCTATAAGAGTAACAATGCTATTATTGGAAATCAGAACGCCCTTTGGGTCACCAGTTGTGCCACTAGTATACATTATTGTACAAATGTCACTTTTCTTTTTTACTGGAAGATCATACTGTTTATCATCTCCCTGCAAAACAGATAGGGTGAAATTCAAATCGAAGTAATAAATAGTCAATGGAAGCATCATCCTTACTTAGCCCCCCTTGGGGAAATGGTATCAGATCAGTTGGTAATTTATAAAAAATTTCCAATTCAAGAACAGATTTTTTTTAGGGATGCACCACATAATATTTGAAATTAACATTCAGTACTAGAGACAACGTATATATTGCACACATCATTTCAAGTGCAAAATGCCTCAGATTTAACCACAATTTACTTCAGAGCACCATCAGATTTAGTCAATAGTACTCAACCTATCCTATAACCAAATGTAACAGAAGCAACACGATGGAAATAACTGGATCTTAAAGTGAAACATATTTTGACTTTTGACCTTATATCATAACCCTGACCCAATACGACTGCCTGCCTGCAATATGGAAACACACCAATGCCAGTGACCTCTTGTGCCAGCTGTCACCTCCAGCATATCATCTAAGTTATACTCAAACCACTTTATTATTAGATAAATAAGGATCCATAAAATGCAATAAAGTGGCACAATACAATGATTTTTGTAATACAAAATGTGCAGTATGCCATCCAACATCCCTGCTTTGAATTCAACAAATTATACACCAATCAAATTCCATTTAAATCATATAACTGCTAGTTTCTTGAAACAAATTTCATGTGGTACAATAATGGGCATTATTCAAAACCAAAAAATTATTAACAAAACAACCAGATATGACATGAATAATGGATTAACAGAAGTAGCTTACCAATAACAAAAATTCATCCCAAGCATATATAGCCAAACCAAACTTTTCAACTTCTTCTTTTTGTTCAGGAGTAACCTTGCCAAAGCTCACAATTGCTATATGAAAAAATGAATACAGTATTATTTCTTAATGCCGCATGCAAATGCAAACTGAATATTGTATCAAATACAACTTACTTTTCAAGTATTTCGTTGCACTAGGAAATGTTTTCAGCACCTGAAAAGGCAGAAGAAAAATTAAGACGCATAATCCAGACATCCTATTATATTTTGTTCTATTGCCACCATCTTAGCACTAAACACAATAAAGCAACTACAACAATAAGTTGGGCAGAAATGGACCTTTCAGAGTATTGAATTATAAATGAAGTCACATAGAAGATGCACCAAATTTTGGTATCAACTTGAACATATTCATCAAATCAGATCAAGATACATCCACGAATATCTCATAACAACCTTAGTCAGGACACCAATCATAAAATGAAAACTTGTGTACCTCAGGAATCTTTTTCTCTTCCACAAAAGCAATAGTAACCTCTGCATGGCATAAAATAAATTCTACAGCACCAGCACCTAAACCATGGAAGAGAAGTGGTCAAGCAACATTACATTTATTATCATACTACAAAAAAATAATAATAATAAAAATAATTAAATTATATATATATATATAATACAACAAAAATAGCTATTATACAGCATGGAAGAATTTTAATTAAACACATAAAGCGAAAATAAAAATATTCGCATGTTTATGGATTCAAAAGAAGAGATAGTACATACCTAGGGTATCATATAAAGGAACACAATAAAGGCCATGAGCATTGCATGCCTGCATTAGTTTTTAGTGTTAAAAGAAAAGTCTCAAAAGAACTGCAGAACATGCTTTATAACAACAATAACAGCAATGATATCTAGGTGGCAAAAAATGCCCACATATAGGGGAACACCACAAGGAAAAATGAGATGGAATAAGAGAATAGACAAAGGCAATTTGTTGCTGTCTTTCTGTTAGATCATAAAACCAGATGACAATTCCATGTTTCTTCTTTCCTTACTAACATTCTGCAGTGACGCAAAAACTAAATATATCCAGCATACAACCCACCCACAAAGGAAGAATAAAAAGTAAGATCAACTTCCAGCAATGTAAACTATAACACGATGTATGATGACATAAAATTTTCTTCAAAGGGTTTCTCTATGACATATTAAGAGTACAGAATGAGTGAAGTGAGAAACATATGGGCTACATGCGATATGGACTTTAAAAGTCAAATTAGAGAATGGAGATGAAAATGGGGAGAGATATTACTGTCATCATGAATACTTTATCAACTACAACGTTGTTTGGAAGAAATCTATGAATGAACAATGTGTACTTAATTCACTCTCTCTAACTTAGAATTGAGAGAATGAGATGAGGTGAAAATGTGAGAATAGTATATTTTCTGTTAAATCATTCAAATCAATTTTGGCAGCAGATCTAGTAGTTCTTTTCCTTGGGAAAGTATTTAGAAGGCGGAGGTTACCCCCAAGGTTTCTTTCTGTGTGGACAGTAGTGCTTGATGCTATCTAACCTTTGATAACTTGCCACAAAGAGAAAGAATCAATGGGCTACTTACTCTTTCACTGCAAGGTGGCAAGAGAACTCTTAGAGTCTACTTTTCTCAATTTTTGGTGTTGCATAGATTATGTTGGTGTTGCATAGATTATGCCAGCATAGGTCTGCTTCTATTGTTAAAATCAGGATACTACTTGGGATTAGTGAGAGGGTCTCACGGATCAAATTGTAGGATCAGATCAAGGATCGTAAAATTTCACTTTCTTTAGAAAATATGACAAAAATAACAATAAGGATGACGCATATTAAAAAGAATGCGAAAATCACCAGCACAAAGATTCTAGTTGCAATCCTACCTATGATCCTACTACGATCATATACTATCCTGCATGATCCCACACCATCCTATACAATCCCACACCATCCGACACAATCCCACTTGTAATCGTACTATAATACCAATTTTACAACAATTTGTGGATTGTTTTGGCAATTTAGGATCGTTCCATTGATTGGTTCCAAAGCCACCCGCAATGATGAAGGGCTTCAAAGGGGTAGGTCAATCAAAAGTTACTTGTTTTGATTAGTAAAAAGTAAAAATTATTTAGTCAACAATGAGAATTAGTAATGAGCCACTTTGGATCATAAAATAAGTTAACTAAATGCTTATGTATTTTTCATTAAAGAGTTAAAAAACAAAATATTAAAGATGATCTACATCTTCACATGAATAAAAATATGCTTAAGAATTTGAACAATGGCCATCAGCCTTCCAAACTGCCTATGATACAAATCTAAATTTGTCTCATTGGTTCAATGCCATCATAATGGTGAAGAGAAGAATCCTTTGGAAATTGGAATCACCACAGAGGACAGAGATCAGAGGCCAGAGTAGTAGCCAGAAAAAGAGGTACAATGGCGAGCACTTCACCCAACCCTCAAAGATATAGCTTACCTCCAGCACAGTTGATGTGCAAAGAGATCGAGTCAAGCTGCATCCAAATTGGTACAAATTCCTAATAACAAAACTCACTATAACCGCATGTAAAAGTTAAATTTTCAGTTATTGCATTTTTTTTAATCGGTGAAAGTGTAGTTCGCCAAAGGATATCAGCAACAATGAAAGAAAGCCTTAATGCAATCAATGAATAGGATATCCAAGATAGGATATCAAGACTGAAACAATTAAAATATTACAAGAAGGCGACAAAGTTATCATAGGAACCTTACAGCAGTCTATGAAACAAAATAGGAAAAGAAGGGTTTCGTCAATGAGATTGATTTTTATTCAACACAACTGAACAGAATTCCTTTGAGTTGAATTTTGATTGAATATAATTTTTTTCCTTTAAACCAGATCAGTAAAGGATATTGAAAAGGATAAAGGAAGGATCATGATTTTGTGTTGCAAAATTCTAAACATACATTAAATTCATACAAAAAACTTGACAATAATGATGTGGCAATGCCATTATGGTAAATAATTCTATCTTCAATGGTGTTTTATTTTGAAGTGAAAGGTTCACAATGAAATACATCATTATGTATGAAAATTATGTATGACTTTTTTATTTGTATAACATTACTCTTTTGTGTTTTAGTAAGGGAAAGAGGAAAAAGAAATACCTCCATGCTCATAATCCACTCTGCACAATTGCCACCATAGATACCACATCGTCCTCCCTAAAACAAGAAGGCAACATATTCAAAACAGTAAGGTTCACACAATTCACATTTTTTATAGTAGTTCTTCAATATTTTCCCCCTTTTGCCTCATTCAAGGAGAAGGCATGCAAAAATTTGTGGTATCAGCAGTATATATTACTTAAATTAATTGTTAGCAATGAGAAAGATGTGAATTTAATAGATAGTACTACGCAATATAAATGCACGAGGGCTTGAATAGAAATGCACAAAGAAGGCAATAGTAACAAATGCAGACATATGTAGGAGAGCAAAAGCAAGAAGAAAATCAAAACAATATTCTGAAAACAAAGTAACAGCCATGATAGACCTGTTGTACCTAAGGTAGATTGAGATAGGCAAACCCTTGTTTATATATAAGCTTGAGATAAGTCATCAGAATAGAATTTATATTCAAACCTTCCCTCTGAAAGAACAAACCGGCCTGGGCAGGACTTAATTAGCCTCAGCTCATGATAGCTTCACATTGAAATATATAAATTTTAAAAACACCTGTATTACTAATAAACCAGCAGATAGTCACTTACTTCCTCAACACCAAGGCTGCGGATGGCATTTCCAACTTTTATTACTATGTCATATACTTCTTTGTAAGTTAGCCACACGTATTTACCAGGCTGCAGCAAGAGCAATAAATGTAATTATTAGCTAAAAGTTCAAATAAGTTACAACAATAGAAGTCATGCACAAATACACATAACATGTTTACCTTCCCATCCACAATCTCCCGACGACCAAGCATTGGATTACGAGGATATTTCTCCACAGACATGCTGCAACAGGAAGACAAAAATACTATTCAGAAACACAAACAGGAAGAAACTCAGAAGAATATAGATCACCAAAAAGAAAAACTTCTTTTACAGTCTAACCTGTGAAAAAAAATCATCTCAACTGTATCTTACAGTTAGAGGAAGCACAGAGCTGGTTCAGAAACTGTTTTCAGATAGAAACTTCCAATAAAACCTCTTAAAACTACTCTAGACAATAGAATTTATGTACAAGCACATGCGATTACACCGCTGGCGAGTTTATTTGTGTGTACGTATATATGTATAGAGCATTCCGTTTCTTCTTCATACAATTCATCCAAACTCCAAATAGCGATCTCAAATAATTAGTATGATTTCCATAAACTAAATCAGTTAGAAAAAGTAAAAAACTATTACGATCCACATGAAACAAGCAAAGAGCAACACAGAGTGAATTCATAAGCCACTTCAAACAATCAAAACAGAGTAGAGTACCAATGCAACATTCTATACGTATGTATGTATAGAGCACTCCGTGACATCTCTTCACACAATTCACCCAATTCAAATAATCAGTTTGATTTCTACAAACTAAATCTGTTAGAAAAACTAAAAAAATACTACGATCCACATGCACAGAGTGACACACAGAGTGAGTTCATAAGGCAATTCAAACAATCAAAAACAGAGTAAAGTACCAATGCAACATTCAATAAGCGAATCAAAAACTCATTCATCATCATAACGTGAGTGTTTAGAACACATAATTAAACGCATTTGACAGAAATTCAAAGAATTAGAGTTTGGAATTCATTTTCGGAGAGAGAAGAAGAAGAAGAGAAAAGCTCACCGGAAAATGTCCCAACAGCTATCCATTCCATCGATCGGGGGAGGAAAACCATCCTTGGCGAATAAACTGCGATAAACAGGCCCGATCGAAGGCCTCCCTTCCTCCGCCGCCTTCGCTGGCTCCACCTCTATCAGAAACCTGTCCTGCGCCATATCCGATCTTTCTTTCTCCAACAAATCTCAAAATTTTATGAATGAGAGAGAGAGACAGAGAGAGAGATTATATGAGACAACCAGTAGTGTTGACTTGAAGATAAATCAAGAGGAGAGAAAGAGGGGCTATTAGGTTGGGATCGGAGAGGGAAGACGTGAAGGGTGTGTTTCATTCGGAGGCCAAAATGAGTTATCCCCGTTTGTTTTTGGGATATAATGGAGCGGTTGATAGTGAAGTGATATATAAAAATATAAAATAAATTATTTTTATATAAAATAATAAAATAAATAAAAATATATAAAAAATTAAAAATTATATTTTAAAAAAGAATTTTAATATATAAAAAATAAAAAAATTTAATCCTCTTATTATTTTTTTAATACTATTTTTACCTCTTTCTTATTAATCCTCTCTTCAAGGGTATTAGTAATACCAAGGGACTAATAGTCCTAAGGCCTTTTCTCAAAATAAATAAAGCTAAATACTTTGGTATTAACAATCCTAATACCCTCTCTTTCATTCAAAATAAACGGGGGTTAAATTACAAATATATGTTTGTTTAAAATGCAAATTACTTTTTTGTAATTTAAAAAATTATAAATATTTTTTTATCAGAATTTTAACGCCGTTGTCATTTTATTTGACTCTAAATACATTTCATTTTTATTTTATACTTTTTTTACATAATTATTATTTTTACTTAACTTTGTTCAAAATATACTTCTTTTTATATATAATAAGGATAAAAAAATGAATATATTTATAACAAAATGGAGTGATTCTTATTTTTATTTAACTAAAATAATTAAAAAAATAAAAAAAATTTACTGTACTCCTATACAATAATAAAATTATATTAATTATTAATTAAAACAAATTTATAATATCATTAAAAATTATTAATTGATCTGATAATTTATTAATAAAATAGACTATTTATTAAGAAATTAGAAAATTTAAAAGACTAGATGTAATTTTTAAAATTACAACAATAAATTATATTTTAAATAAATTTTAAAAGTATATTTATAATTTTTTTATTATTAGATTAGAATATGATTTTTGGGTCGGTTTAAATGAGATTTGATCGGACGTCATGTATTAATGCTGACTTGGCAGATGGGAGAATATTCCACCGTTGAATAGAGGTGGGGTTAGTTTGGTACGGACGCAAGGACGTACAACTGTCCTCCTGTGCAAAGAAGCTTTACGTATTCGTCACATTTTTATTTTTATTTGCTGGAAAATGCTCTGAATTTTAAATAATTTATTAAATTTTTTATCAAATCTTTTATATGGATGTGGGATTTATATAAATTTATATGTGTATGAGTTCTACACCGAGAAGTTTGATAAATTATTTGAAATCCCTAATATCACTCAATTTTATTTATTTCTTTCATCTTTCTTCTCTCAATAATTTTTTTTTCCAACTTTATATAGTTCGAAATGATCTTTTACAAAATAAAATATGTGAGAAAAACTAATACACTATTATAAAATAGGTAAATTATAAATACACCATTGAGATTTGCTTAAAATACAAATTATCTCATGTGATTTGAAAATACTTCCCTGTTAGAATTTTTTATTTAACAAAATTAATTGAAAAAAAGTAAAATTTCTAACTATTCACCTATATAATAATAAAATTATCTAAATTATTAATTGAAATAAAATTTTGACATTATTAAAAACTGTTAATTAACTTGATGATTTATTAATAAAAATACCTATTTATTATGAAATTAGAAACTTTAGAGGACATAATGTAATTTCCAAAATCATATGAAATAATTTATAATTTAAATAAATCTCAAGAAATATGTTTATAATTTACTCCTATAAAATTATTTATTATACAAAATATAACGTTTTAATGACTACCTTCATAAAATCATTTTTTGTTATTGCCATCTCCACTACACTATTCTTACTCCCTTCACCACTCTTCTCATAACCCTTTATCGCTTCACTTTCAGTACTCGCGCAATTCCTCCTCTCTTCTCATGCGGATGAGTTTGGAGTTCACTATCTTAGTGACTTCTAATCTTCTTAATTTTTAAATAACACGATACATTAAAAAATATATTTTTTGTGAGTAAAAAAAATTGATATAAAAGCATCCACATCAGCCTCACTACAATGGCTTTGAAGCTATTGTAGAGAGAAAAGCTGTGAATATCAAGTCCATCAAACTCTTTATTCTCTTCATTCATTTTGTAAATGCTACAGTGCCTCAACTGATTTGTTGAGGCACCGTTCATACGATAATCTATTTTTTATTATATTTTTTAAGGCAAAGTTGGGGCAAAAAACATGGCCAATCGTCTACCCTAATGTCTCCTCGATGTGCCATGAGCTCCTTGTAACAAAGAAAGAAAATATTCAAAATTGACCTGACTGGTCGTCCGTCTGGTCAACCTCTCTCCGCTCCCTCCTCCTTTCTGTCTTCCGCATTAGCCTCGATATTAAAACATTGTGAATCAATAATCATCGCAACTAAAAAAATTCATTATCAATCCGAATTCAATATCATAATCACACCAACCACCCTCCCCACCCCACACACACACAAAAAAAAAAAAAAAAAAAAAAACAGAGATGTGTATACAATACCTTCGTCATCAACAATAGATGGACTTGAGAGTGCTGGTTAAAGTTAAATGTCTGGGAGACAAAGATTGTGAAATCTAGAGGATGTTGTTGTAGTCATGGCCTTGATGGACTTAAGAGTGTTGGTTGAAGTTAAATGTATCGGAGACAAAGATCGAGTAGGCTTGAGAGAGAGAAAGGAGAGAGCGGAAGAGAGAGGGATGGGGACTAATCCATCATATATTTAAATTGAAAATGATAAAAATAATTAAGAATAATATTTTAATAAAATAAAATTTTAAAATAGAAAGTTTGATGGAGTGTATACATAAAAAAGAAGTTAGCTAAAATACAAAAGTGAATTTTTAGTTATAATTTGACTCAAAATTTGCTAGGGCTGATGCGGATGCTCTAACCTCTAATTTTTTCATTTGATGACTTTTTTACTTAACAAAATTTATTTATTTTTTTTAATGGTATGCTAGGGCCAACCCTACTAGTCATAGGATTGTTTTGATAAATAGGTTAAAAGTTAATTTTTTTATTTTTTTTCAAAAAATATGTAAAAAATAAAAAAATAATATACCTCAAAAGAGATTAAAAGTCAAAAAATAATACATATCCAAAGTCCTTGTGTGGCTGGTAGGGTAACCCTGTGGAATATGCAAAATCATGGTAGTTGCAAATCACATATGACACCCAAATAGGAATCACAAAACACAAACAAAACAAAATAATTAAATAAAAAATCAACCCCCACCACAATAATTTAGGAGGGAAATGTCTACTTCTTTAGTATAAAAAAATCTTTATTGTCATGAAACAATAGTTAATTCTACTTATTATTGTGTCATATTTAAGAAATCTTAAATAAATAAAAAGTTTTTTTCTTTGCTTTTTTTTGTGAAATATTTTGTCTTTTATATATAGATATATATAAGAGAGTTAGACCATCTCCAATGGTTCATCAAATCCAACATCAAATTTAAAATTTGGTAAAAAAGTTACTGTTTGGTGCTCCAACGGTTGCACCAAATCCATATCAAAATGAGATTTCAGCAAAAGTTTCACCAAACTGATGACAGACTCCGCATTTCACCAAAACATCAGACATGACCGATCAAGGATGACCGGTGGACCAACCAGTCGCCCCACCAAAAGTTCAAACAGTTCCAAAAAAGGTTCAAACAGGTAAAAAAAAAAAAAAAAAAAAAATTTTTGCCTAACCGGTCGACCACCCGATCGACCACCAAAATATTCAAAAAGTTCAAAAAAATCAAAAAAATTAAAAATAAAAAATTTGTCTTGACCAGTTGACCGGCCGGTTGTCCCTACGCAAATTTGATGAAAAGGATTTGATACTGAATCGTTGGAGCGCGAAGTATCAAATTAAGGAAATGGCCACTTTTTGACTCAGATTTGGTGAAACATCAGGTGAACCGTTGGAGATGCTCTTAAAGATCTTTTATTTCTTTTATTTCAAAAGTCAAACCTTGCCAGCGATAATTTAAAGAGTTAAAGATTTTTCCTAAAAAAAAAAAATAGTTAAAAGATCAAATAAAAATTATTTAGAGCATCTCCAACGATGAATCAGATTTTTCATCAAATTTGAGTCAAAAATGACTCATTTCACCAAATCTGGTATCACATGCTCCAACGAACACCTTTCACCAAATCTGTCCCGGGACAACCGGGTGGTCGACCGGCCGGTTGACCGATTAAGCAAAATTTATTTATTTATTTATTTTTTTTGAATTGTCTGAACTTTTTTTTGAACTTTCTTAACTTTTTTCGGGACGAACGGGTAGTCGACCGGCCGGTTGACCAGTTAGGCAATTTTTTTTTTTGACGGTTTGAACTTTTTTTCTGAACTGTTCGAATCTTTTACTGGTTGACCGGTTGGTCAACCGGTTGTTATAACCCAACGGTCAGTAACAGTAATTTGGTGAAATGATTCGCCTGTTCTCAGTTTGATGAAATGTTTGGTGAAATCTCATTTTGATATCGATTTGGTACAACCGTTGGAGCAGTGAACAGTAACTTTTTCATCAAATTTTAAATTTAATAATGAGTTTGATGAACCGTTGGAAATGGTCCGGAAGGAAAATCATTTCATTAAATTACCAACTCGATGTCCTCAATCACATTCATGACATGAGAGAGAGAGAGAGACCCATTGAACTTGCGGGTAATAAATGTGAAGTAAACAGAAATCAAGTAGCATTTGTTTGTGCTTCAGACATTGAACATGAAATTATCAAATATTAATAACAACATATAAGTACCAAATAAAATTTCATATGTTATTCCCACTAGAGCTAAAGCTGAGAGAACTCTCAAATTTTCTAAATTCAACTACCAAAATGACTACCATTTTCTGACTATTAAACCTATCAGAACAACCAAAAAAGCAGCTCTCTCTCTCTCTCTCTCTGGCATTCTAAACCTTGTCTCACTGAATAAATTTGAATGGATCACCAATTTAACAATACATTTATTCTGATAACCAGCATTAGATGGTTCAACTTTCATAAAAGAACATCAGTTCACCTCTTCTTGTTCTTCTTTCTTCCCTTCACTTGCTTCTCTAAGCTTCTTAGCCTCTGACTCGTAACCGATGAGGAAGATATTCTTGGATTCACTGTGGTCTTTGATCCTTCAATTGCTGATGAATTAACTTTCTGTGCTTCTGCAAACTTTTTGAGTGTTTCGAAAAAAGAAAAGGCAGGTTTCTCTTCAGCAGTCAGCGGCGGTGGCCCAACAGGTATTTGAGGAACACCCAAGAACTTCTTCACCCCAGGAACTTTAAGCACTGTAGAATGAAGTCGCAGAATTAGATATCAGAAAGGACGAATAATTAACAACTATTTGACCATGTCTAGGGTCACTACCTCACAGTTATCTGATATATGTATTTGGAAGAAAGCCTAAACGCACAGAAGACTTTCACAGAATGGGAAAATCTTGTGTGTTCCTATCACAGGTTTACTGTTGAACATATTTCTTCCTATTTGCTAGGCTAGTATGAGTGTAGCAAAATATTGAAACATTTCATAATGATTGTGAACCAGAAAGACTCACCTAATCCATACGTAAGCGAGAACAGGTTGGAAGTTATCCAATAACAAAATATAGCCTGCAGAGATAAATATATCGTGACATTAAAGACCTTGGTTTAAAATGTGGATGCGAACTTCTCATTCAATCACTTACAATAAAGTAGATAAATACTAAAAGCAACTGGCACAACACACACAGACAGAAATTGATCTTAACCAAAAGAGATGAATATAAAACAGAACAATGATGCCAAAATCATAGCAAAAATTGTGATGAATTTTTTTAAAAAGAGTACAAAGATGACAAAACACTAACAAACTCAAGTAGTCTTTCCTGCCAACCTTGAAAGGGAAAGAGCAGGACAAGAGTCCTAGGTATGACATGGGCTTGTGTTTTATGTCCACACCACACACACATAACAAACAAATAAAATGGGCCCCATAACTAATCCTTTAATTCCATTTCAGCATGAAGTAATCTCCCCAACCAAACCCTGTCTAGAGAATTTTCTGTTTTTCCATGCCACAAACATTAAATGCCAAAGTACATCTTCACTAAAATCAGGCTGATTCATTCCCTATTTAATGTCTTTATACTCAAAAGGATAGATTTCCAATTTACCACACTACACGATTCACAAATAATATATATATATATATATATTATACAAACCATATGTGTTGAAGAAAGATCTAGAATCAACATCTTATGCACTCTTTCAAATTTTCAACTACTAATAGTAGAAAAAATAAAATTTCTACAAAGTAACTTGTTTAGGCAATCTCACCAAAAGACAAAGCTCTTACAAACACCTTTATGAGATGAAGAAATTAGGGCTTTGAAACCCTTGAGTAGCAGAAACTATAACATAGGTCTGGTACTTTATGTGGCTGTGTGCCTGTCCAATGGTGTTCTATGATTTGTTCAACAAGAAACCATGTAAGCATTTAGCCCCTTATATTTGCCAAACACACTGCCAACATAGTATTTCCAGAATACAGGATAATTACTCCTTTGGGTAGGAGCGGTCCAGTTTGTGGTAATGAAAGCAATATATGTATGTGTTTCTAGAAGCACAAAATGACAAACAAATGAAATATGCATACATTAACATCAACCCCTCCATCCAACCAGGGAATTCAACCATTTATATGGAATTATTTATTATTACTATTAATGATAGAAAGTATCTGTAAATACAACATAATATGCTTGTGCAACTAATGTTGCCAACAAGTATGTACCTTCGGGAAAGTCATTGTAAGTGGAACTGTAACGATAGCAAAGACCCTTGAAACATTTTTCATGGTTTTAGCAGCAGGATTACCTTCCATACCTTCTTGCATGTTGCACTGAGAAAAGGTTGGATGTTAGTTAATAGAAAACTGATTCAAAACAAAGTATCAGGAAGAATAACTCAGTGAAACAAAAAAAACATATCCAGCACATGATGGCGAGTTACAGGATCCAAAGCCAAAAAATAACACATACATTTATAACGACCAACTCAGGTTGATTCGTTTCTTCTTAGTGAAACAGAAAACCATTGATTTAAGTACCTATTAACAAAATAAACCTAGTACAGATGCATTTAGCAGCATCTAATCATCAGATAACATCACCGGAAATATTCAACCTAATTAAGCATGAGATTTTTTGCTAGAACTGCAACCAAATTTATGCTTCACCATCTGAAGGATGAAGATGCACATAAAGACATACAAGTAATTGCAGCCTATATGTATGGTTTTAGATACATTTTATATCACACCATTAGCCAAACTCTTCCTGTTCTTCTCTAAAACACTACAGGTAATTTGTACAATCCTCCTCAATTGACTCCGGCAACATTTGTTTCTCCATTTGCATTATGCTTCTCATATGTTTGGATGTTCGCATCTCCACGTGCAAGACAAGAACGCACGAGGAGAGCGTTGGAGAGCTTGATATGCATTGTTGGGCTCCTTTCCTAACAGCTTAAGGTTTGGGGACTAGTGATGAACTAACAATTTGTAACCCTTGTCTACATCCTTTGTCTAAACATGGACCATTGCCAGCTTTATTAGAAAACAAAAGTCTGTTCAAGAGTTTTTTCCTTTTTTCAATCATAATACAAACCATATCCACTATATGGCATTTAAGCCCTCTCCAACTATCCAGAGCACGAGTATCTGAGACCATAGAAAACTTGGTTTGATAGGGAAATAAAATAAGCTTACCTCCACTGTTATCCAGAATGACAGTGCTGTCAAAACTGGAAAGATATACATACTATCTGGAGTTGTCAAATCTGTAAACCAGTATGCTCCACCATGTTTGAATGAAGGAACTTTTTCTACCATGTTTGAAATCTACAAATAGGGTGCTTAGGTAAATGCTAAAAATGGAGAAAGACAAAATTAAAAATTGAATTGATTTTTTTTCTGAAACAATTTATAGATTCTTGGTGCACTTAAATATCAAGAAAAATAAATTCATCTTACAGCAAGGAAAAAACTGACGAAGACAGGACCTTGGAAAAGGAGACCCTTTAATGGTGTAAATGGAGTAACACCGTATCTGCAACATGCAAATTATAATTTCATTCCAAAAAAAGAAAGCCACAGAAACAAATAGAAGCTTGTGGAACAGCAAAGATGTTGAAACTTGAACCTATGTTTAAAAATAAAAACCAAAGGAGAGCATATACATATATGTGGTAGTCACTCGCATAAAGCTACCACCACTTAGCATAACCAAATAGTTATCTTGTGAGGTTAACTATATGAAAAATTGCTAAAAATCGGGGGGGAAGTTATGTTAATCTATAGCAAGATGCATTGGTTTTCTTTTCAAACCCGGGGTAAATTACAAGGATGACAACACCACTTCAACAAGTATCATCATCCTGCATCTTCCACCTAGAATGCATGGTTTTAAACTTCAAATTAATTCCTAAAACCTCTTCCTCAAACCTCCCAAACGTTGATTTTGCTACTAAAATTCAGTTCAGATTATTCTATCTGCAATTCTGAAACTCTAAAGTTCTGTAACGGATTTATTAAAACGATCACTTATTGCAATTGTCTCAGTGAACTTTGACCCAAAATTATGTTTTCCGGTAGATATATTTGCTAAACTGAAGTCAGATGATAGAGCAATGGTAAATAGTCTAGATCACACTAACAAAGCCTTGGTTAGGCAGCAAAAGTAATGGTTACTAAAAGGCATGCAGAAGGAATACATTAGCTGTTTCCAGTCTAGTCAAATTATTTGCTTATCACCAATATATCTGGTTATGAATACAGTGTAACTTTAGTTACTTAAAGCTGGAACAATGAATACTGGTTTGTGCACGAAATTTTAATATCATTTGGTTCCAACAAGACTACAGACAACTCAATCAAAACAACTACTAAGGGTTATCTATCACGCATATGGAGAAGTAACAAAAGTTGCTTACTCCTTAAATAGTGCCTGCATTCGTTGCTGACCTTCAGCCACAGCTTTAGGTTCCATGCCCTGAGAAAAAATTATTTATTAATTTGCAGTGAAAATATGATTTACATAAATAAAACTATGATATGAAAAAAAATCCAACGAACACATACATCTGCAAACAAACAAATAGCAAAAGAGATCATGCATAGGACAAGTGTAAAGAGAATTCCTTACAAGCTACAACACCAATTTGATTAGGAAAGAAATAGAAAACTTTTTATGCTACAACAGCTATTTTGTGATGTGATAGGATTGTAAAAAGCCTGCAAGTTCAGAAATTAAAAGGGTGGAAGAGAGGTTATATGGGTCCTAAATATAAGCAAGTTGGAATTGGTTATAAATTGTTGAAATGGAGAAAGTTGTTGGAAATTCTAAACAGCAACTAATTAGGAAGTTAAAATTAACTATGCAGACTGAAACAAAGTTAACATTTGGGGTTTACAGAAACTTGACAAGGAAGGGATTATGTGATGAAATAGGGGTTTTTGCTATTTTAGAAGAAGAAGAGGAAGACAAATTTATGGCCATATTTGGATGGCAAGAACCATAGACAAGGAGTGGGCAATTCCTTTGTCAGGAATCCCATTTCAAATAAAAAAATCCCATGCCAATAGGATTAAACAAAAAGATTACCATTTCCATAGGTATAGATTGCTTGGCCTTTCTTATACCACGATGTAATCCTAATCATCTAGGGTGGGATACACAGATCCTTCTTTACCAATCAGGTCTATGCAAAGAGTTATATAAAGTCCCAAGCAATCAAGTACATTCTGACGGCCTCAAGCCATGTCCTTTTTTGCCTATATATTGTCTTTTCCCGTAGTACAGCTAGGACTTTTAAAAAAAGGGCTTTGACACTTTCACCTCTAAGACTTTTCTAGACCTAAAAATCATTTATAAGACCCACTAATAAAACTTGAACCAAAATAAGATCAATAAATCACCACTGCAGCTCATTTCTAGCAAATCTAGGAATTTATAAAATATTCTTGATTTCTATAATTTAATATAACTTTCAGAAAATTGCACCAGGAAACAGATGCATACTAATTAAAAATATAGATAGATCAAAATTTGAATTAAACATGACACAGTTACAGAGGATCCTATGCAGATTCCATATGAATTTATCAGTTTGCCTATTTCCATCCCTCGGGTAATCCACAAGTTTGTGGGCAAGAAGTAGCCAAAATATTGAAAATAACAACAGAACATAAATTGCAAAACCAATTTAATTTAGGAGTGATGAGGATAAGAACTCTACAAAAGTTGCGTCTAAAACCCACATAGTAGCATCCACTATGAAAAATTAAGCAGTTAAAAATAATGGTATCCATAGGTAATCTGCAAGTGTTGGCTTATCCTATGTAGGTAAAACTGTAAAAGTACCCATACAGGGTCTAATATCAAAATTAATCTATCCCAACACGAATGAAGTGATTGGTTCAATAACTACCAAGGAATTATGGTATTATAAAAGAGAATCCAACAACCTAGATTGTATTAAGTCAACGAGTGTCCTAGGCAGAAGGCAGTGAGTAGGACGAAACACTAATGCATAAAATTTACCATCATGAAATCAGTGGCTGGTCCATATTCTAATTAACAACACGATGAGAGAAAAATGATAAATGAAAATCAGTGGCTGCCCATACCCTATCTTGCATCTCTTGCTTAATCTCCTCCAATTGTGGCCTCAAAAGCTGCACAAAAATGCAAATCATAAATATGCAGTGTTAATCTCCAACATGATAAATGAGAATCAATAAGGAATCAAGACCAAACAATATGGGGAACATGATATCAACTAGAGAAATGCTATAGAAAAAGAAATTTTATACAAATTTTCAAACCACAAGGTAATTACAAAATTGTCATTGCCACATCAATCTAGATGTTAATCCTCTGCAAAAGCTCTGTTTATCTTACAACTAGAAGAATGCCATTAGAAGTTTTCATAAGGTTCTAATTGAGATGAACTACTCTATTGCCATCAAATGCATTAATGAAAGTGATTCAAATTGTAAAAGTGTTCTACCTTCTCTAAAAATGCCATTCATAACTTGATGATAATTAGATTATATCTATAAACTTATAGAAAAAAATTCATAGGTTTATATTTAGAGGCACCATGGGCTTACAAGAAAATAAACATACATGATGCTACGTTGAAATTCACTTTAGCCTTCCCCTTTCTTCTCCATTTTTTCCCTTACTTCTTGGAGAAAAAGCATTCCTCCATTTTTGGTCTTTACAATCTTTATAACATATCATTCCTAAAACCACATGCATGGAAAGAAAAATACAAATTCAATTTTTTAAGAAAAATAAATAAGAAAATTATTGGAATTAATGAACTATATAACTTTCAGATTACGGCCAAATTCTTTCACAATTTCACTCAACATGAAGGATCAGTGCTTATTGGCTTGTCATACATTAGCACACAGAAACAAGTAAAACTTAACATGGGGACAAGTAACGGATCTTACACTCAATTTTGTAGTAGACTTGAGCTGGTTTATCAAAAGTGGAATTGTTGCCCCTCGAATGAGAAGAGTCGTCACAACTATGGATGCCCACCTGAATGGAATAAAACACTTTCTTCTGTCAAATCACATATCATTAATACTTTCACAGTATTCTGGATTCGAAACCATCAAATTATATGTTGCATCTTTTAAAAACATGGTGATTTCATATTCATAATGGCAGCCACAGTTAGCGGGCACTTGGATTCAGAAAACATCTTTGAATGAATGCCTTATACAAGATTACAACAGAGATACCATCCCTCCCTCATTAGTGGGATATTGCAATACTGCTCAAGGTCGTATTGTGGCAGAACACAAGACTCCTTACTCTTAGGGATCTCCTACCAAGGGCTCACATTGAGCATTGAACTAAATAAGACCAAAATGACATAGAGGGGGCGAAACAAAGAAAACAAGACGTAAGAAATGGCTAGTATGCGGGATAGAAGGGGGATATGAAAGAAAATGGATATAAGAAATGGTTAGTATGAGGGATAATAGTTGCACAGAGCGAGAGCGGGGGAACGCACTTAGAGGAGTCGTAGATTAGGAGCGCTTATATATTATTTTTATTAATTATATTTTATTTATTATAATAAATAAGGAATAATAAATTATGTTAAAATGAATAAAAAATAAAAATTAGATGCTTTATTTTATAAATTTTTTAAGATTTTTTTATTATATATGATTTAAATAGATTTCTTTTAAACAATTAAATGATTTGTTTTATTTATTATATGTTTTTTTTTTTTTTGATCAGCAACAGACAAGAAAATTTTATTAAGGCACAAGGCCAAGAGGATGAGGCATCCTCAAATAGGAAACAGGAAAATTACATCCAAAACAAAACAAACAAACCAAAAAACAAAAAGTCATCAACTACAAATTATTCAAAGCAAACCGAAACCCAATCTGAAGCGATCAAAAACAAAGGAATCCCATGGAACACAGGACTCGCCGAAGCCCAAAAAGATGCCAAGTATCTCACTCTATCCCATAAATAGTCTACATCCCTATTCCCTCCTTCGAAAATACGCCCATTCCTCTCTAACCAAATGACCCAAGAAATTGCAAAAACTACACTACTCCAAAGCACTTTAGCCCTCTTTGACCTTCCAAAAACTTGAAAATCAAATAATAATAATTGAGCAACACCTTCAGGAGCCACCCACTGTACATTGCCCAACCCAAACGCCCTATTTCATAACAACCTTGCCACCGAACAGTGCAAAAACAGATGATCCAATGATTCTCCACTTTTACAGCACATTGTGCACCATTGAGGATTAAGATACCATGAAGGTCTCCTCTTTTGCAATGAATCATTTGTCAAAGTACCCCCATGAACCAAGATCCACATGAACACTTTCACCTTAAGAGGAACACATGCCTTCCAAATCTTTTTGTGAAACAAAAACTAAGGTACATGCGGAATATCAATGATTTTATCCAAGAAAGATTTACAAGTAAAAGAACCTGACGAATGAATATTTCAAAACCATTGATCCATATATGTTAAAAAGTTAAGAAATAATAAATTCTGTTAAAAAAAGAAAAAAAGAAATAACAAATAAAAATTATATTATATATGATAAAATAAATAATTTTTTATTTTAGACATAAAAATTATATTGTTTATAATAAATTATATTATATAAAACAAATATGAAAACGGAGAGGGAGAGGGAGAGAGAACAGAGAATAGATCGAGAGAGAGAAGCAAACAGAGATCGACAGTAAGAGAAGAGAGGGACGAAGACTAGGGTTTCGAAGGGGAAGTCAAAGGGCGCGAGATCGAAGTCGTTGAACAGAGGATTGAAGCCAGCGACCAGATTCTCTCCTTGCCCTCTTAAGAATGCTTTCTTCTTGCATCATATTCGCATTTCTCTCTCTTCAAATTCGCTATTCTGCGCAGAATCGCGATTCTTCTTCAAAAGCGCAGAATCGCGCTTCTTCCTCAGAGTCGTCACCATCTAAGACGATTCCTGCTACTGAGTGAGGGATACAGGGGTAATAGGAAAGAAAAAGGGATGTACGAAATGGGTAGTATGAGGGATATAAGGGGCATAGGATAGAAAAAGTGATGTAAGAATCATACATTTGGGCTTAATGATACTAAGCTCTTTGCACTGAAGATCCTCCTGTTTCATTCTTTCCATATGCACTAAAAGAGATGCAAGAGCACCGCTCCATATATTTTTATTATTCTTCTCTAGATTCATCATCCACTAAAAGACCTCCTTCACCAAATAATGACAACCCAAAACAGGGGGGGGGGCTTGCAAAAAGAAGTTAGCCGTGCCAACACTCCAGTTTTAGCTTGACTTTTTTTATGGGTGGCTATTAGTGAGACACATGACTCCACATATAAATTGAAGCAAGGCCCTTGAGCAAAATATTTTTGCTTATGCCGCTACCCAATTTGACTAAACCAACAAGTTACTCTAATTCAGATTGTCCTACATTGTCCAAAAGAAGATACACATTGAACAATCAAACAACTAAATTATCAATTTGGAAGCAATAAATAACAGTACATATACACACACATACACATGTGTTAGTCTTAACCCCCCCAAAAATGACAGGGATTAGTGTTGCAAAAAGAAGTTAGCCGTGCCAACACTCCAGTTTTAGCTTGACTTTTTTTATGGGTGGCTATTAGTGAGACACATGACTCCACATATAAATTGAAGCAAGGCCCTTGAGCAAAATATTTTTGCTTATGCCGCTACCCAATTTGACTAAACCAACAAGTTACTCTAATTCAGATTGTCCTACATTGTCCAAAAGAAGATACACATTGAACAATCAAACAACTAAATTATCAATTTGGAAGCAATAAATAACAGTACATATACACACACATACGCATGTGTCAGTCTTAACCCCCCCCCCAAAATGACAGGGATTAGTGTTACAAAGAGGATAGGTGCTGCTCGTTTGTTCTTACTTCTTTAAAACCTATCAAAATTTTGTTTGTGATGAGTTCAAAATTTCCAACCACAATTCAGCTGCGCCTCTAGTGCCTTGAAAAAAATGACTTTCTCAATCCGAAATCGAACAACCCAATATTTTCCTAACAAGTGACTCACCATTTTCATGACAGATACAAATAAACCAACTTTACAAGAACACAGAATCCAAGTTCCAATACAAATTAGAAATATAATGCTTCTGTTACAGCTCCTTACCATTCAAATCCTGTAAACGAATGAACATTGTCGATCAAATACTGCAAAGCTGCCACAGGAAAAGCGGAATCCGCAGCGGCAATCGCAACTTCATTCACAGCAGGGGCAGCAGAAGCCACAACCTCAGCAGTTTTATCGGCAAGCACTTCGGCAACATCGGCCATATACTCAATTTTGTCAGCCCCTTCGCCGACAGCCGTGGACATGTGCCTACCCAAAACCGATCCCAGCATCGGAGAAATAGAGAATTGAGACCATCTCTGGTCTTGAAATGAAGTATTAAACCCTGCAAACGTGTTGATTCGGCTTCCGAAGGATTGGTGTTGATGGAGAGTGTTAAAATTTCGATCTTTTTGGTGGGATTTGTGATCATTGTCGTCGCGATGAATGAGTGGAATTGATGGGGTGAAACGTTCTCGAGCGAGGAGGGTGAATCTTGTTGAGATACTACGCCTGTACGCCATTGATGCGAAGACCCAGCTGTGAAGGGTAGAGAAATTAGCAAACGAATCGTAAAACTGAAACCTAAGTGGTTAGAGAGAGAGAGAGAGAGGATGCGGTGATCCAGGAGGAGGAAGCAAGGGTTTAAGGTTTCAGTGAGATGCCCTCTCTTCAGATCGTTCGTTCGTTTGCCCTCGACAGGGCTTCTTTTTTTTCTGTTTTTTTTTATTATCGAATTTCAACTGGTCTCGAATCGATTGAATTTCGGCTGGTTATTCGATCTGTCGATCGGTAAAAAAATTAAAAGATTAATAGATGTTGTCGATGAGGTAATAATTACTATAGGTAAATATTTAGGGGGTCCGAATTTGGGTGTCTTTAATGGCTCAAATTTATTTATTAGGTAAAAAAAAAACAAAAAAAAAATAAAGTTACCAAAACTGAAAATTTTGAGCCATTTGAGTCACAATTTTTAAGGCCACCAATCATTTTCCTATTTCACCCGGTCATTTGCCTGATTTATAATGAACACAAATTTAAATTATTTGAAACAACTTAATTCGAGGCATAAAGAACTTTTCTTTTTTTATTATTAATATTATTATTATGGGCAAATTACAAACACCCGCTCGAGGTTTGGTGAAAATACAAATTCCCCCATGAGATTTGAGAAATTACATCCCGCCCCCTGAGGTTTACATTTTCATAACAAATTGCCCCTTAGGATTTTTATTTTCATACAGATTCCCCCCTAATTTTTCCTAATTTATTATGAAAATTTGACCCTCAGGGGGAATTTGTAATTTCTCAAACCTCACGGAGGAATTTGTATTTTTACTAAACCTCGAGGGGGTGTTTGTAATTTACCCTATTATATCTATTCAGGGCTCAAAATCCGGATCATTTATAATCAAAAAAAAATATCGAAAAATCCATTCCTCACCTTCTATTTTCAGCCAAGAGCGCTATAAAAAGGTTCGAAATTGCTACGTAACTCGAAACTGCCGAGCTCGAAATTGGTTTGAATACAAAACGACGTCGTTTTGAAGATTTTTTTTTTTTTTTTTTTTCTCATTCTCGTTTTTTGGAAGTTGAAGATGAAAAAACAAAAGAAGAAGATAAAGGCGAGGGCTGCCCACAGTCCAGATTTCTTGTACAGAATTTGGGTTTGTTCTTGAGGTACATGGATAACAATCACCACTGAGGTGGGTCTGTTTTTTCTTTCCCTTGATTAAAAAGGTGAATAAACATTTATTTACTTTTAGATCTGGATCAAAATTATCTTCATCAGCAACAAATATTTTTTTCCCCTTCATCTTGAATCCAAATCAACAAGAGGAAACAAAAAAAAAAAAAAAGAGTAGAGAAAAAAAAACAGAGGCGATCAATTTTTTTCCCCTCTTTAGATCCATCTTGAATCCATCCATCACCTTCTAGATCTGGATCAAAATCATCTTCATCAGCAACAAAACAAAAAAAGAGAGAAGAAGAAGTAGAAAAAAAAAAAACAGCAACATTCCCTTGATCTTCAACAAATTTTGCCCTTCATCATCATCTTCAACATCATCATCATCTTCATCATATTCATCACCGACATCACCGACCGCCCCCTGCTCTCTTCCTCTTCTCCCCACCGATCGCCTCCTCTCTTCCTCTTCTTTTCTTCTTCTTCCTCTTCTCTTCTCTCTCTCCTCTCTATCTTGGCCTCTGTCTGTTATTGAAGCAAGGGAAGGAAAAGAATTAAAATAAAAAATAAAAAAAATTTCGAGCCAAGCATTCGAGCTACGGATCTTTATCCAAAAAGGTTAGTATAAATTTTGAATCTAAAATCTTAAGTCACTCAAATCCTTATTTTACCAACTTATCTAAGGTTGGGCTTCTAGCCTTTAACCACAATTGGAGAGGTTCGTAAATAATTTGTACAACGGTGTTTTAAAAAGTTAGTAAAAAGTTAGTTTTGGGTTTTTTATCAAATTTTTAGTTTTTTTAGAAAGTGATTTGGAAAGTTAGTAAAAAATTAACTTTTTACTTTTTAATTTAATATTTATTTATGGTGTCAGATCACTTTAAAATGATCAAAATACCCTTACCCAATTTGTGAAATTTACGTTTTTCCTATATGTGTTTGAATACTTTTTTTTTATTGTACTATTAAAATTTACAGAGGGCAATTATGTAATTTGATAGATTTGCGTCTTACCTCTTCTCAAATGATGTTTGTTGCGTTTTACGAAGCATTGCATTTTTTCCCATAAAATGAAAACGCTGCTTTTTGTGAATGTTCCCAAAATGGCACTCCAGAATATCTTGCTGCAAAAATAAATTTTTTTAAAATAATTGTAATAATTTGTAATTTATAATTGAGCAAATTATAGTAATAATCCTTTTATTTTGGGTCCTTTAATTCTAATTAACTTTATTTTGATTATGAATTTATGATTTTATCTTAATTTGATTTAGTTGATTAAATTGCTAATTTTTTAAATGAAAAGTATACAAATAAACAACATGTAACATTTTTTAAAGGCAAAATTATAAAGTTTTTTAACTCAATTAGTTAACCTCAACTAAGGCCTATTTTGACAAGTTAGTTAAAAATCAATTGTTTGACTTTTTAGTTTTTTTTTGTCATATCACCTCTCTATTTTTTTTTTATACATTTTTTGAAAGAAAAAAAAAAAGTCAAAAAAAAAATTTGACTTTTAACTTACTTTTCAAACGGCAGTGCTAGGTCCCCCGAATCCGGAGGCCCTTCGAATCCCCACAATTCCCATTTCAAGTATAAAAAAAAAAAAACACAGTTTCCAAAAAAGGAAATTAGGGGGATTATTTTTAGGGGGACAAATCATTTTTGCTTTTCAAAATACCCCTATCTCCGTGATTAATTTTTTATCAAAAACTCTAACATTTTATCAATTTGACCAAATTGATACAAAATTTAAAATTAAAAGGTTAAGATTAAGTCAATTAAAAATAAATGAATCAAAATGGCACAAGAGATACAAATATGAGGATTACCAGTGTAATTCTTGCATCTCAAAAAAATAAAAATAAAAATCTCAATACATATCTCTTTGTTTCAATAATTATTGCATCTTCAATTTGAAAACTCTAATTTTCTTTCATCCACTCACTCTTCTTATATTGTGTTTGCCGTCACTCTTTACCCTTCATCGTTGTCACTCCTGCCACTCTCTCCCCTCCATCGTTGTCATTGCCACCACTTCTAACTCTTCTACTTACACCCTAGACCTCCACATGCAACCATGAAAATAGGTGCTTTGCTGCAAGGGTTTGTGTTGGGTGGTCGCAAACAAAAGAAAAAATATGTGGCAGGAAGGGATGGCGGAGGAGAGAGGTGGCGCTCGTGATGAAGGATGGTTGTGATGTTTAGAATTATGGTTTGAATGGAATAAGATAAGAGTATTATGGTATCTTTATTTCAGAATAAAATCATATTAAGAAAAAATTTCATCAAATATGTGAACTTAAGGAAATTGGTGTTTACAAATAAAATTATCCAAAACTATGCCCAAACATACGGAAAAAAATTTATAGACCAATAGGGTATCAAACACACCTAATTAAAATTACACAATTTAGTTTAGGATTACTATAATTGTTTTCACTATGTATATAAAAATAATTTTTTTTTTAAAAACACTCAACTTTTTTTTCCCCTAAAATATACACATGACATTATTGATAAAAAATATGGAATAAGATTTGATTTACGATTGCGTCAACGACGACAATGGGGATAGCAATGACGTTGACGAGTAAAACTACATTGACGACAGTAACAATGATGTTGACGAATGAGGTGTAGCCATCGATGATCCGCCCGGTGAATTCCGGCATAATGGATGTCACGCCCTCAAAATAATACATAGAATCCCATATTATTGACATGCATAAACATAAGAGAAATGAACATCTTTCTATTCATCAGAGTATTCATTACAAAAGTATTACATGTTGACAACAAAAGTAAATGCCTTACGGGCTTACAACTTTCCAAGCTAACACTTGGTTACAAAAAGAGTACTAACTCAAATACATATTAAGCCCTTGGCTTGAATTTACATGTAACACATCAAAAGATAACAAAATAATCAAAAAAAGTCTTCAACTCCCAGAACCTCCCAAGCTATGATCTTGGAGGTAGCATATCACCTGGACCTGAAAATGATGTCCCATAAAAGGTGAGCCACAACCCAGTAAAGATATATTAAACCAAAAATGAACAGTGACTAAGACATTAGCATTTGATAGATGGCCAACACTTCTAAACCACACTATAACATAATCCATTTCCATGACATAAAGTCCATGTTTCATTCCATATTCTTTTACTTATACAAATCATTTCATAAAGATGGCTCAGAACCTGGCCAATCATTCAATGAGACTATATCTCAGGTTATAACAGTTTCATACTTTACAATTCCTATGAGATCACAACTCATAGTAAAACACTTCCAATACTTCACATAATACACCTATTTGCTGTATTAACACTTCCATCTAGCACACATATTTGTTGTGCTAACATTTCATAAAGATACACATATTTGCTGTATCTATGGAGTCCATCCCTTATCTTCTCCCAAACAAGTTTGAGAGTCCATCCCCTATCTCTCCTCAAACCCTGGAGTACATCCCTTATCTCCTCCCACACAATACACATATTCCACGTATATAAGCAATTATCATATACAATGATCAATCAATACACATATTTGATGTATTATTCCAACTATCATAATCAATGACACATTCAATGTGATTAGTTTCGGTTTTCCCTAATCAACATGCAATGTCTACAACAATCAAGACTATCCTCCACCGATAGTCCAAAGCAGATATTTCTAAACAGAAAATAAATGCATTAAATAGGTATAATATCAACTTATTCTATAGGCGAGTGATAAATTAATCCAACTACACCATTTAATCCCATAATTTTCCAATTTCATTATTCTCAACTCAATTTCTCATTTTTTCAAAATTAATTATACAAATTAATTTATCATAATAATTAGGGCATTTTCCATGTTTCACATATCAACCCTAAAGTTTGGTTTCACCAATGTAACAACATTAATTCCATTTTCAACAACTCACATACACATAGGCTTTAATAATTTGAAAACCCCTCTTTCTTAAAATACATAACAAACCCTAACTTCTCCAAAATTGCCCAACAACCCTAACATATTAAAATGCCAAAATTCAAAGACAAAGCTTATAAGATGGAGTAGGATATCCCTACCTCGAAATTAGAAGCTCAAAGGAAGAGATGACCAAAAACCAAAGTGCTCCAAATTTACAAATTTTCAGATTAAATAAAAGCCTTCAACACCCTCTATCTTTCTTACAAAGAACTTAGGGTAGAAACACACTAAAGAGAGATGAAACCCAAGAGAGAAGGTGAGTGTAGAGAGAGAAAGGGTCGGTTCTAGGGTTTGATAGAAAAAGAGAGATGAAAAAGCGGTGTTTAACCCGCTGCTGCGATCTAATATAATACAGGCTCGCTCGAGCGAAAGATTGGTCGCTCGAGCGACCAGACACAAAGAATCCTCGCTCAAGCATAGAAAGTCTTGCTCGAGCCAACAACAAGATGCTTCAGGTTTGCAACTCAGAAGCAAGCTCGAGTGACAGAATGCTCACTCGAGCGAAGAAGCTCAAAACATACACCTTGCTCACTCGAGCGAAGGAAAGCTCGCTCGAGCGAAGAAGCAAAGCTCTCAGGTCAAAATGGGACGCAGACGCACGCTCGAGCGTAAGGCTTCTCGCTTGATCCACCAGACACAAAACTCCACTCTCGCTCGAGTGATGGAAACCTGGCTTGAGCGAAGGATCTAAATCAAAGAGCTCGTTCGAGCGACAAAAGCTTGGCTCAAGCGAAGGACCAAAAATCTGGGCAGTAACCATTTGCTCCCAAACACACCAAACCTGTAACAAACCTGCCCATAACATCTTATAACTCAAATACAAAGTATTGAAGGACGGAAGCAAGATAAATACAATAACTAATATCCATGGAGCCAAGTCCGGATCGCACTAATCAATGGAGGGGAAACCAGGGTCGCTATAACCTCCCCCCTTAAAGAATTTCATCCCCGAAATTAGGCAAAAGTTTATCAAAAACAGGTTTTCTCAATTCTCAATAACATCATAGTTCAATATTCCACAACTTGACCATTACCGGTCATCCCATCTATTATCAAGAGGCATCTCACAATATATTTTACTACATGCATTATCAACATGCATTTCTTTCAAATCCAACAATCTTCCAATATACAAAATTCACAATTTCATATCAGATTCAATGTTCATGATATATTTTCATTTCTGCAACACATTCAATATATGCAATGTTATAACAAACTTCCATTTCAAGGCAAGTTTTACAATATTTCCATAAACTAAAACATATACAATGTTTTACAACTTAAGACATATAAAATGCTCTTAAAGTTTAACAATACAATAAAATATACAACATATGCTCAAACATCCAAAAATAGATCCGGATATTTCTCTCGGGCCTCCAACTCACGTTCCCAAGTGGCTTTCTCCACTCTGTGATATTTCCACAAGACTTTCACCAATGGCATGGTCTTGCCTCACAAGACTTGATCCCGCATATCCAAGACCCGAACTGGTCTCTCCTCATACGAGGTATCCTCGTCTACCTCTAAATCAGTCCAATCCAATACATGGGATGGATCCGGCTCATACTTCTGAAGCATACTAACATGGAATACATCATGCACTCCGAACAACTGCGGCGGCAAAGCTAAACGATAGGCAACCTCACTAATCCTTTCAAGGATCTCAAAAGGGCCAATAAATCGAGGGGACAACTTCCCATTCTTACCAAATCTCATAAATCCCCGCCTAGGTGATATTTTCAGAAAAACATGATCACCTACCACAAATGCCAAAGGTCTCCTCCTACGGTCGGCATAACATTTTTTCTGACGACTCTGGGCTGTAACAAGTCTCCTACGGATAAGCTCAATCTTTTTTGTCGTTTCTCTCACCAACTCCGGGCCCAACAAAGGCGCATCACCCACCTCAGCCCAACAAACTAGAGACCTACAAGGTCGGCCATACAAGGCCTCAAACGGTGCCATACCGATACTCGACTGAAAACTGTTGTTGTAGGCAAACTCCACCAAGGGCAAGTGCCTCTCCCACGACCCATTAAAGTCAAGAATGCAACCTCGAAGCATATCCTCAAGGATCTGAATAGTACGCTCGGACTGCCCATCAGTCTGAGGATGATAAGCCGTGCTAAAGGTCAACCTAGTGCCCAAGGCACTCTGCAAACTCTGCCATAGCCTCACAGTAAAACGTAGATCTCTATCAGAGACGATTGACACTAGGACCCCATGCAATCTCACTATGTCCCAAATATGCAAGTCGGCAAGATGATCTATCAAATCTCTCACGTGCATAGGGATAAAGTGCCCTGACTTAGTCAACCGGCCTACAACCACCCAAATAGCATCACTACTCCGCTGAGTCCTCGGAAGACCTACAACAAAGTCCATAGTGACATACTCCAACTTCCACTCGGCAATAGGCAAGGGTTGTAACAAACCTGCTGGCCTCTGATGTTCGGCCTTCACTTGCTGACAAGTAAGGCACTTAGACACAAAAACTGCCACGTCCTTCTTCATACCCTACTACCAAAACTGGTGACCCAAATCACAATACATCTTAGTGCCCCCCGGATGCACCGCAAGGCGTGAATGGTGAAATTCTTGGAGTACCTCCTCTCGACAAGACTCCGGTACAAACAGATGGTCTCGGTATCTCACACTCAGGTCGGGATACATAGACAAGCCCTTCTCAACCTTCCCACTGGAGATCTTATCTCGGAGGGATTCTACCTCAAGGTCACCTCTCTGTGCCTCTAACACTCGAGTCACAAGCGTAGGTTGTGCAACAACTGAAAACAAGGTCGCAGCCTCAACGGATTCGCCCAGAAGCAAATCAAACTCGCCAAGTGCGCTCAACATCTCCCACTCCCGGATGGCTATACAAGCTATATCACTAATGGATTTCCTGCTAAGGGCATCGGCCACAACATTGGCCTTCCCCGGATGATAATGCAACTCGAAGTCGTAATCCTCAATAAACTCCATCCACCTCCTCTACCTTAAATTCAAGTCTTTCTGTGTAAACAGATATTTTAGACTCTTATGATCCGAGAATACCTCGAACCTCTTACCATAAAGGTAGTGCCTCCAAATCTTCAAGGCAAAGATCACAGCCGCCAACTCTAGGTCATGTGTAGGGTAATTTCTCTCGTGTAGTTTCAACTGCTGCGAGCCATAGGCTACGACCTTTCCCTCCTCCATCAACATACAACCCAAACCCTCTCGTGAGGCATTACAATAAACGGCATAACCCAAACCTCTCTCCGGAATAATCAACACAGGAGTGGTAGTAAGTCTAACTTTCAACTCTTGGAACGACTTTTCGCAAGTCTCACTTCATACAAACTTGACCCCTTTCCGTGTCAATCTAGTCAACGGTGAAGCTAGCCTAGAGAAATCCTTCACAAACCGACGGTAATACCCAGCTAATCCCAGAAAACTACGGATCTCAAAAATGCTCTTAGGCTGTGCCCAATCCTACATTGCCTCAATCTTGGATGTATCAACAGACACCCCTCTCCCGGAGACCACATGGCCTAAGAACTTGACCTCTTCTAGCTAGAACTCACACTTCCCAAACTTGGGATATAGCCTATGGGCTCTAAGCAACTCAAGCACTACTCTAAAGTGTTCCTCGTGCTCCTCCTTAGAAGGGAAATAAATCAGGATGTCGTCCACGAAGACGACTACAAAACGATCTAAGAATTCCCGGAATATCCGGTTCATCAAATCCATAAACACTGCCGGTGCATTGGTGAGCCCAAAATGCATCACCAGAAACTCATAATGGCCATACCGCGTACGGAATGCCGTCTTCGGAATATCCTCCTCTCTGACCTCAACTGATGGTAACCCGATCTCAAGTCTATCTTAGAGAAACAACGAGAACCCTTCAACTAGTCAAACAGATCATCTATACGAGGCATAGGGTACTTATTCTTGACCGTAGCCCGATTCAATTTTCGGTAATCAATGCAAAGTCTCAAGGCACCATCTTTCTTTTTAGCAAAGAGGGCCGGTGCTCCCCACGGCGAAACACTAGGGCGAATAAAGCCCTTATCTAGTAATTCCTGGAGCTGAACCTTCAACTCTACCAACTCGGCTGGGGCAAAATTATATGGTGCCATAGAAATCGGCGCCGTGCTGGGCACTAGATCAATAGAGAACTCAATCTCTTGATGATGTGGTAAACTAACAAGGTCCTCGGGCAAAACATCCGAATACTTACAAACCACTCTCAGCAATACAATCTGGGTCTCATCACACTCACTACTCATAAAGCTAGCAAGAAGACCACTAAGCTCACTCCGCCCTCGCGGATCATACACCGGTGGCAAAATACTACCAACCCGATCCTCCAAGAAATGGAAACAATCCTCGCTCGGGATACATACCGTGACCCTCTGGCAGTAACAATCGATGACAGCCCGGTATGACGATAGCCAGTCCATACCCGAAATAACATCAAAACCCGACATAGCCATAACTACAAAAGGAAATGGAAGCCGGCAGTTAGTGACCTCTATATCACAGCCCCGACACCCTTGTTTCAAAATCAATTCACCCCCAACAGGTGATACAACACATATAAGAGATGCTAACTGCGCCAACTCCAACCCCAAAACAGATGCAAATGCAGCAGAAATAAAGGAATGAGATGCACCCATATTAATCAACACATTAGCAACCGACTTGCAAAACAAGAAAGTACCTCTCACAACAGATGGAGTAGGTACAAGGTCCTGCGTGGTAACAGCATACACGCGCCTCGAAGGTCTCTGATCTACCTGCTCACCCCTATGAGCAAAAGACTACTGCACAGACTGAGACGACGAAGCTCTCTGATTGGCCCTCGAGGCCTAAATCGATCAGGCCGAAAAAACTCGCTCGCCTAGAACCAGACGCACCCGATGTGGCACTCAACTGCGGGCAAAACCTCTTTAGGTGCCTCGGCTGACCACACTGATAACAAGACAAAGGCTGACCTCTGCCCTGACTCTGGCTCTGAGGTCGAGCCGAAGATGAAGTAGCTCTCTGACCTCCTCCCCTCTGTGGGCAAGCTGGAGACTTGTGGCCCAGCTGACCACATTTGTAACAAATCACATCTCCTTGACTGCCTCTGCCGGAACCTGCACTTGGCACTGGAAAGGTGGACCTAGCAAAACCACCCTGAGACTGCTGAGGGTTAGAACCCCTCTGTCTCCTGCCATCACCCTGACCATCATGACTCCTCTTGGAGCCCCTCAATCTCTCCTCCTCTTCATGCATCATGATCTCCATATGGGCTGCAGCATCCACAAGACGCCCATACTCTCGGGTCATAGAACCTCCAACTCTCATCTTGAGGCCATGCCTCAGCTTATTCTCAAACTCCAAACAACGGCGTTCCTCAGACGCCACTAGCTCATGTGCAAACCTGGACAAACTGGTAAATGCGGCCTCAAACTCGGCCACTAATGAACTCAGCTGTTTAAGCTGGCAGAACTGATCCCTCAGCTTCTTCCTGACAGCGGGAGACAGAAACTTCTCCTGGAAAGCATCCACAAAGGCCTCCTAAGTGCCACCAATACGGCCCCTCATGAATTTCCACCACTAACCCGCATCTCCTTTCAGCTGGAAAGATGCCAAGGTCACCTTCAATGCCCTTTCTTCAATGCTAAGCATCTCAAATGTTTTAGTCATCTGCTCAAGCCACTCATTAGCCTTCAGTGGCTCCTTAGGATCCCCCAGAAACTTATCCGGATTAGACCAGAAAAACTCCCTTTTCAGAAAAGAAGGCCCTGTATCAACAACCTGGGCCTGAACTGGATTCTCAACTCTGAGAATACCCATGGATTCCCTCAAAGCTCCTGCTATCTCGCGGGCTAAGACACCTATAGCCTGCTGACCCACTGGCTCGGCCACATTGGCCTGACCAACTCCCTCCTGCTGCGTCAGAATATCATCCGGTATAGGCATCTCCTGCCTCCTAGGCCTACCACGTCTACCTCCACGTCCTCGTCCTAACATCCTAATAAAGATAACGAAGAACATTAGCACATTCACAAATGTGCCGAAGCTATAACACTCACGTCCTAATACATGGACAACTGTAATTCACTCCACGTAAGTACATAAACACATAAACACTTACGAATTTCATTTTCGGATAATGACAGTCCCGAGGCGTTGCCAAAGTTCCGGTTAGAAACAACATTGATCAAGTGTTTTTCCAACAAAACTCCCAGAAACCCAAGGATCCAGTCAACATCCTAGAAACTAAATCTGTAATAACCCCGACCCGTAATTAGCCACTAATCAGTAATTAAAGATGTTAATTGAGTTAATGAAATAAATTATGGGATCGTTGTGTGATTTGCGTGATAATTAGCTTTCTATCTGCCACTTATAGAAGTATCTATTTGGAATTTCGCTTTAACATGAAAATTGAAAGCCTTATCAGCATCCGAAAACGAAATTGACTACACTAGTGTGTTATTTGAAATTTTTAGAATATTATGGTAAGTTCAATTAAAAATTGTTTCAGTCTGATTCGTTAAGTCGTGTTTGGCACACCTTATGTCCTAATTAATGCATTATATCAATATAATTACATAATTGAGCCTTTGAAGCTCAATTGAGCTTTTTAAGCTCAATTGAGCTGATTCTTAAGCCTTTGTGTGAGTGCAAAAATCTAGAGAATTCATCTTAGAGAGAGAGAGAGAGTGCCATTTTAGAGAGAGAAGGGAGAGATTAAAGGGAGATTGAAGGCTAGAGCTTAGCTTGATCAAGAATTATGCTAGAACAAGAGTAATTGAAGGCTCTAGGTGAGAATTCAACCCCTAATTTGTGAACCTAAGTCACCTAGCATGAGATTTCTTCAAGATTATGAGTTTAATCATGTAAATTGAGCTTAGAACAAGAGTTGAGTTACACTCCATGCATGCATGCATAAATTTCCATATTTTGGGTTTGATTTCAAAGGTTTCTTCCATGCATGTGTTAACTTCTTTTACGTTTTGGTCATTCAACTTGTTTTCCATCAAACTACCAAGTTTGATCATGTTTTGGAAGGTTTGAATTGGAAGAAGTTCTTGCATGTTGATTTCATGGATCAAATTGGAATTTTAAGTTGGATTTTGAATAAATGACAAGTCTTTGGGCCATGATTTCTCGTTTGAATTCTTAAAACATGTTGTTTTATGAGTCTTCATGTGTTTCCTTAACTTTGGGCCTAGAAAAATGAGTTTTGAAGGGTTGCATGTCGAATTTGAGCTTGAGGATGCAATCTGAAAATTTCAGAAAATTGCATCTATGCTCGAGCGAAGGAGTTCTCGCTCGAGGGACCACTCTGCGAGCGTACACTCCACTCGAGCGACCAAAAGTCCGCTCGAGTGTGAATTGCAAGCTCCCAGAAGTTTCATGTCTTTTGGAGATCGCTCGAGCGAAGAAATGTGCACTCGAGCGACAGTTCACATTTTTGTATGTCCGCTCGAGCGAGGAAGTCTACGCTCGAGCAGAGTTTCATTTCTGCATGTCCGCTCGAGTGAGGAAACCTACGCTCGAGCGAGGGCCTAAAATTCTGAAATTTTGCCTAAGTGTTTCAAGGCATGTTTTGGCATCCTCATTTCATCTTAGGCATTCCTAAGCCTTAATTAAGCCTTAGTAATGAGGTTATGGATTAGAAACACACTAAGAAATGAATGTGCTAAGCTAAGAGAATGCAAGGGTGTGTGTGTTCCAAGTAATGCGATAAGAACGAATAGGAACCAACGTAATGTAAGCCAAGCCTTAATGGCCACTTGAATGTGTAATATTAAGACATGCTTGTGTTATGTATTTTGTGATTGTAGGTCAAGACTCGAGGATTGATTGACCGCTTATTGGAACCACTGTGAGTAACGTTATCGTAAAGATACGTTTATATGAAATTATGTTCCAAATGAAATGTGATAAGCTATGATTTCTAGTATGATATCTGTTTACGTGAACGAACATCCCAAGTTTGAAATCTATTATGGCATCCATAGATAGTCCCAAGTCATGGAGGACGGCATAAAAATGCGAGTCCATGACATACAAGTTTACGAGATCTCATTAGCCACTTCATTGTGGTGATATGTGTTTAATCGGTATCCGAAACCGATTACTCTAGTCGGAAGATGTTATGTGATATGTTCTATGGGATGTACCATTATTATGTTTTGATGCAAGACTGATTATGCTCTGTTCTGTTTTATGAATATGATATGTACGGATTTCGTTCACTAACCCCTTTACCTTAATGTTATTCACTAGGCTTTAGCTCACTGTTTGTATATATATGTATATATATTATAGGTGAGCATTCTGGAGATCCAGCCTGAAGGCTTTTGTCAAGAACTGTATTCTGTGGTCAGCCAACCATTGTGCCTCATGTAGAGGTTCCCGAAGTGTCCTGCATTTACTTTCTGTTGGTTCTGTTTATGTATATACGTCTTGTGTTGATCGTGTTGGCTGTACTTAAGTTACTGTAATGTGTGTGGGTATAATATAATGTATGGTTGACTTATGGGTATGTATATAATGTTTTAAATATTCTGTTCTTCATCTAAGTCAGCACAGCTCTTTGGACAATTATATTTATGTATTTGCTTCCGCTAGCCCCTTAATTTTTTGTTAATCTGTTCAGAGGCCTTTTGTAATCCAAGGATTACTGGCCGGTTACGAGGCTAAACCTATAGGGGCAGGTTTGGGTCGTGACAGAGTGGTATCAGAGCACGAGTTATACCGCACACACGTGTCCATATGAGCTATAAGTTGTCCTAGAAATGAAATAGGGACATTGCATTACCATGCTTAAGTGTATGAACACGTCCGTGTTGAAAATGAATTGAAATGAAACCTTTGTGCATGATCAAAGAAGTTAAGCGGAATAACATGTAATGTTAAGTTCAATACCGAATGTGGAATCTATGTGAACGTGAACGTGTAAAAGTAAGGGATCATGTGACTGTATCTGAATTGAAATAAAAGTATAAACACGTCTGATATGGAGTGAAATGTGAAATCCGTTTTAACTTTCCTTATATTAATAAGCACCCTGTTTGTGTGTGGCCAATGGAAAGGACAAGGAATGTAGACGAATCTGAATCTTCTGACGCTAAAATTAGCTAAATAGAAAGAATGGTTGAAGCTTTAACCAAAAATTTGAAACAACAGTAACAAGGGCAAATACATGTACCTGAACCAGCTAGTTATGATGTGGTGATAATGACACAGAAATGTTGTGAAATGTCTTAGGGAGTCAAGAGTTTGACTAAAACATTGGTGAGAATAGGCATGTTGATTTGTGGAAACATAGTATTATGCAAAACAAGAGTCTTCAATGAAGGTCATGGAAGCTATATGCACTATATATTAAACTAGACTATGAGAATACTTGGAAAATTGAGGAATTTGATGATCAACGAGATGCGTAGAACTACGGTGATTGAGGACGAAAGAAGCCATTTGATATGTAGGATAGTACATTTTAGTGGGAACCTATTATGTGGAATAGTAAACCGTAGAGTCTCATACCTTTGTAGAATGACCTTGAAAGTCTGATTGGAATCACGTTTGGCCAGCGTGCTTCAAATCAGAAATTCTTGGTAAATTCTTTGGGAATGAATAGGTCACCCTACCCGCGTCCTTATATGTTTATGTGTCTATGTCTACTTGTATATGATATGTGCTTGTAATATGGTTTAAGTCAAAGAATCAACCCAAGCATTGTCAACTATTTTCTTGTGTTTAACCCTTCCCTTCCGTCAATAGGAGGAGGTGGTGAAAAAATATGAATGAAGTGGAAATTGAGTCTTTATCAGAATAATGAGGTTAAGTAGAAGAAGTATTAGAAAACGCAGTGAAAATGGTGAATCCTACCGGACATAGCAAGATCAAAAGGGAGAATTAAGTGTGGAAGTGAAAAGTGAATCAAGGGAGAAAACTAAGAATTTTATGGCAGGAAAGACGAGCAATTCTAGGTAAAGCTATAAGAAAAGTAAGTTATCCTAGTATGTTATATGTCACTAGATCTATCGGGGACTGTGTCATCGGATTACCGGAAATGTGAGGAATTGGGGCATTAAATAAAAGACTATCCCAAAACCTAAGAGAAAGCTTAAATAATTTAATTGGTTAAGGATAGTACTTATGTACAAGTAGGACTGCTTGAAGTTAATAGTTTATGCGTGGGTGTTCGTTTTTAAATAAAGTTGTGTTATTATCTTTTGATAAAGTTTTGCTTTGCTTTGTGTTGGAAGAGTATTTAATCTAGCATGAACGATTATCCATTAGTTTCTGTATCAAGTGTTAGCTTGTTTTGATGACATTCTTGAAAGGTCCTTTCGTGCTAGGGGACGTTAAGCTTATGTAGCACCTTTGTTGAGATATCTCTTCGCCATCGACGGTCATGTGTGGGTGGGTTATGTTCTGCCACCGACGGTCTTGTGCGGGTGGGTTGTCTAACCGATTCCGGGTCGGCCACCGATGGTCATGAACGGGTGTGCTTCGATTCTGGGGCGGTTATTCCTCTGTTCTGTCAAGAATGTCATCCCTTGTGTTATGTACATGGTAGTAAATAGCCCTAGAGGCTTTGAAAGATTTTGATTGATGAACTCAATTCATCCCATGTTTTGTTACCAGTTATGTTATGTGTTATTTGATTAAGACGGAACCCATTTGTTGGAATCATTTAAAACTCAACCGAGGTTGCTAAAAAAAAAAAAAGAAATTATTATTAGAGTATCACTAAGATTGAACTAACTTAAAGACTAAACGATTTATATCTGAAAAAGTAAGACTTCATTTACTGGAATTATATTATTATGGAACTAGTGAAAACATTGATAGTGACTATTTACGCTGTATTGAATTATAAACCTGGAAGAATTAGCGGGGCTGGACTGTGATTAATGAACGCTTTGAAACCCACTTCTGGATATGAACAATTACATACCTGTGCACCCACATGTGAACTTACTTGGAGAATGTAACATTGTATTTGACCTAAACTCTTCGATATGAACTATTGTGGTACATAACTCTGATGTGATTTGAGAACCGAGGAACTTGGAACAACTGTAGAACTACTGACTATGCACCTAAGCGAATGGAGTTTGAACTATAGAATTAATATACCTCGTTTGGAAATATTAAGGCTAGAACCTTTACCTGATCTAACCTGATAGAACTGTGGTTGAGGAGACCTTTGTTTAACTGATGGAACTCCTGTTTGGTGACTCGCACTCTGAACTTTTACTTGATATAACTGGGTAGGACTTTCATCTGACGTGACCTGGTTGAACCTTCATTGATTTGATCTGAGGAGACCCTTATTGAGAGCTAATATCCGATTTGATTACATTATGGGGGGATTGTGAATTGCTTATGCTTATGATTAAATGATAGGGCTGTGTTGCTAAGGGGACTAACCGAATAAAATTTTGAATCAATCTCGAACACTCAGGAAGAATGTGAACTGTCAACAGCAGACTATGTGATTATAAATAGCTTTTACCATGTGCCTATAACTGACTGGAAATACATGAATGGGATTATAGGGTTTGGTAACTTATGTTTGACGAGTATGGGAGTACTGTATAATGCCTGACATGTGGATAATTACTCCGGTATTACTGATGTTACCATGAACTTGATTGAATGAGAGAATGATTGCTTTTGGGTTTCTGTACTTCGAAATTGATGAGACTTGTTGACGACAGAATAGTTGATGATAAACCTTGACTACCCGGAAAAATATGTAATTAGTAAAATCGGTGAATAACTGCTTCTATATTGATACGTAGTACGATATGAATGCAAATCTTTAACGTTATTATGTGCTCTCTGTAATAGTTATTATTCTTATTCTGCTATACACGAGATAACTGTGTTAATCGGTAACTAAGTCATGAGAAATTTATGTGCCCTATCCCATAAAGGTATTCGTAAGGAACTAAGGTTATTCTATTTCTGTTTATCCGTTCCGGTCATACTATGTTATGACATAATATGCATTGTTCAGTCTTTACGACCTAATAATTTTTGGTATGGAACAAAGTGCTGCATGGAACTAAGTGCTGCAATGCGAGTCACCTCTAGAATCCGTGCGAGACACCTCTTGAGTCCATACATACATGAACTGGGCTTAAAGCCAATCTGGGCCTATGGCCAATCTGTATTTTCTGGTATGAAACAAAGTGCTGTACGGAACTAAGTGCTACAACGTGAGTCACCTCTAGAATCCGTGCGAGACACCTCTTAAGTCCATACATACATGAACTGGGCTTAAAGCCAATCTGGGCCTATAGCCAATCTGTATTTTCTGGTATGAAACAAAGTGCTGTACGGAACTAAGTGCTACAACGTGAGTCACCTTTAGAATCCGTGCGAGACACCTCTTGAGTTCATACATGTCTGATAAGGGCTTCATGCCATTCTGATAAGGGCCAATTTGTGAAGCTATGAATCTATGAGACCAAGGGCCAATTTGTAAAGTTATGTTCAATTATAAGTATTTTCTGAATGATAACTGTAATCTGTTTTGTTACGTCCCTTTATGGGTCAACTGTATCTGTGAGAGCTAATGAATGTATCACGTATGCTTAAGCCAGACTGGTGATAATTGTGTATGATCTAGACAAGAATATGAATACACTACAAAAAAAGCGCTTGACAAGAATAAATGCTCCACGCCGTCACTAATACCTTTTGCGACGGTAAATTGATTTTTTGCAACGGCAGGAGGGGGTCGCGACAAAGGGGGTTGCAAAAGGTCTTTAGCGACGGTACGTGCCGTCGCCAATGGTTTTTGCGACGGAAGGTTCCCTTTTTTGCAACGGTAGTTTCCTGTTGCCAATAAGTGAAAAAAATCTAAGTTTTTGCGACGGTAAAGTTTTTCCGTCGCTAAAATTGGTTTTTGAGATTACAGCAGCACCGTCGCTAAAAGTGTGCTACGGAAAATAACTATTAGCGACGGCATGATGAGCCGTCGCTAAAGGTATGTTTTTCAGGTGTTTCCAAAGCTTTTGCAAAGACGGTCAGTCAGAAAAGCCTCTAACATGTGTTTTTGACGGTACATTATGCCATCTCAAAAAAAAAAAACCTATTTCAAATTATTAAAAATTTTAAAAACACAGATTAAATGAAAAATAATTACAAAAAAATCCAAAAATTACATAATAATATAAATACATACATAAACAAAAGTTGACAAATAATGAAAATTCATAATGTTGTTCCATTCATAATATTACATAAATAAAAATTTAAAACAATAAAAATTATGCCATTACATAATGTCGCATAATACATACATAATGTTGTTCACAAATTTAAATAACATAAATCAAAATCAAAATCAAAACCAAAAGTTTTCGTCTTGATTCTTGCGTGGGTAACAAAAACAAAAGTTGGACATAATCTTTATACACCCGCATTCCATAAGAAACAAACTGCTACTCAGGAAATATTTGAAAAAAACAAGATAAAAATAATTAATAACCATATAATGGTGTTAATATTTTAATTACAGAAAAATATAAAAAAAATTGAGTAGTATATAATTAGAAAGATAGTTAGTAAATAATTTTGACTAGACCGAAATCCGACTCTAACTCCCAATAACTCCCAAACCGGGAACCCAATTCAAGCCCCGTCTTCTCCCACAAGTCTCTCGTGCCTAGGACGTCGTGTGTGCCAAGTTTCGTGCTCAACCGACGCGGTTTGGTGAATTTGGGGCCTTAACTCCTCGAATTCAAGTTTCTTAAGGAACTAATTTGCCTAAAGTTAAATCCGGCTCTAACTCCCAAACCGGGAACCCAATTCGAGCCCCGTCATCTCCCACAAGTCTCTCGTGCCTAGGAGGTCGTGTGTACCAAATTTCGTGCTCAACCGACGTCGTTTGGTGATTTTGGGACCTTAACTCTCCGAATTCAAGTTTCTTAAGGAACTAATTTGCCTAAAGTGAAATCCGGCTCTAGCTCCCAAACCGAGAACCCAATTCGAGCCCCGTCTTCTCCCACAAGTCTCTCGTGCCTAGGAGGTCGTGTGTGCCAAGTTTCGTGCTCAACCGACGCGGTTTGGTGATTTTGGGGCCTTAACTCCTCCAATTCAAGTTTCTTAAGGAACTAATTTGCCTAAAGTTAAATCCTGCTCTAACTCCCAAACCGGGAACCCGATTCGAGCCCCATCTTCTCCCACAAGTCTCTCGTGCCTAGGAGGTCGTGTGTGCCAAGTTTCGTGCTCAACCGACGCGGTTTGGTGATTTTGGGGCCTTAACTCCTCCAATTCAAGTTTCTTAAGGAACTAATTTGCCTAAAGTGAAATCCGGCTCTAACTCCCAAACCGGGAACCCGATTCGAGCCCCGTCTTCTTCCACAAGTCTCTCGTGCCTAGGAGGTCGTGTGTGCCAAGTTTTGTGCTCAACCGACGCGGTTTGGTGATTTTGGGGCCTTAACTCCTCCAATTCAAGTTTCTTAAGGAACTAATTTGCCTAAAGTGAAATCCGGTTCTAACACCCAAACCGGGAACCCGATTCGAGCCCCGTCTTCTCCCACAAGTCTCTCGTGCCTAGGAGGTCGTGTGTGCCAAGTTTTGTGCTCAACCGACGCGGTTTGGTGATTTTGGGGCCTTAACTCTCCGAATTGAAGTTTCTTAAGGAACTAATTTGCCTAAAGTGAAATCTGGCTCTAACTCCCAAACCGGGAACCCAATTCGAGCCCCGTCTTCTCCCACAAGTCTCTCGTGACTAGGAGGTCGTGTGTGCCAAGTTTCGTGCTCAACCGACGCGGTTTGGTGATTTTGGGGCCTTAACTCTCCGAATTGAAGTTTCTTAAGGAACTAATTTGCCCAAAGTGAAATTCGGCTCTAATTCCCAAACCGGGAACCCGATTCGAGCCTCGTCCTCTCCCATAAGTCTCTCGTGCCTAGGAGGTCGTGTGTGCCAAGTTTCGTGCTCAACCAACGCGGTTTGGTGATTTTGGGGCCTTAACTCCTCGAATTCAAATTTCTTAAGGAACTAATTTGCCTAAAGTGAAATCCGGCTCTAACTCCCAAACCGGGAACCCGATTCGAGCCCCGTCTTCTCCCACAACTCTCTCGTGCCTAGGAGGTCGTGTGTGCCAAGTTTCGTGCTTAATCGACGCGGTTTGGTGATTTTGGGGCCTTAACTCTCCGAATTGAAGTTTCTTAAGGAACTAATTTGCCTAAAGTGAAATCCGGCTCTAACACCCAAACCGGGAACCCGATTCGAGCCCCGTCTTCTCCTACAAGTCTCTCGTGCCTAGGAGGTCGTGTGTGCCAAGTTTCGTGCTCAACCGACGCGGTTTGGTGATTTTGGGCCTTAACTCCTCCAATTCAAGTTCCTTAAGGAACTAATTTGCCTAAAGTGAAATCCGGCTCTAACTCCCAAACCGAGAACCCGATTCGAGCCCTGTCTTCTCCCACAAGTCTCTCGTGCCTAAGAGGTCGTGTGTGCCAAGTTTCGTGCTCAACCGACGCGGTTTGGTGATTTTAGGGCCTTAACTCTCCGAATTCAAGTTTCTTAAGGAACTAATTTGCCTAAAGTGAAATCCGGCTCTAACTCCCAAATCGGGAACCCGATTCGAGCCCCGTCTTCTCCCACAAGTCTCTCGTGCCTAGGAGGTTGTGTGTGCCAATTTTCGTGCTCAACCGACGCGGTTTGGTGATTTTGGGGCCTTAACTCCTCCAAGTCAAGTTCCTTAAGGAACTAGTTTGCCTAAAGTTAAATCCGGCTCTAACTCCCAAACCGGGAACCCAATTCGAGCTCCGTCTTCTCCCACAAGTCTCTCGTGCCTAGGAGGTCGTGTGTGCCAAGTTTCGTGCTCAACCGACGCGGTTTGGTGATTTTGGGGCCTTAACTCCTCCAATTCAAGTTCCTTAAGGAACTAATTTGCCTAAAGTTAAATCCGGCTCTAACTCCCAAACCGGGAACCCGATTCGAGCCCCGTCTTCTCCCACAAGTCTCTCGTGCCTAGGAGGTCGTGTGTGCCAAGTTTCGTGTTCAACCGACGCGGTTTGGTAAATTTGGGACATTAACTACTCGAATTCAAGTTCCTTAAGGAACTAGTTTGCTTAAAGTGAAATCCGGCTCTAACTCCCAAACCGAGAACCCGATTTGAGCCCCGTCTTCTCCCACAAGTCTCTTAACTTAGAATGTAAAGAATGCAAAGATACATTTTAGCTTAGAATACAAAGATACATTTTATACCTAATCTTCTAGTGGTGGTGTATATGGATTCTCATCTTCTGCCGATTCCCTAAATGCCCGGTGGCCACTCGATGCATCAGGAACCTATGTTAGTCAATGCATAATGTGTTAATCATATTTGAATTTTATACATAATCTTGAGTGAAAATTGAACTATCAAACGATTTAATTTATATGGAACCTGTCTGTTGGGATCCACACTCGCCCCCTGTGACACAAGGGCCATCATCTCAGCTCTCATCTGCTCTAAATGTGTAGAGAACTCTGCTCGCAGCTCCTCCCTCAACTCATCCCTTAGCTCTGCACGAACCTTCTGCGTGATCTGATCAATAGTCGATGGCTGGGGTGTTGACTGTGATGGCCCAGCACCATCTTTATACACCGCTCTCCGAGGCACAATTCTCCCGTATGTCTGACAATATCCATGTCCGTCATGACCTATCAACTCATGAAAAATGGCATTTCTAGCCTCCAAAGTCTGACCATCCTCAGGTAGCATAGAGAGTTGACGATTAAACTCATCTTGTATTGAGTAAGACAGACAAGTATATGCCAAATTAAGATGGTTGACACAAAAAAAATAAACTTTAAAGACAATCAAAGGTGTTTGGAAACTACCAAGGTCTGGATAACCTCTGGGTCATCTACTCTACGTGTCATAAGCCAAACATTCATCTTATCAGTAGACTCCCCCTTACTGGTCATCTACATTTTTTTTAGAAATATGAAAATTAGAATCCAAATAATTTGCAAATATACAATGTTTGTTTATATACAAAAATAAAACAATAAAATGTAAACCTCATGCCGTATCTGAGAGAAAGTAGTACGTCCTGTGGTATGAGCTATGCTGTAAGCTCGCCGATTTTTAGCATTCCTACTTGCAATTTTCTATAACAGGTTCAACAAATGTAAGTATATAAATATGATTTGTATGTTTAAATATCATAAATATAACGTAATTGTATACCTCAGCATCGGAAGTACGCCAATACTCCACAAGTTGTTCCCACTGGCTTGGCACAACGTTCATAGGAACATCATCCTTCAGATTAGGATCAGAACTTCTAGGCTTGAAATACTTAGCCTTAAGCTTGTTCTTGTGATCCTTCCATATGCTGTTGCAGTTTTTCATGCAGATTGGCTTGTACTCCTCTGGACATATATTCAAATTGTCCTATAAAACAAAATTTCAAAGTTTAAGGCTAAGTATAACACAAATTTGGAATTCGAATTTGTGGACATAAATATACTTTTACCTTCACATCATTCCAGATAGCATCAACAATATCATCAGGCACATTGTTCCAGTCAAGAAAAGTAAGAGGAACAATGTTACCATTCCGCACAATAATGCCAAGTTGAGTAGTTAACTTGGCCACGTTATCCCCTATTGGGCAGTAATTTCCATCAAATTGTATGTCTAGCTTTTTACCAGTACCCCACTCTTTAATGCCCTTGGCACATCCTCTACCACGCCTAGTCGAGGTTGATGAAGAACTAACATGACCTGCGATATACAATAATAATAAACAATATGCAATGGTAATAAATAAATGCAAATTTAAATAATGTGAATACAAATCATATCAAATAAACCTGAGGTGGGCTGTGAAGAAGTCGAAGGGTCTGCAAAATACAATGAGAATAAACAAGTTATATATAATGAGCATAAATAAATGTATGTGTAAATAATTTTCATATAAATCAAAGAAAATTTATATACCTGTGGATGGCTCATAAGCTGATGATGATAGTTGCAGTGGTGCCACTGATGGTAGACGCACCGATGGTAGGCGTGGAGGCTGAGTACGTAGTAACTGTTGTGGTGCCACTGATGGTGGTCGATACGGTGGTACTAATGGCCCCTCAGATGGTGGTGGCACTAATGGCCCCTCCGATGCTGGCCGATGTGATGCCTCCTCTGATGGTGGTGCTACTGATGTCCTGTTATGTAGCACATCGGACATCATACGCCGGGGATTATCAGGCTTCCTCTTCCTTCCCATAATAATCTGCAAGCAATATAACATTAATTGACATTAGAAACATAGACAATGGTTTGTCATCAACTATAATATGACATTAATTGAACTAATACAATTACAAAGACAAAGTAACTTAAGAAATTAATGATTAACTACAACCTTGGCCTTAATTGAATTACTAATGTTGATTAAATATCAGCCTATTTGAACATCAACTGTTTCCCCTTTTGCGGCTTCCCTCACCCAACCAACTTCTTCATCACGAAGCATTATATTTTCTTCCAATTGTTGGCTCATGTATGGCTCGATTTGTGGATCAGTCGAACTCATATCAAATAAACCTCTTTGAGACATCTTCACCACGACTTGCCAGTCTGGTTGTAACGGGTCTGCAACATACCAAACTTGCTCTGCTTGGGACGCCAAGATGAAAGGTTCATTGGTAATTCGATCATCTCGGTACAACAAATGATTGAAGTTCACCAACGTGAAATTGAAGACATCTTCTTTCTTTCCATGAATGTTGTCAATCCAATCACACTTAAACAACACATGTTTCTTCTCATTGGAATATCGAATCTCAACAATATCTGTCAATTGTCCATAATAGTACACAGACCCCAGACGAGGATTCTTGTCTTTTCGACTAGCATAACTTATGGTATCTGCCTTCAAAGCTACACCACAATTTTGTGTGGCTCGACGATCATCCATGGCCTTTACTCGATACCGAAACCCATTCAGTATATACCCGTTGAACCTCCTTGCCAGGTTATGAGGACCATTTGCCAATAGAATAATCTCTTCAGAAAATATGACATCAGTAGTCCTTTGCAAAGTTTGGACCTATTTAACACGAAAATGTAAAATTTAAAATGTAGATTGACTTAAGTAACTAGAATCTATAGAGTTAAATACATACATGTTCCTTGAACCAAATGTGAAAAGTTTCAAAATGTTCACGCCGAAGTTGATGATCGTCGACACGAGGCATTTTGAGCTTAAGTACTTCAAGGTGTTTGCTGTGTAGATTGAAATTTTAGCAATACAAAAAATTTAGTTGAAAATTCAAGAAAACATAATAAAATATTGAGTGAGTGACTTAACCTACTTTATGAATGGTTGAACCGCGCTTGTATTGAATAAGATGTACCGATGAGCTTGTACCCAAGAAGTATTATCAAGATAAAAGCTTGTGTTTTCACCAATAGCATGACCCAAATTATCATCACCACTGTAGTTCCTCACGGGTCGACTAGATTTGGTTTCCACATCATTGAGATATTGTGCACAAAAATTCATGCATTCTTCCATAAGATATCCTTTAGCAATTGATCCTTTAGGACGAGCTCTATTACGCACGTATTGCTTCAAAGTAAGAAGATACCTCTCAATTGGATACATTTATCGAAACTGAATCGCTCCACCTAATAAGGCTTCATCAGCTAGATGTATAGGCAAGTGCTCCATTATATCAAAAAAACTCGGAGGAAATATTTTCTCTAGATGACAAAGTGTTATAGCGATACGATCTTTAATATATTGCAAATCCGTCGCACGATTCACTTTCGAACACAATTGTCTAAAGAAATTGCTCAATGCAATCAAGGGTTCAATTACATTCTTCGGTAACGATCTGCGAATAGCCAATGGAATAAGTTGTTGCATCAGAATATGACTATCGTGGCTCTTAAGACCCCCAATGCTTCTATCATGTAAGCGTACACGACGTGATATATTAGATGAATACCCGTCGAGAACTCTTACTTCCTTCAACACTTTCAAGAACAAATCTTTCTCATCCTTGGTCATCATGAATTGTGCTGGTGGTAAATAGGCTTTATTCGACCCTCTTAACTGCAAATGTAGGGGTTTTCTAATATTCATATCTTGTAAATCACGCCGAGCATTAACACCATCCTTCGATTTTCCTGCAACCCCTAATATTGTCCACAACACATTGTCACAAACATTCTTCTCTATATGCATCACATCGAGGTTGTGTCTTATTAGATTGTGCTCCCAATATGGCAATTCATAAAAGATACTCTTTTTCTTCCAACTATGGGTGCGATGTCCAACTTTCTCCTTCTCTACCTGTCTCCTATGCCTCTCCTTAAGGTCATCCCTCTTGTATTGGGTTAAAATACCTCGATTCCAATTGTAGCAACATGTCGCCTGCACAACAATTTTGGTTTGAGTCTGACTTCCCGACTACCATCAAATGATACTTTATCCTTCCGGAATTTATGGCCGGTAGGTAAAAATCTGCGATGACCTAAGTATGATTGTTTCCTACTATGCTTCAACCAACACGATGTAGTTTCCTTATTGCAACAAGGACATGCATATTCACCTTTAGTGCTCCATCCTGACAAGTTTGCGTATGCAGGAAAATCACTAATTGTCCACAGTAAAGCTGCATGCATTTGAAACATTTGATTTGTTGATGCATCAAATGTTGACACACCCTCATTCCATAGTTCTTTCAACTCCTCAATCAACGGTTGCATATACACATCAATCTTGTCACCAGGTCCTTTCGGGCTGTCAATAAGCACGGCTAAAATTAGAAATGGTTGCTTCATGCACATCCATGGCGGCAAGTTGTATGGAACGAGCACAACAGGCCAAGTGCTATGAACTATGTTCATCGTCCTGAATGGGTTAAAACCATCAGATGCTAAGCCAAGCCTTACACTTCAAAGAATCATTACTAAAGTCAATATTCCGACGGTCAAAATCTTTCCATGCAAGGGAGTCGGGATGCTCAAGACACCATCATCAGTTCGTTCCTCTGCATGCCATCTCATTAACTTGGCCGTCTTGGATGACATAAACAACCTCTGCAACCTTGACTTTAAAGGAAAATACCTCATCTGTTTTGCAGCTATTTGTTTACCACCTATGTTAGGACCATTTGAACCACCATCACCATTTGATTTCCATCTAGAACTGTTGCATATGACACATTTATCAAGATTGGTGTCCTCGTTTCGAAACAACATGCAACTGTTGGGACATGCATCCCACGTCTCATACGTGAAGCCCAAATCTGTTGTGACCTTTTGAGCTTTATAATATGAGTCCGGGAGTTTTACACCCAACGGGAACGCCTCATTCAATAACTCAAGCAACATGTCAACAGACTTGTCTCCTCAATCGATTAACACCTTCAAATGTAGAAGTCGAACAATGAATGACAAAGATGTGAACTTCGACAACCCGGATACAATTCACTTTGTGCATCTTGAAGAAGTTTGAAATACTTTGCGATCTGCATTTGGACCGAGCTGGGTTCAGATGCATGGGATCGAGCCCCTGTGGTTCATCACCCTCAACACTTGTAGGTATGTGGATTTCCATAGCCCTTGTATCATTCCAATCATATCATCTCCAATGTCTAAATTAGCTAATGTTTCATTCTCTCGATTACCATGCGAGATATATAAGATTCCCCATGATTAATCCAATGTTTGTATTTTTTAAAAAAACCATTCAAAATCAGATGCTCCCGTACACCATCTCGTACAAAATAGTATCGATTCTCACACTTCCTACACGGACAACTGATCATCGAACCTTCAACCCTATTGGTGTAGGCAAACACAAGGAATTCATCAATCCCATTAATGTATTCACTCGACATCCTATTTGGCAAATCAATCCAACTCTTATCCATCATCTGTACACATCGACAAAAATATCTCACCAAAATAACTCTAAATATAATGCCTACGCAAACCAAGTAAATGATATCATTCCTCTCCGCAAATAAATAAATTGTCATATTAAACGTCAAAAAATACAAAAAAAAAAAACCTAATAAACAGAATAAATAAGTGAAAATAAAAATAAACCCTAATATTTTGATTGGTTTTCAATTTATGCCATTTACCTATTTTCGTCAACTAAACCCGACAAAAAAAATAAAAATAAAAACTAGTTATTAAACTAAACGAAATGTCTAAAATTCCTATTTAGGATTAATTCCTGTTTTTTTTAGATTGAAAAAAAGTAATAAAAAGTTTAAGGTTTAAATTAGTTAAATTAAAAATTTAAGATTTATTTTATTATAAGGGTTAAAATCCTGTTTTTTTTTTTTTTTTTTTGTATTTTTTTCTCTTAAATATTTTTATGACTTTTTTAAACGTTTGCAATTTAAATTTGTAATCGAACCATTGCATGTGTATGATATCAAACACACAAAAAAAAAGAAAAGAAATTATATCCCCTTTTTTTACGAATCACTCATAAAATTATGATTTTAAATACAATATAAGTGATTGATGCATTAAGATTAAGTTATTTAAGATTATTTTAAATACAATAAACAGATTTATAAAAAAAAAGATTATTTTAAATAACAGATTATTTTAATACAATAAATAAACAGATTATTTTAAACAAATTATTTTAAATACAATAAACAGATTATTTTAAAAACAATAAACAGATTAAGTTATTTAAGATTATTTTGATATCATACACATACAATGGTATTTTTTATATACAGATTATACACATTTATTTTTTACACATGCAATAGTATTTTTTATATACAGATAAAATACAATAAATACAATAAACAGATTATTTTAAATACAATAAACAAATTAAGTTACTTAAGATTATTTTGATATCATACACATGCAATGGTATTTTTTATATACAGATTATACACATTTATTTTTTTTATAACTTTATATACAGATTATGACTTCATCTATATATATACAGATATCCCCAAATTATACACATTTGTATATATATATACAGATTTTATATAAAAAAAAATTGCATATATATACATATTTACATATATAGACATTCATCTATATATATATACACAGACCGAGAGAGAGAGAGTCGTTCTTTGCTTCGCCGCACCACCGCTTATACCAGAGTCTGCTTGAGAAATGGGGATGAAGTTAGGGATTTGGGGATGAAGATTTGGAGCATCGAGCGGCAAGATGAAAAATAAGAGCGGGGATTTTTTTTTTTTTTGGCGACGGTATGTTTTAGACCGTCGCAAATGGTCGTGAGTAGTTCGTAAAACGACGCCGTTTCATTAATTTTTTTTATGACGGAACTTTCTGTCGCCAAATGAGCCATTGTTTATGACATACCGCCACCGCCTCAAAAAGGTGTCTTTTGTGACGGTACAAAAAATCGTCGCTAATACTTCCGCATTTCCGCCCCTTCCGCGTAATTTTATTACCGACGGTAATGTGCCGTCGCTAAAGGATTTTATTTGCAACGGTAAGAGTTGCCGTCGCAAAAAACCGTTTTTTGCGACAAGAGGCGCGCCGTCGCTAATTCCTCCGTGTTTTTTACTATGTTTTCTTGTAGTGATATGAACATGTATCTGAATCTGGTCTGGCTAAAATCTGAATGTGTATAAGATTCTGTTTGATACGAACCCTAACTTCTATATATGATTTAAGATTCTGTCTCTGTACACCGCTAAGGTTGAGATTGGGTTAGGAACATGTTTATGAATATAGTTATACTTCTATCTATAAGGAATTGAAGTTACATTTGATGGGTATCATTTCTTTTGGCATGTTAGCTCAAGTTTGGAGGACCAAACTTCTTAAGGTGGGGAGACTGTAATAACCCTGACCCGTAATTAGCCACTAATCAATAATTAAATATGTTAATTGAGTGAATGAAATAAATTATGGGATCATTGTGTGATTTGCGTGATAATTAGCTTTCTATCTGTCACTTATAGAAGTATCTGTTTGGAATCTCGCTTTAACATGAAAATTGAAAGCCTTATCGGCATCCGAAAACGAAATTGACTACACTAGTGTGTTATTTGGAATTTTTAGAACATTATGGTAAGTTCAATTAAAAATTGTTTCAGTCTGATTCGTTAAGTCGTGTTTGGCACACCTTATGTCCTAATTAATGCATTATATCAACAAAATTACATAATTGAGCCTTTTAAGCTCAATTGAGCTGATTCTTAAGCCTTTATGTGAGTGCAAAAATCTGGAGAATTCATCTTAGAGAGAGAGGGAGTGCCATTTTAGAGAGAGAAGGGAGAGATTAAAGGGAGATTAAAGGCTAGAGCTTGGCTTGATCAAGAAGTATGCTAGAACAAGAGTAATTGAAGGCTCTATGTGAGAATTCAACCCCTAATTTGTGAACCTAAGTCACCTAGCATGAGATTTCTTCAAGATTATGAGTTTAATCATGTAAATTGAGCTTAGAAGAAGAGTTGAGTTACACTCCATGCATGCATGCATAAATTTCCATGTTTTGGGTTTGATTTCAAAGGTTTTTTCCATGCATGTGTTAACTTCTTTTACGTTTTAGTCATTTAACTTGTTTTCCATCAAACTACCAAGTTTGATCATGTTTTGGAAGGTTTGAATTGGAAGAAGTTCTTGCATGTTGATTTCATGGATCAAATTGGAATTTTAAGTTGGATTTTGAATAAATGACAAGTCTTTGGGCCATGATTTCTTGTTTGAATTCTTAAAACATGTTGTTTTATGAGTCTTCATGTGTTTCCTTAACTTTGGGCCTAGAAAAATGAGTTTTGAAGGGTTGCATATTGAATTTGAGCTTGAGGATGTAATCTGGAAATTCCAAAAAATTGCATTTACGCTCGAGCGAAGGAGTTCTCGCTCAAGCGACCACTCTGCGAGCGTGCACTCCGCTCGAGCGTGAATTGCAAGCTCCCAGAAGTTTCATGTCTTTTGGAGATCGCTCAAGCAAAGGAATGTGCGCTCAAGCGACAGTTCACATTTTTGCATGTCCGCTCGAGCGAGGAAACCTACGCTCGAGCAAGGGCCTAAAATTCTGAAATTTTGCCTAAGTGTTTCAAGGCATGTTTTGGCATCCTCAGTTCATCTTAGGCATTCCTAAGCCTTAATTAAGCTTTAGTAATGAGGTTATGGATTAGAAACACACTAAGAAATGAATGTGCTAAGCTAAGAGAATGCAAGGGTGTGTGTGTTCTAAGTAATGCGATAAGAACGAATAGGAACCAACGTAATGTAAGCCAAGCCTTAATGGCCACTTGAATGTGTAATATTAAGACATGCTTGTGTTATGTATTTTGTGATTGTAGGTCAAGACTCGAGGATTGATTGACCGCTTATTGGAACCACTGTGAGTAACGTTATCGTAAAGATACGTTTATATGAAATTATGTTCCAAATGAAATGTGATAAGCTATGATTTCTGGTATGATATCTGTTTACGTGAACGAACAGCCCAAGTTTGAAATCTATTATGACATCCATAGATAGTCCCAAGTCATGGGGGACGGCATACAAATGCGAGTCCATGACATACAAGTTTACGAGATCTCATTAGCCACTTCATTGTGGTGATATGTGTTTAATCGGTATCCGGAACCGATTACTCTAGTCGGAAGACGTTATGTGATATGTTCTATGGGATGTACCATTATTATGTTTTGATGCAAGACTGATTATGCTCTGTTCTGTTTTATAAATATGATATGTACGGATTTCGTTCACTAACCCCTTTACCTTAATGTTATTCACTGGGTTTTAGCTCACTGTTTGTATATATATATATATATATATTATAGGTGAGCATTCTGGAGATCCAGCCTGAAGGCTTTTGTCAAGAACTGTATTTTGTGGTCAGCCAACCATTGTGCCTCACGTAGAGGTTCCCGAAGTGTCCTGTATTTAGTTTTTGTTGGTTCTGTTTATGTATATACGTCTTGTGTTGATCGTGTTGGCTGTACTTAAGTTACTGTAATGTGTGTGGGTATAATATAATGTATGGTTGACTTATGGGTATGTATATAATGTTTTAAATATTCTGTTCTTCATCTAAGTCAGCACAGCTCTTTGGACAATTATATTTATGTATTTGCTTCCGCTAGCCCCTTAATTTTTTGTTAATTTGTTCAGAGGCTTTCGGTAATCCAAGGATTACTGGCCAGTTACGAGGCTAAACCTATAGGGGCGGGTTTGGGTCGTGACAAAATCCCATACCCATATAGTTACATAAGCATGTTATTATATAAGCACATAACATTACATCTAAGTCTCTAACAAACGAGACGAACCCATTGTGATACTAATCACTTCCTACGTACCCAAAGTATTCAAACTCGGTACGCTCTGATACCAAGTTGTAACGCCCTCAAAATAATACATAGAATCCCACATTATTGACATGCATAAACATAAGAGAAATGAACATCTTTCTATTCATCAGAGTATTCATTACAAAAGTATTACATGTTGACAACAAAAGTAAATGCCCTACGGGCTTACAACTTTACAAGCCAACACTTGGTTACAAAAAGAGTACTAACTCAAATACATATTAAGCCCTTGGCTTGAATTTACATGTAACACATCAAAAGATAACAAAATAATCAAAAAGAGTCTTCAACTCCCAGAACCTCCCAAGCTATGATCTTAGAGGTAGCATATCACCTGGACCTGAAAATGATGTCCCATAAAGGCTGAGCCATAGCCCAGTAAAGATATACTAAACCAAAAATGAACAATGACTAAGACATTAGCATTTGATAGATGGCCAACACTTCTAAACCACACTATAACATAATCCATTTCCATGACATAAAGTCCATGTTTCATTCCATATTCTTTTACTTATACAAATCATTTCATAAAGATGGCTCAGAACCTGGCCAATCATTCAATGAGACTATATATTAGGTTATAACAGTTTCATACTTTACAATTCCTATGAGATCACAACTCATATTAAAACACTTCCAATACTTCACATAATACACCTATTTGTTGTATTAACACTTCCATCTAGCACACATATTTGTTGTGCTAACATTTCATAAAGATACACATATTTGTTGTATCTATGGAGTCCATCCCTTATCTTCTCCCAAACAGGTTTGAGAGTCCATCCCCTATCTCCCCTCAAACCCTGGAGTACATCCCCTATCTCCTCCCACACAATACACATATTTGTTGTATCTATGGAGTCCATCCCTTATCTTCTCCCAAACAGGTTTGAGAGTCCATCCCCTATCTCCCCTCAAACCCTGGAGTACATCCCCTATCTCCTCCCACACAATACACATATTCCACGTATATAAGCAATTATCATATACAATGATCAATCAATACACATATTTGATGTATTATTCCAACTATCATAATCAATGACACATTCAATGTGATTAGTTTCGGTTTTCCCTAATCAACATGCAATGTCTACAACAATCAAGACTATCCTCCACCGATAGTCCAAAGCAGATATTTCTAAACAGAAAATAAATGCATTAAATAGGTATAATATCAACTTATTCCATAGGTGAGTGATAAATTAATCCAACTACACCATTTAATCCTATAATTTCCCAATTTCATTATTCTCAACTCAATTTCTCATTTTCCCAAAATTAATTATACAAATTAATTTATCATAATAATTAGGGCATTTTCCATGTTTCACATATCAACCCTAAAGTTTGGTTTCACCAATGTAACAACATTAATTCCATTTTCAACAACTCACATACACATAGGCTTTAATAATTTGAAAACCCCTCTTTCTTAAAATACATAACAAACCCTAACTTCTCCAAAATTGCCCAACAACCCCAACATATTAAAATGCCAAAATTCAAAGACAAAGCTCATAAGATGAAGTAGGATATCCCTACCTCGAAATTAGAAGCTCAAAGGAAGAGATGACCAAAAACCAAAGTGCTCCAAATCCACAAATTTTCAGATTAAATAGAAGCCGTCAACACCCTCTATCTTTCTTACAAAGAACTTAGGGTAGAAACACACTAAAGAGAGATGAAACCCTAGAGAGAAGGTGAGTGTAGAGAGAGAAAGGGTTGGTTCTAGGGTTTGATAGAAAAAGAGAGATGAAAAAGTGATGTTTAACCCGCTGCTGCGATCCGATATGATACAGGCTCGCTCGAGCGAAGGATTGGTCGCTCGAGCAACCAAACACAAAAAATCCTCGCTCGAGCGTAGAAAGTCTCGCTCGAGCCAACAACAAGATATTTCAGGTCTGCAACTCAGAAGCATGCTCGAGCGACAGAATGCTCGCTTGAGCGAAGAAGCTCAAAACATACACCTTTCTCGCTCGAGCGAAGGAAAGCTCGCTCGAGCCAAGAAGCAAAGCTCTCATGTCAAAATGGGAGCGTAAGGCTTCTCGCTCGATCCACCAGACACAAAACTCCACTCTCGCTCAAGCGACGGAAACCTGGCTTGAGCGAAGGATCTAAGTCAAAGAGCTCCCTCAAGCGACAAAAGCTTGGCTCAAGCGAATGACCAAAAATCTGGGCAGCAAGCATTTGCTCCCAAACACACCAAACCTGTAACAAACCTGCCCATAACATCCTATAACTCAAATACAAAGTATTGAAGGACGGAAGCAAGATAAATACAATCACTAATATCCACGGAGCCAAGTCCGGATCACACTAATCAATGGAGGGGAAACCAGGGTCGCTATAATGGACACATGGCATTCATCCTGAGCCATTCATCTATGCAATGAGCATGAAAGTAATGATTGCATTCTGGTATGGTTCTCAAGGTTTCTTTGGGCTGGTACTCGGCCAAGCAAATTGGGCAAGTGCCATCATTGGGCTTGGGAAGTCGCCCGCTTTCACCGAGCACAATCGTTGGATAGGACTCTATGGTGGGCCGATCGAGGCCCATTATGATTACCATAGGCTGTGGAGTCCAGTTAGAGAGTTGAGCTTCAATTTTGCGTTGCTGATTGTATTTCTTAATCCTGCTAAGTGTAACATGAAAGCCCAATAAGGCAAACAAACCCAAGTATTCCAACTCCAATGATAATCCCATACTTAGCAGCCCTTGGTAGACCTATAAAATAGTAGTAATTTTGATGTAAAACTATTGACAAGCATATATATATATATAATAAAATAAATAAATAAAGAATATTCGGGTTTTATTATTTCAAATTAAAACCCTAGTCAAAGTGACTTACAATTTTAAAGACAAAATAAACATAACAATTGTCTTGCTCTAGTTGAGTATTTAGCATAATATTTTTTGTTTAAAGATTACATTTCTTATTATCTTTGTGCTAAATAAAGTTAGCAAGAATTTATAATTGTAAATTAAACCATCTCGTAGAGACCCCAAGGGTACAAGAGTGATAAATTATTCATTATTATGTGCGATATGTTGTACATGATATCTTAGTCATATATTAATGTAGTGCTTACACTAATCAATAACTGAGATATTGTATGCAACATTTATATACACCGAGCTGAAAAATCTTCACAGGAGATTAGAGGAATAGTGAAAGTAGGGATCATTTGGAAGCCTTGGTTAACACCACCTTCTTTTTTAAAAATATCGTGAATCATAATACAAAGTAGGTGTTTAGAAGTTATTATTTTAGTAAGCTATTTTAGTAAGTTAAAATTTTTGTATTTTGAAAGATGGTTGAATTTTTTTGTAATTATATAATGTTTATGAGAGAAAAAGTGAAATGACTATAGGTTTGACGTAACATTTTGTTTGATTAGCTATTTTAGCCTATTTTATCATTTTATAAATTTTAGCCAAAAAAAACCTTTATCAAACAGCCAAAATACTGAGTCAAATTAATTGTTTGTCATCCGAAACTTCCATTTGACTATAGGGCTATATGTACAGACTTTGACTTGTTATGACTTATTAAAATATAGGAAGGGTTGCATAATTATGAAAGCAAGGTGACAAACACACCATTCTTCAATTTGAATATCTCCAAATTGGTTGTTGAGATTGATGACGTGTTAATTAACTTGTTAGAAAATTGGCGCCCATGTGGCATGGCCCTTTGAGTTTTTTGAACCTGAACCTCTTGAACCTTATCTATGTAAGTTTGAATTTTAATTCAAACTTATTTGGATAACCATTCAGGATATCTATATCTATCATATCAATAGATATGGATAGATGGATAGATATATATTGGTTGTTATTGATTATATACATCTGATGAATGGGAGATACGTATATCAGATACGTTATGGGGTTTTTACCCATAATCTTTTTTCCAGACTCTCCTCTCTCTCTGACTCTCTCCCAAAATACAACGATCAAAAGCCATTTGCACTGTGATTTGTGTAGGTGATATTCACTATTGTAATATCACTCCATTGCTAGGTTGACTGATCAGATTTAGAAAGCACGTGATTTACCCACGAGATTCTTCAATTCAGACTTTATTCTAAAGGTATGACCATAATTTTTATTCCACTGCATTATACTTTGTTTTACATTGGTATCAGAGCGTGTATGGGTATTTTCGTGTTTTTCTTTAAACATGTGTATATTTTTATATGTATATGTACATATTATATACATGAATGTTTATAATTGAGGAATATGTCAACTCTTATTAGATTAAGAGCATAATACCTATTTTTATGTTCATTAATGTATTTTTCAATAACATAAATGGTTTTATTTTGAAAAATGGAGTCCGGCAGTATAAAAATCGGACCAGAAAACACCCTAAAAGGCGACGCGTGGGCTACACGCGCCACCTGATGTAACATGGCCGCGGGGGACCTCGGCTACAGTTCAGACTCCCCTTTTTTGTTTGTTGCGGTTCTAAATCTGAACCAAAGAGTCCAACTCTGGCAAATCGTTTTGAGAAAAACAGATTTTGAAAAGAAGTGCCAAACATGGACTGTTTTGCCAGATACAGAGTCGCCACCTAAATATTTTTTAAAATGGGAAATTTAGGAAACCCTGACTCGGTGCCGAAGGCCACGTGTCCGTCATTACCAAAGTTGTCTTCGCTCGGGAGCTTGGGTACGATCGGGGAAGGTCAGCTATGAGCACCCCCTTTCGCCCGGTCCGAAGACCGGTCTCTACTAACCGTGATATCCGTTTTTGAAAACGTTATGTGTTCTTATTCCGGTTATTAGCCTAGAATTACTATGTGATGCACACAACACAAAAGTATAGACTAGATTGCCTAATTTGGAAATAAGCATTGCATATCCGTTTGTTTTGAAAGTGCTTTGGATTTTGCTACTCGCAAGTAGGCTAAAACACGGATTTCAACGAGTTTTTCCAACTCAAGCAACCCAACCTCCACCCACAGGCATTCAAACAGTTTATCTCATATAAGCATTTAGCCACATGGTAATTATGCCGTTATGTTAACATTCACACGCATGCGATATGCTAAAGTATAAATACTTACATTGTACTCCGTGCCAAAACAATAAACTAGTTAGCAAACATGCATGCCCTAGTTCATGTTAGAGTGACTAATGCATTGCATACAGAATGTGATTAGGATAGGCTCGGCTAACCCTAAAATGGCATGTGAAATGCAATCATTCGGTGCACGTATTCAAGTTAGATTTGAAGATACAATGCGGTTTGTATGATGTACTGAGCCCGGTGTATGTAAGACAAATGCATGGATGCACGCATGCGTTGCATAAGGTATGCTAAAATAAACGTGCCCTAATCTACCATCATAAGCAGATAAATAAAATGGAAGAAAGACGTGGGGTTGGAAGACATACACACACTCACGCACACTTATTACAAAATACGCCCTCACTCGGAGGGACCAAAAGAATATACAGTCCGAATAATGAATAAATAAATTATTACAAAATTTCTAATTACTTAGTAAATAAATGCAAAAAGAAAGGAGGCCACAGCCCCCCACCTCGGGATGCGCGAATGATGCATGCTCGGATCCGACTCGCCCGGGAAACCCGTACCATACCACTGCTGCCTCTTTTTTACTGTCCTGCCTTTCTGGAAAACTTCCAAAGTCTCAGGAAATGTTCCCTGCACACTGAGGAACATCATCGGCTAGATGAAATGGCCACCGGCCGAAGGGAATGATCACCGGCTGCATTTTGATCTATCGGCTACAAATTCTGGCGGTCGGCCTTTGTATGTTGCGGTCGGCAAACTTCTATGACAGTTTTGACAGCGACAGAGGACAGGCAGTGTATGGCATGGAATTTTCAAAGCAATGTTTGCACCACCACACTCCATATCATGTTTAAGACTCAAGGGAGTGTGGTGCTCGACCCTCGGGCCACCAATCACGCATTTCGATGCATGATGGCCAAAGAGTCAAGTATGCATTTCAATGTCAAATGCAATGCACACAAAACATACAAGGGACCCAACCTCAATCATGGTTGATCAAGAGGCGAGGCAATGCACAACAATGCACATGCGACCTAAGCATGCAAGCAAGCATACAAACATGCAATGCAACTACATGGCACACACAATGCTAACAACATAACATGCACAACGCATTGAAACATGGCATACACAATGCAATATGGACTTACACCAACACAAGTGGACCTCAGTCACACTCACATAGGAGGCCATCAGATGAAAACAAGACACCTCGAAATGCGTGCCTGCGTGCACGCAAACCAAGGACGGACTCTCAGGCACCAAAATGCTACTCTAATGAGACATGGCAAAGATATGGGATATGGTACGCAAACATGCAAAAATCAGTGGCAAAATGAGGGGTAAAACAGCCCCAAAACGAGGCGAAATGACACCCGATGCATGGAATCTCTCCCGAAATGCAAAACTAGGCACATGGAATGGTCTACAGCTATGCTAAACATGCATAATTTTGACATGAAGTGAAAAAGAAGAAGAAAGGAAGCCCCAAAATAAGCATTTTTACAGTACAAAACATGGCCAAACAGTAAGCAAAACTAGGGCTAAAATGGCATACAAAAATGGCTCCGCAAGGGAGGCAAGGAAGCAAGTGGTAGATGAAAAGTCCAAACAGGAAAATACCCTTCTACAACACTGAATAGGGACAAAAAATATGAACATTTACAGTAGATGAAAAACCCCAAATCAGTATGCAAACATGCTCAAAATGCAATGCAAGATATAGGCCAACAAAGGGGTATAACATGAAGTATACAAAAAATTAATCAAACAGCCAAAGACCCTTAATGAAACATGTCAAGGGGGTCAAAATATGGCCACTTTCAGTTCTGATCATGGCCGAAAAACAGAATAAAGATAGGCTAACAAAACATGCAAAAATGGGGACCAAAGAGGGGTATAATGGTAAGTACTATATGGAGGTCCCCAACAGTGTTGAGCCCTTCTTCAATGTTGAAGAAGGGCTCAAAATAAGCCTAACTACAGTTTATATCATGCTCAAAAACAGATCACACATAGGCTAGAAATAACATGCAAAAATATGGCATACAAAGGGATATTGAAACAAGTATAAGATGGGGATCTCAAACAGTGTTGAACCCTTAAACAAACATGAAGAATGGCTCAAAAAAATGACCCTTTCAGTTAGGGTCAGAGCTCAAAACAACAATCAAATAGGCTAGAAAAATGTGGCAAAAATGAGCTACAAAAGAGGGAATGACAACTTACCCTTGAAGACTACCCCTTTGATGATCCTTGGACCAAGTTGCAGCACCTCTAGCCTCTGGAAAGCTGGTCCAAGCTGCTGTGATGGAGTAGTGGTGGTGGTGCTTGGTAGTGATGAAGAAATGGTGCAAAACTTAGGGATTTGATGGTTGAATGAGAGAGATATGGAGAGGGAGGTGAGATATATCAGATATATATCTATATATCTCTGGTTTTTTGCTCAAAAAATCTAACCCTTTACAATGGAGGAGGAGAGCTCCTTATATAGACAAATGGAGAGGCTCTAAGCTTATAAGACAAGCTAAAGAGAAAGGTTCAAGGGGAGCAAGAGGGCCAAGGCTTATTAAGGAAGCCAAGACAGCTGGTAGGCTTCTTGAGGAAGCCAAAACAAGGGGTCAAGGCTTCCTCAAGAAGCCATGAGCAAAGGGTCCAAAAAAAAAGGGGCAAAGGCTCCAAATAGGCACACATATGCACGGGGAGCTGGGTCTATGCATCCTAGCTGGCACACCTGGCATGCACCATGCCTGTAAGAGTCAAAAGGGTCAAATCGGCCATGAAAAGAGGTCATCGGCCAAATAAATTGCCGGTCGGCACAATAAATTGCCGACTTGCAATTTGTACTGGCCGGTCGGCTAAATAGAGTGTCGATGGGTGGCTAATGAGGTCAAAAAGTGCCGATGGATGTCTAGATTGAAGCCCCAGAAGTTATCTTTCCAATGGCGCAAACCTTGCATTAAAATTCCTTCTGTGGAAAAAGTTATGCCCTTTTTGGTGAAGCCGTGCAAACTCGATTCAACTGGGATGATGCCCAACTTCAACCAATCATACCTCCCCCACCCGGACTTGGTTTTGAGAGATTCTTGAGTGAAAAATGAAGCCCCAGAAGTCTTCTTTCCAATGGTTATGGCCTCATAGCTTAACTCCAAGTGTATAGATAGATGAGCTTGATTTAGCGAGGACTGCTCGACTCTCTTCTACCCGGATTCATGCCGAACCTCTTCTCCAACTTGTTTTCTCCCCTCTTCTCCTCTTCTCTTCAACTTCAAACCCCGAAGTAAGGTGTTTTGAAAGATTTTTCAAAGATTTCATCTCTCTTTTATTCATCTCCACTTTGTCCTTGCTCGGTTTACCGAAAAGCGCACCATTTACCGAAATGCGAGCGTCAGAACATCGTGGGAATTTTATTTCAAAAATGTTTTGAAAGAGAGGGTTTTAAGGTCTAAAAACCATCCAAAATGGGGTGTGAAGTTGAGATTTGTCTCTCTTTGCCGAAGAAACTGCATATTTGCCCTGTACACCTTTCATCACCGAGTAAACCATCAGTCGCGCCCAAGTCTTAAGGACGGTCAAAAATGGGGTGTCTACACCTGACGTCGTGAGCCGCCTCCACGCGCTTCCACGCGCCAGCTGCCCTTCCGATGCTTGCCAAGACGCTGCGTCGGCGCTGCCCACGCCATGGCTGACGTCGGCATCGCCACGCACAGCGTCTTGAGCCACGTCTTTGAGCAGCGCTCTTTTCTTTCACCTTTCTTTCACTTAGGCTGGCGATGCATAAAGCACTGTTTGTTATGTTTTTTAATTCTGAATCGCATTAAATGGTCATAATTAATTCATTATAGCTTTGTTTTAAGCTTGGTTGGTACCGTTAGACTCAGAATTAAATTTTTTATCTTCTGTAAAATTTTGAAAATTTTATGAAAATAAAAAAATATTTTTCCTGAAATAATAATTCATTATTTCTGCTTTAAAATGCATCTGGTGTTACATGATTAAATTTCTGGGGCTGAATTTTTTATTGTAGACTATTGTTGTAGTTTATTATTTACTGGTATGGTTATTTAATTTTACTAAATTCTGGAATATTTATTTCTAATTTTATGTGTGTTTATTAGTTATTTAAAATTCCAAAAAATTTCAGAAAATTTTAGAAGTGATATACTTTCTGTTATGGCATAATTTGAATATTAAATACAGCATGTTGTTGTTTTTTGCCTAGAATTTCTAACTTGTTGTAATTAGAATAGCATGATTAATTGTTTTTTATTTTAATTCTGTTATTAAATGTAACAAAGCATGTATTGATTGTGAATCTACATTATGATGTTGTTGTATGGAATTATAATTTTTTATCATGCTTTTAGAGATTCCATAGTCAGTGGGAGGTTATTCGGTTGAGAGAAATCTTTGTAGATTAACTCCCGAAAACTAATATTTTGCGCATAAATTAAATTAAATTTTGGATAATTGTCACATGTGGCGCAAGAGATGATTACGAGCATAGCGGATTTTCGATCTTGCGACTTGTGTAAAATTGTCACTATTTAATTTAGATTTTTGCGGCAAAATTATATTATGCTAATCAAATTAATCCCAATGTGAATTTCTCTCTAAATTGACTTAGCTTATGGAAGTTAATTTGGTGGACCTAGACTTAGTAAAGATGTTCAATTGTGAACAATGTAATTCTATTCTTTAGATGAGCAAAAGTCTTGGAGACTTTAGGTCAGACCTTAATTGAGCTAAAGTAAGGAAACATGACTCAAAGTCGCCGTGGTTTTGTTGCCTTCTTTGGCACAATAAAAACTAATGTCTGCACTATGGTTAGCGGCATGCTATGTAGTTTTGGTTGGCGTGTTTTGGAATTATGAAATTAGTAAGCCCTCTATAGATCTGTATATGATTTTGAATATTGAGCTGCGTGGATTGACTTTGTAATTTGACTTGTAAATAATGTTACATCGTTGGATGAAGTAACATTCAAGAGTCAGGTCATCCAAGAAATGCGAGCTTAAATAAATTAGTCATTAAGTGTAAGATGAGTAGCCAGTATGAGCAGTGTTTTGCTCTCTACCCAATTATTGGGAGTGGATGGAGCAAAATTTCATGCACTATAATAGTGTGCGTTGAAATATCACGCTAAGTGAAAAGATTAGCGCTTAGAAGCTGCAAAATCTGTTAACACTAAGTGAAAAGATTAGTGCTTAGAAGCTGCAAAAATCTATTAACACTAAGTGAAAAGATTGGCGCTTAGTGGCTGCAAAATCTATTAGCATTGCTAACTTGTCTATATCTGGACACTTATTGTTTCCACACTTGAGTGTGAGACATGAGGAGGGGCTTCTTTGTATGATTCCTTAGCTAGGCTAACGTTTTTTGAATAACGTTTACCACTAAACGCAAACGTTGCAACATAGTAATGAAAAGGTCAAGGCCGACAAGGTTGTTATGACTCTAAGAATTTGACGCATCGCTTGTGAGAGCATTGTGTTGAATTAGACTCTTTAGCCTAATTCCCGCTTAAGTTACTTCAAGAGCTGTCACAGATTGATAGCTTATTCTCTCCTTCTTGTGGATAGTAGAATTAATTGCAAGTAACTATGAAGTGAGAAATAGATATGGCAAGAGGAGTATCGTCATCTTTCAACTAGATGCATTAAAGTGTATGGAGAATAAAATTGACTTGAAAGTACAGGGGATTTGTCATGACCCAAACCCGCCCCTATAGGTTTAACGACGTAACCGGCCAGTAATCCGTGGATTACCTACGGCCTCTGAAGACATTAACAAATATTAAGGGGCTGCGGAAGCAATAATGTAAAATAAACAAGGTCCAATGAGCTGTGATGACATACATGGGACAGAAAATCTTTAAACTTATTTATATACATAGCATGCCAGTCAAAGTACACCCATATGTACAAAATATTTACATAAGTACATCCCAAGATTCAATTCAACAAAACAAGTACAAAGACTAGCATGAGGTGCAAAACTGCCATAACATCAGGCTTCCAACGGAACCTCCTCGGGAGGCGCAACAGGTGGCTTGACCAAAACAAAACGAAACAGGGGGCCATCAACTCTGGCCAGGGTCTTGTGCCGGCTCACCTACATATATATATATAATAAACTGTGAGCGAAAGCCCAGTGAATAATAACAGAGTAAAGGGGTTTAATGAATGATGTCCATCATAGAATTAAAAATCAGAGTTCATAACAGAAACATAATCATGTTCATGTTCATATTCGTATCAAAACAGATTCATGTACTTGTACAACATCGTTTCCATAACCAGGTTTGTAACATACTCATACGTGGTACATCCAATAGCATTCACAAATCTGATGACCCATAAAGGGACCTGATGACCCATAAGGGACAGCCTTGAAGGCTTTCTGATGACTCATGTGCACAGAGACGTTCTGATGACCCATATAGGGACCTGATGACCCATAAAGGGACCTGATGACCCATAAAGGGACGCATATCATGTAGTGCTAAGGATGCCACGATTAACTTTCAGAATCTTGGACAATCATTCATTCATTTCCAACATATCATAGCTTTTCAAAGGATCAATCATTTCGTATCATAGTATACTGAAAATACATAGCATTGAACATAACTTTACAAAGTTATTACTCACAGTGGGCGTTGATACAAGTAGACGAAGTCAAAGGGTCAACAGATTGTGGCGCGTGACCTACATAACACGTTACGGGTACACACTTTGAAACATACACTTCAATTGTACAAAACTCACATCCATGATTCTAAGTGTATATCTAACCCCTTACCCTTAGTATGGAATCTTAATCATGGCCTAGGAACGCCTAGGATGGAATGTGGATGCAAAAATGCCTTAGAAAATGTTTCTCAAAAGTTGCTGAAAATAGGAGCCTCACTCGAGCGAGCCTTCCTTCGCTCGAGCGAGCTTCCAAAATCAAAGGCTCCGCTCGAGCGAGACTTCCTTCGCTCGAGCGGTCTGATGAAACAGTAAAAATACTAGATGCTGAAATTTTATGTGCGATGGTCGCTCGATGGTCGCTCGAGCGGAGCCCTGGACCAGGGTGCTCGCTCGAGCGAGTAATCCTTCGCTCGAGCGAGGAAGCAAAATCTGGAATTTCCAGATTTGTTTTCTAAGTTCGAACCAAGCATTCATCAACCCAAAACTCAACCTCTTGGGCCCAAATTCGGGGAAAACATTTCAAACTCATAGTACAACAAGTTTTAAAAGCCAATTTATAAAACCATTGCCCAAAAGTGAGTCCATTTGGGCACCATTTCCATAAATTTCCAAGAACCAAGTTTAAACACACATACATGAGTTCAAGTCCATTTCAAAGCTTCAAATCATGATCCAAGGCAACATTTAACCCAGAATTTTGATGAATTCATGAACTTAAGCAAAAACATGAACATGCATGTAGGGATTTGATACAAACCAACTTCAATTTCCATGAATATGCACATGCATGCATGTTATGGACTTAAATTCAACATACTAAACCCATTTCCAACTTTAAACTCTAATCTAACTAAGAATCATGCAAAACTAGCTCAAGTGTGTGAATGAGAGGATGGTGAGAGGGTGGATTCCTACCTTACACCTTCAATTCCAAGCCTAAGAGCTTAATTCTTCCAAGTTGCTTACAATTCCTCCAAATCCAAGCTAGAACTTGTTGAAATTGAGCTTCCTCCTCTACCTATTTCTCTCTAGTCGTTGGTCTCTCAAGAGGATGGCTGATACATAATGATTCTAAGTGTAATACCTTAGACTAAATGTTGCCCCAAGTAAAACCACTAAGTGACATAAATGTAATTAAGCTAGGTTCATTATGAAAATGTTATTTAATCAGATTTAAACATTCCAAATTGAATTTTAATTGAACCTACCATAAAGTCACATAAAATCTAACTAGTCTAAAACTCCAATCGCTTTCAGAATCGGGCGCCGATAAGGCTTCCAATTTGCAGTTTAAAGTCTAAAACACGAACAGATATTCCGACACCGAACAGGTAAAAACACATAAGTCATGCAATGCACATGCAATTAAATTCCAAATTTTTTCCTTAATTATTATTAGGCATAATTAAGTCCCACTTAGCATTGATCAGGGTCGGGGTTATTACAGTCTTCCTCCCTTAAGAGAGTTTGGTCCCCAAACTCAAGTTACCTTTATTCGGAGTCAACATTGGGTCTAGAGGGAACAAATCCGGATATCTTTTCTTCATGTCTTCCTCAGTTTCTCAAGTTGCATAGGTTCCCCCATGGTTCTGCCAATCAACTTTCACCAACAGTATTTCCTTATTTCTCAGTCTTTTAATCCTTCGATTCACAATCTGTATAGGCCTTTCTTCATAGGTGTACTCATCTTTCAAAAGCACATGCGTTGGTTCGATGACATGGAGCGGATCTCGCAGATATTCCCGGAGCATCGATACATGGAAGACATTATGCATATGTTCCATCACCGGAGGTAAGGCTATTCGATAGGACACTGGATTGATCTTTTCAAGGACTTTGTAAGGTCCAACATACCTCGGAGCCAATTTTCCTTTAACACCAAATCGGGTTTGACCCTTCATCGGGCTCACCTTAATAAACACATGGTCCCCCACTTCATACTCCCTTTCTCTTCTTCGAACATCGGCATAGCTTTTCTGCCTATTTTGTGCAGTTTTCAAATGCTGTCGTATCAGTTTCACTTTTTCAGTTGTTTCTTGCACAAGTTCTAGTCCCAACAAAGGTCTGTCGCCTACTTCAGCCCAACACACTGGAGATCGACACTTTCTTCCATACAACGCCTTATAGGGAGCCATCCCAATACTTGAGTGGTAACTGTTGTTGTATACAAACTCAGCTAATGGCAAATAAGCTTCCCAATTTCCCTGAAAGTCTAATACACACATTCTGAGCATATCCTCCAGAGTTTGGCTTGTTCGTTCAGTTTGGCCATCGATGCATGGTGGTAAGCAACCTTTTCGATCTCAATTCATCCCCAAAGCCTGTTGCAAACTCTGCCAAAATCTTAACACAAACTTCGAGTCCCTGTCAGACACAATAGACACTGGCACTCCATGCAGTCTTACAATTTCAGTCATATAGATGTTAGCCAATCTATCAGCGTTATAAATAGTTTTAACAGGCAGAAAATGTGCAGACTTAGTCAAACGGTCAACTATAACCCAAATAGAGTCCATACCTCGGGAAGAACGAGGCAATCCCACAATGAAGTCCATGGTGATGTGCTCTCATTTCCATTCTGGTATCGGGAGTGGTTGTAGCAGACCGGTAGGTCATTGATGTTCAGCTTTAACCTGTTGGCAGTGTAGACATCTAGCTACAAAGTCTGCAATACTCCTCTTCATTCCAGGCCACCAAAAATTCTGTTTCAAATTGTGGTACATCTTCGTGTTCCCCGGATGCATAGCAAATTTACTACTGTGAGCTTCGGTCATAACACGTTTTCTCAAATCATAGCAATCAGGCACACAAAGACGGTTCTGAAATTTCAGCACACCATTTTCAAACACAAATTCGGGCCTCGGTTTCGAATCAAACTCCTCTATAATCTTTTTCAAGTGTTCATCTTCACATTGTTTCTGTTTAATCTCATCAAGAATAGCAGGTTGAGCAGAGATAGCAGATATCAATCCATCTTGTTCATAGTCAGTTGACAAGTCTTTTCGGCTAGATAACAAACACGACACAGTTGCACCAGATTTTCGGCTCAAGGCATCTGCCACAGTATTAGCCTTTCTCGAGTGATACAAGATTTGCAGGTCATAATCTTTGATTAGTTCCAACCAACGCCTCTGTCTCATATTCAATTCCCTTTGAGTGAAAAAATACTTCAAACTTTTATGGTCGGTGTACACCTCGCAAGTTACCCCATACAAGTAATGACGCCATATTTTCAAAGCAAACACCACGGCTGCCAATTCGAGATCATGTGTTGGGTAATTCTTTTCATGAGGTCGGAGTTGTCTAGAAGCATAGGCAATCACCTTCCCATTTTGCATTAGTACACACCCTAAGCCTTTATAAGAAGCATCACTGTACACTTGAAACCCATCAGTACCATTTGGCAAAGTTAAGATTGGTGCAGTCACTAACCTGGTTTTCAACTCTTGGAAAGCTGCCTCTCTTTGATCATTCCAGTCAAATGGCATGTTTTTCTGGGTTAACTGAGTCAATGGCAAGGCAAGCTTTGAGAAGTCTTTCACAAATCTCCTGTAGTAGCCTGCAAGTCCCAGAAAACTTCGTACTTCTGTCACGTTTGTAGGCCTCGGCCAATCCACAACAGCTTCAATTTTCTGAGGGTCCACAGAAACACCATTTTTGTCAATCACATGGCCCAGAAATGCCACACTGTCCAGCCAGAATTCGCACTTAGACAATTTAGCATACAACTTCTTTTCTCTTAATATCTGCAAAGTGGTTCTCAAATGCTTTTCATGTTCTTCCCTGTCTTTAGAATATATCAGAATATCATCAATAAATACAATAATAAAATCATCCAGATACGATTTAAACACTCTATTCATAAGATCCATGAAAGCAGCAAGTGCATTTGTCATCCCAAACGGCATTACCAAAAATTCATAATGTCCATATCTAGTCTGGAATGCAGTTTTCTCTATGTCTTCAGCTCTAACCTTTAACTGATGATACCTAGACCTGAGGTCACTTTTAGAGAACACTTGGGCACCCTGAAGTTGGTCAAACAAGTCATCTATTCGGGGCAGAGGGTATTTATTTTTTATGGTCACTTTGTTCAGTTCCCGATAGTCTATACACAATCTCAAAGACCCATCCTTCTTTTTAACAAATAACACTGGAGTACCCCAAGGTGAAGTACTCGGACGGATAAAGTTCTTGTCTAACAGTTCCTGAAGTTGGGTTTTCAATTCTCTCAATTCAGAAATAGACATTCTACAGGGAGTCTTGGAAATAGGTTGTGTCCCCGGAATCACCTCAACAGTAAATTCAATTTCTCTGTCAACTAAATCCCCCGGTAAATCAGTTGGAAACACATATCAGGAAAGTCACAAACAACAGGGATTGTTTCTACAGTAGGACTGTCAGATGATGTGGTCAATATGCAACACAGATAACCCCTACAACCTTTCCTAAGTAGTTTTATAGCTTTCATAGCCAAAATTAAGTACGGGGGAGGAACTACCCCATTCCCTCTAAAGGTAAATTCAGGCATACCCAGCGGTCTAAACACAACAGTTTTGTTTGCACAATCAATGGTAGCACAGTATTTAGTCAACCAATCCATTCCCAAAATACAATCAAAATAATGAATGTCCAACGGCAATAAATCCACATACAACGTCATATCACCCACCACAACATCACATGCTGGATAAACATGAGTACACATCATAGAATCCCTAGAAGGTGTAGATACAGATAATACACACGTCATATGTTCTAGTGGCCTAGTCAATTTTTGAGAAAAGACATGCGACACAAAGGAATGCATAGAACCAGAATCTATCAACACATATGCATATTGAGAACATACAGAAAGTGTACCTGACACCACAGTATAGGTGTTTGGTACGTCACCGGGCACTAGAGCGAATACTCGACCTTGTCTTAGAGGTTCTTTCCCGGCATTTGCTTTTGCATTTGGTTTGGCCGTAGAAGCGGACCCAGCTGAACTTGCCGCGGGATGGTTGGCGTTTTCGAACTTGACGGGACAATCCTTCATCACATGACCGGGTTTCCCACATCTAAAACAGACGCCCAGAGTTCGATAACAAGTTCCCTTGTGTCTCTTACCACAGTCCGGGCAGGTCAGGGTAGTACCACTATGCTGGCTTGAGTTGCTGTATGACCCTGTATTCTGTTTCTTATTCCCAGAAAATGAACGGCCCTTTTTAAAGTTATTCCCGGATCTTTTCCCTGTCCACTCAGTCTGTGGAGCGGAAGTTTGTTTCTTTGCTGCTAGAATGGATTCTGCCATTAATGCCTTGTCCAAAATGCTCACATATGTGGGTAGATTCAGAACTCCCACCCTATCCAGTATATCCAGATCCAATCCATCCTCAAACTTGCGGGCCTTCTTGTCTTTTGTGTCCACCATATGGGGAGCAAACCTGGCTAGCTCAGTGAACTTGGCCTCATACTGGGCTACCGACATCTTGCCCTGTTTAAGTTCCTGAAATTCTGAGACTTTCCGGTTTCGAAAGCACTGGGGAAAATACTTATCATAAAAGATTGCGTTGAACTGGGTCCATGTCATATTTTCGTGACCATTTCGATTCAGTAACCACCACCTGCGAGCTTCATCTTTCAGTGTGTAGGTAGCCAACAAAACTTTCTGAGTTTCAGAACAAGGGAACACCTCATACAACTTCTCCATCTCAAGCAACCATGTTTCAGCTTTCAGGGGCTCAATCCCACCGTAGAACATTGGCGGTTTCATTTTCAGGAATTTCTGTGTCAGATTAATGATTTCACTGTTATCGGCTTCAGCCTGTACTGGTGGAGGTGGAGGGGGCAAGGGTTGTTGTCTCTGTTGCTGCATTACCACTTCGGTCAAAGTTGCCAGCATTTGTTCCATTCTATCCATTCGGGCATCGGAGGATCCTGTTGTATCATCATTCCTTGTATTGTCCATGGCTATAGGTAAACAAGACTTTATATATTCAAATGTACATTCAGTTTCAATATTCAGTTGCATTACCACACACTCACACATGCAAATGGAATACCCCTAATCCTTACTAGGACATCCTAAGCTCATAGGGACCTGTGTGTGCGGTACAACTCGTGCTCTGATACCACTCTGTCACGACCCAAACCCGCCCCTATAGGTTTAGCGACGTAACCGGCCAGTAATCCGTGGATTACCTACGGCCTCTAAAAACATTAACAAATATTAAGGGGCTACGGAAGCAACAATGTAAAATAAACAAGGTCCAATGAGCTGTGATGATATACATAGGACAGAAAATCTTAAAACTTATTTATATACATAGCATGCCAGTAAAAGTACACCCATATGTACAAAATATTTACATAAGTACATCCCAAGATTCAATTCAACAAAACAAGTACAAAGACTAGCATGAGGTGCAAAACTGCCATAACATCAGGCTTCCAACGGAACCTCCTCGGAAGCTAATGTGGCTTGACCAAAACAAAAAGCAAGCAGGGGCCATCAACTCGCCGAGGTCTTGTGCTTGGCTCACCTACATATATATATATAATAAACTGTGAGCGAAAGCCCAGTGAATAATAACAGAGTAAAGGGGTTTAATGAATGATGTCCATCACAGAATTAAAAATCAGAGTTCATAACAGAAACATAATCATGTTCATGTTCATATTCGTATCAAAACAGATTCATGTACTTGTACAACATCATTTCCATAACCAGGTTTATAACATACTCATACGCGGTACATCCAATAGCATTCACAAATCTGATGACCCATAAAGGGACCTGATGACCCATAAGGGACAGCCTTGAAGGCTTTTTGATGACTCATGTGCACAGAGACGTTCTGATGACCCATAAAGAGACCTGATGACCCATAAAGGGACGCATATCATGTAGTGCTAAGGATGCCACGATTAACTTTCAGAATCTTGGACAATCATTCATTCATTTCCAACATATCATAGCTTTTCAAAGGATCAATCATTTCGTATCATAGTATACTGAAAATACATAGCATTGAACATAACTTTACAAAGTTATTACTCACAGTGGGCGTTGATACAAGTAGACGAAGTCAAAGGGTCAACAGATTGCGGCGGTGACCTACGTAACACGTTACGGGTACACACTTTGAAACATACACTTCAATTGTACAAAACTCACATCCATGATTCTAAGTGTATATCTAACCCCTTACCCTTAGTATGAAATCTTAATTATGGCCTAGGAATGCCTAGGATGGAATGTGGATGCAAAAATGCCTTAGAAAATGTTTTTCAAAAGTTGCTGAAAATAGGAGCCTCGCTCGAGCGAGCCATCCTTCGCTCGAACGAGCTTCCAAAATCAAAGGCTCCGCTCGAGCGAGACTTCCTTCGCTCGAGCGGTCTGATGAAACAGTAAAAATACTAGATGCTGAAATTTTACGCGCGATGGTCGCTCGATGCTCGCTCGAGCGGAGCCCTGGACCAGGGTGCTCGCTCGAGCGAGTAATCCTTCGCTCGAGCGAGGAAGCAAAATCTGGAATTTCCAGATTTGTCTTCCAAGTTCGAACCAAGCATTCATCAACCATAAACTCAACCTCTTGGGCCCAAATTTGGGGAAAACATTTCAAACTCATAGTACAACAAGTTTTAAAAGCCAATTTATAAAATCATTGCCCAAAAGTGAGTCCATTTGGGCACCATTTCCATAAATTTCCAAGAGAATTTTGATGAATTCATGAACTTAAGCAAAAACATGAACATGTATGTAGGGATTTGATACAAACCAACTTCAATTTCCATGAATATGCACATGCATGCATGTTATGGACTTAAATTCAACATACTAAACCCATTTCCAACTTTAAACTCTAATCTAACTAAGAATCATGCAAAACTAGCTCAAGTGTGTGAATGAGAGGATGGTGAGAAGGTGGATTCCTACCTTACACCTTCAATTCCAAGCCTAAGAGCTTAATTCTTCCAAGTTGCTTACAATTCCTCCAAATCCAAGCTAGAACTTGTTGAAATTGAGCTTCCTCCTCTACCTATTTCTCTCTAGTCGTTGGTCTCTCAAGAGGATGGCTGATACATAATGATTCTAAGTGTAATACCTTAGACTAAATGTTGCCCTAAGTAAAACCACTAAGTGGCATAAATGTAATTAAGCTAGGTTCATTATGAAAATGTTATTTAATCAGATTTAAACATTCCAAATCGAATTTTAATTGAACCTACCATAAAGTCACATAAAATCTAACTAGTCTAAAACTCCAATCGCTTTCAAAATCGGGCGCCAATAAGGCTTCCAATTTGCAGTTTAAAGTCTAAAACACGAACAGATATTCCGACACCGAACAGGTAAAAACACATAAGTCATGCAATGCACATGCAATTAAATTCCAGATTTTTTCCTTAATTATTATTAGGCATAATTAAGTCCCACTTAGCGTTAATCAGGGTCGGGGTTATTACAGGATTAGCACTTACTAGTTAAATTTGCGACTTTGGCGCACTTGATATCTCCATGATATCCTTTTATGATCTAGTGAATATGAATTAGTCCTGAGTTATTACCTAGTTGGGCCTAAACCTTTTAAACTTATCTTCGAGAACTCACACATTAAGATGATTGGAATTAGTTTATGACATTGGTCATGAACCGGTGGCTTATTATACTTAATCGCATTAATGAGATAATGACACGATGGTTTGAGTAGGCCTTCTCGGGCCCACTCGCTTGTGACATCCTGCTCTCATATGAATGTGTAACTTTGTTCGCAATGATTGCGCACAAGTAAGTAGGAAAGCCGTAGAAGGTCATTTGTATTGGCGCATTTTACTCCACTATGATATTTGTGACTAGA